>JAIFGZ020000224.1:0-1200000 GCA_019925245.2 Oryza australiensis
GGGCCGACGCGCCCGCCGACGCCATGCCGACGCTTGCCCCGTGCCGCGCAAGGGTGACGTCACCAGGGACTTAATTGCGCAATAAATAATTTAATCTTTTCGTTTAGTTTAAAATCGCAATTAAACTTCTAAAATTCATATCTTTTGAATCCGAGCTCCGTTTTAGCCCATTCAAATTTCATTAAATCCAGAAAAATGTCAAGAATCCATTAAAAATACTTTTCAGTGCTGTTTCAGTAGACTTTTTAGGGTGCTTGTTGAGTGCTTTGTTTGTCGTGTAGATCCCGAGTTTTCCTACGAGCCCGTTCTCTTCGAAGTAATCGCCGAGGTTCCTCGCCCCGTGAGCAAGGCAAGTCATACCTTACATTGACCATATTGTACCTATTTTATGTAAATACCTCTATTTCATTCAAATACCGCATATGTTTTAGAATGTCATTTCATGGGATGTTTTGTACCTATTGTACTCAACCATAAGATTGTTTACCTTATACCATTGATAACTTGGGACCCAATGTGACTAGATGATAGTTTAAGGTTGCTTAGTCATGCTTAGTGCAACTAGCTCACTTAAGGGAGTCACACTAATCAGGTTTATTTCTAAAGTGGATCTTCCGATGATATTAAGATATGACTTTGGTTTTAATAATAGTGAATTATAAGAAAGGTGGGTCGTGAGCACATGGTTGGACTTTGGTTAGCGTGCTCATGACGATTAAGGACCGGTTCTCTGAAACCCCGGAAGAAATGCCGTGCATACCACAAGCCGCATGGGTAATGGTCGGGCCCGTAGCATAGCCGTCTCTAGTTAACGTATCCCTGCAGAGGTGAGCGTGATGGAGTTGGGTCGGCCCCGGTTTTAAGGGTTGATCAGCTTCCGGATTCACCGCGGCACTAGAGGGGGCTGCCCATTGCCCGATGGGGATGGGGGCGAAACCTTGGTGTGGTACGATTGATTAGAGGGGGTTGTGTGAAGGGTCCTCGTCACAATTCCTTTCCGGGCACCGTGGTGGTGCACCGGCGCACGGTAATGTGTTGTGGGATTGTGTCTTGTGGGTACAGCTTGTACACCTCTCGATCGTAGTAAAACTATTCGAATAGCCGTGCCCACTTACGGGCGATCGACCGATTCACCTTGATTAGTCTCATTTACTTTATTCGAATGAAATGTTGGATTATGACTAGTGCGTGTGGATGGATGGGCCCGTTGCAACGTGGTTTGAGCGTTGGACAAGTGTTTATTTAATACCGCTTAAATGTTACTACCGTTTTACTCGTCTTCAAATATTATTATTGTATTCCCGCAAATGCCGTTTATGCAAATTGAGCCTCTTGACCATTCCTTGTTATTTATCTCGCATCATGTCCCCCTTTTTCCGGTGTGACTTGTTGAGTACGGTGGTTGTACTCGCCTTGCTTCTTTTCCCCTTCAAGGCGCAGGTTGAGAGCGAGGTCTCCGAGGAGGTGTAGGCTTGTTCTCGCCAAGGTTTAGCCGTGGAGTTGTGTTCCGCTCGCTCGTGTCAAAGTTTAGCTTAAGTCGCTTTATTTTCTTTTCCGCTGCATTTATGTAACTCTTTATATTGTTTCTAAGACGAGGATTCTCGTATTATCGATAACGTCGATTTGTGTACCTCTACCGATTCCCGGACGAGGAGGTAATGCACAATTAGTCGCAGTAAATTCCGGTGTGAATTTCTCGGGCGTGACAAGTTGGTATCGGAGCCTTCCTATGACTCGTAGGACAAGCCAACTGAAACCTTAAGAGCCCTCTAATTCTTTTCATGTGCATATGTTTTGAAAGAAAAAGGGGTGTTTTGAAAAGTGGAGTCGGCCTAGGGTTTAGGAATTGCGAAAATGGGATGTGGTCGTGGGTTTTGAGCATGTTTTGATTTTCCCACTCCTTTGTTTCTATAGATGGCGGTGTTCCCAAACACGCATCGCGGAAAGGGATGACAAGCCATGTGCGTAGCCGGCGCGTATGGCCCTTGCTTGGATATCCCGGCACCGGAGTATACGACGCTGCGCCTCTCTGGCGAGTTGCCCTACCGTGTTCTGGGTTGGAGGTTCACGGGTTTGTGGGAACGTGTCTTCCCAACATGGAGGTCACAGCCTTCCCGAGGCACGCGATCACGCTTGTCAAGAAGCCGCCTACCCGATGTTGGCCAGGATGAGGGAGCCGCATGATGCCGACCTTCGCACCTCCTCCTACCGCTATCATCCCCGTCGAGGTAGTTCCTCCGAGGTCGCATATTCAAGTCTACGCAGAGGAGAATGACACTACCTTCGCCACATGTGCACTGTGCTCAAAGGACCGGATCGATGCACTCGACCTACACAAGGCGACCAAGGAGCTGAACGACAAGAAGATGCCGAGGATCGCGCGACCGCAGGACGAAGTGGTTCGTCTCCGAAGAAGGAGGTAGCCGAGTTGAAGGGACTCCCGCCACCGTTGGGGTTAGACTCCGCACTACGCCTCGGAAGACCACCACCGCGCCCGTCCGCATCCGCTAGCACCTCGGATTCCACCGCCTTCTCAGCCTCCACCCGCTCCGGTTCCAGCCACGGTTCCGGCTCCTCCCTGCGCAGGTTCCCGCTCTCACCTTTGCTCCAGCTGCAAATCCGGCGGAGGTGGCGTAATGGTTGGATCTCCGTCTCCAGTGACTCAAGCTCGATAATTCGGCTGAAGACAAGGACTCGAAGAGACTCAAGATTCCTCGGAGGGAAGAGGCGGGATCGGTTGGGCTACGGCAACCGACTCGAAGATTCCAAGTCTCGAGGTGACGCCCGAGGACTCCAGGAGCCGTTCGGAAGAATGGGGATCTTCGAAGGAAGGGTTTCGACTCCTCGTCTCGTGGATCGTTCTAGTTGCCCTCCTTAGTTTTACCGTTTATCTTAGTTTGTCTTCTTGGTAGTTGCTGTGTGTTAAGCCGTGTGTGGATAGCGGCGGTCGATATCAAGTGTGATATGACCGACCAATTAAGGATGTTTGGTGCTTTTCCTTGTTTCTAGTCAAGATCGAACAATGCATTTGAATTCAAATAATAAAGATTAGTGCTAAGTCTGTCTGCTTTTCTTCTTTTCTCTCTCTCGGGTCGGTCGTCTCCTTCGATGGTAAACACGGGACGCTGGGCGAACAGAACAATGGGCGTCAGTGCCGACAACCACGAGGCTCACGACGCCAATGGCAATGCTCCTCCACCGCCACCCGAGAATCCCACCATTGCTCAAGTGCTCGCTTCACGTGACACGAGATGATGGCTGCAATGATGCAAAGCAAATGCAACAACAACACCACTGATGCAAAAGCAGCATTGCCGCGCAAATGTAGCAAATGCAGCTAGAACCGCCTTGCCGCCCCACCACCCCACCCAAGCCGCCGAGTTCCTTCGTGTCCGACCGCCGACCTTCTCCAAAGCATCACCAATCCCATGGAGGCTAATGATTGGCTTCATGCCATAGAGAAGAAGTTGGATCTGCTGCAGTGCACGGATCAAGAGAAAGCCTCTTTTGCCACGCATCGCCATTGTGGTCCCGTCGCTTGGTGGGACAACTATTTGGTTACTCGCCCGCGGAGCAGCGTGGTTACCCGAGAAGAGTTTCGTCGTTAGCCAGGACCGCACATATTCCTGCGGGAATAGTTGCACGTAAAAGCGTGAGTTCCGTTCTCTTGAGCAGTGGTAATGATCGCCATCGAGTATCCGCACGAGTTCAATCGTCTTGCCCGTTATGCCCCTAAGATGTGCGCACCGATGCGTAAAGGCGGAAAAGTTTTTGGCTGGTTTGGATGATGAACTCGCGGACAAGCTTATCTCCAGAGAGTATGCTAACTTTGAGAAGCTGGTTGACAAGGCCATTCGACAGAAGATCGCCGCAACAAGATGATCAAGAAGAGAAAAGTCTTCCTGACACGACCTCCTCAACACAGGGAAATCGCAGAGGCCGCGTTTCATGCCCTGGAAGTCGAGTGGACCTACCACCATGATTGTTCGTCGCATCGACCTTATCACCGTGGGAATTTCCAAACCGGCAGTAGTGGCGTGGTCAAGAATAACAGCGTACTCCGCCCCGCGCCTCCAACAAGCGCTTATCCCAAGAATCCACACCACCACCTCCAAGGAAGGACTCGGGAGGAAAGCCGAGTCTGTTTCAACCGTGGTGACCTGTGGCATTTTGCGCACAAGTGTCCAAGCCAAGACGCGCTGGGCCAAGGTTCATCCAGCTCGAGTCAATCATACGTCCGCCGAGGAAGCACTGCACCGCTCCCGGTTATACTGGGTATGTTTCGTAAACTATACTCCCCGCCACAGTATTATTTGATTCTGCGCCACGCATTCTTTTATCTCAAAGCAATTTGTTGGGGCACATGGGTTGTCGTAGTGGGACTTAAGATACCTATGCGGGTTCAAACCCCGGAAACCACTTGGAGACCACTCGCATTGTCCCTCGCAGCCATAGAAATCCAAGGATCTATGTTTCTAGCCAACCTTATCCTCCTTCACCCAAAGGCATAGATGTCATTCTTGGGATGGATTGGTTGTCCAGACATAAGGGAGTAATTGACTGCGCTAGTCGCACCATTACTCTAATTAATACGAAAGGAGAAAGAGTTGTTTTTCGCTCTCCCATGCAAGTCAAGCACGTAGCAAGTTTGAATCATGTTTCCACCGGGAATCGTCCGAAATGGCGGCCAAGACCCCGTGAAGTTAGAGGATATCCCCATCGTCGAGAATACCCCAAGTTTTCCCGAGGATTTAACTCGATGCCGCCAAAAAGGGAAATTGAATTCGGATTGACCTAGTACCGGACAGCCCCAATACACAAGAGGCCATATAGGATGGGAGCCAACGAGTTGGTCAAGTAAAGAAGCAAGTGGATGAACAAGTTGCAAAAAGGGTATATTCGCCCGAGCACGTCGCCTTGGGGTGCTCCGGTGATTTTTGTGGAAAAGAAAGACAAGACCAAGAGAATGTGTGTGGATTATCGAGCCCTCAATGAGGTTACTATCAAGAACAAGTATCCCCTACCACGGATTGATGACTTATTCGATCAACTCAAAGGGGCCAAGGTATTTTCCAAGATAGATCCGCGATCGGGCTATCATCGATTGAGGATTCGGGAAGAGGACATTCCCAAGACCGCCTTCACCACTGTGTATGGACTGTACGAGTGTACGGTCATGTCTTTTGGTTTAACCAATGCACCGGCTTTCTTTATGAATCGATGAACAAGGTGTTTATGGAGTTCTTGGATAAATTCGTGGTGGTGTTCATTGACGACATTTTGGTCTACTCTAAGTCGAGGAGGATCATCGCAACATCTTCTGGACAAGATCTCGAAAAGTTGAGAGACCATCAACTCTACGCCAAGTTTAGCAAGTGTGCTTTCGGTTAAAGGAGGTACAGTTCCTCGGCCACATTGTGAATGCCCAAGGAGTAGCCGTGGATCCAAAGCAAATGTGGAATCAGCACTAAGTGGACCCCGCCTAAAACGGTTACGCAGATCCGAAGTTTCTTGGACTTGCGGGTTACTACCGCCGCTTCATTGAGGACTTCTCCAAAATCGCCAAGCCAATGACTCAACCGTTGAAGAAAGATGAGAAGTTTAAATGGTCGGCAGTAATGCAATAGGAGTTTTGAAGAGCTCAAGAGGAAGTTGGTGTCCGCACCGTGTTGATACCGCCCGACCCAAAGAAAGGACTTCCAAGTTTATTGTGACGCATCTCGCCAAGGGTTGGGATGTGTGTTGATGCAAGAAGGCAAAGTGGTCGCATATGCATCTCGTCAATTGCGCCCACATGAAAACAACTACCCCACTCATGATCCTGGAGTTATCCGCAGTGGTTCATGCATTGAAGATCTCGGCGACACTACCTAATTGGTAATCGTTGTGAAGTGTATACGGATCACAAAAGTCTTAAGTACATTTTCACCCAACTGATTTAAACCTTCGGCAGAGAAGATGGTTGGAACCGATCAAAGATTATGACTTAGGGATACATTACCATCCCAAGCAAAGCTAATGTGGTTGCGGATGCACTAAGCCGAAAGAGTTACCGCACCACCCTCAGTGTCGAAGGAATGTGTGACCAAGTTGCAAGCAGAATTCGAGAATCTAAATCTACGAGTGGTGGATTTTGGTTTTGTGGCTGCTCGGAAGCCCAACCCACTCTCATTGATCAAATTGGGCTGCTCAGCGTCGATCCCGAAATGGCCGAACTCAAGAAGAACATGAGAGTCGGAAAAGCTTGTGGTTTTTCGGAAGACGAACATGGCACAACTGGATGGGAAAGAGGTTGTGTGTGCCGAGGACAAGGATTTGAAAAGGCGATCCTTACGGAAGTTCACCAAACTCAATACTCAATTCACCCGGCAAGACAAAGATGTATCAAGACCTTAAAGAAAAGTTTTGGTGGGTCAAGCATGAGGAGGGAGATAGCCGAGTTTGTTGCACTTTGTGATGTTTGTCGAGTGAAGGCAGAACATCAACGGCCCGCCGGACTGTTGCAACCACTTCAGATTCCAGAGTGGAAATGGGAAGAAATTGGGATGGATTTCATCACGGGTTTACCCCGCACAACGTCAGGATATGACTCAATTTGGGTCGTGGTGGACCGACTCACCAAGGTGGCCCATTTCATACCAAGACATACTACCTACTCGTGGAAGAAGTTGGCGTGAGCTTTATCTCGCAAGGATCGTGTGTTTGCATGGCGTGCCTAAGAAGATCGTGTCCGATAGGGAAGCCGCTTACTTCCAAATTCGGAAGAAGTTGCAAGAAGAACTTGGTACCCGTTTGAATTTCAGACGGTCTATCATCCGCAAACACGGCCAAACCGAGAGAGTGAATCGATTTTGGAAGATATGCTAAGAGCATGCGCGCTCGATTTTGGAAAAGCATGGGACAAAAGCTTGCCCTATGCCGAATTCTCTTACAACAACGTTACGTGCCAGCATTCAAATGGCACCGTATGAAGCACTCGTATGGACGGAAATGCCGCACACCCCGTTCCGGGACCAGACGGGTGAGCGCCAATTGTTTGGCACGGAAGTAATAAGCGAAGCAGAGGAAAAGGTCCGAGTGATTCGGGAAAGGTTGAAGATTGCGCAGTCCCGACGTAAGAGCTATGCGATAATCGTCGAAGAGATCTCGCTTTTGAAGCGGGGATTTTGTGTATCTTCGCGTCACACCACTCCGGGAGTACACCGTTTCCAAACCAAAGGTAAGTTGGCACCACGCTTCGTGGGACCATACAGATTCGGGAACGTCGAGGAGAAGTGGCCTATCACCGGAGCTTCCTCCAACATGACCGGTATTCACGACGTGTTTCATGTGTCCCAGCTTGAAGAAGTGTTTAAGGGTACCAAGAACAAAGTAGTCCGCACAGTTGAAATCCAAGAGGACTTAACCTACGTAGAGAGACCAGCACGTATTCTTGAGGTCGTGAGAGAAGGACTCTAACAAGGTTATCGGTTTTGCAAGGTTCAATGGACTCATCACTCCGAGGAAGAAGCTACTTGGGAACGAGAAGATGAGCTAAAGGCCGCGCACCCGCACCTCTTCGCGCAGCACCTCCGAATCTCGGGTCGAGATTCCGTTTAAGGGGGTAGGTTGTCACATCCCGAGTTTTTCCTAATTCATTTAAAATAATTTACCGGAAATAATCGGAATTTCAAATTAACCTCGGAGTCAACCTATAATTTTAAAATGCAATTAATAAATGGAAATGACATGATAGGATTTTTCTTGAATTCTTCATGTCAAAATACGCTAACAGGATTTTTACCGAAATTTTTAGAGCACTCTAAGTATTTTTAATCAATTAAATAAGAAAACAGGAATTTAATTAAGTCCCTTTTCCTTTTTCTTTTTCTTTTTCTTTTTCTTTCCTTTTTCCGTACGCCCGTACGGTCCTTTTCCCGCCCGACGCCGTAACGGGCCGTCGGCCCGTCTCCGCGCGCGCCACCCTCTCGGTCGTGGGCCGAAGCCCACGGTCCCGCCGCGCCGCGCAAGTCCGGCGCTCCTCCTCGCGCGCTGCGGCCACCGACAGTGGGCCCCACTGCCGGAGCCGCCTCCCCGCGCCCGGCCGGCCCAACCGCCGCCGCTCCATAGCCGCGCCGCCCGCCTCTTCCCCCGGCCGCTTCGCGCGCTGCGCCGCGCGTCCCCACGCCGGCTCCGCCCGTGCCGCCGCACCCGTGCCCGCACTTCCCGCGCGCCGCAACAGCCGCCGCCGCCCGAAACGGCCGCCGTATATCTCTCTCTCTCTCCGAGTCCGAGAACGCCGGCGACCTTATCCCCGCCGCTTCCGTGCCCGCTTCGCCCCTCTCTCCCCTTTAAAACCCCTCGAGCTCCGCCTCGTTTCCCTTTGTTCGCCGTGGTTTCTAGCCCGTGTCGCCGCCGTTCTCCGTCGCTCATCCGCCGTGAGCTCGCCGCCGCCCCGGGTTCCTTTTGGTTTTCGTTTACTCCTTTTCTTTCGCGCGCACGCCGCCGTTCGCCGAGCCGCCGCGCCGGCCCGCCGCCACTCGCCGGTCGCCGCCGCCGCCCGCGCCGCCGGATGGTCGCCGCGGCGGCCCGCCGCCGCCGCCGCCACCCGTGGAACCCTAACCCTAACCCTAACCCTAGCGCCGCCTCTCTCGCGCCGTCCGATCGTCGCCATCCGCCGCCTGATCGCGCGCGCGTCGCCGCGATCCGGCCGCTCGGATTGCGCCACGTGGCGGCAATCCGCCGCCGCGCCCCGTCTCCCCGCGCGCCGCAGCTGCAGCGGCGACGTCAGCCCTAGGGCTGACGCCAGCCCGTGCCGCGCAAGGGTGACGTCACCAGGACTTAATTGCGCAATAAATAATTTAATCTTTTTCGTTTAGTTTAAAAATCACAATTAAACTTCTAAAATTCATATCTTTTGAATCCGAGCTCCGTTTAGCCCATTCAAATTTCATTAAATCCAGAAAAATGTCAAGAATCCATTAAAAATACTTTTCAGTGCTGTTTCAGTAGACTTTTTAGGGTGCTTGTTGAGTGCTTTGTTTGTCGTGTAGATCCCAAGTTTTTCGGCGAGCCCGTTCTCTTCGAAGTAGTCGCCGAGGTTCCTCGCCCCGAGCAAGGCAAGTCATACCTTACATTGACCATATTGTACCTATTTTATGTAAATACCTCTATTTCATTCAAATACGCACATGTTTTAGAATGTCATTTCATGGGATGTTTTGTACCTATTGTACTCAACCATAAGATTGTTTACCTTATACCATTGATAACTTGGGACCCAATGTGACTAGATGATAGTTTAAGGTTGCTTAGTCATGCTTAGTGCAACTAGCTCACTTAAGGGAGTCACACTAATCAAGTTTATTTCTAAAGTGGATCTTTCGACGATATTAAGATATGACTTTGGTTTTAATAATATTGAATTATAAGAAAGGTGGGTCATGAGCACATGGTTGGACTTTGGTTAGCGTGCTCATGACGATTAAGGACCGGTTCTCGGGAAACCCTGGAAGAAATGCCGTGCATACCACAAGCCAAGCATGGGTAATGGCCGGGCCCGTAGTATAGCCTGTCTCTAGTTAACGTATCCCTGAGAGGGTGAACGTGATGGAGTTGGGTCGGCCCCGTTTTAAGGGTTGATGGCTTCCGGATTCACCGCGGCACTAGAGGGGGCTGCCCATTGCCCGATGGGGATGGGGGCGAAACCTTGGTGTGGTACGATTGATTAGAGGGGGTTGTGTGAAGGGTCCCGTCACAATTCCTTTCCGGCACCGTGGTGGTGCACCGGCGCACGGTAATGTGTTGTGGGATTGTGTCTTGTGGGTACAGCTTGTACACCTCTCGATCGTAGTAAAAACTATTCGAATAGCCGTGCCCACTACGGCGATCGACCGCATTCACCTTGATTAGTCTCATTTACTTTATTCGAATGAAATGTTGGATTATGACTAGTGCAGTGGATGGATGGGCCTGTTGCAACGTGGTTTGAGCGTTGGACAGTGTTTATTTAATACCGCTTAAATGTTACTACTGTTTTACTTGTCTTCAAATATTATTATTGTATTCGCAAATGCCGTTTATGCAAATTGAGCCTCTTGACCATTCCTTGTTATTTATCTCGCATCATGTCCCCTTTTCCCGGTGTGACTTGTTGAGTACGGTGGTTGTACTCGCCTTGCTTCTTTTCCCCCTTGCCGCAGGTTGAGAGCGAGGTCTCCGAGGAGGTGTAGGCTTGTTCTCGTCAAGGTTTAGCCGTGGAGTTGGTGTTCCGCTTCGCTCGTGTCAAAGTTTAGCTTAAGTCGCTTTATTTTCTTTTCCGCTGCATTTATGTAACTCTTTTATATTGTTTCTAAGACGAGGATTCAGATTATCGATAACGTCGATTTGTGTACCTCGGCTGATTCCTGGACGAGGAGGTAATGCACAAATTAGCTGCAGAAATTCTGGTGTGAATTTCTGGGCGTGACACCCTAGCCGGGACCAAATAAATTTGGAAAAACAGAGGGAAATTATATTTAGTCCGGTTGATGGCTACACCGGACTAAAGATGAATTGAAAATAGCGAAAAATATCTTTAGTCCCGGTTGATACCAACAACTAGGACTAAAGATGAATTAAAAAAACGAGAAAATTGAATCTTTAGTTCCGATTTATGCCACCAACCAGGACAAATATATCTTTAGTCTCGGTTGATGACACCAACTGGGACTAAAGATCCAGGGGTATATATATATCCTGGTGCACATCGTCTTCTCCACCGATTAAATATTATTACAATAATTATATATTGTAAGACGAGACGGGTGTGTTGCGAGAGAATGGAAGAAATTGAGAGGAACGTTTGGGGTGCACGGTCGCAAATTAGAATTTTTTAAAAAGGTCTTTTAAAGTGGTAACCATAAAATTAATTAATTATTTTAAAATTTCTTTTTAATATACGTAGTGTACATATTTCTAACTATTTTAACGATCTTAAAATTACTTTACTTTTCTAATCTACTATCAAATTTTCTATATTTTTCCTTTGTCATCTATTTTATTTTATAACTTTTTTGTCCAAAAGATTCTCTCTTATCATTTTTCATAAATATTATTTGAGATAAAAGTGTACGTACTAAATTTCTAAATGTAACATGCTAAGCATACTTTTCTTTCTCTTTATTTTCTCTAACTTTTTCTCAACATAATATAATTTGCTTAGCAAAATATTTAGTCCAAACAAATTTTCTCTCTTTATGTTTACATAAAAATCTAGAGATGAAAATATATAGAAAACAACCGTAAAATACGATGTGCTAAGCATATATCATAAGAGGAAGAAGTTGCTAACCTTATAAAAAGATAGCAAAGATTTATGTATTATCACCAAAACAAAATCATAAAAAATTCTGACAGCACATCTCCTCTAGCTAGAGCAAAAGTTTGAAGACAAGTATAGTTGACTCGGGCTGGAGGAGGAAGAAGAAGTATAAAAAACAACCCATCTTTAGTCCCAGTTGGTGTTACCAACCGGGACTAAAGACCCTCGCGCTCTAATAGCCTCTGACAAGATTTGAATCGGGGCTAAAGATGATTTTTAGTCTCGGTTTGTGACACGAACCGAGACTAAAGTTCCTAGAGATTCGTTACCTTTTTAAATCGGGACTAAAAATATTTAATTTTTAGTTTCAAATATAATTATAATCAGGATTATTATAGATTTTGACACAGTAGTGTGCGCCCACAGTTAGGATCAGAACGATGAGAGCCAATTAATGCAACCGGGCATTATTAGTCGATGGCAATAGTTTATCATCGCATGATGCCACTACTCGTCGCCGGACAACTTAATTAATTTCATATTCATTCGGACAGCGTCTCCATGCATCGGTGACGTGAACCGCTCCATGGCAGGCCATGTACGGCAGCGAGACCATAAACTCCCGCCAAGCTATCCCTGTTGCCGTTGTTGACGATGACGAGAAAGCCAGCCCGAAGAACCCTCCACGGTGCCCCCGTACACCGGCTGATCTCTAAGGTTCCGTGCTGAATTTTCAATATGCTCATAATTTGTTTTAATTAGTTGATAACCAAGTCTTTTCTTGGTTGCTCTCATTTTATTTTGAGCCAATAGAACCCGACCGGCATGCCGTTGACGGATGGAGCAAGAGGTGGAAGATGAGGTAGCGGTGGTTGACATAGAGCTACAAGGTGGTTGGAGGTTGGGCACTGCCTATATATCATTTGAAAAAAAATCCTTAAAAATCTGTCAAATATATAATTATAGCAAATCTCTAATAATTAATACATGCTTATAAAAATATTTTTTCCTGTTGGTTGTATTTCATAAACGATACCGATGCTTTGAATCTGTCCTAGATTATAAAATATCGTGAATGCTTGGATTATTTGATTTAAGCAGAAAGAGAGTGGGGAAAAAAATCTGATGCTTCAAGTGGATTATAAGCCGTTCCAAGGAGCATAGCTCCAGCCATGGCGCTCTCCTTCCCCGTGCGCCGGCGCTATTCGGTGCTCGTCGCCCCGGCCGCGCCGACGCCCCGCGAGACGAAGCGCATCTCCGACCTAGACGACCAGGACATGCTACGTGTTCTAATACCGTTAATCTTCGTGTATCGTGGCGGGCAAGAGTGCCGCCGCCACGGTGACCCGGAATCATCCGCCGGGCGATCGCCGCGGCATTGGTGCCCTACTACCCGTTCGCCGGGCGCCTCCGGGTGGTCGACGACGACCGGAAGCTCGTCGTCGACTGCACCGGCGAGGGCGTGCTGTTCGTCGAGGCTGACGCTGACGTTCGGGTGGCTGAGCTCGAGGATGCCGGCCTCAGGCCGCCGTCCCCACCCGGCGAGGACGTGCATCTCGCGTTTATCGTCAACTTCAGGAGCAACGGCGAGCTGGGCCTCCCCCGGCTACTACGGCAACGCAGACGTGCCGGCGACGGCGTCCATGCCCGGCGAGGCGCTCCTCCGCGGCCCGCTCCACGACGTGGTCGAGCTGGTGCGCGACGCAAAGGCGACGGTGACTGCGGAGTTCGTGCGGTCCATGGTCGACGCGCTGGCGCTCGTACGACGACCTCCTCTCACCATGGCTAACCGGCTGGTCATCTCCGACGTCCGGCGAGCCGGGCTCCACAGCGTGGACTTGGGGTGGGGCGAGCCGCTGTACGGCGGCCCTTCCCGCCCGCTGTTCGGGTTGACGTTCTTCATCCCCGTCAAGAACGACGCCGGGGAGGATGCGGTTACCGTGCCGCTCGTTCTGCCGCCGGCGGCCATGGAGCGCTTCGCTTCCGAAATCCGAAATCGAGATAGGGCAAGGCAGGGCCCCAGCTCCTGCCTCTAAAGGCCACTGTGTTAGTATTGCATGGTAGTTAGTTGTGATTTAGTTGTTATCTGTTTGTTGTTACTGCATGAGTCAAGCCGTGAGGGCCGGATTGTGGCAGCCGCGCGCATAGGAGTCTAGATGACCGGGCACTTGTGCATGATGAGCAGGATGCGGGGATGGACGCGATCAATCTGCGAGTCGTGGGTTGTGATCCGAGTTTTTTTCATCGCTTTGCATGTTTCAGTTTCCGCACAATAAAAGAAGAAGAAAACCGAAAAGCTGCGCAGTTCAGGCAGCACCAAAATCCTCTTGTCTTGCCCTGTTTTTCGTTGTCGGATAATACACAGTGTTCTTGTTGCCGTTTACAGAGTTTCCACTGATCGCGTGAGTTCTTCGCAAGACAATTGATCCAGGATTTCCTAACACACTGTACATATTGATATGCAGTCTATACCATTTTCACATGTAGTAATATTATTACTCCATCTGTTTTATATAAACCATAAAATACTTTGACTTTTTCCCTTAGTTAAATTCTTTAAGTTCGATCAAGTTAATTTATATAAAATCATAGTAATATTCCTAATACAAAACAAACATAACAAATATGAATTTTCATCTCTTAGGGGATGTCCTAATTTTATTTAAATAATATTAAAAATTTAAAAACATAGATTAATATGAAATATATCACTCACTGCAAGACAAAATTTGACTTTTACAAGTTGCAACAAAAGAACAAATTAAACTGAAAATAGTTATAGTACAATCATAGTTATATTTGTTATGTTTGTTACAATTTATAGAAGTTGAATTTTAACTTGCATGTTTGTGGAATGATATATTTTATATTAATTTATCTTGTTAATTTTTTAAGATTATTTAGATGACATGCAGGATATCCCCTCGAGGGATGAAAACATTTTCTCTATCAAAACATATTGTCTGTTATATTTAATGAAATTAATTTTGATGAGGACATCCAAACCAACTTTAAATAACAAGTGATGAACAAGATACACAAGTGAAGCCAAACCAAACACCATCTATACAAGCAAGGACAAATTACGTGCAGTTGGCCAAAGAAGCTACAATATAATAGGTTTACGCGCTACTCTTTGAGATGTATTTTCATATTGATAAGAATAATATACTACCTAGTTAAGTCATCTACACTTCCCTTACTCAGGTTTATGTGCGAGGCTCCTTCAAAAGGAGTGGTTTACTTGAATAACAAAGTTGTTCGGAGAATACCGACCTAATGGAAGCATCCACTTCTAAAAATTAACTCAGCTCAGCCTGCTGCGAATGACCATGCATGAAACATCTGGATGGAAAGCCTATCAAGTCTACTTTCACATGCAACAAATGGATTGTCATTTGGACTTATGGCCATTCTACTAAAAACTGTCTAGCAGTCAAACAGTCGCGCAAGAAGATGAAAAAACCTCTTGAAATACCACTATAATTTGCCCATCCACCTCCCGACGTGATGAGTTGTGTTAACACTCTGTTGAGAGGGTTGTTATCACTATATATACTTCTTTATAGCTACCATTTCAGGACTTTTGGGATCACTGGATAAACCTATTGCAGCTGAGTTGCTAAGTGATGACTTACGTGTGTGTGTATATATATATATATACATGCGAGTTGCTGAGTTGTTATCACTATAATATAATTAAATTTCCCTTTTTTCTCATGCGAAATATATATATACATGCATCTTATCAATCGACCGATAATATTACTGAGAGAGAGGAGAGGAGAGAGAGAGGAGAGGAAAGGAGAGGACAGAGAGAGGACACAGAGGAGAGGAGAGAGAGAGGACAGAGAGAACAATATATAGCTACAGATCATCTTCCCGTACGGTCGACTTAACGGACCGTACGGGAAGATCGATTATCCGTGCGGTCAACTTAACGGACCGCACGGGAAGATAGATTATCCCGTGCGGTAGGGTAAAGTGGACCGCACGGGATAATCGATCTTCACGTGCGGGCGCTTAAGCCGACCGCATGGGATAATCAATCTTCCCGTGTGGTTGGGCCGTCCGCACGCGAAAATGGTCTTTTTTTCAGACCTTTTCGCGCATGCGGACAGACCTTTCGCACGGGAAGATGCCTTTCGGCCCGCATAGAAAAATCATTTCTCTAGTAGTGTACTCCTATGTTCTTGTAAGTTCATCTTGGGCTTCCGAGAGATCTCTCTGGGATCTCCTAATTTATGCTTTTGACTTCTAGGTTTCTTGTGCGTATTAGTTATGATTTGTGGTTTTGTGGTCGTTTGGAGATTGGATCGGAGTTCAGAGGCTTCGATTGTTCCTCCCTAGTCGCAACCAACCTTATTAGGTATAAAGCTAGTTACCCATATTGTTCGCATCCAATTATCTGTTAATCGTCAACTTATTGTCATGAAGATTGGGCCATCCTAATGTGTTCACATAAAATTTAGTGTTGTGCTATTTTTTAAAACTTGGTAAAAAATTCATTAGGGAAAAGACAAAATGTTTTATAATATTAGACGGACGGGATAGTATATTAAGTATTTATAAATTTAATGCTCAAGATACATCTTAATTAATTCGGTCCATTAAGACCGTACGGTTGGATTATCAGGATTAGTGAGTTCAACAAGAACCAATGGGCGTTATTAGTGACATGCAACTACCTATTTGTAGACCTCCGTTTTTGAGGATGGGAATCATTCGTGTTCATAGTACCTTATCCCTGGATCGAGTAGTTTGGCACCCACGAATACAGTTCTGAATTACCAGGTGCAAAGTGCACGAATAGCCTTACACTGAAATTATTACAATAATAGGCCCGAAGGCAATATCCAATACATATAGGACCTACCGGTCCGGATACAACCGAAAACAGAAATTAGATGAGATAGCAGACGGAAGACAGCAGCATACTGATTGCCATAGGCAACGACTGGGGACTAAGACCTGTTGCGCTCCATTGTCTTCATTCCTCCTAGTAGTATGTGTACGGGTCCTCCTCATCTCCTTCATCTGGAGGTTTGTGCGTATAGTAAGGGTGAGTACCCAACGTACTCAGCAAGCCAACACGGAATGATGCACATGATAGGGTCATTCAAAGGATGGCTATGGTTTATTTGCGCAAAGCCAATTTTCACAAATCATTTCACAAACCTAACATCTAGCCAGGTCAAATTTTAGGTCCATAGTATATTAAGTCGGCGATGGTTCTGTCCACCATCCATTGTGATCCCAAGGATAGCTTCCCGCCTCCGATTCATCATGGTTTTCTGGGGGTGTCTTCCCTCTTCTCTCAGATAGAGAAGTTGGTTTCCCAACACATAAAGTCATTATGCAATCCCAATCCCATCATTTTAAAATGTATGAGTCTAGCCACGGAGAAACTTGTCACGTCGCTCATTAACCGCGAGCACGGCTATTCGAATAGATTGATTGACTCACACTGCAGTGGATGTACACTTTACCCGTACTCCGCAACTACTCATTGAATGAGCTTACATCCCTCTATATGGGATGGTCACGGCAAAGCCTTTCGATAACCTCACTTTGGCGTACTCCGCTCCATGAACTTAAGCCCTCATGCACTCTAGCCGTCATTTCCTAGCAGTGAGAGGAGTTCTGGCATTCCTTGGGTAAGAGAAATAATTGCTCTATCCTTGAACTTTCCATCTTTATGTCCTTTTCTTCATGTCTTCATTTCTTCATGTTGATCGCATGCCCGATCTCGCCTGTACCAACCACGGTACACCTTCGCCGGCCGGCCCTTAACTTTCGCCTAGGCACCCACCAGCTGGTGCATCCCCACCGGCAAGCCCTTACCTCAACGCCAACACCTGAACCTACTACGCAGGGATACTGCCTTCGCTCGGATATTTAATCAGCTAGGTCTATACCCATTCGAGAAGTACGGTTGTACGGCTCGTTCTAAGTTGTAGTCTCATGGCTCGGTCCTTAACTCGACTGGGGACGGTACTAGCCTTTCCCGGAATCCACCCAAATCCATCCATCTGCCCCGGTCTAAAAACGTTGGATTCATATTTTTGTTTTTCCATCAAAACCATTTTCATCATGTTCAAAGCAATGTGGTGCTCATGTCTCCACATGCCGTAGCTCAACTACCTTCCCTAAGGTAGTTGTCCATGCATAAAGCTCTTTATAAAATCATGAGTATGCATGAATCTAAGAATAGCATGGCTAAGCATTTTACCGAAGATATTCTCCGGTTGTATCTATCATATCGAGGGTTACAAGAAATAATTCTAAAGGTAATCAATAACAAGGCATGACATAACAAGTATAGGTAATTCTTTGTGTATAGCATGCATGTTTGAAGTTTAAAAAAACATCATTTCGCAATTGGGATCAATATGTTCAAAGAGTGTGATGACTTGCCTTGCTCGCACACTTGTTGAATGGGGTCTTCCGCGTAGTCGTGCTTGCTTCTTCGGACGCTATCCGTACGTGCGAGAAATCAAAGTTGAATTCAATTAGAATTCAAATAAAATCCAATAAGATCCAATAAAGGCCAAGTAAATCGCAATAGCGGCTCCTAACACTAGGCTATGACTCTACGCGAACCTAGGCTCGAGTTTCGGCGAAATCCGAGTTAGAGCGAAAGGGTTATAAGGAATTTGAAGTTTTGTATTGAATCCGATTTTGTTAAGAAGGATGCGATATTTATTTTAATATGCTTAAAGTTTGAGAAATACTAGAGTTGATGATTCAATTAATAAAAAGGAAGTGGTTATCTTTAAATTTTATCAAAAATATTCGTTGGGTTGAGAAGCCCTAGGGTTTATAATAATCAAAATTAATTGGTGTCGCGGTCTACGGGTTGGGAAGGATTTAACATGAAACATATATGTCGACAAAGGGTTGATCGGAAATTATGAAGATAGTTTATAATCCTTTGAAAAGATTCTTGTTTTATGAATATAACCAAAATGAATAAATAGCCCCTCAAAGATATATAAACATTTTGGAAATTTATCGGATTAAAAGTTTGAAGTTTAGGTAAATATAAACTCCATAATTATTTGTAAAGCAATTTAAATGTAAATAAATAAACTCTTTTGAAAGATGCAAATCTTTGTGAATAAAGTTTTAGAAGAGTTTAAAAGAATTTAAATATTTTTCTAGGATTTTTACCAAGCTTATTCTTATTTTTTAATCCCTCGAAAAATTAAAATAAAAATGCTCAAAAAATTTGCTTCGGCCAGAGTCAAACCCGCACCCTCCTCTCTCTCTCGGCTCGGCTCAAGCCATTGGGCTACCGAGCCCACCTCATTCCCTTTTCTCCTTCTTTTCTTTCTCGCTTCTTTACTCTCTTCGGCAAAAGGAAAGAAGAAGAGAAAAAGAAAATAAAATGGCGCGGGGAGGGATTCGAACCCGCGACCTCTCTCTCCTCTCTCTCGTTCCTTTCTGTCGCGCCACGCAGCCCTTCTTTCCTTCTTTACTCTCTTTTTCTTTTATTCGTTTCTCCACTGTTCTTCTTCTTCCGCGTGGCACCGGCGAAGCACAGAGCGAACGGCGGCGAAGGCAGCCGGTCTAGGGGTGATAGGCGGTTCTAAACCATCTATGAGCTACGTTGGTCACGTCCCAAGGTTTAGCCGGGGCTACGGGGTGGCGGAATGGGTTGGCGACGATGGCCTGCTTGCGGCAGCGATGTCGCATGGTGTCGGCGGGATCCGGCGGCGTTCCGGCCGAACCAGGTGTTCCCAGAGCATCTAAGGGGCACAGGGATGCTAACTATGGGCGATGTCGCACACCGCATGATTTTTGGGGAAATTTGGGGAGGGGCTAGGTGAGGTAATTGCGCATAGCTTTTGTGTTTCAAGTTGTGGCCGAGGAGCGCTATTTATAGCGGGATGTTTTCGGCTTGAGCTCGGCGGCAATGGCGGTGCGGCACGGGAGCAGCGGGCACGTGCGGGGAGGGGCTGGGGTGAAATGCGACGCGTGGCGGCGCTCGGGAGGGGCCTCGGCGCGGCGAGTGGCGCGTGGGCGCGAGGGCGCGGGGTCCGAACGAGAGCGCGGCGCGTGGTGGCGCTCGGGGCGGGGTCCGGGCGCGGGCACGGGCGTGGCGACGCACGGCGCGTCGTGGAACAGTGCGAGCGACGCGACGGCGCGGTATGGCGCGACATGGGCATGGTACGGCGGCGTTGGGCGCGGTGCTACGAGCACGACGCGCGGCGCGCGGTGGCGGCGGCGGTCCGGGGCCCGGGTACGGCGTCGAACACTTGGCGTGCAATGAATAGTGACCTTTCGCATTTTCCCGAATTAAATTTCCTAATTTCCCAATTTTATTTTCTTTCACCCTAAAATTCAAAATAAAATATAACACACCCAAAAATAATTTGTAAAATATATTTTCAACCTTTTCACCCACTTTTATTATTTTAAAAATATATTTTACATAATTAATTTAATTGTTTTCCTCAATTCCGTAAAATGTGATTTTGATTCAAATTAATTTCTAGATTTCATATATATACCCTAAAATATTTTATTACTCATTTTGCTCACTAATTAATATTACTCAATCACCTAAATAATGTTTTGCTCCCAATTATATATTTTTATAAATCCATAACCCTTTTTCTATTTTATATTAAAATTCCCAATTCTAAACTCCGAAAATTTTCTCCCAAGCGGAAATTCAAATCGTTTGGTTTTTCACAAACACCGAGATGAATCGCTCGCGTATAAATTTATGCAACCAAGTCGGCAAATAAGAAGCGAAAACTCGATCAAGAAGCAACAATCAAAAGGTTTTTGTAAGTTCTAATTTTTTAATTCTCGGTTTTAAATTCTTCGATTTTCGGGCGTTACAAACCTACCCCTAACAATAAATCTCGTCCCCGAGATTTGGGTCTGGTCGCAATCGGGAGTCGGTCGGCATAAACATATGGGATGGATCCATTAGGACTCCTCCTCAGGTTGGTGAACCGGTTGGCCGCTCCGAGTGACGCAGAATCTATCAATGAGTTCCTAAGGGTGGTGCACTTCGATTCTTTGTTTCGGACAACATGATGTTGTCGGCTCTTAATCCTTGGGGCATCCTTCAAGCATGCGGATTCCGTAGGTCTCTAATTTTCCTTAAGTTGTATAATAGACTTGTTCTTCTAAACTGTTGGAACCTTTAGCTGCAGACAGGTGGTGATCCTGGTAGGATTGCAGTCGTGTGATTTTGGTGGGCGACAAGAGGTTATATAGAGAAGGTTCGGTTCTACCTAGCTTTAGCATAGTGTCCAATCTGAGAATCCGGGGTTATGTCACTCTACCCCCCTAACAATAAGTTCAAGCTTGGCTTGTTAGGGTAAGGCCTATATTGGTGCCGGTATGGAGTGCAGCTATATCTCTCCTGGGTGATTGTACTATTATGGGTCTCTTAAGGTCTACCAGAAGTAGGTTAGGTTCTGTGCTTGTCCTCGAGGTTATGAAAGAATGCGAAGCTTTGAAATCAAACAAAACTTTAACTTAGTGCAGAATGGATGGAGAACGTACCCATTAGCATGATATGGTCCTCCTGGGCCTCTTCAGCATGCACATGGTTCACTTGGCCATGGCGGATTCCAGAAGTGGCCTCCTTCGGGTCCGGGTGTCCCAAACGCCTGCGTCCGTGTACGGGGCAGGGGTCCCTCTTACAAGCAATGGCGTTGGCTCCAGACGGACGGGGGTGTTACGCGGCTTAGGGCGTAATTTGCGAAATGTCCATATTCCCCACGGTTGAAGCAGCTTCACGTTCTTAAGTCTTGGGGTCTCCAAGGTAGGTGCCTGGGAGCGGAAAGGGGTGGCAGGTGGCTCGCCTGGTGTTGCCGGGTGCAACGGGCGATTGGTCATTATGACGGCTGGCTTCCAACTGTTGGTGTTGCTCCTTTGGGTCGCCTGGGCGTTCCTTGAACCGGGCGGGCTAGAGCAAGTCTTCTCTTCCGTTGTTTTCAACTGTTCTTTGATCATGCTTAAGCCTTACGACTTTGTTGATGAGGCTCGGAAGCTAGCGTGATCCTGACCGATCATCGGTGCTCTTAACTCATCGTTCAGTCCTTCAATAAACTTGTCCATCTTTTCCTCTTCGTCTGCCAGATCGCTTGTGGCGTAACGGGCAAGCTGCGTAAACTTGTTAGATACTCTTGTACCGTGGTGTTTCCTTGGCACAGCCTGCGGAACTCATTTTTCTTCATCCTCATAATCGCGCGGTACGAAATTTTAACAAAGCGCCGTGAATTCTTCCCATGTCGGTTCTCCCGGCATCTTCAGCCCGAGTCTCTTTGTAGGTGTCCCACAGTCACTTACGGGACCTTCCACTGATTAGTGGCGAAGATGACTCTGTCAGCTTCCCATACTCGGATGAGAGTCCACTTCTTCTCTATTACCCTCAACCAATCTTCAGCATCCATTGGTTCTTTTGCCATGGAGAATGTTGGCGGCTTGGCTCGCATAAACTCGCCTAAGCTTGATCCTTCGTGTTGTCCTTGGTTGTTGGCAATGGCTTGAAGCAATTGGGTTTGTGAAGCCATAACCTCTGCTAGGGTGGTAGAGTTAGGTTCTGGCGGGTTCTCAGTAGCTGCTGAGGCTCTGCGACGGCGCGCCATCTGAAGAATATAGCTGAGGTAAGAGATTGGATTTTCTTTTTTGTGATCCTCGAGTTGTTTTTAAGTGATCTTTTGCACTCAACAAGCATGGTGGAATAAACTCATTTAAGACATAACATGGAACTTCATATTAGTTCGTAGATGTTACATCAGGGGGATACATTGGACATGTGTAGTCCATACAACACAATACAACAACACTAATATCGATCTAGGGTCTTCATCCATAAAGGGGAAGGGGCACGATCATTGCTGTCTTAATTTCATCCAAAGCAAGACCAGAGTTGATGCAGACTTCTTGCCTAGTTGTTTGGGCTGCCGCCCGATCTGGGGTTGCCACCTATGGCTGTTGCATTGGCACCGGTAAGAGGAGGGGTGCTGTGTGGCTTGGGGCATTGGTTGGCATAGTGTCCAAATTCCTCACAGTTGAAGCAAGTCACATTCCTTTTCCTTGGGGCTGCCGGGATAGGTGTTGGAGTGCGAAATGGTGCGGTAGTTGTCCTAGGGCGATCATTGGCATAGTGCCCTAACTCTCCACGTTGAAGCAGTGCACATTCCTCTTTAGACGTCGGGAATCTCCTCGGCATCCTCGGGGTACACACTTGTGCTCGTGATGATCATCCCGCCGTACCACCCGTGGTCCATTTTGTTGACTTCCTCCCGAAGTTGGATGGCGAACCGACCCTTGGCCGGTCATTGGATTGAATTCCTTGTCCTTCCTTCCGTATCGTATCTCTCCCTCGATCGGGGTTCCGGTGTGTTTTTCCCCTGATTGTTCCTTATTCCATATCCTTGTTCCATGAAGCCGTAGCGGGGGCCAAGTGTTTCCTTCCCTCCTAATGGTGTGTTTGGCGTTACTGCTCTCTGTGGGCTTGATAGTATATTCGTAGGAGTCATCAGGGCTTGAGTCGGAACGTACCGACATTGCTCTGGACACGAACCCAAAACTTGAAGGTGTCGTTGCATTTGCTGCACCATCATGATCATCAATTGTGTCTGGCTAGCCATTATCTGGGCTAAGGTCGGATTCGAAAGAGGGTGGAATGTCCATAGGGTCGCTCGTGTTGATCCATGAGATTGTTGATATCTTGATTTCGCCCTGTTCTTTCCCATCTATTGTCGAGAGAGAAAGAAATCAGAAGAAAGGTTAAGCTCTGGTTGGGACCTTATTCCTGTATACTCTTATTGCTTTAGCGGGTGGAATAAACAATCTCTCAAGCTTTAACAGGGTCACAATCCTATATCTATTTTTGAAGATAGTTTAGGGTTTAGAGAAAGGTAATTGGTAAAATCAAATGTTTATAGAGAAATTGGGGTAAGAGAGAAAAATATGTTTGTTTTGTGAAAATAGTTTGTATTTTCAAAATAATCCTATGTAGGGATATTTCCCTTTGACCAGCTATAAAGGGGTGGGGCGCCGCTGGTCCTATCCTACTTGCACCGCTCCGATACCGCTCTCCGTAGACCCCCGTTTTTGAGGACGAGAATCATTCGTGTTCATAATACCTTATCCCTGGATCGAGTAGTTTGGTACCCACGAATACAGTTCTGAATTACCAGGTGCAAAGTGCACGAATAGCCTTACACTGAAATTATTACAATAATAGGCCCGAAGGCAATATCCAATACATATAGGACCTACCGGTCCGGATACAACCGAAAACAAAAATTAGATGAGATAGCAGACGGAAGGCAGCAGCATGCCGATTGCCACAGGCAACGACTGGGGACTAAGACCTGTTGTGCTCCATTGTCTTCATTCCTCCTAGTAGTATGTGTACGGGTCCTCCTCATCTCCTTCATCTGGAGGTTTGTGCGTATAGCAAGGGTGAGTACCCAATGTACTCAGCAAGCCAACACGGATTGATGCACATGATAGGGTCATTCAAAGGATGGCTATGGTTTATTTGCGCAAAGCCAATTTTCACAAATCATTTCACAAACCTAACATCTAGCCAGGTCAAGTTTTAGGTCCATAGTATATTAAGTCGGCGACGGTTCTGTCCACCATCCATTGTGATCCCAAGGATAGCTTCCGCCTCCGATTCGTCATGGTTTTCTAGGGGTGTCTTCCCCCTTCTCTCAGATAGAGAAGTTGGTTTCCCAGCACATAAAGTCATTATGCAATCCCAATCCCATCATTTTAAAATGTATGAGTCTAGCCACGGGAGAAACTTGTCACGTCGCTCATTAACCACGAGCACGGCTATTCGAATAGATTGATTGACTCACACTGCAATGGATGTACACTTTACCCGTACTCCGCAACTACTCATTGAATGAGCTTACATCCCTCTATATGGGACGGTCACGGCAAAGCCTTTCGATAACCTCACTTTGGCGCACCCGCTCCATGAACTTAAGCCCTCATGCACTCTAGCCGTCATTTCCTAGCGTGAGAGGAGTTTTGGCATTCCCGGGGTAAGAGAAAGAATTGCAAGCCCTTACCTCAACGCCAACACCTGAACCTACTACGCAGGGATACTGCCTCCGCTCAGATATTTAATCAGCTAGGTCTATACTCATTCGAGAAGTACGGTTGTACTGGCTCGTTCAAAGTTGTAGTCTCATGGCTCGGTCCTTAACCGACTGTGGACGGTACTAGCCTTTCCGGAATCCACCCAAATCCATCCATCCGCCCGGTCTAAAAACGTTGGTTTCATATTTTTGTTTTTCCATCAAAACCATTTTCATCATGTTCAAAGCAATGTGGCGCTCATTTTCCACTGTTCTTCTTCTTCCGCGCGGCACCGACGAAGCACAAAGCGAACGACGGCGAAGGCAGCCGGTCTAGGGGTGATAGACGGTTCTAAACCATCTATGAGCTACGTTGGTCACGTCCCAAGGTTTAGCCGGGGCTACGGGGTGGCGGAATGGGTTGGCGACAACGGCCTGCTCGCGGCGGCGATGTCGCACGGTGCGGCGGGATCCGGCGGTGTTCCGCCAAACCAGTGTTCCCGAGCATCTAAGGGGCGAGAGGGATGCTAACTACGGGGTCGGTTTGGTTGGAAAAGAGCTGAGACGGCCTGACGACGTGCGCATGGCGGCGGCCTAAACAGGGGAGCTTGGCGCCGCTCGTCGCCAGCGAGTTCCGGCGGCGAATTGGCTCGGGAAACATGGGGGAAACGAAGCTTAGAGCACGTAGTTTGTGGACGTACCTTCAATTTGGGAAGAACTCGACCGAGGGCGACGAATTTGGGATTTTGCCTCGGGCGGCCGGCGCTAGGGTTCTTCGGTGTTCTTCAAAATTCGACCCGCACACCGCATGATTTTTGGGGAAATTTGGGGAGGGGCTAGGTGAGGTAATTGCGCACAGCTTTTGTGTTTCAAGTTGTGGCCGAGGAGCGCTATTTATAGCGGGATGTTTTCGGCCTGAGCTCGACGGCAATGGCTGTGCGGCACGGGAGCAGCGGGCACGCGCGGGAGGGGGCTCTGGGGTGAAATGCGACGCGTGGCGGCACTCGGGAGGGGCCCGCGCGGCAAGTGGCGCGTGGGCGACGGCGCGGTACGGCGCGGTACGGCATGGTACGGCGGCGTGGGCGCGGTGCTGCGGCGCGACGCGCGGCGCACGGTGGTGAGGCGGTCCGGGTACGGCGTCGAACAATTGGCGCGCAATGAATAGTGACCTTTCGCATTTTCCCGAATTAAATTTCCTAATTTCCCAATTTTATTTCCTTTCACCTCTAAAATTCAAAATAAAATATAACACACCCAAAAATAAGTTGTAAAATATATTTTTAACCTTTTCACCCACTTTTATTATTTTAAAAATATATTTTACATAATTAATTTAATTCTTTTCCTCAATTCCGAGAAAATATGATTTTGATTCAAATTAATTTCTAGATTTCATATATATACCCTAAAATATTTTATTACTCATTTTGCTCACTAATTAATATTACTCAATTACCTAAATAATGTTTTGCTCCCAATTATATATTTTTATAAATCCATAACCCTTTTCCTATTTTATATTAAAATTCCCAATTCTAAAGTCCGAAAATTTTCTCCCGCAGAAATTCAAATCGTTTGGTTTTTCACAAACACCGAGATGAATCGCTCGCGTATAAATTTATGCAACCAAGCTGGTAAATAAGAAGCGAAAACTCGATCAAGAAGCAACAATCAAAAGGTTTTTGTAAGTTCTGATGTTTTAATTCCCGGTTTTAAATTCTCCGATTTTCAGGGCGTTACACTACTCACCGTCGGCATCTCATCGCTGTTGAATAATTAGGCAATTGTTTAATTAAATTCCAAACTAAATAGATCAAAACTACTATCACAGAAACTAGCATGTACAAATCTAACATACTAGCAGATATCAAACTAACAGTCACGATCACAGCAACCAGAGACGTGTACCAAACGTTTGTAGGTGCAGGGATTGCAGAAACTCACCGCGGACGTAGGTGACAAAGACGTTCACGTCGAGCCGATGGAGCAGGAAGACACGCCAGATTGAGTTAAGCAGTCGCGCAGAGTGCTTCCCAAAAACTTTATTCGTCCTCTCCCAGTGTAGGATCACAAGGACAACGGCTTTGGAGACCTGCTCTCCCGGTCGCGGGTGCACGCTGACGGCGGGATAGGGCGGACTATAGTGGCGGCGCAGCAGCGAGTAATGGGGCAAAACTCCAGATTAGGTTGATTACAGACGACTGCACGCAGGCGAATATATAGCCCTGGATGACTTACGCATAAAGGCAGCTCCCGTGGCGGATTCAAGTAGGACTCTGTCACCTATCCGGTTAGGATTCTCTAACTGAATCCGACACGTATCCAATTAAGACTCTCCAAAAATTTGCATGTGAACAATTGTTAATTTGTCCAAAAATTAAAGCACGCGAGCAGGTACACGAATCACGGCCCTGGCCCGGTGGCGCGCGTGTGGTTTTCACTTCCTCTCCCTCATCCATGGCTTTGGGAGAAAGAGAAAAGTCCCACTATATAAGTTGGACAACCTCACTCTCAACTAGCAAGGTGGTACTAAAATTTCTCACCTTGCTATGTCATACATGGGTCTTCATGGCTTTCGAGATTTATTTCAGGAATTAAATGAAATTAACTTGGGCTTGGCCCAATAATTCCAACAATCCCCCACCAGATCTCATTTGGTTTGTACTTGTGCCCGATTCATATTATCTGTTGTTGTTGGGGCTTGATTGCTACAGTATTGTAGTGATATCAACGTAATCTTGATAGATCGAACCGAATCAAAGACAATATAAGATTGAAGTTGATAAAGATAGATTTATCTAAACATTATACAAGTTTGAGTATGAACCGATTTAGCTCAAAAATTGCAACGAGAAAATATAATATGAATCAATTGGACAAAACTGATATAGCATGATAGATATAAGTTTGATGGTTAAAGTATATATCAGCTGGAGATCCGATGTAATTAAATTAAAATGTATATCGGCTAACTAACCGATACATTTGATAATTAAAACTTAGGATAATGATAACTCATCGGTTAGAACTCCGATGAACATTGATAAAAATCTATCGACTTACTAGAATAGAATTAAACTTATTAACAGTAATCTAATAAATCGAACCTAACCAACACAGAATAAGATTGAAAATAATAATAATAACCTATTCAGCCAATAGATCTACACAAATATGATGGATACATTGATCAATCTAAAATAACAATGTGATTAGAGAAATACCAACTTAGTCAGAATATTGGACCTAACCGAAAAAGTTGTAATTGTATTGATCGATTCGCTAGAATAAAAGGTGGCGATGCACCGAAAATAATTATATTGATATGTGGAGATATGCTATAAAGACTCTAGATGTACATATTTATACCCTCGGGTTAATACAAGTCCTGATTGGACACGAGATAAGACTTCCTAAAAAATAACTAAACCTATACTATCTTGGCGTGGTCTTCACGATTCCTCTTTGAACTCGGCTTGATATGGGTAAACTTCCATCTATCATTCAGTTTCTTTCCTTAACTAAATCTACTAAAGAACCATATCAAATTTTGGTATTAACAAGTTTGTGTATTAGGTTGCACCCATATGTCAAGTTCTTACACCACCAATGCAATCTACTCTACAAGAAACTAGTATTATATTAGACATCACCTATAAATCTAGATAGGGAATTGTGGGGGGTGTCACCCCGGGTTACCCCATGGACTAGAGTCAACGTCCAACTGAAGTCAAGCTGAGAGTCCTCGGGACGTGGTCGGCAGCCCGACCCCCCTTCGTGGGGTCGTCCGTCCCAACCTTCCCCCGAGTCGGACCTCAGTTCTTCTTTCTCAACCTCAACTTCACGACCTGACCTCGAGCCTCTTCGGGACAAGACTTAGCACACAAGAAGGAGGAGGGAGGAGACAGCCCGGCAAAGACTGACGTCACCCGACATCACAGTATAGATAACTACTACGAATGAGGGATCCCAAGGCAAAAGAGAGCACAAGATAACCACGGTGTATAGGACCTAGCAGATCATCATGTACCTTTTCAGATGTTGTTTGTACTTACCTTTTAGATCATTAGTCATAGCTTTCTTGGCCCCCAAGTTCTCATGTTCCTGCCCCCCTTGAGCTATAAAAGGGAGGGTAGGACGAGGGGGCTGGAGAGATCGTTTTTTCCAGCATTCTCACACTTTGTTCTTGGCCAGCTTGCTCTAAGCCCCCAAGAATACTCCCTTGTAACCCTTGTTCATCATCCACCCCAACAAAGAACACTAGACGTAGGCTTATTATCCTTCTGGAGGGCTGAACCAATATAACTATAGACCCCCATTTTTGTAATAGGAATTATTTGTGTTCATGGTACCATTTCCCTGGATCTAGTAGTTTGATACCCACGATTACATTACTGAATCATCAAGCATGCATAAACAATCGTATTACACGAAATATTACAATATAGTGTCTGAAGGCATGCTAGAAGATAGGACCAAATGGTCCGGAATACACGCAAAAGTAGAATACAGATAAGGCAGCGGAGATACGACAGCGGCACGCCATTGCCACAGGCAATGACTGAGTCTAAGACCTACTGAGCGCCATCGTCTTTCATACCCTCCTGGTAGTACTCGTATGGGTCTTCAGGGTCTTCATCGTTCACCTCTGAATGTTTTGCGTAAAGCAAGGGTGAGTACCAACCATACTCAGCAAGCCACCACAACAACGATGCATATGATAGGGGATAACCAAGGAACGACTGTGGTTCTTTTGCATAAAGCTAGTTTTTGCAATTCTTTTCACAAACCTAAGACCTAAGACTGGCCAAGTTTTATTTGCATAGTTTATTTAATCAGCGACGGTTCTGTCCATCATCCATTGTGATCCCAAGGATAGCTTCCCGCCACTGGATCCTCATGATTTTCTAGGGTCTGCCCCTTCTCACCTCCCGAGAAGTTGAGCTACCAACACAAAAAACTTTATGCATGCCCATCCCATCATTTTAAAATTTAGAGTCTAGCCAAGCGAAAAACTTTCCTGATGCTCCGTATCCACGAGCACGGCTATTCGAATAGATTGCTTTACTCACACTGCAGTGGATGTACACTTTACCCGTACTCCGTGACTTGCCCAACATATGAGCCGAAGTCCCAATGAATGAGATGTGTCACGGCAAAGCCTTTCAATAACCTTACTTTGGCAGTACCCGCTCCATGAACTTGAGCCCTCCTGCACACTCCCGAGAGGGAAAAACTCACTCATTCTTTAAGTTATAATTAAGTCCAGTTTCAGTTCGGTTACCCACCGATGGTTACCCACCTATAGGTTTCCCGCCTATTCACACACCTAAGTGAACCACTATGCAGTGGTACCGCCTCCGTTCGGCTATTTACTCCGCTAGGTCTATACCCATCGAGAAGTACGGCTGTACTAGCTCATTTCATGTTTATCTCATGGCTCAGTCCTTAATTGACCAGGGATGACGCTAGCCTTAACCGGATTCCACCCAAATCATCCAGCCACCCCAGTCTAAAACATTTGTTTTGTGTTTAATTTTCATCCATAAACCATTTCATCATTGTCATGACAATGTGACGCTCATGTCTCCACATGCCGTATGTTAACCACCTTCCCCAAGGTAGTTGCCCTAGCATATAGCATTTGATAAATATGAATGTGCATGAATCTAATTTAGCATGGGCTAAGCATTGTCAAAGATTGACTACGGACACACGATACTATAGGGTACAAGGAATCTATAAGTATTCAATATCATGGCATGGCATATAACAAGTAGGGGAGTTCTCATGTATATAACATGCATATTTGATTTAAAAGCAACATAAGTTCGCAAAAAGGGGTTCAACATGCTCAAGAGTAGTGATAACTTGCCTTGTTCGCAACCCCGTTGTCCTGGATCTTCGGTACACTCAACAGCTCCCTCGGACTCTATATTTACGTGTGAAAGATTTGATTGAATTCGATTAGAATTCAAATAAAATCACCAAAATGTCAAATAAATCATAAAAGTAGTTTCTAAAGCTAGACTATGATGTTAGATGAATTTAGGTTCAAGTTCAACTAAAATTCGGGTTAACATAAGCGAGTTACATTAGTTTGAAATTTCACATTTAAACCGATTCAATTAATTATGAGGTGGTATTATTTCAAGCTAATTTATTTCAATAAAATTATTGTAGTCATCAATTCAAAATTATTACACCGGAAATAATTGTTAATCTCTAATTTATTCCTAATTTTACCGACCGACAAGCCCTAGGGTTAAAATTAATTAAATTCTAAATGATTCATCCCAAAACCTAATACTATATTTAATAATTTAGATCTTAGTATTATACTAATATTTCCTAATTTTATAATTAACCTTTATCCTATAATTGTCTCCCAATAATTTCCATTCTAGAAATTTAAATAGATTATTATCCTAATTACTTTTCTTCTTTTTTTCCCATTTTTCTTTTCTTTTCTTTCTCTTTTTCTTCTTTTCTTTTCATTTTCTTTTCTCTTTTCTCTCTCCCTTCTTTCCCTCTTTTCTTTTTCCTTTTCTTTTTCTCTTTTCTCTCTCTTTTCTTCCTTCTCTCTTCTTCCTTCCCTCTCTCTTTTCTCTCCTTCTTCCTCGCCTCGGCCGAGCCGAGTGGTGGCGCGCGCGGCGCGGCGAGCGGCGGTTGGCGGGAGAGAGAGGACTCACCGACGGCGATGGGCAGCGAGGGGCGGCGACGAAGCTCGGCGCGGGGACGAGAGGAGGGGAAATGGGGGGAGAGTGTTTGGGGAGGAAGGAAGGAATGAGAGGGGTTTTATAGGCGATGGGGGGAAACGGCGACGACTGCCGGCGACGCGGACAAGACGAGCGGCGCGCGTGGCGTGAGGCAACGGCATGACGCGCGATGCGACGGGTGGCGACGCGATGGGGAGGGCGCGAGCAGGGGAGGGCGCGGGGCACGAGGGGTGACGGCGTGGGGCTCGGCGTGCGGTGGCGGACGGCAACGCGACGGTAGCTGCAGCGGTAGCGACGCGACGCGGCGATGAGACCGACGCGCGGTGGCACGGGACGCGGGGCGAGGAGACGGCGATAGCGACGCGACGTTGCGGCGGGGAGCCGACGCGGGAGCGAGGGAGAGGACGGTGATGGCGACGCGCGCGCACGCGCGGGGGACGACGATGCAGGCGCGAGGTGGCTAGGCACGGCCGAACACCTAGGGAAGGCGTGAATAGTGACGTTTCTTATGTTTTTTCTTTTTTATTTTCTATTTTATTTTTTATTTCACACAAACATTTAAGTTAACCAAATGGAAATTTACTAATTTTAATATTGTCCTCATTTTTATTTTTATTTTATATTCTTATATTTTCCATTTAGAAAATTCTTTGACCACAACATTTTGTCAAAATTTATTGTATACAAACCCTGGAGTTATCCAAATGCAAATTTTATTAAATTTTAGTTTTGCCCAACTTTTATTTTTATAATTTCATTTTTATTATATATTTTGCAATTTTCTATTTTCCCTTTCTTTTAGGGTTTTAATCCTTATCGGTTTTTCCTTATAAATAACTTTTATTTTATTTATAAATTTTGGCAACAAGGGTCTTGCAAATAAGAGGCAAATAAATACGACGTGATACAATAATTCAAAAGTTTTTTTGTAAGTTCTGAATTTTTGGATTTTGAATTTTGTGTTTTTCAGATTTTAGGATGTTACGATAACTCTCTGTGTCTTTGCTCTTTTGGCTCGTCTTAGGAGACGAGTTGACTATCGGATCCATCCGAGGACAACTTCCCGACCGTTCTCTTTCACCTCCTTGGGCATCCCCCTTCGAGGACTCGCCGACCCACCCATCGACAGAATCCATCATAGTTGTGTTTAATTTAATACGATTTTACTGTTCTTTGGGATGGAGAAAGTAATAATAATTATAGGAAAGCTTAATAAAAACTCGACCGGCGGAGGAATGATCGTCCCATAGCTTTTCATTAAGAAGCATCACCAAACCAGTCAAGAAAAGCCACGAACCTTGCCCACCCCCACCCCCACGAGACGGACTCGCCCGTGGTTCGGTCCTTAACCTATGCTTTTGAGGCCACTGCATTTACACAAGGGCTCGCCCTCCATCAGATCGGGTCGATTCTTAACACGTGTTTTTATGAGCGGTCAACAAATGATTTTTTAACTAGACTTAAAATTTGCTCCCATAAAAAGTCGAACCGGATTTAGAGGTGCTACTTGAATAATGTAACCATCAGGTTACATGCCCTTTCACTATAGAAAGCTTACCGAACAATGAAGAAGTGAATTTAGAAAGTAAAACTGTAAAAGTATGTGCAACACACTCTTCCTTCTACTCCATTCCGAAGACGTTGTTCGGTAGGCGAGGCTTCAGCTATGGCAATGGCTGTTGCAACACATTGTTGCTTGTTGCCTACTGCTCGTAGTGTTATTTCTGTTGGCTGCGGTACAATCACATTCTCATAAAGCCGAAAAACCACAAAATACCAAAACTTTTAACATCTAAAATTTATCTTAACAACAATCCTTTTTTTCTGTTGATCACATCCTAATCAAATCAAAAGAAAAGAAATGCAATTTGGTTTCTCCACCAATATAGCAACCTCTTTCCTCCGGTTTACCATTTTTACCTGCTACTCCAATTCCAATTAACACCAGAGGCCTCCGGCCTTGTCCAATCCATCGCCCCTAAATCGTAAAAGAGACCCGCATGGCGCTCCGATTCAATCCGATGAACTCGTACGCTCTCTCATCATCCCTCCTCCTCCTCTCTGCATCCCCCCCTTTTTTTGGGCGAGTTGATTAGCTAGATTCGTGGATGTTGCTGGATTAATTGAAAGCCCCTGGTTTTAATGGTTCTCTAGAGTTTTTGCCTAGTTGGAGTTAGTTAATCTAACCTAATGTATGAATTCTAAAAAAGCAAAATAGAGGAATCCATCTGAGGATTTCTGCTATGGATGCGATGCACGTAAATCAACTTTTGGAGGGTTTCGTTGGTTTATTAGGTGGATTAATATCTGGTTTAGGGTGTACCTGTTGCGCGCGAATTCGCTTTACGAATCTGTTCAGAAAATTGTGTTGAATACTATATTGCGAATTTGCTTTATGGATCTTAAACCTCGTGACGAATTTTTCCAATGCCAAATCATGAGCTAGAACACCTGTTTCAGGGTAGCAAGCCTCTCGTCCTATATATGTTCTGATTTATCCTATTGTGATTTCAGTCTGATTAGGTAGCTATTCCTTGCTAATTAAATTTCATTCAAGTGAATTTCTTTACCACAATAGTAGCAAAGAGCTTCATCTTCACTTGTAATGTGTGTTCTGTCTCAATTGATTTGTTCCTTTTCTAATTAACCAATAATGTTATCGATACGACTCATTGCCCAAGGTTTTGTACTAGAGAGTTCTTACGGCAGAATATATGTTCAAAAGTCATGAGCTTCATGCGACTAAGCTAATTTGATTAGCCACAGGCTCCTGTCCTGCGCTCTTATAAAGATTCAGTTTTATGTAAGTAGTATGTTCTCATGTTTGTCAGTCTCTTGATGCAGCACAAATTATTATCCATTTCTATTTTTCTTTTGCTTCTTTCCTTTTGTGTCAAAGAATGCCACCACCTGATTGAGCACATTCTGTTGGGATGGTAGTCTAGGGTTTCTAAGAATTTATTTGATCTATATGATCCTATATTCATGTAAGTGCGATATGAAATAAGGTAGATGCACTAGTTACAAACTATGTGCTAACATAAACCACTCTGAGAAACCCGTCTACAGTGGCAGAGGGAGGGGGACTGCACTGCACACAGGAGGTAGATAAGGTTCTTAATTACCATGTAATTAAACCTAGATCGAATTGGTCTAGTTAATTAAAAATAGGACGTCTATTACACCTATCAGGGGAGTAAAACAAAGGGGAGTTAGATATTTTTTAGGAAACTTACGAAGACACGTCTTAGATGTACAATGGGAGATGATTTTTTACGAGATTGTTTGTTAATTTATATTGAGAAGGAATTGGCATCATCAATTAGTACCGATGAAATTAAGCCGATGATCTCGCTGCTAGTTGTAGAGCTAAATTTAAGTTGATAGAAATGTAATTTTTTGTTAAGACTTGTGAAACTTGATACTATTATATATAACGAAAACAATATGGTATTGCTATCAGTTCTAGTTTGCTTTGTTCATTGCACCCCTGTCCTCAAATCCTGGCTCCGCCCCTGCCGTCTATGATCTATAATATGAGGTTATTGATATGGTGTTCTGTAGTAGCGTGATGTGATGGATATTTTATAGATAAAAATACGAGGATACAAGAAACACATGATAGCATTATATACGCATAACACTTGCACAACCTTGTAGCATGCCATGGTGATCTGATGGTAGCCATGGAAATTATTATAATCTCACAAAATTCTTATACTGGGTTTAAGAACACAACCATTCTGACACACCATCCAAATGAAAATGCAAGCACTCAGACACGAGTTTTGGTTGGCACAAACACGAAAGGATGATGATGATGTTGGTAGTCAGAAAGAACCAAGCAAATCAAAACACAAGCACTCATACAAATTTTGGGTTGCACAAACATGAAAGGATGATGATGGTGGTGGTGGTCAGAAAGAACCAAGCAGATGACTGTTTTAAGCAATTAAAACAGATATGTGGCTTTCATGTTCTCCATAGCAGCGGTATCTGCAAGAACAAGTTAGAAAGTCATTTTAGATGAAATCACAGCCAGCTTGGGAAGTTTGACACATCACATTAAGTCTTTTACTGTTTACTCCATGGCAGAGTCCTTGACAATTGGCAGATTAAAGACAAACATTTAAGTTTGGAATTACGAATTCTTCAAGAGGATTCTAAGTATAATTGAACTAACGATTTGACTAAAAGGGCAAAAACAGTACCTTCCATTGAAATTGGGGCTTTGTTGAAGCTTTTCTTGTAATTTAATTGCGAGGGAAGAGATGCATTCGATAGTACCATCCATAGGAACCCCGACACCGCAGTGGAACAGCTTGAAGCTCTCAAGTTTTCTAGCAGTCCTTGCCACTTCATTCAGTTCCTCATATACTCCACATTGTAAGACTATTTCCCTGTAGCTGTTGTTTTCTTCGACCATCCAACTAATTAACTCAAGTGTGGATACCCTTATGCATGGAAAATCAGTGCTTGGAGACCTGTACACTTCTAATATCTTCTTAAGCTTCTTGATGAATGTGTCTGTAGTAAGATTGGCATATTCCAATGCAGTGGAGAAATCACTTGTTGCATTCGGGGACCTACAAATCTGCACTGCGAGGCCTAGAAAGCTCTCTAGTACTTTGCCTTGTTTGATCCACAGGTCATCCTTTACCTACATATATATCCAAAGAAAATTGTTTTTTGTCAATTGGGAAGTTAAACTAGGTGCAAATGAAGTAGTCAGGAGGTAACAGTTACTATTTTCTTACATGGTCCAGATTTTCTGATGATGATGGATCCTCCAAAGTCACCACTGCATCTACGACTGCTTTGAGCACCTATACAATTCAATTTTCAGAGAGATGTTGATCGGTGTTACCATGTATTGCTTTAGTCAATGAATAATGTTGTGGTGAAGAAAAATGGCGATGAGGCATACATAAATATATATGTTGAGTATACTACATCCAAAGAGAATGGTTAGAATTAAACGAAATCACCTTTGGCAGTGCTGCATCTATCAATTTCATGTACTCATCAAATTCTTTTGGTCCTGAGTAGGCACGCAAATTCTGCAGGAGTTTTGCATGCATACTTGTTGCCTGTTCTTCACCCTCAGCCAAGATTATTTTTTTGACTATGCGCAATGTTTCTGGCTTTAGATTACGTCGTCCTTCAAATTGTGCCAGCGCCCTTCTCTTCTCTTTGTCTCTATCTTCATAAGAAACTGTATTCACTATCTTGTTGAACTCTTCTTCACTGATCCCTTTTAGGAAAGCTTCAACATTGTTTTCACAATCTATAGTGAGCAGAATTAATGCTTTAGCAGCTGCCTCAGAGTGATTCACCCGTGGCGCGGAAAGTACATCTTCCAGATCAAGTCTCTGTACCACGCTCTGGCGAAATTGATCAATATCAAATTCTTCTATGAAGGCTGAAATTGGTAGCGAAAAGCTTTGATCTTCTACATTATGATTTTCCTCGATGAAAAGCACAATTTGGTTTAATAATTCCTCGCTGGTGTACTCCAGAACCAACAGCTTGGCAGCTACTTTAGTTATATTTACATATGGTGCCTTGGAACATAGACAATCCTTAAGTTTCTTGATGATCTCAGGCAACTTGCCAATGTCTTGTCGTGCTTCCTTATCCACTGCTAAGCATGATATGACTCTTGTCGCTTCGACATGCTCCAAGATCATCCCAGTGTTGGTCAGGAAGTGCAAGTTTTTTGAGGTTTCTTTCCTGAGTTTTTCCCCAGCCTCACCCGGTGCAGCGACCAGCTTGCTCAAGATGTTGAGTGCCATGCCAACAATAATTTCTTGGTCAATCTTTTTGATGAAAGGAAGAGGAATATCATCTTCTTTTTGAAGCAAAGGAATGATCTCTTGTTCAATCCAAGAGTCAGAAATGGTAGTATTACTCCTCATGCTGCTGCCATGACCATGAGCACACAGGTTGGCAAGGTCTATAATCGTGGACAATAATAGATCAATGTCCTCGTCTTTGGCTTTCCTACAGTTTTCTGGGTTGTCCGTGAGCTTGTCCAGGATGCGTAGGCCAAACCAGACGAAGTCAGAGTCCATGTTGCACTTGCACACGCTCTTGTTGGATGTGCTGATCAGGGAAGAAGAAATGAGATAGAGGATTTGAGGATAACTCTGAACCAGAATGTCAGGACTGAGTTTGATCACTACTCTTGCAGCATGGCCTCTTATGATATCCTGCTCCTCCGTGGTACTGACGAAGCCTAGCATATCAACCAGCTTCCCCAAATCGTTGGGTTCCATGGAAGCTAGAAGCCTCCTAAGGGCCAGGCTTCTAAACTCCACTGACATGAGGATACGGTCCATGGCCCGAAGACCGGTTAACTGGTTATCGACCGTGTTGGACAATGCCAAATTCTTGGCAAAGGTGACCAGGTCCATGTTAAGGGTAGCATGCACATCACCGGCGAGGAACCCTAGGTAAATGTAGTTGAGGTAACGGTTGATTATCTTGTGACCGGAGAGCTCAAATAGCTTGTACTTCCTTTGGACCTTAGACCTAAAATGAATACTCAATGCGTTCCGTAGCATGAAGATGATGATGAAGATGATTCCCTGGGCAAGCACCAGACCATAGAACATATTGAGGGACAAGTTGATGTTCTGGTGGTCACCATTCCTTTGGTTCTTGGGTTCCACATAGTCTTGCTTCGTGAGACGCTTCGAGGATAGGACTATGCAGGTGGTCACAGCGGCGACCTTGCACCACCACATGGCGCCAGAGATGGCAAACCCAAGGTAGGTTTGGAACTCATAGATGTTGCGCCACTTCCGTGCTTTGTCCTCTTCTTGTTTTCTTCTTCTATTGGGCCTTACTCTGGGGTGTTGTTGTTGATGCTGCTGCTGCTGCTGCTGTGTTCCTCTGCGCCTCCACCAACTCTTTCGTCGCTCCAAAGTTTCTGCCTTCCTGTTCTTTATTAGTGCTTCTGGTGCGTGATAGAAAATTTGATTCCTACGATCCTCGTAACCGCCCAAAATCCTATCAATGCAATTTGTAATGTATACTTCTGTGAGCTTCATATATCACTATCACTGTTACGAAAATAGTCATCCCGACCCTTCTTAAGCTACCAGTTCATAGGAAGAACCCACAATACCACTACTGGTTTTAATTATAGGAAAACCATTGAAATCCCTACCGGTTTTTCTCAATAACCAATAGTGATATGAAAGTTATAGATAATTTCATGCGAAGAAAGTTGTAGGCATTTTATTATGAATTATATTTTAATTTGTACAAATCATTCATAGTGGATAAATTTATATAAATTTTGATAGAAAATGATTTAGTTTGTACAGTACAAGTTTCAGTTTCATATTTTGATAATTTTGATTAGTTAGTCTAACTTTAGTTCCATATTTTGTATACTACAAGTACATTTTGTTCCAGTTACTAATATGTCTTTTTAGCAAAAGCATGTTGCTCTCCTTTTTTCTTTAGGGAAACTATACATTTTGCTCTAGCTAGTTCTGTATTAGTTGACATTTTGTTAGATATAACATGACTTTTATTAGTTAAGAATGTTCAGAGCAATCTCCTGCGTCAGTTTACTGAGCAATATCCTTTCCTAAATTGAGAAGCAATATACATTCTTGATATCTACTATACCCGGCCCGTAATATAAGGGATGCAAGCGTTTGAATTTTTTTATCTGAAATTCAGAATATTGGAGGATTTATATACTCATGTACCCTCTGAGATTTTTCAGCTTCTGTAATTTTTTTCATGATCACTGAGGCTCCATGCTTTTTTGTTAGATATTTCATTGCATGCAGAAGTTTGTAAGCCTAGAAATGATTTTCGGTAAGAACTTTTGTAAGACTGGATGTTTTTAGTTTATGAGTGGTGAACTAGTACAATCTTTGAATTTAATCGGCAACAATTTTTTGTTACGTTGGTCCTATATGTTTCTCTAGTTACAGCATTACTATGCGCTCTGTGTACTGATGGAAACTTGCAGAAAAGTTCAGACATACTACTACAACTGTATATTTCCTTGAATCAGTACGGCACAGATTCATCAGAGCTTATACAACTCAGGTTTCTTTGTAGTTCAGAAATCTAGGGTAGCTGGGAGAGTATAGGAATTATTAGTTTTATTACTACTTGTGGTTGATAGCGAAAGATTAGTATTCCAGTTTGAAGAAAATTGGGGGGAAAGATTTCAACCACACAAAATCACCAGAGGCCTGAAGAACACAAAAACCAAACTAAATGGAGCATTTTTTCTCTCTCTCTTTTCTTATTCTGAAAATGATGTGCTAGCTAGGGTACATTTTCAGAAGAGAGTTAATTAGAAGCTAGCGATGGAAGGAAGATGATACGTACCCGATGGATTGGATGAAGGCGATGACGGTGACGTACCAGAAGTCCTGCTTCTTGATGAGGGTGGAGAATCCACCGAGCAGGACGACGGTGGCCCAGACAGTCGCCAGCGTGCCGAGGCTATTCATCGCCTTGTACACGTAAGCAATGCACAGGAGGTAGTTGTTGAACTCCTCTTCCGGCAGCGGTTGCCTCTCTTTCTTCTCATCACCATCCCCCGCCGATGAACCCATGGCCAATGTTTGTACGTACTATCACCGCATGCACCCACACTAGCTCTCACTAGTTTTTATATACGGAGGCTCGCCTGTAGTATTTTGTGTACCTACTTTTAGGATTGCGCCAAACTACACGTGCTTAATTGATTAAATTATCATTAGTTTTTTTATAACGAAGCTGCCAAGCACCTTAAGATATTATATATTTGATTATAAAATTATTATAGAACTACAGATTTTTTTATGTTCGAATCTTTAGTGACTTGGTTCAAATCCTTAGCGTAAATGTTATGTTTGAGTTATCGATGTCTAAGTTATGTGATTAAATTGGCGTTAAACTTGCAGTAGTTTTGTGATACGTAGTAAACATGTAGTTTTATAATAAATTTCTTATTAAATCTTTACGATAACTTAGACAAAGTATAATTTATTCTTACGATTCAAACTTTGTATCATGAGCATTCATTTCAATGCACAAAATCTATATATATCTTCGGCCAATGAGATGTCAATTTAAAATTTGATTACTAAAGTGACTAAGACAAAATATTTTATCTCTATCTTAATTTTTGATAAAAATAACCATATTATATATAGTTTAAAACGGAGTACGTACGTGGGGATAGCTTAGATTTTTTCCCCGGCAAGCTGCATGCCCAGGAGATCTTTTGTTCCTCGCAAGCTATTTAGAATAATACCTTGGACAATAAGCAAGGAGACAATCTTCTTCTTTTCCTTTTTGAGAGAAAAGTCCAAGAGCCCTGTTTTTAAGAAAGCACAACCGAGAGGGATTAATAATCTTCAACGAGAAAACAAATAACCAAAGGTGTTTGCTAACTTTAAGGCTCCATAAGCCTTTCATGCTTTGCTTCTTATTCCACCGTGATATATATACAGATGCCTCCACACCTTTAAAAATGTGATGGACAGATTTACCAAGGCCCCCATCCGACCAAATAGCAACAACCATTTCACTCATTTATTATTTGTATGATTTTTTTATCTTCTAAAATTCGTAACCGAAGACTGAACCAAAATGACCAAAACAGCATACTCCCTCCAATTCGATAACAATAATCGTTTTGAAAAAACACCATCTTAAAAAATAATTTTGACCACTATATTTTATTATAATATATATAAATATCAATCAACATAACATATAGGAAAATACTACTTTTAAGACTAATCTATACCTATAATCTTTATATAAGTTTTGTGTAAAACAAAAAATATTACAGCACGAGTAGTTAGCTCGCTCTTTATTATGATTTTTATTTTTTAACCAAAAGTTCTAAAATATCGAACCAAAAATCTTGGTTTGACTGAATATCCACCTCTTCATGTTTTCTAAAAAAATGTTAAACCATATTTCAACATATACTCTTAAAACATGTTTTTGACGTTGGAAACTTTATTTCGATGAAGCGTTCATATAGACAGTACGTTAGACAAACTGTAACCCATGGTCTAGAGTCTAGATAGTCTAGACGATATACCATATAATATACAATCGATATTTTTTTAACACTTATATAGATAGACTTAACATATTTCATAAAATATTAGATTTTTATTGGAGAACTAGTGACGTTGGGACAAGGGAAGCAACCGACATAGTCACAAGCTAGAGGGAGGTGAGAGCAAGGTGCACGGTAGCAACTAGCTGAGAAGGGACGACGTGACTTCGTGGCAACGACACGTCTAGGAATAGTGGAGAAATGTTTTAATTAGGGTCAAAACCCTTAGCTATATGGTTCTTGGGCAGGCCACGAGGTTTTAGCTCCCGTCATTGTTTCCTTGCCTAGATTATGGTCTAAACAACAGTTTTATGGTCAACATTTGTCTTTACGTTATCTAATTGTCTTGTCTAGTCGTTCTGGTGTTGGTCAGCAAGTGCATATTTTTGGAGGCTTCTTCCCTGAGTTTCACCCCAGCAACGCCCAGTGTGGCGATGAGCTTGCTCAAGATGTTAAGTGCCATGATCTCCTTATCAATCTTGTCGATGAGAGGAGGATGAATATCGTCTTCTTTCTAAAGCAAAGGGATAATCTCTCGTTGAATCCAAGAGTGAGAAATGGTGGTGGTGTGGCCGCTATGACCAGAGGTTGGTGAGGTCTATGATAGTGGAGAGCAGATCAAAACCACTGGTGTCAATCATTGACGGCTTGCCTACAATTATCTGGGTTGTCCAGGATTGGATGAAGGCGATGACGGTGACGTACCAAAAGTCATGCTTCTTGACGAGGGTGGAGAATCCACCGAGCAGGACGACAGTGGCCCAGATAGTCGCCAGCATGCCATGGTGTTTAGTCTAGCAGACTTTAGAGTAAGAGTGTGATCAGAGAAAGCATGCAGGTTATATATATACACACACACACACATATATATACGGAGGACATATTCGATGAAACGAGCTAGATGTTGAAAACTCGTGAAAGTGTTAACGACCAAATATGGAAAGCCAATCATCGGATTTGGAAATTAAGGCCGAAGCGGATTTGGAGGAGATCGTGGTTCTTGGAAACAGAGTATGCATCGGCTGAGACCGAATCGGCTAAGGTATTCATCGCCTGAGACCGAGTCGAACAAGGATAGCCGATATAGCCGATTCCGATAAGGATAGCCGATGCAACCGATTCTGGTAAAAGGATATTGGAATCACCATCGAATTCGGTTGAAGTGCTTCATGAGGATTGCCATACATGGATAGAGTCCAGAAAAGGCAATTGTATCTATTAATTAGAATATTTTGTGTAATTTCCTTATAGATTACATCGGTAAGAGTCTATCTTAGGCAATTGTGGTATTTTGAACAGTAATAGAGATAAGAGTCGTGTCCGACAAAGACATGTCATGTATCTGGGTATAAATATGACTGAAGACCTTGTAATTAAAAGTCAACAATCAGTTCAATATAATCTTCGGCGCATTGCCACCTTTTTACTTTTGTGTACTTTCGATGAGTTCTTGCTTTCGAGTTGAGCTGCATCGGGTTCGATATCCGACGAGAGGTAAAGCTTGTTATGGCGGCTTGTGCTCTCGGGATTAGTGCTTTCATCTTTATGACATTCTAATCTTGTTTTCGTAAATCATCAAGTTATCATATATGCTATATAATCTAAATCAATATTGCTATCTAACCCCGATCGGCTAGCATCTGTTATTAGATAACAGTCGATGGGCTAGATATCAACGTTAACTTAGATTATATAGTATATCCACCATCTCAAAAGGCTTTCATCGACTTGTTTAGATCTCATGCTTCTCTTTATACTTAATGCTACATCGGTTAGGTCCGACCTATTAAGTTCTATCCAGAATCATAAAGATCTATCTTGTTCTTGATTGCTATTAGAGATAGTATCGGGGTTTCAGCCGATCTTACCTGGCTTAGCTATCTTGTTCTCTTTTTATTTACTTGATATTCTAAATCTGCCCTTTATATTAAGATCTCACTGCGGTTAAATACGTTAAGCTCGCTATCGATCTATGAGGACATCTTAACACTTGATCAGTTCTTGTTTAATCTATTTAATCCATATTGATATCTTAGTATAAAGTGATATTGGGGTACTAGCCGATACATGTTAGATTTATGACATTGGTTATGTAAGTATATATAATCTTTGTCTTAAGGTGTTTTTAGACTTGAGTGATTTATATTGTCTCGGTACGCTACCGATCTATCCCAGTCACTTGGTTTGAACATATTTTGAGACATATATTATATATTATTGATATTTACAGTCGATCGAGTAGATCTATTTCTCCTTTGCCGATCCCGTGCATATCGCATCGGCTCAATGTCAAACGATACGTCATTGGCCACCAGCCGATCGGCTATCGTTTGTTGATTTAATCTCATTTTATTTCTTCGTTTCTTGTTGGTTGCAACATCAAACCAACTGGCACGCCTACGAACCTCAAAAGCAAGATTTGGACATGCACTAGAGTTAAGCGGATCTCTCAGGCCAGTGCGTGTAATTTTCCACACCAACATGCTTTTGGCATGCCTAGAGAGACACGGAGACATCATGGTGGATATTAAGTCATCTGACGTCGACCAGGAGAACATAATCCCCATGATGATGTACAAGTTAACGCTGGAACAAAAGGCCGAGTTTGAAGAGATGATGAACAAGTTGCAGAATCAATTTTTGCACTCTTTTGTTCAAACTCGCTCGGGCACTGTGATTCAAATGTACAAGGTAACTTTGCCAAACCATGACGAGCCCGAGACAAGTTCTGGCAAGGATGGAAAAGCTCAGGATACAAAGCATAAGGAAACCCAGAACTTAACAATCTGCAAGATCGGTTGACTATGCTGCGCATCATGCTCTGATCAACCAATCGGGAGTGCTTGTCAACACCCTGAACAATATGATCAGTTCTTCGGTTGATTCTAGGATTGCTGAGCATCAAGCCAAAGGGCCCGTTTTTCTTCCTGAGGGCAATTTTCCACCATACAGGACTCTGGTTACCGATGGTTGCAGCCTGTTGCAGGCATATCCCCAAGTCAACCGATGGCATCAGCATCGGTACCCGAAAAGCGGATTGCATCATCATCGGCACAAAAGCAACCAGAATTCAATCCTATGCTTCTATCCAAACAGCAACCTCACCAAATTGGACAAAATATCCCTCAGATCACTCAAGATCAGATTGCGGCTATGTTCAGGACAAGCCAACCGGCTGTTGAGCCGATTCTGTCGGCACCGATGAAGCAGCAGACACCAATTCAACCCGCTTTTGGCGCGCAATATCAGCCTAGCAGTGCTCAGTTTGTTCCTGATCATCAAGCCCATGGGGTACATCAGTCTCCTCAACATCGCATGGAGGGCAATATCAATTACCAATTTCAGGCTCATTCACCTCAGATGCAGTATCGGCAAGTGGCATCACCTCAACCCTAGTACTTGCCTCAGTTCAACCAGTTTGAGCCGATACAACATCAATTTGAGGGAGCACATCAACAAAAGCCTTGAGCTGACATGATAGCCGATGTAATGAGGGAACAATTTGGTCACAAGCCCAAGGATACTGGAAATATGTATCGGTATCCATATCCAAAATACTTCGAGAGGGTACCATTACCAAACCAATATAAAGTCTCAGATTTTTCTAAATTCTTAGGGCAGTACAATGTGTCAACTTACGAGCATGTCAGTCGATTTTTGGCACAGTGTTGTGAGGCATCGGCTACAAATGCTTTGAGGGTTAGATCATTCCCTCTGTCTCTATCTGGATCGGCTTTTACTTGGTTTTCATCTCTGCCATACAATTCTGTTTAGAGCTGGGCCAATCTGAAGAAACAGTTTCATAGGTACTTTTACAGTGGTATTCATGAGATGGAACTGTCCGATCTGATAGCCATCAGGCAAAATCATGATGAATTTGTTCACGACTACATTCAAAGGTTCAGAGACATGACAAAGAGATGCTACAGTCTGGTTTTGTCAGATTCTCAGCTAATCGACCTTGCTTTCTAGGGCTTACTGACACCGATCAGGGAAAGATTTTCGGCTCAAGACTTTGAAAGTTTGGCACACTTGGCTCAAAAGGTGACAGCACACGAACAAAGATTTCAAGAAGCCAAGAAAGCTTTTAAAAAGATTAGCCACGTTGCATACACCTCCGAATCGAAGAAGACGAGGATGACTTTGAAGTAGCAGGAATGAGCAACAAATAAGAAAATTGTTACATGTCAATGGGTAAAAAGTTACGCCAAGGAGGAAAAATACGATTTTGATATTGCCAAAGTGACAAAATCTTTGATCCGCTACTTTGGGAGAAGCAAATTCAGCTTCATGGTCATGTGATCCCATCGGTGAAGAATTGAAAAAGAGAAAGTATTGCATATGGCATAATACTGAATCTCACACTACCAATGACTGCAAAGTCTTCAGGCAGTAGATCCAATCAACTATTGAACAAGGAAAGATAAAATCTGAAGAGTCAAAGAAGCCGATGAAAGTCGATGACAATCATTTTTCTGTCGACATGGTCCATACAAGTGGCAGGGCAGCCGATAGAAGAGATTATCGGTCCATGCAGTATAATTCTGCCGGGATCATCAACAAATATCAAGGGAAATATTATAGGCAGAAAGAGGAGTACTATGAAGAAGATGACATCTTTGATCCCCATTGAAGTTATGAATTTTTCAGATTTTGCTGAAATAAGGGGATGAGGCTGCCATCAATAGAAGATTGCCCAGCATACAGCGGTTATGACAAGGAACATGTTGCAAGTCCAAGCCGATCTCTACCTAGAGAAAATCGGCAAGACAGAGAAAACTCCCTGTTCATCATAGGTTGAGTTCGATTCATCAGGATTTCTTCCAAGACGATTTTGATGATGAGGATAAAACTACCAACCCACAGTGGTATCCTTCTGGTATCTTTACTAAAAGCCAGAAGAAGAGGATTTAAAGGATGAGGAACAGGGAGCAATTCGAAAAAGTCCAACAAGAAATCGACCATCGGGTGAAGAAGGAAAAGAAGCAATGTGTGTAAAGAGCAAGGTTGTTTCAGCTGATGAGGTCCAAGCCGATAAGGCAAAGAGACTGGCTAAGGGTAAAGCTGTTGCTTCTGCATTGGTCACCATGGTTTTTGTGCTGCCGGCAGAATATGAGGCAAGCCAAGTCGATGCAGGTGTAGTGGAAGAATCCTTGGCCAAATTGTTTTTGACCCCAGAGCAAGCTGTCTTTGAAAAACCAGAAGGGACAGGGCATCGGCACCTCAAGTTATTGTATGTTAAGGGATTTGTCAATGGCAAGCCGATGTCCAAGATGTTAGTTGATGGTGGGGCTGTTGTAAATTTGATGTCATATGCTACATTCAGAAAATTGGGCAAGAATTCTGATAACCACATCAAGACCAATATGGTGCTCAAGGACTTTAGTGGCAATCTGTCGGAAACCAAGGGGTCTTAAATGTAGAACTGACAATCGGCAGCAAAACTGTCTCTACCACATCTTTGTCATTGATGGGAAGGGTGGAAACAGAGTGCACGTCGGTTGAATCCAAATCGGCTGAGGAGTCAATCGGTTGAGACCAAATCAGATATCTGACACAGCCAATTCCGATTGGGGTAACAAATATGACTGATTCCGGTGCGAAAGTGTGAAGATTATCTTGGATTCGGTTTCCAGTGCTTCAGAGATATTGTCATCTACGGATAAAGTCCTAAAAAGGCAGTTGTATCTTTAAATTAGGATATTTTGTATAGTTTTCTTGTAGATTATATCGGGGGGACCCTATCCCAGATATTTGTCATATTTTAAATAGTAGTTAGAGATAAGAGTCATGTCCAACAAAGAATCTGTTTGTAATCGGGTATAAATATGACCCGAGATCATGTAATCAATGAAACACACAACCAACACAATCTCGGCGCATCACCACCTTTTTCCTTTAATAGTTTCGACAAGTTTCTGCTTCTAGTTGGGCTGCATCGTTTGATCTCCAGCGAAAAGGTAATTCTTGTCACAGCGGTTTGCGTTATCGGGATTAGTGATTTCATCATCATGATACTCTAATCCTGTCTTCGTAATCTGCACAATTATCATATATGCTATATAATTTAGATCGATATTGTGATCTAAACCCTAATCGACTAGCATTAATCGATAGATGATAGCCGATGAGTTTAGATCTCAATGTTAATCTGAATTATAGTATATCTACCATCTTGAAAGGTGTTCATAGACTTGTACAGACTCTTTGCTTCTTTTGGTATTTAATGCTGCATCGGTTAGGTTCGATCTATTAAGTCGCTTTTAGAATCATAACAAATCTATCTTGTTTTATGATCATTATTAGAGATAGTGTCGGAGTTTCAGCTGATCTTACCTGTTTTAACTGTCTTGTATGTTTCATATTTACTTATATGTTAAAGCTACTCTTTATATTAAGATCTCTCTATAATTAAATATATTAAGCTTGTAAGTGATCTGTTAAGTTATCTTAATATATGATCGATCCCTGTTTAATATATTTAGCTAGTAGTAATATCTTAATATAAAGTGGTATCGGGGTACTAGCCGATACATATTAAATCTATGACATCGGCTATGATTGATATATATATATATAATCTGCATATTGGAGCATTTTTAGATTTATGTGATTTATATTGTCTCAGTATACTACGATCTATCCAAATCACTTAGTGTAAACGTGTTTTGATTAGGTTTAATTATCTTAGCCGATTCAGTGTATACCGCATCGACTCACTATTAGACGATACGTCATCGGCCACCAGCCAATCGGCTATCATTTGCAGGCTAATACTTTCTATTGTTTCTTGTTGGTTGCTGGATCAAATCAACTGGCACGCCTACGAACCTCAAGTAATATATTTGGACTTGCACTAGAGTTAAGCAGATCTCTCAGGCCAGTGCGTGAAAAACTTTCTCATCAACAATAAGGTGCAATAGTATAAGCAAATTTAAAACTTGTCCCCCTAGGTGATATTATGACCAAGCTGATACCACAACCATGAGTACAAACCGATCCATCAAAAGTCAGTGTCCAGGGCATTATGTCAACTGAACCGATTGAGTCATCACGATGTTCAACAACAAAATCGGCTATAGTCTGCCTCTTAACTGCTTTGGGTGCTTGATATCTTATATTAAATTCTGTTAAGGCATAAATCTACTTTCCAACTCTTCATTTTAATACTGAAGCCGATAGCATGTATTTGACAACATCGGCTTTGCAAACTATGTTGCATTCATTGGATAACAAATAATGCCTCAACTTGGTGCAAGAAAAATATAAGCACAAGCATAATTTTTTCATCGGAGAGTACCTTGTCTCTGCATCCAGAAGCCTTCTGCTCAGATAAAAGATTGCTCTCTTCTTGCCTTCAAATTCCTGGATCAGGACTGAGTTGATTGACTTCTCATCGGCTGACAAATACAACTTGAAAGGTACTCATTTCTATGGGGGAATCAGAACTGGAGGAGAACTCAAATATTCTTTAATATTATCCAAAGCTTTCTGTTGCTCTGCCCCCCAAGTAAATTCCTGATCGGCTTTTAAGCTGAGCAAAGGTGTAAAGGGCTCCATCTTCTTAGATAAATTAGCAATAAACCTCCTGATGAAATTCACCTTGCCGACCAGAGATTGCAACTGCTTCTTGTCCTGTGGAGGTTGAATATTCTTGATAGCATTAATACTCCTTTATGTTACTTCAATCCCCCTTTCATGAACAGGAAAGCCCAAAAATTGTTCAGCCGATACGCCAAAAGCATATTTTATGGGATTTATCTTCAAGCCATATTTCCTTATTATTTCTAATACTTTTCTCAAATCGGCTATATGATCTTCGATCTCCTTTGATTTTACTACCACATAATCAATGTATATTTCAACCAACAACCGATTAGATTATGGAATATGTAATTCATGGCTCTTTGATATATAGCTCCAGCGTTCTTCAATCCAAAAGTCATCACAACCCACTCGTACAAGCCGATTGCACCAGGACATCTAAAAGCAATCTTATGAATGTCTTCTTCTGTCATAAAAATTTGATTGTATCCAACATTGTCATCTATAGAACTTATGATTTTATGCCCTAAAGTAGCATCAACCAATAAATCGGCAATCGATATTGGGTATTCATCCTTAGGGGTAGCTTTGTTCAGATCTCAAAAATCAATACACATCCTAAGTTTACCATTTTTTTTGACAACTGAAACTATGTTAGAAACCCACTCAGCGTATCGGCATTGCCGAATAAAACCAGCATCATATAACCGAGTAATTTCGGCCTTAATAACATCATACATATCGACTTTAAATCTCTTAGATGGTTGTTTATATTACCGATATCCTGGTTTGATAGGAAGTTGATGTTCTACAATCTATCAGCTAAGTCCTGGCATCTCAAAATATTCTCAAGCAAAGCAATCTTTATATTCTTTCAAAAGTTCTATTAGATTGGTTCTAAAATGAATTGACAAATTTTTACTAATAAATGTCGGTCTAGGCCTATCTTCTGAACCTATATCAACTTCTTCCAAATCGTCTGCCGACATGAAGCCTTGTCCCAATTTGCCATCGAGATCATCTACAGAAAATCAATCTAAAAGTTTTGTAAATTCATGAAAAAATTATTAAAGATAGATGTAGATATAGAACACATTCTTACTGAATCTCAAGCTCAAATTTAATTTCTTTTGAGAGTAAAAAAAGACAAATTTCGGATAAATAGTAACAAGATATTATTCGCGTGAAATTTGTTTTTTTCTCTCAAATGAAGTTAAGTTTAAACTTAATTGGATATAATTTTCGTAAGTTTTCAATGCTTACCTCACTTCACTATGTCCTCATACACACACAGACTTACGTACATACGTGCGGATATATATAGCTTTTTTCCATGCCTACCAAGGAGACCTTTTGTTCCTTACAAGGTACTTAGGATAATACTTCGGACAATAAGTAAGCAAGGTGTTGTTATAAGGAGACAAAGGGGCAATCTCTCACTCTCTGTGTTTTCTGTTTTCTTTTAAGAAAAGACCTAGAGCCCTGCTTTTAATAAAGCACATCCCAGAGACATTAACTCTTCAACGAGAAAATTGAAGAAATAACCCAAGGCTTTTGATAACTTTTAAGCCTCCATAAGCCTTTGAATGCATGCTTTGCCTCTTATTCCATCGTGATATAAACGGATGCGCTTGAACCGGAACCTTTTTTTTTAAAAAAAAAAGTTCTAGACAGACTGACCAAGGTCGATCCCCATCCAACCAAATAAGAAGCTACTACATGACTAGCTATTAGGTATGTAAAAAGAAAAAAATAACACTGTCACTATTTAAGTTTAAACTTTGATCGTTTATTTAAAATTATAAATAGTTAAAAATATGATATAACTATCGAAGTTTATAGCATCGTAAATATAACCCTATAACTTTCATTCATCATAATATAACTATTTAAAAAAGTAATTTATGGTTAAACTGAGATGTCCATATTTTATATATAATGATCATTAATTAATTCGAGAACAACCAATTTAAGGGGATCAATAATCTATTCAGATCACGAGAAGGAACCAAGTTTTCTCTACCTTAACGATGTAGATATGACACTACTACGAAAAACATTTGTACTGACGAGTAAAATGCATTTGTACAGAGTAAGTTGAGCTAACTGCGTGTAACCAAAGACCTGTGAAAAATGTGCATTTCCCTAGGCAGGTAAACATCTACCTTCGTAAATGAAATGGATTTTCAGATGCGGTTAACCTAACATGACCATCTCTAAAAATCATTTCCACATCGGCCTTGAGACAGCCGTCTATAAAAATCTATTTTTATATGAGTTTGTCTTAGTAAAACTGGTTTTTTAAAATGAAATTTTCATATTTCTAATTTTTTCTAGACGTCAAAAAGCATGAGAAAATATTTCACATTTAGCTAAGCATCTATATGCAGTTGAGACACAAATCACATGATTTTTCATGCACAGTGTGGTTTATAGGTTTGAATCCATCCAGGACCTCTCTCCACACGTAGCCATTTACCGTCTTACATGTTCTTTTGACTTATTTATCCAAAAACTTGTAATGCTGACTTCAAATGGAAATTTGAAAAGTAATCAACTACAAATTAGTAAATCTCCTTAAGCTCTACAAGTTTGGTGTAGAGCACGTCTCCATCAAAAATGTTTGTAATATTAAAAAAATGGTTTTCCAAAATAGATCTGATATCTTATAACAAATATTTGGCCCTAAACGATCCAAATGAAAATCTATCAAATATAAACATATACATATCGTCGAGTTTTGTAATTTTGATATAAATTTATCTTCAATGAATTAAAAAAAATAACCAAAGGCGTCTGGTAACTTTAAGCCTCCATAACTCCATAAGCCCTTATTTCACCGTGATATATATACAGATGTCTCCACACCTTTTCTTTAAAAAAGAAAATTTGGATAGATTTACCAAGGTCCCCCATCAATCCATACAGCGAAAGGCTGCTAGGAGTGCATGACTAGGGTGTTCTCTTAACAAATGGAACTATTCCATTCAGCGTACACTTCTCAAACTTTTAAATGGTGTGATTTTTTTAGCAAAAGCATATACAATCTAAACAGTCTAAACGATATACCGTACAATATACAATTGACATATTTTTAACACTTATATAGATAGACTTAACATGTTTTATAAAATATTAGATTTTTATTGGAAAACTAGCGACGGTGGGATAAGGGAAGCAACCGACGTAGTCACAAGCAAGAGGGAGGTGGGAGCAAGATTCACGGTAGCAACAAGCCGAGGAGAGACGACGTGACTTCGTGGCAATGACACGTCTAAGAATAGCGGAGAAAGGTTTTAATTAGGGTCATAACCCTTAGCTATGCGGTCCTTGGGTGGGCCACCAGGTTTTAGCTTCTGATATGCTAATACTGTGTTGGTTCATTGCCTAGATTATGGTCTAAACAACAGTTTTATGGTCAACACTTGTCCTTATGTTATCTAATTGTCTGGTCTAGACGGCCTATATCAACCTTTGACCAACTAGACAGTCCTACGGTCTAATTCACGGTTTAGGGCCTAAATTGGACGATAAACCATGGTATAACGTCTAGACGCTAGACCATCTAGACTATGGTCTAGGCGAACACTATTTCGATGGTAATTTGGTAAAACATACACTAGGTTTAGCATTCTGAAGTTAATTGGAGATAAAATTATACTCCCTCCATTTCGACGTTTTGGCCTCTCTATCTCCCGTCTAGATTCATTAACATTCATAAATTTAAACATATATATAAGAAGCAACATACATTGATCAATGGACTTATTCAAAACCTAAAATGTCGTATAATGTGAAACAGATAAAATAGTAGAAAGACACTTTTACCCGTTGCCAAGTTTAAGGCCAAGATTGTACATTCCTGGTTATGCGGATTGATTTTTTTCTTTTGAATTTTTTTGTCTTTCGGCCTCTCGGTAGGATTTCTCCCCAACCCCCAAACCACCCCCACCCCCACCCCCACACACACAAATCAAACTTTCCAATTTACAAAAAGTTTTTAAAACCTAGCCAATATTTGTTTGAATTTTATTCTTTTGAAAAGTATTTTAAAGTTTCAGACATTTTCATTCCCTTCGTTGTATGTCACTCAAAAAGTTTTATAAACATTTGAAAAGGTTTGGTAGAATAGATTGTGTTTATTCGAGTCATTGTACAAACATGCAGTCTCAAGTAGTCCATCTGCACACAACGGGAAAAAAGGAGCAGATAGCACATAATGCCTTCATACACAGAAATATCAAATTTGTTTCCTTTTTCCCATGTCTAGATTGAATTTAAGATTTGTTTGTTTGTCGATGACTCATATAATTATAAATCTACCTTCTCAAATTTTATGAAATTTCTATACAACTATTTGAACCTCATGCATGCTAGGTGCTTCCGTACTTAGGTGTACAAAATTCTTTCTGTGCATGGGCCGGGCTGCTTTCGACTTTCGTGCTTCGTGGACCTATATGGGCCAAAATGGGCCAGGCCCTCTTTTCCAGATCATGGCTGAAGAAGGAAGCTCTCATGGACCTAGATGGGCCTAATTGGGCTGCATGTACAGCGTCTCCATCTCCGACGCGAACCGCTCCATGGCCGGCCGCGGCAGCGACACCACCACGCCCACGGCGTTCTCCCGTCGCCCCCGTTCTTGACGACGACGAGGAACCCCAGCCCGAACACCACGTCTGAGACGCCCCCGTACACCGGCTCGCCCCACCCCAAGTCCAGCCGGTGGAGCCCGGCGTGCCGGTGGTCCGACACGACGAACACGTTCGCCAGCGCCAGGAGCGGCCGCCCGCGCAGGACGAGCACGTCGGCGGTGGACCGCGCGTACTCCGCCGTCACCGCCGCCTTCGCCTCCCGCACCATGTCCACCGCGTCTCCCAGCGACCCGCGCCGCAGCGCCTCGGCGGTGGCGAGCGCCGTCGGGGCGACGCACGCGTTGCCGTAGTATCCGGTGGGAAGGTTCAGCTCGGCGACGCCCCTGAGGTTCGCGACGACCACCAGGCGCGCGAGCTCTCCGTCCGGGAGCTCGAGCGCCGCCGTGCGGGATCGCCAGAGGAAGGCCGTGAGCGCCTCGAACGCCGTGGCCGTGTCGCGAAGGCGCGGCGGGAGGTCCTTCCTGATCACGGCGACGTCGGCGGCCGTGAAGGTGAAGGTGCGTGTCACGAGATCGCCGGGCGGCGGCGGCGGCGGTGGTACGACGTCGAATTCGCGGTGAGGAAACGCCGGCTCCGGTGGGCTACGCGCCTCGAGGAGCTCGCGGCACCAGACAGGCTGCACCGTCGGGGCGGCGAGCCCCCGCGAGAGCTCGCCTACGGCGAGCAGGAACTGCGAGAGGCCGATGGCGTCGCACATGGTGTGGTTGACGCGGACCGCGAAGACGAAGCCGCCGCAGAGCAGCCGGGTCACCTGCACGAGCAGCAACGGGCAGTCGAGCACGCCGCCAGAGCCCTCGACGTCGAACAGCAGCTGGTCCATGGACGGGAACGGCGGCCTCAGGTCACCGCCCCCGCCGGAGCCCTCCAGCTCCGCCAGCCGCACGTCGGCGTCGGCCTCCACGAACAGCACCCCTCGCCGGTGCAGTCGACGACCAGCTTCCGCCCCTCCACCTCCCGGACCCGCCCGGCGAGCGGGTAGTACGGCACCAGCGCCTCGCCGAGCGCGCGCTGGATGACGCCCGCCGCGTCGTGCTGCCCGCCGGCGCGGTAGAAGAAAACGAACTGCACCTGGACACGCAGCGTCTCATGGTCGTCGAGGTCGGACAGCCGCTTGGTCTCGCGAGGCGTCGGCGCGGCCGGGCCGACGAGCTCGACCTGTCGCCGGCGCACGGCGAAGCTCAGCTGCCTCTGCATGGCCATTGCCGGCGTTTGCATTAATGGTAAGTGGCTACAAATTACAATGTTGTACGGGCTCCAAAGTTCCGGCTCCCAAATATATTCACTTTTGGAACAAGGGTAAAATCGGTTTTATCCCTCGACTCACAACTAATTCTTTGAGTCTGAACTCTGAAAATCAACTCTAATTTTCAAACATTTTTACGTGGAAATGTATCCTATCTACGCATACTTACGGTGCACGTTCTATGCACACAAACTAAAATATTTCACTAAAAATTTTAGAAAATTAATACATATATTGGATTTCAATAGTATTGCGTCCATATACAAAATCTTTAACTTTAAATTTATTATATTTTTGCCAAAAAAGAGATAATATTTTGAAAAATATATATTCTTGAAATGGTGAGATTTTTTTAACTAAAATATAATAAATTTGAGGTTAAAATTTTACATGTGTATTTTTTCTATAATTTTTTATGATGTTTGTACCGAAAATTTGTGTTAAACAGAATATGTTTCTTTTTTACACAACTTAACTATTGAAATCAGGTAAAATATGTATGTCTGCGTCAATATAACCAAGTATATAATGTATACCACACTTACACACTCACAAAAATTCTTATAAAAGCACATATGTGCGTAATTATTAGTCATGGAAAATAACTTCGTCACTTTATCCTTCCCATATACTGTTCGTTTTGTATAAATGATTATGAGCTTGTGGTAATCATTCGAGGACAAAAAAGAATGAATCAACACTGTGTTGAGATCTTAAAAAAAAACTGTGTTGCGATCGATCATCAACTGGTATACTTAATTCGAGGGTCATTAAAAAAACGCAAAGGATACTTTGACATTTCGAATTAACCAATAAGCATTGGTTTCCACGCGAAGTCAATTGGAATAGATTGTCTTAATATATATATATATAGGCCACTTGTTAAAAGGGTTCCTTTGGGAAGTTTATTATGAAAAGTGGCAAAAAAGATTCACTATGCGAGGCCTTCCGAATGTAAGATTGCGAAATTTTATAGTAGAGAAAAATTTTCTCTATATTTTGGAAGAATTCTAACAGGTGATCCAAGTCCTCTGAACGTTCTGATATATGTTTTCTCTTTTCTCTATGTCTAAAGCAATATATAAAATTTTACTATATTTATTGGAGCACTTTGTTTTAAGCAATTCATGTGATTTCTTTTCTCGTGGGACCCAACAGCTTATAACATCTAATAGTCTATATGTTTTCGTTATTTCTTGTGATGTTTGATAGAGTACTAGTCAGAGATGCTTATCTGCAATATCTTGGTGAAACTGAGATGCTGGTCTTGTCTTTGTTAACTTGGATTGAGATGCTTCTTGTGATTAAGTATTACATTTGAAATGTCGATTTGACGGCACATTTCTACAGCACGGACAAGGACCAGAAGAAATCTACCCCGGTTTATTAGAAAAGTAGTGTAGAATTGTGCTCTTCAAACGGCCAAATTTGATCATCGCAAGGTGAATTTTCAGAGAAAAAAATGTAAGCTCGAGATGCTAGATGTCAATCATTTTCAGCCCCTTTCTTTTCTGGTTAGTTATCCACTGGATTATTGCCGTGGATTATTTGCTCCTGTACATTCGTTGGTTTACAACATAAAATATTTACTTTCATATAGTTTAGTTAAGTAGATGATTCATCAGCTTTCATCCACGAATAACCTATTTAGAACGCAGCATAAGAATATAAGATGGATGCTATTGCAGGCTTAAAGGATGAGATGGAAATTTTAAAGTTCATGCCAAAATTCCTATAAATAATTTTCATGTTAGATAATGGAGAGCAAACTAATCCAGGGTTGGTGAAGACACAAAACATTTCATAAGACCATTACAATCCAGCGAGGAAGCCTGACGCTGACATGGGTCAGACACCTAATACAACAAAGAATTTCAGGTGATAGTTACACAACCTGCTTGGAACACAAAAAAATTCAAAGCAAAATGCAGAACTTTGGCTCTACCCCTGGTTTGAAGGTATTCTCTTAATCGATGCCACAGGATTTCGGTATTAAGGGGTGCACTTATGCTCGTTACCGAGTCGTGAAACTGCAACTTTGACCATAAAAATGGAGTTCTCTGAAATTTACTCTACATATATCTGCGTCAACCTGGCAAAGAGAAACCAGTGTTGGATATTGTGCTGTATGTGGTATTGCAAATTAGCTTCATCAATCCATCTAATTTCGCCCTCAGCCAATGCCGGGATTGGATTGGGAAACATAGAAGAGATGGGATACTCTAGTCCGAAAGCATCATGCCTAAAACATTTGACTCTTGATGCTGGCTACTTCCATTTTCCTCAAATATGTCACAGGCATTTTCTCTTCGCATCTTCCGCTCTTCAATCACTTCTTCAATTGAGTCCGTACAGTAGAGTCCCCTAGATTGGTCCTTTGGTTTATCAGCTACAACAAATTTATTGCCTTCTCGCCCTCGTTCTGGAAAGCCAGCCCAGACTGCACAAAGTCATAAAGAATCAGCCATGACAGTGAAATGCAACGATCCGCATCTTGCGTATTCAAGAAAAAAATGACAGTGAAATGCAATTGACCAGTACAAGAAACTGGGTACAATCACTACACGCGCAGAAAATATTGACCAGAAAATCATAAAAGTTCAACCGTAAACTTTTCAACTATAAAAATATAAGTCAAAAGTATTTCACCCAGCTGTAGTCTCAAATATTCTGACTATGGGAAGCCTCAGCTTGCTTAAAAATTTTGAGGATATTAGCCCCAACTGGTAAGATAGATAGGCCAAATAGTAGAGAAACCCAGAAAAAACTCCGCACAAGAAGCTATTTTAAACCTTTAAGTATCAGTAATACAAAGCTATTTCAAATATTGAGCATCTGAGCAGAATGTACTGAAGTTGCTTCTAGATCAGGAGGATATATTTAGTACAAACCAAGAACTTCTACATGATAATATATGGTAAAGGTCAAACTACATATCAGATGATTTTTTAGATTAACAACTCAAAACTCCAGAAAAGTTATAGTACATTAGTAAATAGAATAAAAGGTGCATAGTTGTATAAACCATGAATTAGGTGCAAACATGCAAGCCAAATTTGGTTTGAGCAACAAATAAATTCCCCAAAAGAGGATTTTGAACTAGACATGCGGCATGCCTTTCTGTTACTATATCCCTAGTATTTCCAGAAAAACATGTTTGGCAGAGAGATAATAGATTATTTAGACGAGAAAAATGGAAACACGATAATCTACAGTCTACATAAAGGTGAAGTTAAAAGGCAACAAAGGAAATTTAATGTGAGTATTTGTTATTTACAATTTTTTGTACATCTTGATCAACTAACTTGACCTGTGTTGCATTAATTGAAGGATGTCACCTTACCCCCAAAGTGATGAAGAACAATCGATGCTGCAACTGTAACATTCAATGATGCGGTTCCACCACCATACTGAGGGATGTAGACAAAAAAGTCGCAGATCTCACACTCCTTCTGTGAGAGTCCTGTACCCTACTAAATGCAATAAAAAACTGGAAATTGTAATAAAAAGGGCATGCAAATTGCTCTTGTTTATTTAAAGGAACTACATCATACTTCAGTTTTTATCTTGGTCATCCGTTGAATAAAATCTACAAACAGGAGAAAATGAATTTAACAGCATAACATCATATTTAAATATAGTACAATATAGTATTCCCTCTGTCCCATAAAACCAAACCTAGTATGAGATGTGACACATTCTAGTACTACGAATCTAGACATGCCTATGTCTAGATTCATAATACAAAGATGTGTCACGTCCCGTAGTAGGTTTGTTTTTTATGGGACGAAGGGAGTATTGCGCTAGCAAGTAATGGTCATCATGAGTTGAAATAAAGCCTGCAGTTCACATTTTCTGTTTACAGTTTAGACATGTGTATCAAGTCTAAATGGTCTCACACACAAACGCTGATATTTAGAAAAAAATACATTGGGTGCAGTCTAGAATACAATCAGAAAAACCTAAAAATTATGAGAGACACCAATTACAGTAGATCTGCATTAATTAGGGGTGAAAACTAGGCTATTAGTGCAACCTTGGAAACTTTTCACCAGAACCACACGATCCTCATCCAACAGATTGGCTTTTTTACGTTTTAATCCCTGCCAGTCGCAAGAAGGTTTAGACATGTTAAAATGACGATGCAGGGAGTTAAAACGCAAAAAAATCAATCCATTGAATGAGGATCGTGTGGTTCTGTTGAAGAGTTTTCAAGGTTACACCAATAGTCTGGTTTCCATCTGATATGTTTCCGAAAAATAATCCCCATCCATTGGGCAACAGCTGAGTAGCTCAAGGCACCATCGCCGATTTGGCATTTTGAAACTTCCTCACCCAAATGCCCACAGAAGGGTGGAGTTGTGACAGCAATTGTATTTTCTTTAAATTTTGGGATTTGCGACTGTATCAGGTAGTCAATCACATTTGTTATGGTATTTCCATAATTTTGTCATTGTGACAGCACCAATATGCTCCTCTCGTCTTTTCAACAGCATTTTTTCTTGTCATGCAGTAATTACAGATGTCAGTTTCAGTAAACATTATGACGCTCATAAAACTCAGTGGAGCTGATATCCATCAGGATTCTAAGGGAATGAAGGGATCACAAAAAGTCAAAATTCCAAAAATTTGGATGTGTAAAATGAACACAGAATTATTATCATGTAACAGAAGTTAGCTGTGCTTCTTTTGCACACAAAATTCAAATAATAGTAACATCTTCGGTTAACATCTTCATGATATCCATAGATTTCTGCAGTCGATTTAAGCGCCAGCAGAAATCAATGTGATCATGTGATGTAGATCTACACTTCAAACTGAATTGCATCTTTTTCTTATTCAAAATTGATTTTTCTTTTAAAGCTAAAGAAACATGGAAACGAATTATCCGACATACAAGATTTGCCTGCGATGACAAAATAAATTACTACGCAACAAATCGTGAACTGATTGATACATGTTTTAGGCTGCGAACTACTAATTACCATCCCAGTCAATGAAATTGAGTCAATGCAAGCAGAGTCACTCAAAAATAATGAGGAATCGACCCACCTCGTTGCCGAAGAGGAAGGCGGTGCTCCGGCGGAACGGATGGGCCGTCACCGGCAGCGCGTCGTGGGTGATCTCCACGCCGCAAATGTCACACCCCCTCTCGTCCTGCACACAGCAGCACACACACACAGAGACGCGTATGTCAGGCAGCAGGAAGGGAATTGGAATGGAAGGGAGGGGATTAGGGTTTATGGTTTAGAGAGAGAGAGAGAGAGAGAGAGAGAGAGAGAGAGAGAGAGGTATCTCGGAGGTCGGGGTTCATTGACCTTGAGGTAGGCGCGGGCGAGGGCGAGGGAGGCGAAGTGGCGGAAGCGGAGGTGGGAGGTGGCGCCGTGGCTTCCGAACGCGCTGACGTCGCGGCGACCGACGACCACCACCTCCGCCACCCCGAACGCCGTCGCGCTCCTCGCCAGCGTCCCCACGTTGTGCCGCTTCGCCACGTTGTGCACCACCACTACGCTCTCCACCGCCGCCTCCGCCATGGCCGCCGCTCTTTTTCTCTCTCTGTCTTTTTTTTTTTTTGATTCGCTCTTTTCTCCTTTTGGCCTCGTGGCGTCGTGCTATTTTCTCGCTGTGAAGAAGAAGGGTGGAAATGGACTACGCGTGAGCCATTTTACTGACATGTGGGCTCCACCTGGAGGGTGAGTCATTGGTTCACCGTACACTATGTCCATGGAAAGGAAGACTCCAGGCTGGTTTTGGTTCGTTGCCTAAATTGACTTTTACCATTTTTTGTTAATGTTAAATTTTGATAAGTTTTAACATGGTTAATCTTAACAAGATAAAGTTGTGTATGGATTAAAATCAAATTAGCCTAAATTAATTATTGAAATGGCCTATTTTTGTAGGCTTGTCAAAATTTGACTTCAACCAAATAGACACTAAACACTATTAAAATTATCAAATATTGATAAGACATCTAGGCCACAAACCAAACCAGCCCTCCGTGCCTTCGTAGGCCAGAGATCATCTGAAACGTGAAAAGACTGAAAAAAGAACTCTTGATGCTGTGTCGAGTGTTTGTGATGCGAATTCTCATTGCAACGCAGGAAATTCACAGTATTTCATATAAGAAATTTCATAGGAATCTGTTTATTTACCACGAAAATGGGAGAAAATTCTTGGAACACAGTGAGGTCAATGGCGAATCAGACAAAGCCACATAGTACCTGACTGATTCACATCATCCATGAGCAGAAACCTCAGTTCAGTAAGGATTCCAGGAACAAGACATGGATAAATGGAACAACTCAGAAGCATCAAAATTCAAACACATTGTGGTACTCTTACCTGACAAGTACTGATTACCTGCAGTGCTCAGCAAAAAAAAAAAGGAAAACATTCAGAAGACAATGCTTTGTACATCCATGTATAACCAACACCCAACCATTATCCATTATCTTTCCGGGGTTTTGATTGATATGCGACCAACCATGTATTATTATCAAAGTTTAACCACTCTCACCACCACTCATTATTCCATCCAATCTTCCATCCATCCAAGGCAAGCTCAGCAATCAATCAAAAAAACAAAGAAAAAGAGAAAACAAAATGGTGTATATGAAGAAGTCTAGCAACCTGCGAGGCGGGCACACACCCTGCGCTGGATGGGGGTGCGGCACGACGGGCAGTCCTTCATCCCTTGCTTGTCATGGAGGTCGTTGCATTTCGCGCAGACCACCTGGTGCGTGCAAGGGAGGAAGAGGACCGACATCTCCTCGCTCAGGCACATGACGCATTCCCGATCACGCTGTATGTCGTCAAAATCGAAATCCTGGGGTACTGCTGCTATATTGGCCAAAATTTGAGCGTTGCCATTCTTTCTCCCTTCAGAAAGACGCAACGCGTTGGTTTTATTGTCTGCTCCCCACTTGGGAGGGGCACCAACCTTCGACGAGTCCAAGGACACCTTCAGCTGCGAAATCTGCTGCTCGAGAGCACGTATCTGGCTCTTGTATCTTTGCGTATCGTTCTCCGCTTTGAGATGCAGGAAATTCTCTTCTGACCTCAATGATGTCTCAATCTGATCCCTCTCTTTCTTCTCTAAGCTTACACGGGCAATTGCCTCAATCTTTCCAGCCTCTTCTTGCCTCCACCTTGCCTGGAAGTATTGAAGATCATAGAAAGACCAAAGATATACAAGTTTAGTGAAGACAGCAACGTAAAGGGATAAATGAATGAATTACATTGTAGAGATCCGCAGCTCAAGAAGGAGGAGGAATTAAAAAAAAATTACAATATTTACAGAAGTCTTACCTAACCCACAATATTAATCATCGCTGAGCTTCTACTTCAGCAAAACCATGGTATGTGCAATCAACTCAATATGAATTCATGAAACTAATGAAATGTACACTGCAAGCGCACAAGTTCCATTTTTATAAATCCTCTAGCAGAAACTAACAACATAGCCAAATGACAGACTTTGTCCAAAAACCATGACAGTGCACTCAAGCCAGTTTAAAGCCGTCTATCCAAAGCAACTTTTTCTATCCTTGATCATTGCCATGACTCACTTACAAAATCTTTTTCATGATTTCCGCCTTAAGCAGAAATATGTACCTAGCGTCTGAAAGACAGTGAAGATAAGGAAGGTTGTCATTGCATGGCATATTCAACAAATTTAAGATTGGCAAAGTGCAGATGTGCCAGTGAATAAATGACATTGTTTTTGTACATTCAGGCATTGGAACTTACTGAATACCATTTATAAAAAATATCATCACATGAAATCTTTATTTAACATTGTCAACATTTGACAAATCGCTAACTAGTACTTGACTGAAAGAATAAAATGCAATGCCATGTAAAGTTCACAATTATTTCCTTAAAAAGTTGTGTGTAAAACATTGCAATGTATTCATGATATACAGAGCGTGCTTAGAGCAGTCATAATTAGGACATCCAATTTACCTACCAAATTATTCTACCTTTCGGGCATCCCCAACCCCTTAGGAGTGAGATCCAGGAAAGAAAATTTTAAAAAAAATGTCACGTGAAGCTTAACTAACAATAAAACCATGACATATGCATATCTGTTAAAATTGCCAGAAAACATCACCATATATTAAAGAAAATACTGCATAAATGAAAACATCATCATCTATTAACTTCTTTGACAAGCTCTAAGCACTGTTAAAAGTACTGTCATCCATATATTTTACAAGCTTCTCACTTTCTCTGTGCCACCTTACATCAGATTTATTCAAAGATGTACTGTACCCATCTAAAGAGTAAGAAGTAGGTCAACTGTTCGTCTATACACAATTAAAGTCAACTATGCTAGGTGGCAATGCAATTCTAACTCAAGATTGTTCAGATATTTCAATTTTACAGAAACCACATGAATTAAAGGTTGATCATACATAACTAATATGATTCAATTGTATAAACTCCCCTTCAAAAGATTATGAAGAGATAAAGATAAAGGCTAAACCACTAAATACCTGGATTTGATCCTTCTGCTCTTTAGCATGATGAAGTTGCTGGTGGACCTGAGATAGCTTGTTCCTTTGAGCAGCAAGATCCTCTTGCAACAGAGCTCTTTCAGATTCCCAATGCTGAGACCTTTTATGACTGTTCTCATCCTTCTTTAAAAGCTCCAAAGTATTTGTTGCAGACACTAGCGCATGCCGCTTTGCAGCTTCCATCTGTATCCTGAGCTGTTCATTCTCGGCTTCACGTCTACGAGCAGAAGATTCTGCCTTTTCCAGCTGGGTGTTCACCCTAGAAATTGCAGACTCCATCTCTAAAAGCTTCTTCCGAGTGCTCTCTTCCAGATTGTGCCTCTCTTCTTGGAGACGGTCCGCCTCTTCCTTCTCTTTCCTAAGTGAATGAAGCTCTTCCTTCTCCTTGGCAAGTCGACGAGTGACTTGCATCACCTTCTGCTGAGCCCAGTCTGTCCAGTCCCTCATATGTGCTTGCAACTCTTTCTGCCGCTGGACAAGAATCAAGACCATTTCATCCTTTTTATCTTGTGGGATCCAAACCTTCTGATCCTCATCATATGATAAGTTGATTTTGCTGCTAGAGTCCATACCCTCTGTATTGGCATCATGATTAGAAGATGGAGCAGAACTGTCATTTGTGGACGGCAATGGCAATGACAATGACAGATCCGTGCTAGCAGCTGGTAATGGGTTTGAGTTACTAGCCAGCTTGGCATCAAATGGTGGAGTGGAGGGAAGGGCAGCACCAGTAAACGAAAGGTCAGCTGGTACTTCCGGTCCCTTCATGCTTGCAGAAAACCCTTTGCCAACTTTTGATGAGCCCTTCAAACTGCTAGTAGTAGAATCTGAAAACGACCTGCACTTCCTGTCCAGCACTGCACTACCTGAAGAGCTATGCTTGCTTGACCTAAGAGATCCTTTAGAACCCAGTGCTCGGGAACTCTTATCAAAACTCATCAACTTCTGCCGATGCAAGGAATCCCGCTTAGAACTCCCCCTCTTACTAGGGATTGGCTTGTCATCTTTCACAGATTGCGTTGCAGCAGCAATGAATGGTTGCTCCTCTGAATGATCAGGCACAGGATTTGAGTTTTCTTTTGGCTTAAGATTTGGGATTTCACTCTGCACCTTACCTGAGACAGAGGGTTTACTGCTCGGTACATTCAGGTTTGCTGGTGTTGCAGATGAATCAGCCTTTGCAGTATTGTAAGAACTGGGTGGCACTGGGGTAAGTTTTCCACGGAAAGTGACGCCAGTCTGTGGGTTGGTAATAGATACCGATAAATCCGAACTTGGATTATTAGGTTCATAGTTTCCCACAACTGGCTGGGCAATCACTTGCGTATCCACTGGTGGGAGGGAAGCCGGGTTGTAGTCCATGGCACAGGCATTGGCCACATTCATATCCGACATAAGCAAGCAGAACATCACATCACCTGTAGTGTAGAACGGTTGAGCCTGATTGACCAACGCAATCATGCCGCCGAGAACCGCCTGCTCAATCTTCCTCATGTCTTCCTCGGAGGCGCCCTCACTCAACATGTCCCCCTCAGTCTTGAGCACCTCGACCGCCGCCTCGCCGAACCCAGCAAGGCTATCCCTCCAATTGTACTGCGTGGCTGCCCGCAGGATGGCAGCACGCGCCGTGGGCTCGGAATAACCCATTGCGATGATCACACCCACGGCATTGTCGAAGGTGGCATCCAGGCCCTTGAGAAGGATCTCCTCGAGCAGAGCCTCATTGGGGTCATTCCAATTCACATATCTCTGGCACTCCAGTAGCTCCTCCGGCGTCGGGTGGATATCCTTGCAATCGCACGAGCCCGGGATGAGGTCGAGGTTGACGCCCTCGGTGGCCACCGCGGCAGCGGCCGCCGCCGCTATGGCAGTCTTCTCCGGCGACATGAACTCGAAGCCCACGCAGTCCGCCGTCAGTGGGTACTCCAGCCCAAAGGGCCCCAGCTCGGCGGACGGCGGCTCGGCACGGTACTTGCGCTTGTTCCGGCTGGCTGCCTTCTCCTGCGCCGCCGCTGACCCCGACGGCGGCGGCGTCGCGAGAGTGGACATCACGAAAGCTGCTGTAATTTTTTCCCCCGACGAAAAGAACAACAAAATCTCATACAAATCACACGACGCAATCTCAATAGCAGAAGTAAACAAACAAAAAAATTCCCCATACACGGATTGAGAATTTGAGACTGACCTTTGGTCCCTTCCTGCCTGCGCGTGCGAGCGTGCGTGCACCGAATCAGGGAAGAAACAGAACAAAAAAAAGCCTGAAAAAAATCGGAAAAATGATACAGTAACAATCGGGGAGCACCACCGAATCAAGAACCAGGAAAGAAACTCAACTCCCGCTCGCCCGCTCCCCAGTCCCAGGATCAGATGGGGATCCGATCGGGCGTGGGCGGCGGAGGGGAGAACCGGCGGATCGAGGCGCGTACCCGGGTCGCCGGAAGATCGTCGGCGAGGATCGAGGCGGAGTCGATTGAGGGGAGTGGAGAAGAGAGAGAGAGAGAGAGAGAGAGTATGGCGTATGGCTAGAGAGAGAAAGGGGAGAGTAGGAGGAGGAAGAAGAAGAAGGGGGAGGAAGGAGATGAGGAGGAGAAGGAGGCGCTTGTCTCTCCTCTTCTCTAGGCCTGATAGAGGAATCACAGCACAGCAGTTACCGGTTTTTTTTATTTACTTTTACCATTTTGGCATCATTTTTCTCTCATTTCTGCTGGGTGCCAGCGCGGCATGCTGGCTCCACCTAGGGTGAGGTGCCACGTGTACCATGTTTTTCGAGTGAGGGCTGACGTGGTCGGCCTGATCGTCGGGTCGGTGGTGGTCGACGTGGAGAACCGTTGACGTTGGGTGAGGATCAAGGATAAGAGAGATACATATTGTTTTAGGTATCGAATGCGGGATGTGTAGGAAGATTCGGTGGTTACATCGTTTGGTGAATGGACGATGATTCTTTAACATGGTTTTTAGTGATATATGAGTATTGAGTAATTGTTGTATGAATTACTAGCAATTGTGTTTATGCGTTACAACGGGTGAAGTCGAGGCGCAATACGGATGGGGACGGCACGGAGGGTGCGGGAGCTTCGAGCAGCGATAGGAGGGAGGAGCGCAGGCGCGCGCGGATGGGGACGGGAGAGAGGCGCGGGGAAAAGGGACGAAGGATGTCTTTTTTCATCCAAGCCTCCCTTTCTTTTCAAAGACGGGACTGTAGGATGGACGAAATACTCGTGGCTCGCTAGCTCGTTTGGCTCGGCTCGTTGAGAAATGCTAACGAGCTGCGTCAAGGGTTTAGCTCGTTAGCTATAACGAGCCAGCTCGAGTCAGCTCGTGAGCTCAACGAGCCAGATGCAATGTACAAAGCAGAACCTAATGTTTTGCTTGTTTTTTTATTGATGTGACAATAAATCAATAATTTTTATGATTTTGTGATGGTCAATATGGATCTAATGTTTTATATTATAATAGTAATAATATCTAATCTAGTTGCATCATTACATTTGCATGGATAATTGTCGATAAACAAGTGTTATTATGTTAATTATGGACTTAATGTATCACTTTTTACTTTTTTTTAATTGTATATTTGCATGTTTAATAGACTACAAAATAGAATGTAATTTGTAAAGTGGCTCGCGAACTAAACAAGTTGGCTCGAGCCGGCTCATGAGCCGAGTCGAACCGGCCTCTGGCTCGGCTCTCTACCAAGCCGAGCCGAGCCGAGCCGAGCCAACCGAGCCGAGCTGGCTCGGTATCCACTCCTAACTGCAGATTAATTTTGGAAAAACTTAAAGTGTTTTTTACAAAAATAACCAGGCAGAATAAAAATTTGGATAAACACTACTTGTATATAATTATAGATATAAAAAAGAAAAGAGAATTGGCACTTCGTGGTTTGGTGAACGGACTATGATTCTTTAACACGGTTTTTAACGATAAATGGGCATTGAATAATTGTTGTATGAAAATTTGACATGGTGTTTTAGAGATAGACGAGCAGTTGAATAAACTAGTGGGACAACATGTAACAAATTCTACAAATTGATGAAAGGAAATGTTTATCAAAAACCATGATTCAACAATATGTAATATGTAATGTTCAAAATCATTTCGTTGTAACATTGCCTTTCCCCATCAATCCATGCAATAAAACTCTTATTGCTGAGTACAAAATTGTGAAGTCATATGCTCCCATTGAAACATGCAACAACTAAACTTTAGCTTATACATCATTATGAACACCATTGTTTACACATCATCACCCAACATAGATAGTACACACAACCTCATCACCAGGAGTATCGCCACATTGGGCCAAACAGCAACATTAGCTCTACATCTTTCTATGTGTTGCAATTGTGGCATGAGTTAGTGATTTGGTAACTTTTATTATTTACCAGTACTATTTCACCAGATGAAGCAAGTAATAAATAGCAAAATAGTGTTTTATATCTTCACAAGTATTACTTGTTTTTTACGAAGCAAGTAATGAGTTGCCAAATATATGCTCTCAATGGAATTATCTTATTTTTAAAGTTCACTGATTTAGTTGATAGAATAAGCAATAAAGCTATGCTTAATTTACGTCAAATGACATCAGCGCAACCAAACCTCGTAATAAGAGCAAGGACAAAAGGAAGAAAATGTGTTCATTTGTTTGTATGCTACCACATCCATCACACCTAACGAAGTTTAATATATTGTTTTATGCACACTATGAGTAAGGTAACATTAAAGATACAATAAGTAATCTCGAAACAAAAGCTAATTTTGAAGATGTTGTGATAATACACACTTTTGTATTCATAAAATAGAAATAGCTTGGGCTCAAATCAATTGTTGCAAGATCGAAGCTCGCCTCATTCATCTATATATCTCCTTGGTGCTTTGGATGTTAGAGGCGCTATAAAGGAATGGACAATAAAGTCTATAGCTTTTAAGAGTACGCATTTTCGGACATAGAGAAAAGAAGATACAATAAGGTTGATCCTATTACCCACGTACTAGTGGGATTTAATCTGGTCGACACACCAAATTGAGGTTTTGAGACAGGCCTTAAAAAGCATATTACTCTCCACAAATGTCGTAGGATCAGTGAAAAAATAGCTTGTCACGTCATTGATTTTTCTAGAAAATACCCTGCATTTTTGGTTAATTGTGTTCATGTTTCAGCTACAGTGACCCATTCGATCTCAGGCTATTGCTCTCGAAAAGACCATGTTTGGGCTCGACACAACATATGAACTACGAAAAAGTTTGCAACTTCTAAGGGTGTGTTCGAAACTACGGATTTTTAACTTCTATTCCCTCATTTTTCACGTGCACCCTTCCTCAACTAAGTTTTTGGCAAAAAATTTCTATAGAAAAGTTACTTTAAAAATTATATTAATTTACTTTTAAAGTTTTTATAACTATTAATCAATCATGTAATAATAAGCCATCTCATTTTGTGAGCGCATGAGAGAAGTTTTCAACCTTCTATCCCGAACACACCCTAAATCATGTTTTGAACTATAATAACATGATTTGTCATCCTAAGTAGAAATATATTAAATTTTTAGCATTTTTAATTTTATTTTTTAAAGGTTTACAATAATTTTCAGTTTCAAAAATTTGCAAAAATAGTCGATTTAAAAATCACCCTCCCAGTGCGTTTTTGCGATGTGGCGTGACGTTGTTGGGCGCCATCGCCACGCCGTTGGTTATTTTGCAAAAACCCCTTTCAGTCCTCTAGAAGGGCGTTTTTGATCGTAGCGTAGGGGGCCGCTGTAAAGGGCGGCCGCCTGCTTTTGCGAGTGCGCCTTCGAGGGCGTTTTTCTGTACCTTCGGGCGTCGCAAAATGCTAGGGGCTGCCTTGGTTTGGCGGCTCCTATAGCTACAAAACGCCCTTTTGGAGGGCGAAAATGTTTTTTTCAAAATAACCAACGGCGTGGCGGACGGCGGCCAACGTATGCCACATCAGAAAAACGCCCTCCGAGAGGGCGATTTTTAAATCTCGTCCTTTCGGAGGCGGGAGACGACTATTTTTGTAAATTTTCGAAACTAAAAATATTTTTGTAAATCTTTTAAAAAATAAAATTAAAAATACTAAAAAATTCAAATATATTTAGATCCCAAACTTATCATTCAAGCCCAAAATCTAGGACAAGAAGATCAGCCCGGCCCACAAACATGTCTACCGGTATCACATTTCCCTTTTCCTAAATTCTTTCAACAGAAAAATAAAAGCCCACGAAATGACCATGTTACCCCTCTACCCGAATGGGTGGGGGCCCGGTCCAACTCGACCCGTCTTCTTCTCCAGTGACGCAGGTGGAGGAGCTCGTGGCGGCGGCGCCGCCACCTCGCCGGCGGGAGGGACGGACGACTCGGTCAATTTTCCCAAACAAAAAGTGTTTAAATCCTCACCACCCCCTCCCATCTCTTTCTCTCTCTTCCTGCCTCTCTCTCTCTCTCTCTCTCTCTCTCGTGGACCTCACGAACGGAGGCGCCCCTCCCCTTTGCCGCGAGCGACCCGCGACCACACGAGGTACGCGCCCTCTCGAGATAATCCCCGAACCGATTTCATTCTTATTACCAGTCTCGATTTTCCCCCAGAATTCGACGCCTATTTGCGCAATTTCAAAGGCAGGTTCTCTCTCATCCTGCTCTCGATTGATTCGCGGGTTCGGGGTTGAGGGCTCGATCGTTTTGGTTGCGTGAGTCGCGATCGGAGGGGGCGGATTTAGGGTAGGATTAATTGTGGGCGATTCGTTGCTTCGCCTGTCGTTTGCGCGGACCGGATGATTGGATCGGATGATCCCGAGCTGCGTGGTTGCTAGCGGGTGTGGGCTTCGCTATGCAGGCTTGTTGATTGGAATTGGATTTCCTGTGTTCATGTGTGGCCATTGCTGGTTTGCATTTGGGATTGATTTGCAGTGTTGGACTTCATCTGATTACGGTGAAGCAAGCGATGTGTCGTGAGATCGAATAATGTGATATACATACATTTCAGATGTTAGGTGTCATGTGTTAAAAACACTCTCGTCGTAGGTTGATCTCCATCTATGTTTTGATTGAGCCGGGGAGCCACAGCTTAAGATGCCATATGTGTCATATTGTTAGGAAAGAGAACGGAATTGGATTGATAGTGTTTACATGCAGCACCACATTACTGAATTTATAAAATGCACGGTAGTGATGGAAGCAAAACGATGTATCCCCTCCGATTGGGAATGTGGTGTCATTTTCCATGACATGCTGCCTAAAAGTTTTTTTTCTTGTTGTTTTGCATCACTGGGATAGTTGTTCCCATCTTGTGCATAAGTAGTCACCTGAAAATCACAAATTATCAGTTTGCGCCTGGCAAGTGAGTCAACCACCAACAAAATTTCCTATTTAGAAATCTGAGAGCAGTATTCTTCCTGAACCTGAAGGGCTAGGAATAATATGTCTGCAATACTGCAATAATCATAAACTGTCAGGTCAAACTAGTTTTTTTTTTGAATGAACAGGTCAAACTAGTTGTGTTTCGGGCATAGTGCACCTGGGATTATTCCAATGTATTGCCAAAATTTTAAAATGACATTTTTCAGTTATCTTTCCTTGTTTTTGGAGGAATTAGGTGGAGGATACCTTTCGAGCTGTAGACTCCCCCTTTGGGAGCTAAAAACCGAGGAGTCTAAGTAAAATGAAAGATTAGTGGGAAAATCGTAAATACCTGGACATGTTAATATGTTCAACATCCTTCTTCATAGAACCATCTGTTTCATCTTAAGCTTCAATGGTCATGTAAAAAGACCTTTGAATGACTGCAAGCACCTTCCGTAGGAAGCATTCTGATGTTGGTTTCAGATCATGTTCATATGATGGAGGTTAAAAATAATCCATACTTTATTAATCCAGTAGAACAATGAAGTTGTTTTTTTTGAATATTCAGAATTGGCAGTCCATATATGTGGAGAATTTTCTCAATATGGAACGAAGATTCCAATTTCCTAGTCCAATGCTGGTGCCAAATTCTACAGTTGACTTCAAATCCCACTGAAACTTTGTGAGCAATAAGTCAGTGCTAGTTCCTTGCTAAGCCCTTTTTAGTGGTGAAATTTTAGTGTTTAATTCTGTCAACTTCTAGGGAGGGAGGATGATGTTTTTAAGAAATAAAATATGGAGAAAAATACTCTTGATTTCATCACTTATTTTTTCAATCTTGCATATCTCCTGCAGTAAGCAATGATCTCCTGCACATATGCTGCTTTTCCAGGATTCTACCTTTTCTTCTGCAGCTGTGCATCTATCCCCATGGAGCATCGAAGCCCCAAGCATCCAAATCACATTGAAATCCTTCCATTTAGATCGCCGTAAGTGATAACTGTTCAAACTTACGCTCACCAAGTCAACCACACGCAGAATAGCTGCCCTGTAAAGCGACGTTTTGTTTGCTAAATCCCATTGGAAGTCCATGCTCTCTGCAACAATATCCTGGTAGACATGTTGAAGTGCCTCCTGTTGATCCAGTTGACCGCAAAAAACACAATCAACATTCCCATCACATCCTGCTCAGCTTTTTCTTGGTTGCAAGGACTAACCGCTGAAGGATCTGATCATTAATTGGAACTGGAAGGTCCCATCATTTCTATACTTCTTCAGGGATGTATTCATATTATTATATCAAATATAAAAACCTATATGGTAAATCTACATATTCTGCAGGCTGTATTCATAGGAATTACAACAAGTTGTGCAATATATCCGGAAAACATTCCTTGTTCTCTTAGTGGTCTGCTGATATGGTCATACATACCCCATAGGATGTTAGGTGGATAAATTTAGAACATTCAATTATTTCAGTCTCAAAGATGGAAATAGATTTGCAAAATGCAACTAGTGTTGCACTACCTCTTAGTGTTAACATAGCATTCTGAAAATAAGAAGATTATCGACACTGCTATTAGCATTTGTTGATAATATTATATGATTTTCTTTCTTTCTTCTTATCATTGTAGATATTTGCATCATCTGGACTCAAGACTTCATTCCATTTTGCAGTGGCCTTTTGCTTTCAACTCAATCTCAAGAGTTTAATTAACTTGGAAATAAAGACAGGTGACTTGGTAAGCGTTATGTCCTGCTTTTGCACTTTTCTTGTTTAAGTATTACCGTTTGTTTCTCCAGTTATTTTGTGCATTTGACTGTTTTATGGCTCCATAGTCCCTCATATTTGTGCTGCTTGTGTTCTAGTGTCCCTTGCGTTTTATAGTTTGTGCATTGAGGAATTGTAAATCTCGAGCACCATTTCAATGATATGCCGCTAAAGTACTTGTATGTGCAGTTCTAGACTGTAACCAGATAATCCTGCTTTAAAAAACTAAGTTAAATTGCCATAAAAAAAACAATGTTCTGGTTTTAGGTTGGTTCTAATTTTCTATTGAGCTACAATTTGGTATTGTGGTTTATGAGCCCTACAAATTAGTACTTTAATGTAGGAGGATACCTAACATGCAATCTATCTATACAGCTCTACTATTTTATTGGAGAAGAACTATGTAACTATGTAGTGGTGAAGGCAGGGAGCCAATTGCTATTTGATAGTGCAACTACATTACAGAACTCCTCAAATTAAACTACTTGAACATATACTACATAATTGATGTTGCTAGGCTTTTCAGATTTACCTTTGGGGATTTCTGGTTGAGGGTTGTGTCATAGGAAAAACTGTGGGAAGAGGAGCTTAAGGAATGAGATGGGGGAATTAAATGTGGTAGGAAGAAGGGAGGAAAATGACATGAGCATAAATGAGGGGTTTTGGATACAGACATATTTTGGCTGCATCATCATGGAATACTATCACTCTTTGGTGCACATAATACTGTATTGCTGCATATACTATTCTGCAATGAATATGCATTTGTGGTAGGAAGGTGCATGAACGTGAGTGGCTGACACTAAAATCTTGTGAGGGTGACAGAAAAATATTCAACATATGACTTGCAGAAATAAGCAGTGAGAAAAGACCCTTCTAGCAGATATCGCAGCTTGCATCTTTATGAAAACTTTAATCTGCTATTTGAGTTGTGTTATGCCATACTTCTCCAGTAGCACAAAGATGGTGTTGAGATATATTTGACTTGATATTGCTCAGTGGTAAGCACCAATAGAAACAAATATTGCATACTCCTGATCCTTTCCTCATTATGCCCTTTTTGAGTGCATTACCAGTCAGACTTAAGTGCTTGCATGATCCATGAAATCTGGTTATATTCATGTGTAGGGGCCAATGGACAACTTACTCCCACTTGGCCATTCACTTACTCTGTCTATTACCAGTCATTATAAATGTTATGATGAATTGCATTGGGTGCATTGAAGGTTATGTATAGTGATTGATGTGCGCCATTTTCTCTCTACCGAAGAGAAAAACAGAGCTAAAGTCCCTTTTTAGGCTTATGTACTCTTTGTTTGCTGCCATGAAAGCCAAAGTTTGCCAAGGCAAATTTTGTTATCACCATCCAAATTTGGCCTTTGTTTTGATGACACATATCAGGAAGGTTCCGTACAAATTGTTTCTTACTCTGTTTAGTGTACTTTTGACTCCAAACTTTACCAAGATCAGGACAGCCTTTCATGTGCAATTTCAGCTTTGAAACCAAATATACCCTTGATGCCTCAAGAAGATTGGCCTCCCTGATCAACTGGAACTCTCTATGCTATTCTCACCCTTTTTCTGGCCCCCCATTACAATGGCTGATTTTGCTCAAGCTCTGTTGAATGCAACAACTTAAAATCAGAATGGACCATCCGTCGATTTCTTTTTCGTGTCCATCAAGAAATGAACAAAGGCTCTTACCAGCCGGCTTATCAGCAGTATTTTTCTTTCACAGCAAACTAGCCGGCTTGTCTTATCAGCTGGCTTATAAGACCAGCCGAACACACCCAAAGAGTCCGAGTGATAACCACACCAAAAGACAAGATTGATCTAAACCTTACCAAGCGCTAGCTGAGTAGGGTCCTATACAATAAAGTAACCAGAGTTTCATAAGCCATTCATAAACATAAAAAGTGCATATAGCGTGTCAAAACACTAAATGTACTTTTTTGTTGAACTGTTCCGTGCTTTGCTGGCCTTTGATTCTATATGTTGCTTCTCGAGAAGACATGGGTTGGCCATTTCGTACCATAAGGCCCCAAACCTAGAAGCCTAGATGCATCGAACATGCAGACTTCCATCGGAAGATTGCATCAGTATTCACACCAGAGTCACTTGAAAACAAGCTTTGTCGATTAAATTGATTTTAGCACTGTTCAAGGTCCCAGAAAATCATTTTGTCATGCCTTCTGCCCTGCTCATCTTCTTTCTTGTAGCTTGCTAGTAGTTAGTTGCCCCAAAAATCCAGGTAGACATCACTACATCGGATGCTGGTTCCGGTCACTTTCATCAGAAACCAAAAAGGATCCTCTACTCTATGAAGTGTTAGAAATTACAATAACATTCCAGTCTTTACTTAACAGATATTCAGGGAGGTAAAGTAGCCCAAAACATGGGATAAAAAGTGAGCTGAAATTCTCTTCAATCCGATCTGTATCCACTATTCCATTATCTTATCTGGTACTTAGCGTGGATTGTGGGATTTGAGCACCACATGATATGTTCTTCTTCCTTAGGGAAGAAGACTCTCCTCAAGACTCGAAAGCTTTGTCAACTTTTTGGGAGCATGTGATATGGATGTCCTCTAAACACCCTAGTTTAACCATGGCCTACAAATGCAATATTTGATTTCTTATTGAGATCTGTCCCAGAAACATGCTTGCACCGGCATGCTTCGTGTTGCTTCTGTGTGAATACCAAATCTTTGTCCAGAAAAAAAGCAAAGCTTTAAAGCAATATTTATTCCTTATTACTAGTAGCTTTGAGCAAATTGAGCTAGCATCATCATCATCGTCATCACTCATAGCTCCCCCTTAATCAACGTTTTGTTTGCATCCTATATACTCCTGGTAGTGTACACGTTGCTTTACTTCATGGTTGTTGCCATGTTTGTGATAAAAGCAAAGCTTCCTTTGTGTGCCTGTTGGTCGCTAACGCAAGTTACAATGTAAAGTTGCAGATACAGCTTTTACTTGATCATCTTTTGACCGTCTCTTGCATCCCCTACTCTCTGTGTCCCCTTAGCTTGCATATCTGGACGCTGTTGGCCATTGATGCTGCACATCAGATTCAGGTCAGTATCAGTATAGGTAGGTATGCCATCGATGAGTAGGGTTCGTCCAGAGGGTGTGTTAGGAGGTGTGCTTCCATCAGCTACACGTCAGATAACTTCCTGGAAGAAAGCCGGAATGCATCACCATCAGGGTAGTGAGTACCACCAATGCTAGAATAGGATAGGAGGAACCTGAGACATGTTAGTACTTGTTTGCACCGTAGCCCAAGGTCGTACGTGTGATTGAAGCGTTTGGTCCGTGTTTATGCGCTGGCGATCGCTTGGCCGTGTCAGGGACTCAGGGTGTGCGTGCGTGTGTGTGTGTGCACCCTGATAAAGATAATGCACCGACTCGACTCTTGCAGAAGAATAGTGATGATTTTCCATAGGAATCGTGCGCCGACTAGTGGACCAGTAATGCTTCATGGAGAGGAGAAGCAGAAGCAGCAGCAGCAGCAGCATGGGTGGTGCCGGTGATGCAAGTACGATACGCCATCGCAAGTTCGCAGCACCTTTGCACCGCGTTGTGTGAGGCCCCACACTAAAAGATCATGTCATGTGCCTCTTGTTTGCTTTAATTTGATGGGCCCTTATACATATTTTATCTCTCGGTTTGTTTTTATCGGATATGTGTTTTAAATTGTTAGATAGTGTGTTTTTAAAAAATATGAACTAAATTTATTTTTTGAATTTAAAATAAGTAACGTAGTATATAACGAATCTTGTTTTGTATCCCGTTGTTGTAGCTGTGCGGTGAAAGTAAGCAGCAGGTGGCTCAGCAACGAGACAGCTGGTCAAAACTCCCGCGGTGTCCATCAAATTAATAAAGGAGAGGATCCGGTTGCCACCCAACCACCTTGTTTATATAAACCCGACCGCACCCTGGCGCCAGCCATGTCATCAACCTCCACCACCACCGGAGCAGAGGATCTCGCCGTCGAGGGCATCGCCGCCGCCGCCGCCGCCGCCGCAAAGGAGTGCCTGTTCTGCGAGATGACGAGGCAGCACCATCCGCAATGCGCGCGGCGCCTGCCGAAGCGGATCATCCTGGTGCGGCACGGCGAGAGCCAGGGGAACCTCGACATGTCGGCCTACACCACCACCCCCGACTACCGCATCCCGCTCACCCCGCTCGGCGTCGACCAGGCCCGCGCCGCCGGCAGGGGCATCCTCGACGTCGTTTCCTCCACCACCGCCGCCGATGGCGCCGCGCCCAACTGGAAGGTCTACTTCTACGTCTCCCCCTACGAGCGGACCCGCGCCACGCTGCGCGAGATCGGCGCCGCCTTCCCTCGCCACCGCGTCATCGGCGCCCGCGAGGAGTGCCGCGTCCGCGAGCAGGACTTTGGCAACTTCCAGGTCGAGGAGCGCATGCGCGCCGTCAAGGAGACCCGCGACCGCTTCGGCCGCTTCTTCTTCCGCTTCCCCGAGGGCGAGTCCGCCGCCGACGTCTTCGACCGCGTCGCCAGTACGTTGGATTTCTCACACGCCATTGCCGCGCCTCTCCAAGTTCATTCTTGCAAAGGTTTCTTGAATTCTCAAGGAATTTCTTCAGGTTTCTTGGAGTCGTTGTGGAGGGACATCGACATGGGGAGGCTGGAGCAGGACGCGAGCTGCGAGACCAACCTGGTGATCGTCTCCCATGGCCTCACCTCGCGGGTGTTCCTCATGAAGTGGTTCAAGTGGACGGTGGACCAGTTCGAGCGCCTCAACAACTTCGACAACTGCGAGTTCCGCGTCATGCAGCTCGGCCCCGCCGGCGAGTACAGCCTCCTCATCCACCACACCAAGGAGGAGCTCCAGCGCTGGGGCCTCTCCCCGGAGATGATCGCCGACCAGCAGTGGCGCGCCTCCGCCAACCGACGCAGCTGGTCCGACGAGTGCTCCTCCTTCCTCGCCACCTTCTTCGACCACTGGAACGAAGACGACGATGGCGATGACAAGGAGGAAAATGGAAAGATCAACAAGTTGCTGGAGTAATATTCTCGCTGCTTGCTTGCTTGTTCTTTCTTTTAGACTTCAAGTTGGAATTCTTTCGAATTTAATTTGATTTGATACTACTAGTGCATTTATTTGGCCATGGGGGCGATGCATGTAGTCCCCATTTGCTGATTCTTTTCTGTTTAATTTGTAGCTTGTTCATACATAGTTGCTAGATACTACATTGATAAATACTATATGATTTGGGGAAATGGAGCAAACGATTTGACCATCAAAAGGGATCATTGCTTATCTTCTGATAAAACACATAAATCTCGAGGCTTTGTTCTGAATATCATTCCTATTACTTGACTGTCGAAAGGGGATCATTGCCTATCTTCTGTAACTAAACACAGCCCCTTTTGTTCCAGCTCACTTTGTTTAACTACTAATATAGATAGATAGGTCACATTAATTCAAGCTTTTGTTGATAATGATATATGGGATTGTATGGATTTCTTTGTGAACACTTCAATTTTGGGGGAAATGCAGCATGTTGGGAGCAGATCATCTGGGAAGGCCAGGCAGATACGCCTCCATGCTTTGGTTCAATTCGGTTCTTGTTTTCCCTCATTGTTTTACTCCTAGAGATGGCCATGGCCTCTTTTACTATTACAGTGTGCTTTGTTCAACCAATAAAGATGGGTCATATTTTACATCTTCGGTTTACAATTTCTTTTTACAAGGTTATGTATTTTTGTCAAAAAAAAGGGGGGGAACCTTAGCATTTCGTGTACTTGCTTCTTGATTTGTTCCTCTTGTGATGGTCGAAAAATGGTATATCTGTTATTCATGTATAGCTAGGCACACACTCCAGTTTTCACATGCATGTCATCAGAAACAGGTTCAAATGCAAAGATTCCTTCCTTGCTACTAGTTGGCATGTTCATCCTTGACTACACACTACATCTAGATGTTGCAATTTCGTGCAGTGCACTACAATAGGAGTACCTTTTTTTTCTCCTTTTTTTGTTGTTATTTTCTCTTTTTTTTAAAAAAAAAATCAGAAGTACTAGAATTGTGGATCCACATAAACAGAGCACTGTCCTTCCTGGCTGGTCCAGCAAACTTGCCCATCTGACAATCTGAGTACTAGGATCTGTGTGATCCTTATTCTAATCAATGGTTAGCACATCTAAAAGAATGGGGAAAAAAATCAATGACTTGCAGCTGCAGGGTAATTCGGTGATCAGTATACAACTATACATAGTATGCGTTGTTGAGGCTTAATTGTAGGCAGATTTTTCCCGCCTCATCGTTTGCCCTGTATGAAATCAACCGCTATCAAAATTTAAATTTTAAATTTAAAGTTGATTTCAGATATTTTCAATGTAGTTTTATTTTTATTATTGGTTATAAAAAGTTTTATTCATAAAATATTTTTTAATCGTTATAAGTTATTTTGACTTGTAAGATGGGTCTTTCGTGTCCTGCAAAGTGTGCTGCAGCATGAACTTCAGATGTTCGTCTCCTCGTATGAGTTCTCATGAACTGCATATGAGCATATCAGCAGTCTGAATTTTTTTTAGAGCAACTGGGGCGAGATCCCCAAATGCTGGGTGAGGTGTAATCTTGACCGCCTTTTTTTTCTTCTAAAGATAGATCAATTCTCATCAGGGCTTGGATTTCATTAATAAGCATGAAACTTGCTAATGATATTTTGTTACATAATGGCAATTCAACAGGGCAGTGACCTACTTTATTGTACATTGGAATATAAGAACAACTTGTCCTGACTTTTGTAGATTGTGCATCTAATTTCGCTAATGTTTGGTCCTTTCAGCTGCCATGAACATGCTTCATCACTCATTCACTCGATGTTTAATATTCCCTCAAGTATTATATTTGCCATTTTTCTAATTCTCTGAAGTCAACGGGGTGCCATTTTGATTACTGCTCACTCCGATCCTATTTACTACTTGTCACCACCGTTGATCGGTCATATATCAATTTTGATCATTAATAACTTTTGAATTATTACATTTTATAGAATGGAAACTATATGGTTATAATATGTAACATGCAACATACTTCAATAATATATTATATTTTCAAATATTTATGAATTCATTGCTACCATAAGGGTGCTCAAAGTTAGCTACGATTGATAAGCCATGAAAAAGTGAAAGAAGTAACAAAAATAATTTATGGTAAATTTATTATATATCTGTGCTAGAAAAATAGACCCAAACCAACTCCAAATTTAAGTTATAAAAATTAAATTTTGGTTACGGTAATGAGATAGGTAGACAATGAGGAGCTAAGTATTTAGGAACCGACGAAGTAAATTTCTTAAAAGATGATTCCTTATTTGACCTCATAAAATAACGTGATTCCTTATTTGCAAGGTATCGGGTCACTGAGAGTGAGTAGTGAGTGAGGAGTAAATTAGGGATCAGGTCAACTTTCAAGGGTAAATAAAATATAATCCTTTTTTTCCCTTCTCATACAGTCGAAAAGAATTTACAGAAGTGTAAAAGTGTAATGCTTTGTTCATAACAAATTTACCCATGCCAACCACCTCCATGTATAAAAAAAAGAAAGAAAAATGATCATGCATGATGCATCGAACCTGAAGCTAGCAATGTCGACGCCTCAGGTGATGGATCGATCAACAGAAACCTGACATTTTTCATATCTGAAACTGTAGTCGACATTCTAGCAGAGACCAAATCTCCTCATAAAAGGCATAATCCTTATGCATGATCACTGCACCCAAGTGATGCTACCACAGCACGCGCGCCTCCACTCCACTCCACTCCACCACTCCCCACATTGCATTTTGCACATTTGTATTCATCTTACTCGATCCATCGCCCATAGTGCCCTTGCCACCACACCTTAACACTGTATTATTTTCAAATTTTATCTTAATTTTGTCGCACGCGTCACCATCCTCGAAAGCAATCAAGAAAAAAAGGAGAAATTTTAGAAATTTTATGGTACTTATAGGTCGTTTGGTAGGACTTCTGATTATGTAATTATCTGATTCTATTTTCTAATTTTTCTAAATTAGATTCAGAGAATTAGAATCGATACAATAAAATAACAATTAGAACAATATTTTAGATGATTTTTAGGTAATTTTTGGAGAAACCTGGTCCCGGTGATTCGGGAGAAACTGGTTTTGGATGATTCTCACTTCTTATATAAAATTGTTGAATCTATTAAAGTTATTTTTATCGAATCGATTGAAAATAACATATTTGATAGTGATTCTACTGATTCTGTTGAGAATCAAATAGGAAAATCCATATCAAACGAGGCAATAGAATTTTTAGTGCAAATTTTTTATCTCATAATACCCTAGATATAGAATTTTATGCTACCTCCTCAAGAACGGTAAACTCACTTAAAAAAAGAAATGATGCGGCACCTAGGACATCCCGATTTTTCGGTGAGTTGCAGAAAACCCTAATGCATTCTGCTTTCAAAAGCACAAAACCCCTTGTCTTGTTCCCTCTCTAGCTGTCATGCTCATGCATTGTGGTCGCCGCCGTGAACGTCTGGTAGGTCACGGTGCCGGTGCCGGGGAATTCCTCGGCGGCGTGGCTCTGACACGCCAGGCCGAGGGGCTCCAGGGCTTCGGCCACCGGCGTGCAGAGTGATGACGTGGCGGCGCCGGTGTGGGAGACGGATACTGAGACGGTGGCCGGGCGGAACGCGGCGACGGCGCGGCGGATGGAGGCGAGCGCGGCGGCGGCGTCGTCGGTGGCGCACTCGTAGCTGCCGTAGCTGTGGCCTTCCTCCGGGGTGACGTGCACGGTGGCGTAGCGCGCGCCGTCGAGCGCGTTCATGGAGTAGCCGCACGGCACGAACGCGTAGGCGCACACCAGGGAGCGTGGGTTCATCACTTCGCCGATCCCCAACGCCGCCGTCATCTCGTCGCCGATGGCGTGGCTGGTCCGGCCGTCGCCGGGACGCTGGTAGAACTGCGCGGCCAGACCGCGGTCCAGCTCCGTCATGCACACCTCCACGGTGAGCCGCGCCGCGCCGTCCGCGTCGGACGACGACGACGCCGAGTAGACGTGCCACCTGTGCGAGGCGCCGGGCGACGATGGCATCACGGCGGAGCGGCGGAACCGGAGGAGCTCACCGGGGACGGCGCCGTCGAGGTACGCCACCTCGTCGGCGAAGTCGGCGTGCGGGAACGGCTGCGCCTCGGGGAACAGGTACTCGCCGCGGGAGTACCTGCACGACCGGAGGACAAGCCCGAGGCCGAGCTCGCCCGCGGCGGCGCGCAGCAGCACGGGCACGGCGCGGAGCAGAGGCGTGGTGCCGCACGTCTTGAGGACGACCCGCTCCGGGTACACGAACAGGCTCGACTCGGACAACACGTACGCGTCGACCGCCGCGTTCCCCGCCGCCGACACGACGGCGCACTGCGCCGCGTCGAGCACCTCCTGGAGCGCTTCCGCCGGCAGCAGCCGGAGCCCATGCCGCACCACCTCGCCGCCGCCCACCGGCAGAGCGAACACCAGCTCCAGCCGCTTCTCGAACCCCTCAAACCCGCAAGAAGCCATTGATACCAAAGCATGCAGTGGCGCCTTTATGAGAAGCGAGACGGGGTTTTATAGATGCCAAGAAGTGGCGGGAGGTTGATGACGATCGATCTGAGGAGGAAGAAGAAGAAGTTGAGAGGCGGCATGCGCGCATGAGCATGAGCATGAGGGGAGGCAATGGTAATGATTGTGAGCATTATGGCCGGGGAAGAAGAGATCTTGCTGATGAACGACGTTAATGGTGGAAGTGGCAATGGCGAGTAGTGATTAGTGAGGCTCAGGAAGCTTCATTGTGTAGTGGCAAATTGGAAGAGACAATATATAATCTCTTTGGGTGGCAGACCTGAGCAATCTATCTACTGCGTTCGTCCCAAAATATAAGTGATAGTATGTTTTATATGCATCTCTATCTCTATATATCTAACTATATGCATTGTATTTGTGTGTGAATTCAATTTCACACTTGGGAAAAAAATACAAGTAAATTGTACTTGCTTAATTTACGCTGCGTAGAATGTATTGTGTTTTGTTTTGCACTAGGTTATAGCGCATATATTTTTACTTTATACCAAGGTGTATTGAAATAAGTTTCAGTGTACACAGTCAAACCTATGGGAATTTCATTAAACTTCATAAAAGTTGAAAGGATTTTATGAAATGTGGCCTAAATTGAAGAAGTCTCGTAAGTTTCACTCATATTTTACAAGATTTCCTTTCAATCGTATGATTCAATCTAGCACAAATTGAAACTCGATCAGTTTTGTATACCACAGTAACCGAGGATCATGATTCTAGAGGTTGACACACCCCTGTCTCAGATCTAGATTCTTGAGGTTGATACACCCCTGTCTGCCAGATAGGATCCAATCTATTGACAAAAAATAGAACCAAATCAACCTATCAATTGTGCTTGGTGTTTTCGGCTTCGTTTTAGTTTCTCTAGGTCGTTTTTTTCTCCAATCTATGAAAATTAGATTGAAAAACTACAAAACTAAACCGATGAAACTGAATGCCCATCCCTACTAGCAAAAATAATCAAGTCATTCATTTGTAAGAGCATACTAGTACTTTGTTACTTTATGGTTAGGAGTAATTTTGATATTTTGTCCAAAGTTAATTACTTGGCCATCCTCACCTTTATCATATCTTTTTAACGGACGATCCGCATCACTTACACTACTCGTCGTAACCGATGCTACCTCCTGATTTGATACCATTATAGTTATCTGGCGATGATCTCGCACAAACAACCACACACCTATCACTGCTAGTTATTTGCTCCCTCTTCCACAGATCCCCATTTTGGTAGGGTATAGTAACCTCTTTTTCTTCGGTAAGGTAGAGACAACATGTTGACTCGTGATAATATAAGACATATTACATTCAAAAGATGTAATTTATAGTTCATATATACTATAATGATAAAAAACACTAAATTTTATTATAAGAACGTTTTTCTCGGTTATACTAGATAAAATATATAAAATATATAGTTGGCCAAGGATTATGATGGGTTGATTGTCCCGTGCCTATCCTTGATAAAGCATGTTTTATAGCATCAATTTAATGGAGTAATTTAATTAAAATAAGGATAAAACAGTAGGATGGTAGAAGACGACAAGATGAAGTTGTCAATAAAACCTAGCAATAATATATTAAGAAATGACCTGAGCATACTCAGACATGCATGCAGTCCCCTGCCTCTGTATGATCATGAATCGGCGCACAGTAAGTTAAGGAAGCCAATAAAACAAAAGATTTATAATAATATATTATTTTTTATATTTTAAAACGATAATTATGACAAATGAGACGTTCCTCTTTTGGCCTGCATGTAATGAGTGGGTCAACCTTGTGGTGGTGACTCCGTTCATGCACACTCACAAATCCTTCTCAATCCTTATGTAATTTTTTGCACAGCTTAAAATCTAATAATTTCTAAACCTGGCTAGTATTCCTACTTAATAAATAATAAATGGTTACATGAATCTACGATTACGTTGGAAATCTTTGGATGAATCATTTAATTCTTATCAAGGATGAAATATAAGCTTTTTATAATTACTATAATTTGATGATATACAAAATTCTAATGTAGATCTGACTATGTCAAAGCAGGATCTTAACAACTTTCAATGGATCAACTAAAGTTTAGCTAGCAAGCTAGTGCTAAGCACAACATCTGGGCATTTTTACTGTGCACGGCCATCAATTGGCCAACATGCAGGCTAATGATCGACCGAGCATGCATGCATGGAAGTATGATGGAACCAGCCGACTTGCAAATAAACACACTCATGTTTGACTAGAGAATAATCGTCGTGCTCTGTTTTGTTTGAATATCCAGCTTACGTGCGGCAACTTGAATTCTTCCCCCTCGAAATTTAAGCCGTATATAGCCCTCTAGATATCCTGCATTACAAACGTGTGGATTATGTAATTTGCATTTCTCTTCCCGTTGCAAAAAGGAAATTGTTAAATTTCATGTAATTTCAGTCACCTTCAACCTAACACTGGACTGGGAGGGAGCGGGGGAGGAACTCCCTCCCCGGTGATAGCAACTCGAAGACAATGATAATAACAACAACAAGATCCTTTTCTCTGTCAATGATAATGACGTCGAAACTTTAGCAGAACAAAAACCTAAAGTTTAGGTTTTCGGTACGTAAGAGTCTGAATGAAAGCGAGGGCTAGACTAAGGAGTGAGAAGAGAGGTTTATATAGGATTAGAGTTAGAGAGATGGATAAGAGGCAACTAGACCAGTGGCGATCAGCGTGGCAATGAATCAGTGGCAATGAAGCGGTTGGAGATGGGTAAGACGACGACATAAGAAAGATGACCCATCGATGCATTAATATAAAAAATAAAAGAAAGAAAAAATTTATATATAAGTGTCGATTTAATTCCAGCCCTCGTGAAAAAATATATATTTAAAATTAGTATGTTTTGCTGACTCAGTGATAGTACTAATACTAAACTAGACAGTCCTTGGAGAAAATTCCCCGTTAATATATCTCTGCAGGTAGCAATACTATGCCTATTGTGTCGGTTGCATGCGGCAGCGTGACTGTATGCCGCAGATGTGTGTGTGTGTATATATATATATATATATATATATATATATATATATATATATATATATATATATATATATATATCATCCTCGTACATCGCGCAGGCAGTTTCAGGACCGGTCAGAAAGGAAAATGGGAAGCAAGCAGACAACCTACAGTTACAACATGATGGTATCCTTGCAACGAACGTTATTTTATTTTATCATAATTATTTTGAAAATTGAAGTCTTATATAATTCTAATTTATAATTTTTCTTTATGTCTTCACCTGGCCCCGGCGTTCGCTCTCGAGTCGACCGAGCGACGAGCCGACAGCAAGGACGACGACGCAGGGAGGAAAGCAGGCGGAGAGCGAAGGTCCAGACGACGGCGCGGAAGCTTCGAGCGGCGACGGGAGAGAGGGGCGCGACATGGATGGGGACAGGAGGGAGGGGCGCAGGCGCGACGCGGGAGCTCCGAGCAGCGACGGGAGGGAGAAGAGCAGGCACGGCGCGGCGCGGATGGGGATAGGAGGGAGGGACGCAGGGAGGGAGAGGCGCATGAGGTCTTTTTTCATCCAAGCCCTCTCTTTTTTAGCATAAGGAATGCGGGTTAATTTTATAAACACTCAAGGGATTTTCTGCAAAATAGCCAGACGGACTACGAGTTAATTTTATAAACACTCAAGGGGTTTTCTGCAAAATAACCAGGCGGACAAAAATTTTAGATGAAAATACTACTTACTTTTTATAGATAGTTAAGTTATATATTATAGATTTTGCATCTCTACGCTGTACCTAGGGACGAGTAACTTCGTCCCAAAATATAATAACTTCTATCATTCAGAGTTTATTCTAAAATATAATAACTTTTTCATTAATATTTTCTTTCCAACCAATTATAACACTATACTATTTATATCGTTTACCTATCTTTACTTCTCAATCAATCACAACCTCTCATCATTTACTCTTATCTATTTTCTTAATAATCACATTTAACTTTAAAATTTTTATATTTTAGGATGAAGACAGTGTTAATTTTCATCTGAAATATACCGAGGGCTAGTTTGAATTTGATCTGCTTGAGTCAGTGTTATCTGATCTGTTGAAATTTGATCTCTAACTTAATTTAGCTTTTTGACGGCATATAAATCAAGATAATCTATTAGAATATGATAATTGAGTATGAATTGTTACAAACTTTAAAAATGAGTTATTTGATTTTTTAAAAATAAACTTCTATATAAAAAAGTTTTTTTATAAAAATCTATAATTTAACATTTCGAAAAACGTGCTAGCTAAAAAGAGAAAAATTCAGTTTGTAGTTAAAGAAAAGAACGCAGCCTAAGACTATATTTGACATAACTTCAGATCCTCAATGTTATATAGTTGGGTATTTCTAGCTCTATAAATTTATGGATTTAGATATGCGAATACAGTGATATTATTTTGATAAATTATTTTATTTTTATTTTATATGAAATTAAAAATTTTAAGTCATTATAATTTTACAAACTTTAAATCTACCATGAATTTAAAATCTAGAGTTATGTCAACTGGGAAACAAGTGAAAAACCGATTGGCCAGAGACAACTACTTCCTTTGTAAAAAAAAATCTAACATTTTTGGTAATATATATATATATATATATATATATATATATATATATATATATATATATATATATATATATATATATGGCGCGCCACACACTCCATCCCGTGTGGCGTGGCCGTGGCCAAATCTTTAATTTGAAAACTCAAGTTAAAAATCCAATGTTCTACCAAATTTTATATTTTTTGAATTTTTACTATTTTATTAGATAGGTCAAAAATGCAATAAAATAAAATAGATACTCAGAAATCGTTGGATTATTGCATCTTTGACTTATCGATAAAATAGTAAATAAATTCAAAAAAATGTAAAATTTGGTATACAAGGCGATATTAATATGTAGAACAATTTGAACGGTTCAGATTTTCAATTTTAGTTTTCAAATTAGAGATTCGGCCACGCCACACGGATGGGGCGTGGCGCGCCACAGAGCCCATCTATATATATATATATATACATACATATATATATATATAGATGTGTTATGTGTGGCGCGCGCGCAGCCTCATCCGTGTGTCATGGCCAAATATCTAATTTAAAAACTCAAATTGAAAATCCGAACCGTTCAAATTATTCTACATATTAATATCGCTTTGTATACCAAATTTTATATTTTTTGATTTTTTACTATTTTATCAGATAAGTCAAATATGCATTAATCCAACGATTTTTGGAGTATCTATTTTATTGCATTTCTGACCTATCTGATAAAATAGTAAAAAAATTCAAAAAATGTAAAATTTGGTATACAAGGCGATATTAATATGTAGAACAATTTCAACGGTTCGGATTTTCAATTTGAGTTTTTAAATTAGAGATTTGGCCATGCCATATAAGATGGGGCTGTGCGGCGTACCACACAGTATCCCATCTCTCTCTATATATATACACACTAGCAAAATGCCCGTGCGTTGTAACGGGACGACGATGCAGGGAGGGAAGTAGGCGGAGGGCGAAGGTCCAGGCGACGGCGCGGAAGCTCCGAGCATCGATGGGAGGGAGGGGCGCAGGCGCGGCGCCCGGCGCGGATGGGGACGGAAGAGAGGGACGCATGAAATCTTTTTTTTCATCCAAGCCCTCCCTTTCTTTTCAGCATTAGGACTGCGGGTTAATTTTATAAACACTCAAACGGTTTTATGCAAAATAACCCATTTTTCTTCTTTAACTGTTTTTTTTAAAAAAATAGCCAGACGGATTGCGGGTTAATTTCAGAAAAACTCAAGGGGTTTTTTGCAAAATAGCCAGGCAAAATAAAATTTAGGTAAAAATACTATTTGCTTTATAAATAGTTATAGAGTTATAGATTATAAATATAGATTATATATTATAGATTATATATATATATAGTATTAGAAGAAGTTCGATTTTTTTAAAGACGAGGATGTAGACAACATGCATGCCATGCAGGGCCGATGATTATATGCAATTCTCATGTCGGGAACACAGACTGCCAGGCCGGCCATAGCAAAATCATGGGCTTTTACTGTACGTGCTTCCCCTTGTCCTTGCTTCCTCAGTTCCTTACATTATTTAAATTTAAGCGTTTCTAAATCGTTAAGCAAAGATTAAGGTAAAGAAGAAAGATTACTTTTTCGCCACCTCATAAATTTTAAGCTGCCTTAACACGAAAAACAAAACGGCTCATTAATACGTGATTCATTAAATATTAATTAAATAAAGATTAATATAACTGAAAAATTTTATAAAAATATACCGTTTAGCAGTTTGAGAGGTATATGTAAAAAAGGAGAAAGTAAAAGTAGGAAAATGAGAGTATATAAGTTTCCCAAACCGCAAAAACCACAGTTTTTGAGCGTATCACAGTCGCAGGGGTGTGGAACAGTTTTTGGACGTGGTTTTCATGGTAACCATAATTTTCACGTAAAAACTGTCCTACCATCGGAGATCGGTATGGTAGGTTAAAATGGTTTGGGAAACCTGTTGCAAACCTCTCCGGCAAATAGGCCCAACGTGGGCCCGGAATAACACTGTTCTGGCCCATACGAAACAGGCCTCATGTCCATTACACTACAGTCCGGCCCAACAATATAAATGGGCCGCACGTTCGCTCCAATTCAGTTCCGGCCCAAACCATAGACGGGCCACGCGCCTGTTTACTGATTTATTTTTTGGAATAAGTTCATGTGAAATCCCATTACATTATACCGAATCCGATTTTCGTCCTTGCACGTTAAAACCAGATATAGCGGGTCCCTGAACCGTCAAAACCAGTGCAACATAGGTCCCTCGGTGGTTTGAAAGGCGGTTTTGGCTGACGTGGCGCCTACGTGGCTGCTTTGACTCAGTCTTTATATGACGTGGCAGTGACGTGGGGCTTACGTGGCAATTTGCCAAAGCAGCCACTTCACTGCCACGTCATATAAAGACCGAGTCAAAGCAGCCACGTAGGCGCCACGTCAGCCAAAACCGCTTTTCAAACCACCGAGAGACCTATGTTGCACTGATTTTGACAGTTCACGGACTCGTTGTATCTGGTTTTGACGCGCAAGGACGAAAATCGGATTCGGTGAAATGTTAAGGGATCTCAGATGAACTTATTCCTTTTTTTCACTATAATATTTATTGCTCAACCTTCCAAGTTCAAAGGCCCAATGAATTAATTAGGGCTTCTGCTCAGTGGCCCGACGTCGCTCGCCCTCGTATACTTTATTTATCCTTTTAGGTATGTATGTATTTTAAGATTTACCAACAATTGTTATAATATAAATTAAATTTTATTTATTGAAAATAATGTTATTGGATTGACACTAAATTTACTTTCAGACGGTTATAATTTTTTTTCTACAAACCTTATAATATATAAAAAATTATAAGTTAAAAATTAGTTTTAAAGACTATATCAAATTTGATCATGACTTATATTATGAGATGAAGAAATACCTGAATAAAGTAATAAAAAATTACAAATAAAAATACAGTTCATCCAAATTAATCTTATCCTAATACATGTCTAACTAACTATGATATACTCGCTTATCATGCACCCCGACGGCGGTAGCATAATGGACATGCGGCCTGTTTACGGATCGATCAATCGATCTTGCCAACAAATTAAATACTAAAAGCAAATAATGAGACTTGTCCATTTTCAGGACAAGAGAGAGAGCTATATTAGGAGCGACAAAAATGAAGACAATCATCCAAAAAACTATCACTCATTTTATTACTTATTAGTACTATAATAAATAGGAGACTCTAAGCCAATAACAACAAACCAAATCCACTTATATGCGCGAATATTAATGGTAAAACCAATCCATTCATCCCTCAACGGCATTTAACCAAACATCTACTGGACACTGAGCTCATTCATCCCTCAATGGCATTTAATCAAACACATACCGCACACATTATAATACATGCATCTATATACTACTTAATAGAAAAAATAAGTAAACTGTAGAGGAGCAGAGACTGAACGAACCATTGTTTCTCAATTGTAATTGCAGCTAGAGGTCGTTGCAAGTATTGAACCAACCTTGCAAGTATTGAAGGAATGGAAAGAGGAGTGAGCGATGCTTACCTGGCTGGCGGCGCGGGGGTGAGGAGGCGCGATGGTGACCGGAAGGCGAGCGCCGCACCAGTGGGGGATCCGTGGTGGCAGTGCCGGGAAGGAGCCGAAGCCGAGGAGCCGCTGCACCTGGGAGGAGCCGCGCCGGGGAGGACTGCGCCGAGGAGAAGCCACCGCAATCCCTAGTTCCGCACCGGAGCTGACGCCGCGTCGCCGCTGAGATGGGAGAGGAGAGCGAGCCACACGCGCCGGGAGGGAGCTGCCGCGTCGCGCCGCCAGGGGATTAGGGTAGGGTTTCGTTGCGCACAGGGAGTGGCCGAGTCGGGTGTAGGCCGAAGGCAAGAGAGAGGTTTTTTGTTTTTTTAATTTTTTTTACTTGTTGGTCTAGGATATTTTTCTTGTTAAGCTGAGTTCTAGGACATGCCACATTATATCTGTGCAGCCCACTGGAGATACATGGCCATTCTTCCTTCACCTTCCATGCATGTAGATCCATGCGGCCGTCCAGACGTCCAGTTGCCCATACATAGCCTTTCGGTTTTTCAGTTTAAAGTGGTGTGGATGTATGAGCCCCTGCAAAGAAGATACAGTAGCAGACAACCCTTTGCAGTGACCTTTGTTTCCTCTTTAGCTTTGCAGAAAATGAACCAGTTTGTCTTGATCACTATTGCTAACAGATGCATGGAAATATTAGGTGGAGAATACCAAGCTAATATAAGGCGAAAAGCCAGATCAACAAAGGCAGATTGTTTTTTGATTCTCTCTTCTTGATTGTAACCTCGATTAATTTGGATGGAACGGTTTTAATTTACCCCCAACAGAAAGTAGATATGTTTCAAGAAAGAAAATCTCGTCTGAATATATAATCCGTAAAAAAACTCTGCAAACAAATTAATATCCATCTGAATATATAATGAATGGCCATTTTAACTTTGACATGGGACTAATCAAAATACACAAACATAGTCAAATTATTTAATAAGTTGATAATTAATCATTACACATATACTCAATAGGAACAAATTATTTAATATGAAGTTCATCTTCAGTTCTACCTGGATCATAACATGGCTATATATATACCGGGATATCACATAATTAAGCAGAGATTAAATAATTAAGCTCCTTATTTGCACTGGCGGTACGGTGAATGGATTCGATCAGAAGAGTTTCCCATCACGGCCGGGCGCCGTCGCCGCCGCCGCCGGTGAGCCGGCCGCCGGTGGCTGCCGGAAGGACTTGGTCTGGTTAAACAACCTTTCCCTGGTCATCTTGATGAACCTGTCAGCCTTCTTGTTGATGTCCTCTTTGATGCTGTCGATCTTCCTGAGCTTGCCGGCGCCATGGTGGAAGGTGGGCTTGGGTGCCAGGTTGTGGTACACCTTCTGCACCGCCACCTCACCGGCGCCGCCGCTGCCACCGGCGGCTGCGGCGGCCGGAGCAGCAGGGCTTCCTCCTCCCTTGCGGATGCTCTTCTGGATCTGCCACCAGCTCATCTTTTTGCTTTCTAGCTAGCTGTTCTTGAACTTGCACTAATTAATATTGTTTTGCTAGATTGCTTGAGATTTTTTGCTGCTTGTTTTTTCTTGGCTTGCTTGCTTGGATTGGATTTGCACCTAACAAATGGGCGTCCTTTTATAGCCAATAATATTCTATATTCCTTTGCAACAATGATGCATATATGTGAAATCTCAGGTTTTCTCATTGAGTTAGATGTTTTTTTTAAAAAAAATTCCTCCGAATATATGGCCTAAGCAAGGTCAGGGTGCGTGCTTGTCAGTTATAATTAATTAAGCGTCAAGACGGTCATCAAGCTGTGACGTTGTCGGTTTTGTGTCACAAATGTTTTCTTTACTTCTGTCAATAAAATTATTTAGGGCAGAATAATGACTGATGGCTTTTCAAAAGAACTGAAAAAATGACTAACAATATAACCTTTTATTTTCCAGGTTTTGATGTGTGCAAATCATTTTAACTGAGAGCTTGAAAACTCCTGATTTGGAGTTGAAGTTGTCAGGGTTAACAATCTCTCTTTTTTAAGGTTAATTAATTGTCAGTTACTCCCTCCGATTCATGAAAAATTCATGTTTTTGTGTTGTAAGTTATGTTAGTTTTTTTATATAATAAAAATAGTTTATATATCCGGTCTCTATTCTAACGTATGTACAACCAATAAACTTGGTTTGTGAAAGAAAAAAAACAATATCAACTAAGGGGACAAGTCCCCAACTCTTCTTAAAAAAATGATCGGCTGAATCAGATGTTAAAGACAAATAATATAGGTTCTAACAAATAATTCCGTAGGTACTATGTCATTCAAAGCAGAAAAAAACCCTTAAATACCAATTTCAAAAGTATAATACCACCACGCGTATCATCCCGCTCCTCTCGTGATATTATCAAAGACAGTAACCTACATAGGATAAGCTAATTTTTAGTATAAAAATTTATTATTTCTACAACGCCAAATTAACCAATGCAGAACAATAACCTTAAACAAAACCAATTTTGTTTACCTATGCATTCATTAGCCAATTTCTAAAATTTTTGTTTTGTTCTATGTTAATTTTTTAACGAGTTTATAAAAATACACAAACATTTATAATATTAAATTAGTTTCATCAAATTCATTATAAAAGGTGTGTTAATACTAAATTTATTTATTAGTTTAGATGTGTTGATGAAAAATCCACGCACGACCTATGGTGCCAAATCTGTGTTTAGCGAACTATGTCGATATATATAATGGCATGGGTGATCTGCTTAGCTCCAGTACAGTTCTTGAAATATTGATGAGATACGAACGTGCCAATCAGTTTGATCATGTAACTTACAAGATATAAAGCTGATCGGTCAACAGGTTGATGTTGATGAAACAAAGCTTGGGTCCTGCTGAGAGATAAAAAATATATATCAACCGGTAGCCGATAGCTTGATGTAGAATCAGATAATAGTGTGATAGCCGATATCCAATAGTTATCGATGGCAGCCGATAGCCGATGTAACGATACCAGCCGATGTCAATAGGGTTTTTGAATAATCAGCTATATGTCTGATGTAGATTCTGATATTTAAATAAATGATGATATAAAGACAATTGACTGATAATAATATAATAAGATAATGAACCAATCGATCAATATGATATAATAAGTGTTGATTCGATGATTAAACCTTATATCAGCTAGTAATCCGATGGTCAATAAATCCATGTGATTAAGTAATTGATGAAACTTTTGCTACAATTAGATAAAATCAACTTATATATAATCTTTATAAGCCAATGCAACGTTCAGATAACTCATTGGCTGAAACCTTCGTAAAACAATAATTAATGCTTATTTGATTTAAATAAATCTAACTTATAACCATAACATTATAGATTGGATAAGACGAATGCTTTATAGATTTAAATTAATTGATATGACATGGAGAGAAGAGTAGAAGTTTAACTCGGAAAAAGAATAAAATGAGTAGGAAACGAAGGGATTATTTTCGATGGGCATATTCTGTGGAGACTGCCGCTAGCTAATAGAAGTAGCTAGCGGCGAGAATCATCGATCGCCCGTTAGTCGCAGCACACGTCAATCACCTGGTCGATGATTCCATGGGCATGCATTTATACAGGCATGTGTTGCGCGTTTCGTACTTAAGATTCTGCAACTAATTAATCTAGCTTGCTAGCTAGTTCGACCGTACGTTAATGCCAATTTCCAGTTAGGGGTCAAAGCTAGGAAACGTGAAGAAAAAGAGCTATACTCTCTTCAATCATCATGAATATTTGGCGATTGGGTGATACGATTTTGGTCAAACTTTCGGTAAAAAAAATTGGTCAAAATTTTGGTAAATAAATTCAGTCAAACTTAATTCCGGTAATTAATTTTGTCGTCAAGTAGTTTATAAAACACAAAAAATTTATGATATTATAATAGTTCTTTTCACAGATAAATCTTATTGCTTTAAAAAACATGGTATGACCTTTGATAAACTAAGCATTTCTCAATTCTTGATATTCAAATTTTTAAATTATACTTTCTACGACGTATAAGGCAGATCTAGGGGAGCCCAAGGGCCAGCAAATTAAGTTTAGGTACAAATATATATATTTGTGGTATTTTAAATATATATAAATTGGACTATCATACTCAGAGCATATCTAAAAACATCATCAAAAAGAGCTAATTACTAAAAGTTTACTTAAAAAATTTGGGCTGCATCCCGAGCTACAGCCTCCCTAGTGATTCGTCCCTGCTTACAAATTTGGTTACACCATCCGTTCAATAAAGACAAATAGAGTGATAAATATTTATTGTTAGAGGGAGTAAAGTTTTTTTCTTAACTTGGTCACCTCTGAGTCTCAGTGTGCGTGTCGTACGTTACATATTGTATGCCCAATGTTTATTTCATCGTGCATGCACACCGTAAGCAAAAGTAGCTAGCTAGCTTAATTATTGATTAATAATATGTTCTACTACCGAATTAGTTCGGCATTTCGAATAATTTACTGATCACTAATTAGGCACGTTTATAGGAATCCAAATCAATCGTGATGCAAGAGCCTATCGCCATGCATGTCGCCGACCAAGCTCCGACCTCCGCATATCTATATTGTGAACTATCACTAAGTAGAACCTGCTAAATACATAATTTCTTTTTTAATATATAATATCGTTAATTTTTTATATCATGTTTTATCATTCATCTTACTTACAAAATTATTTTTATTCTTTAATTTATTATAAAAAAATTAATCAATACTTTGAATTTTTAAGATTTATTTTTAATAAAACAAATAATCAAATATTAAAAAATTAATAACATCATCTATATCTATAACTATCAAGTAGTGTTTCCACTAAAATTTTGTTTTGCCTGTCTATTTTACATAAAATCCTTTGAGTGTTTATAAAATTAACCCGTAGTCCGTTTGGTTATTTTGCAAAAAACCTCTTGAGTGTTTATAAAATTAACTCACAAATCCTAATCTGAAATATGCCTCGGAAAAAGACATAAAAAATATAAATTGGAATTACATGAGACTTCAACTTTGGAATAATTATGATAAAATAAAATAACGTCGGTTGCAAGTAGTGTTTCTACCTAAAATTTTCGTCTGCCTGGCTATTTTGTAGAAAACCCCTTGAGTGTTTATAAAATTAACCCGCAGTCCCAATGCTGAAAAGAAAGGGAGGGCTTAGATGGAAAATTTTCGTCCACATGACTATTTTGCAGAAAACCCCTCGAGTGTTTAAAAAATTAACCCACAGTCCGAATGCTGAAAAGAAAGAGAGGACTTGGATGGAAAAAAAAATCTCCTGTGTCCCTCCCTCCCGTCCCCATCCACTCCGCGCCCCGCGCCACGCCTACGCCCCTCCCTCCCGTCGCTGCTCGGAGCTCCCGCGCCCCCCACCACGTTTGCGCCCCTCTCTCTCGTCGACATCTGTGCCGCATCTCGACTTTACCCGTTGTAACGCATGTGCACACACTATTATATTTAAAAACAAAAACACAGAGAGTATGATATTATATGACGTCTTATCGGTTACCGATCAGACAAAATTAACTCTGGTAGAGGATTTTGTGACCCCAAACTCCCGCATCTCTTGGACGAACAAAAACCGACACTGACATTTTACAACATCAATGCTGGTTTTATAATTAACCGATAAAAAAACTGAATTAAGCCAGTGATGGCGAGCTCCCCTTCTTCGTGGTGATCGGTGGCCCCTTGGCGATCCCTTCCCCTCTTCTTGGCGTGGCATCTTCCTCTTATTTTTTTTTCAATTTGATGAAATTTGTGACTTATTGAAAATTGATTGTGTGACTGTTAATTCTGGATAAACAATTGAAATTTTGTTTCATTTGTGTTTTAAAATCATGGAAAAACAACAATCAAATAGCCCGAAAAGGGCATCATGCCTCTGATCTCAAAGCATCGGCTCGATATTTTTTTCATTCTCTCGTAAAATTACAATCCATCGACCTATGTTGATTCTACACAACTGGTATTTCTACATTATCATTGCCATTTACACATTGGTATCGACACTGACAGTGACAGCGATTTCAAATAAGGCACTCATCATAACCCTTTCCAAGAAAGCGTGGACACGTCAAGCAAACTGTGAAAGAATGAGTCACTCAAACAGCCAAACTCTAAAGAAACGGTTTTTCCATACGGGTCGAAAGGCATCTTCCCGTGTGAAAGGCCTGTCCGCATGCGCGAAAAGGTCTGAAAAAAGATTATTTTCACGTGCGGACGGCCCAACCGCACGGGAAGATCGATTATCCCGTGCGGGCCGCTTAGCCGACCGCATGGGATAATCGATCTTCCCGTACGGTCAGCTAAGCGGCCTGCACGGGAAGATAGAATATTCCGTGCGGGTCGTTTAGCCGACCGCACGGGAAGATGGTCGTGCCCATTATTTTATGTATACGTTCTGTTAGCTAGCTATTGTCCTCTCTCTCTTCTCTCCTCTCTGTCCTCTTCCTCTCCTCTCTCTCAGTAATGTTAAATGGGTCAATATATATTTTTCATGCACGAGAAAAAAACATTTAATATTATTTCCTCATAAAAGATATATATATAACACAGATCGATCATGCGTAATGTTTATATACATATCAAGCTAGTTTCGTCTCGCAAATTAACATAAGTCTAGCTAGCAACAAATTTACAAATTATTTAATGGCGGTGCTCTTTTTCCCACTCCCTAAGGCGTTTGAATTTATCGTCCGTCGCCAGCTCGCTCTCCAGATCGTATAAATCGCCCAAATGGTTGTAGACATCGTGACGGATGAAGCGGCAAAGATCTGCAACCAAGTTAAGCATGGTTCTATCGTCGAACCGGTTCGCTACAACTGGAACTTCTGTGATCTGTTTAAGAAAAAATAGTACACATATACATACGATTAGAAAAATTATACAGGATCGATAACACGTAGAAAGATATATTTCTCTGATGAACTTACTTCTTCGAACTTAGTAGTGTATCTCCCGTAGATTCTGAGTATCTCACACACGTTGTTCATAACACACAACTTGTGAAAGTTGTGAACGAATGGAATAGACAGTTGTAATATGATATATATAAGAGGTGTACATGTGAGCACAATGTTTACCCTAAAAGAAAGATGATCGGAAAATGAGAATCAGTTGCGATTCTGAATCATCTTTCATATCAGAAGGAAATCATAAGTCTATAGCTAGCCTATGCATGCATGTGATAAACTGACAGTCAGCTCATTCCGTGATGGCTCCCCTGTGCCTACTGAGATATGCTTTCTCTGTTTTCAGCATCAATGTTCAAGTTCTCGTTGCTAATATCTTCTGCCTTATTCTCATGAATTGCCACATCTTGATCGACGCCTTCTTCTTACCTTCTTCACCGATCTTGGTCTCTTCAACATGTCATGATCCATCGTAGTAGCCTTCTATACCGATCTTGGTCTCTTTAACATGTCATGATCCGATCTTGGTCTTTTTTTCTTGCTCTTCTCCCTTTGTTTCATAATCTTTCTATCTTGCTCTTTCTTAGATAATCCTCCTCCGCTTCTAATTACAAGCGGAGGAGGATTATCTAAGAAAGAGCAAGACAGAAAGATTATGAAACAAAGGAGAAGAGCAAGAAAAAAGACCAAGATCGGATCATGACATGTTGAACAGACCAAGACGGTGAAGAAGGCTACTACGATGGATCATGACATGTTAAAAAGACCAATATCGGTGAAGAAGGTAGGAAGAAGGCGTTGGGCAAGATATGACAATTCACGAGAATAAGACAGAAGACATTAGCAACGATAACTTGAACATTAATGCTACTGAAAAAAGAGAAAGCACACCTCTAAATCACGAGGAGTCATCACGGAATGAGGTGGCTGTCAGATTTTCATCACAATCTATATATGTAAAGAGAAGAAGAATGAAAAAATATATTTCTTTCCTTCTTCTTCTCTTTATTAGAGATGAGAGATGAAAATACATATGTTTGCCTATTTTGTCCGTGAGAAAAGGTGAGATAGGGGGAGGAGAAGAGATGAGAGATGAGAGACCGAGGAGAGAGAGATTAGATTTGTAGGTCGTTCGGTAGGGGTGGGTATATGTGTTTGAAAATTTAAAAATCTAACCTAAAATCTAAAATTCATCAAAAATATTCACATGAACTATTCTCCACGAATGAACGAACAAACACTCGTTCGTTCGCTCGTCCGTCCGTTCGTTCGTTCACATCAACGACCGACCGAACGAATGACCGAACACTCGTTCGTTCGCTCGTCCGTCCGTCCGTTCGTTTGCTCGTCCGTCCGTCCGTTCGTTCACATCAACGACCGACCGAACGAACGACCGAACACTCGTTCGTTCGTTCACAGCAACGACCGGCCGAACGAACGACCGAACACTCGTTCGTTCGTTCGTCCGTCCGTCCGTTCGTTCATATCAACGACCGACCGAACGACCGACCGAACACTCGTTCGTTCGTACATACGTCCGTTCGTCCACGAACGAACGAACGAACACTCGTTCGTTCGCTCGTCCGTCCGTTCGTTCACGTCAACTAATTCACATAAAAAATTCACAGCAAGTATGTCACATGAAAAAAAAATTCATCAACAAAATTCATCAAAAAAATAACAGTCCATTTTACATTTCCATCAAAATTAACTATAGTTCCATCAAATAAATAATAGTCCATTTTACAATCACCTAATATTTATAATCATCCATAGATTGTCATGTCACTGAAATTTATAATAATCTAAAATAAACAGTCCACTTACAATATAGTTTTTTTAGCATGTTTGACAGTACTAAAATTCATCCATCCATCCTTCACGACATCATTTCAAAATTCATCCATTGAAATATTCATAGCATCCATTTTATCCATAGCATCCATTTTATTCATAGCATCCATAGCATCCATTCAAAATTCATAGCATCCATTTTATTCACGGGATGACATCCATCCATTCAAAGAAAAAATGCACTGACTGGAGTCGGTGAGGGCGGCGGCGGCCTCGGTGGCACGGTGGCACGGTGGAGCGGCTGGCGGCGGTTGGCGGCCGGCGGGGAGGAGTTGGTTGAGGCCGGCGGCGGCTGACGGCGTCGGTGGCACGCGCGGTCAAGGTCGGTGAGGCCCGCGTCGGCATCGGTGAAGCCGACGGTCGGTGAGAGCGGTCGAGGTCGAAGTCGGTGAGAGCGGCGGAACAAAGAGAGAGAGAGAGAGTGTGTGTGTGTGTGGCGGCGCAGCGACTCTCGGCGGCGCAGTATGTCGGTGACGTCGCGGGGGATGGGCGGCGAGGGCGTGGTGGCGGTCGACGGTGAGGGCGTCGGGGCCGGAGTCACGGCGGTCTCGGTGAGGTCAGTGAAGGGGCGAGGGCGGCGCGGTGAGTGGATGCTGGCGGCGAGAGAGGCGACGGATCTAGGGCGGCTGTTGCTCGTCGCGGCGAGGGGAAAATTTCGACACTGGCGGCGCTAGATTTGTTTTCACCGGGACTTGGAAAATTTTGGAGCCCGCGCGTTATTATATAGGCGGCGATTATCGCGTGCGGGTGGCTTAACGGCCCGCACGGGATAACAATCTTCCCGTGCGGGCGGTTTAAGCGGCCTACACGGGAAGATATTTTCCCGTGCGGGCCGTTAGGCCGCCCGCACGCGATAATCGCCCCCTGTAACTTTTGCACCAAAATGGGAATTAATGAAAAAAGTTATCAAACAGACTCAAAAAATTACCAAATTTTTTCATACATCAATATATGCTAATTATTGCCTATGGAAAAAATTTTGAAATCAAACGACAATTCGGCCATCACTCTCTCTCCAAATCTAACCAATCATTCTCAACACTTCTAATCTTCTGTGGAGAATCTTCGGTTTTGTGAGCATCGTATGTGATAAAATATTTGAAATCTTCTCAATTTTTTACCACAGCCTCTACGTATAATATCATGTCATCCACACAATTTTCATGATTTTCCGACTTCGTTTGCTATTTATACAATTTTAAAATCATTCGGTCAATAGGTTCCTAATCATGTTTCATGAAGAAAAATTCAAAATTTATTCTCATTTACAGGATAATGACTTAAGAAGGTCTAAACAACATGAATATAATTTTTTCACTAATTTTATTCTATTTTTTTAATCACTTGCAGTTCAAATGTGAGACTTGGAAAAAAATTATGAAAATAAAATAAATCAAAGAAATATATCAAAACCAATCAAAAAGTTACCAAATTTTATAATTAGGAGTTACATGTTGTATTTACATAGTAGAGAAAGTTTGGAAGGTGGAGAAGAAATTTTTTTTCAAAATTTTGCCGAGTGCGAGGGCCCTTAAGCCGACCGCACGCGATAACGTATGTGATAAAATATTCGAAACCTTCTCATTTTTTTACCACAGCCTCTACGTATAATATCATGACATCCACACAATTTTCATAATTTTCTGACTTCGTTTGCTATTTATATAATTTTAAAATTATTCGGTCAATAGGTTCCTAATCATGTTTCATGAAGAAAAAAATCAAAATTTTTTTCTCATTTACAGGATAATGACTCAAGCAGGTCTAAACAACATAAAAATAATTTTTCCACTAATTCTTTTCTATTTTTTAATCATTTGCAGTTCAAATGTGAGACTTGGCAAAAAAATTCATGAAAATAATATAAATCAAAGAAATATAGCAAAACCAATCAAAAAATGAGTTAGGTACTCATCGTTTTCTCATTTACTACTGGCATTTTACATTGGTACTCTTTTTTTATATCTGAAATGTCCTCAACTGGAGGATCTGAGTGGGTTTCGCGATGTGTCTTTGGCTCCCCTTCGAATCTTTCTGAGCTAAATGAGTTTGGTTGTCCTTTATCATGAACAAGCTGAAAGGAACACTAGAGACTATGTTAGAAACTGGATCTGCCCCAACTGTATGTTGTGAGGGTGCGGCGGTCCGGTGAGTGTTCCGATCTGTTTTCATAATATACCAAATTTTACAATTATGAGTTACATGTTGTATTTACATAGTAGATCGAAAGTTTGGAGGGTGGAGAAGAAACATAATATACACAAAAAACAAACTAGCGTTTTATAATTTTTGGATTAACATCCTTCCGCACGGATGCAAACTTTGATTCGTCGAGGACACTTTCAATGTGTTTCATCCGCGTAGGAAGATCTGTGAATAACGAAATGGCATCGTATTGATTATAGTCGGACGCGTCTTCAATGTTGTCAATACCAATGATGTGTTGCTTGCCCGATACAATAATGTCCATCTTTTCATCGAAAGGATCCTTCACATAGAAAACTTGTGCAACATGCTCGGCAAGGACCCATGGATCATACTTGTGTCCAATTTTACTCCGTTCAGCACACGTAAATCCAAATTTATCTACCATGCTGTCTTTCACCCATTGGCATCTGAGAACAGGGATCTGAATGTTTAAACCGTAGTCAAGTTCCCATATTTCTTGTATGATCCCATAGTATGATTTCCTCTGCCCTGTTGCGTCCAACGCTTCGACACGAACCCCATTGTTCTGCGCTGAGCTTTTCTTGTCTTTGCTGTTGGTGTAAAAAGAGTATCTGCCGATGTCATACCCTTGCTATAAGGTCACAAGGCTTGTTGGGCCAGCTGCAAGTCTTTCTACCGTTTTTTCCTCGAGTGATTCACCAGACGGTAGATTTTGATCCTTAAGCCATTGGGGGAAGTGTGCTTCTGTTCTTTCGAAACCCAATCATCGGATCGCCCTGGATTGCATGCTCTGATCTCGGAAGTGTGTTGCTCAATGTAGGGCGCAACGATGGCGAGTTGTTGAAGAACACTGCTGTGTGCATCTGATATCGCTTTGTAATCGTTGTCGTAGAAGAATTTTCTTCCTACCGTAGCCTTCCCAGATAATCTTCCATCATGTTGAGGCATCGGTATCCCAATGAGGTTTGCATCTTTCATATAATCTAGGCAACACTCGACGACCTCCTCAGTTGTGTAACCCTCTATCATCGAGCCCTCCGGATGAGCACGATTACGGACATACCCTTTCAGAACAGCCATGTATCGCTCATACGCCCACATTTGATGTAGGTTTAGAGGACCAAGTTCAATAATTTGAGGGACAATGTGCACAATGAGATGTTCCATCATGTCGAAGTACGATGGAGGAAAAAACATCTCTAGCTGGCAAGCTATCTCGACTGCGAATTTCTGAAGGGGTCCTAATTCTTCTGGATCGAAAACTTTCTGTGATACTCGATTAAAAAAATAACACAGCTTTGTTATCACAACCTTGGTGTGCGCTGGTTTCACCGCCCTTATAGCGATAGGGAGAAACACCGTAAGCATCTTATGACAGTCGTGAGCGTTGTATCCAGAAATCGACAAATCTTTCATTGATACTAGCTTCCGGATATTCGATGAGAATCCAGTCGGCCTTTCAATCCACGAAGACATTTACAGAAAGTTTTTTTCTCTTCTAGTGTCATTGAGTAGCATGCCGGAGGAATCTCAATCTTACCATTCGTTAGCTCTATGGGTAGAGATCTTTTCTTATGCCCAAATTGACCAGATCGTTATGTGACTTCAACCCATCTTTTTTTACTAGGGATGTCAAGTAAAGTCCTGATGGTGCTTTCGAACACGTTTTTCTCAAGATGCATGACATCGATGGCATGACGAATCTCCAGGTATTTCCAATACGTCAGGTACTTGAAAAAGATTGAATGTTTCTTGAAGGGCATCGTGTTTTCTACCACATCTCTCTTCCTCTCTCCTAAAGCTCTCTTTCCCTTACCGAACACGACCTTTATGTTCTTTGTCAGCTTGAACACCGTAGAACCATCCTTTGCTTTGGGGGCAGTACCTACCTCGACAGTTTTGTCAAAAAGGTAGCCATCACATGACACCTATGCTTCTTGGTAAGAAACGACGATGACGCATGTAAACTAACTTTTTTGACGAGGTCAGGTATATGTACGATGTGTTGTCCAGACATATCAGACATCCGGTCTTTCCTTTAATCTGTCCGGATAGGGAAAAATTGGCTGGTAGATCATTAATAGTAACGAATATGATAGCACACAAAGTAAAATACTCCTGGCGGTATGCATCAAATAATCGTAGACCCTCTTCCCACATTTCTTGCATATCCTCCATCAAAGGTTCAAGAAACACATCTAGGTCGATGCCAGGCTGTTTTGGCCCTTGTATAAGGATAGTCAACAAAATGTACTTTCGCTTCTGACATAACCATGTCGGAAGGTTATACATAGTGAGCAGAACTGGCCAAGTGCTGTGCGAGCTGCTTAGGTCACCGAACGGATTCATTCCATCCATGCTCAACGCAAACCTGACATTTCTCGGATCATTTGCAAATTCTGGGTGCTTCGAATCAAAGTTTTTCCACTGTCGAGCATCGGCAGGATGTCGAATCATACCATCCGTCTTTCGACCCTCTTGATGCCATCTCATCAACTCGGCGTCGGTGGGGTTTGAGAACAATCACTTCATTCGATCTTTGACTGGCAAGTACCACATCACCATGGCCGAAATCTTTTTCTCTGGCTCGACCAATGAATTTGGTTCGGCAACGTCACTATTGGCGGCACTGTTATCCTTTTTGTACCTACTCGCCTCACAAGTTGGACAATTGTCCAAGTCAGCGTATTCATTGCGATAAAGTACATAGTGATTAATACATGCATGGATCTTTTCCGCATCAAGTGATAATGGACATATCAGTTTCTTGGCTTGATAGGTGTTAGCTGGCAACAAGTTAGGCTTAGGAAGCATAGCTCTCAGGAGACCCATCAAGTCGTTGAAGCTAGTATCAGACCATCCGTACCTGGCCTTTAATCTAAGAAGTTCTAGCACCGAATGCAACACTGTATAATCCATATCACATCCCTTTGCTTGATAGTATAAAAGATCTTTCGTTGCTTTCTGCAACGCCTCCCAATTGTTTAAATCTCTTGCTTTCTCTGTTAGGACCTCTGGTTCAGCGTGCCGCAATAAATCCTCAAGATTAAGATCAATATCAACCTCTGCCTCGTCAAAACCAGAGCCGCCAAAATCACCCATCGTTTCACGAGACATGTCCTCAATTATAAAATTCTCTGCCTCATCGAAACAAATATCAGGATTCTCTTTCGGAGGGACGACTTCCCCGTGATAAGTCCAAACTATGTATTTCTCCATAAATCCACGCTGAATTATGTGTCCGAGAATTACATTCGGATCTTTTAACATCTTCTGATTCTTGCAATCCACGCAAGGACAAAAAATATCCTTCCCATTCTCCCTCAAAGCGTGTGCCTTAGCCTTATCAATAAATGTTGATGCTTCTCTCATGAACACCGGATGAGTTCTCCATGTCTCATACATCCATATCCGATCCATCTAAAAACAGTGACAACATAAATTAATATTATATTGCCGGTGTTTCTAAATAAACAAATTAAATTTAAATCCTACAAATAATAAAAACAAAGTAAAATATTTGACAAATAATAAAAACAGTGACAACATAAATTAATATTGCACAACAAATAATAATAATGAGACAAAAGTAGTTAAAAAATGGTTTAATAAAAAACAAAATATTTGACCTAGAAATTACAAAAATAGCTCAACATATACAATTCAAACAAGTTTAAATATCTTTGCATTCAACCGATGAAATTTTATAAAAACGGAAGCAAATGAAGGAGATGATCAAGCACATTACCTTTTTATTGATTTCAATTGAAGATTTAAAGTCTGAAGCCTTCCAAAAAAATAAAATGCCTATTATTTGGAGAGAGAAAAACTGAGTTAAAAAAGTTCAAATATCTTCGCATTCAACCAATAAAAATTTTTAAAAATGAAAGCAAATGGAAGAGGAGATCAAGTATGATACCTTTTGTATTGACTCCAATTGAAAAATTCAAGTTCAAACCTTCCCCTATAATTGCCTTTTTGAGAGAGAAAACACCGGGTAAATGCGTCATCGGGTTGAGCGGAAAATTTGTTGCACCACTGTTGGGCATCATCGCATGCGGTCCACTTAACGGCCCGCACGAGAAAATGCATTATCCCGTGCGGGTCCTTAAGTGGACCGCACGGGATAATAGCCCGTGCGGTCACTTAAGTGAACCACACGAGATAATGCATTATTTCATGTGGACCAATTGCCGGCCCCTCGGGAACGATTTTTCCAGGCGCGGGCTCTTATGGCTCGCGTGGAATCTATTGGGGGTCTCGTCCAGAAAAATCGTTTTTCCACTAGTGAATTTAGCTTAGCAAAATTACTTATAGTATTAATATTCAATCTGCAGTGATTAATTAATAGAGTTGCTGCACCAAGATGATGATTAATCTCTGGATCAATCACAATAATGCATGCAGGAATTAATCTCGATATATACATGATGGGCTGATCAATCGATGGCCGTCGCTGTCGCCGTGGATCGGACGGGAATCAAACGTGATGTACGCAAGGTTCCATGGAATCAATTTAATTTAATAAAATCCATTGCTTTGTGTTGCTCACATCGTTCCACGTCTATAGCGTCTATAGAGATATACTTGATTATACAGGGGTGTGTGATTTTTAGGGATGCCAAGGGGACGGGTTTGGTTCGGATAGAGTATCTGGATACCTAAAATCAAAACCCAAACTTAAAACCTGAAACCAAAATCAAAACCGATTCAGGTAGAAATCCATCACTAAAACCAAAACCCGCGGATACCCGAAACCCGACGGATTAACAAAAATCCAAAATTATTAACCGAAACTCGAATTTTTAACCGAAACCCGAAATCGAAACCAAAATTCTCATAACAGATAACAAATTCTGAATCGTTTTTTTCTGAATTGTTTCTTTTACATGTTGAATAGTTGCTCATGTGGCCATACGAACATTAAATCATTAATTTTATAGACCATGTGAATATCAAAATATATATGACTAAGATGATACAACGATAATGCAATTTAGAGTCCAAATAAATAAAATACAAAATATAGGCAACTTGAAGCATTTAGAGTCCAAATAAATAAAGTTAGAGTTCAAAGTCCAAATAAATAAAGTACAACTCATGGTTTAGAGTCCAAATAAATAACAGAACTTAAAAAAGTAATGCAAATTGTCTAAAGTCCGAACAAATAAAGTACAACTCATAGTTTATTTAGAGTCCAAATAAATAATATAACTTGAAAAGTAATACAAATTTGGATCAAATAGATAGATTACTTGAGACATTCATCTTTGCTTCAAGAGGTATACAATGTCCAAAATATTATAGAGTTCATCATTCATCAATTATGATGGACTCATCTTCATCCTGTGAAATAAAAATAGAGAGAGTAGCAATAGCTCATCTTCATCGCTGTGTCTGTATATTTTCGGTTCGGGTTTGGGTATCCGAGGGTTAAAATTGAAAACCGCATCAAACCCGTAATATTTTGGGTATCCGAAACCGCAAAACCGTGAGCAAAAAAACATGCATCAAAACCGAAACCCAAAAACCCAAAACCCACGGATATCCGAACCAAAATCGAACCATTGCTATCCTTAATGATTTTAATTCTAAGGTTTCATATTCAATTCTTTACATGTGCATAATTTTTTAAAAAATGTTTAAAAAGCTGTTTGGAGTGAGCCTTCAAATCTCATTTTTTTCTACAGCGTCTATAGCTATCGATCGCCTGCGTATGTTTGATAGCGTCAGCATTGATAGATCGTCATCAGCGGCTGCACATATATATCTCCTTCGGTAGAACGACGCGTAATTCTTTTACGTGATCAGAAATAACTTCAACATATCGATCATATATTCAGTCTCAACCTCCAGACGTCAATTGACGCAAAACACTACTGGAGAAATCCACACTAGTCCCGGTTCGTAACCTTCAGTAGTCCCGGTTGTCAAACCGGGACTACGAATCCGGACTAGAGGTGGACTATCTCTAGTCCCGGTTAAATAACCGGACTAGAGATGCATCTTTAGTCCCGGTTTAAGCCACGAACCGGGACTAAAGGCATGAGCCACGTGGCCGGCTCGCAATCTTTAGTCCCGGTTGGTGGCTTAAACCAGACTAAAGATTAATTTTTTAATTTGCCATTTCTACAGCGATCGCTATATATATATTACACATATATTATAATACACATAAATATATAATTTACACACATTTAAACGAACTTAAGAAAGAAAATATACATATATTACCAAAATATGTACAATATTCATACATGTTTCCTAGCTAGCTTATAAAAAATTGTCTCTAATCTACTTTGCTGTGGTTTAGCTACTAAAACTAATGAAGAACTCCCCGCGGGATCAACGACCTGCTCGTTAATAAATCCCATCAAATCTTCCCGAGCGGCTTGTATGAAAGTCTCGTGGGGAGGTCGTCTCTTACTCGCATAAGCTGTCATTAATTACAATAAATGAGAAATAAATATATGAAGTGAATAAGAAATCGAGACGTAATGTATGAATTGGTGTTATACGTACATCTAGATCATCGACAGTTTTAACTTCGGTCATAAAGCGGTGAATGTAGTCACAGACGTAATATTCACATAGGTTGGTGCCATGCGACTGTTTTGCACACTAAAAGAGAAACGACGACATATTTAATATGCATATCATATTTTCGAACATAATAATGATTCAACTCAAATTAGGAGAAGGCATGTTACTCACTGAAAACTTCATCCGCACAGAGAGCTTATCTTTCCAATTTCCGCGAACATTACCCCGGAATCGTTCCCATGCCCTACGTGCAGTTGAAAGTTAGCACATAATTATCCGAGAACCGCATATATGCAATAGAAAGTAAGATGGCATTACCTGTTAAACAGTTCAAATATATGGGAGTACGTGGACTCTGGTTTATCCATTGAGTCAAAGACATGGATCTTTGACTGACCCATGTCAAGTACTAATAGAATCCAGTGGAATCTGTAAATTGGTTTAGATGACACATATGAAACTTTATGTATGCACGGGATTGAAATTGGTTCGGAAAGAAAGAAAAAACTTACGCAGTATTATAGGGCAGAAGGATGAAGGACCGGAAGGGTTGCTTCACAAGCGCGTTGTATATGTTGTCCACTGTGTCATTAGGAAACTATCAACCAATGGGTCGTTGATTTTCCGTGGATCCATGAATCCATGCTTGGTGCATTCGTGCTTGTTGCAGTATTGGATCGCCATTCTACAACGGTTAAAAAGAATTTTAGTCGGCTAAATTCAAGGAGGTAAGAAACGAAATAACCGGGCGATACTTACAAAACCCGCGCGGTTAGAAGTGAGACGTCGAGGGCATCACGTTGGTACAAGTCGAATATATCTTTGAATTAGATATAAAGGTAGTCATCTCCATCGAAGAAGTAGTCAGTTGAATATTTGCATGTTATCATGTCTTCACCCTTGCTGGATTGTTGCATGTACCACTGATGGAAGCGGTACATCTGAGTTGGAAGCCTTTTCACGAGATCCGACTTGACGAGAGGCTTTCCAAGGTTGAACTTGTATTTAAGCGGAGCCTTCGCCAGGGGTGCACGCCCGTGTAATTGATCTATATTAATTCCAGCTTCTTGAATGAATTGTCTTAAATCAGGTCTAATATTTGGGATCGTGCTGAACTCCATAGGCTTCTGTGGCTGCATGCCAAGCTGGGGTACATCTTTGCCCGCTTTCTTCCCCCTGCTTAAGGCTGACCGCTTTGGTGCGGGTGGCGGCGTCTTCTCAATTCTATGAGTCTTTTTTGGACGACCGCTTGATATTGACGGCGCGCTCTTAGATGATGACCGTTTAGGAGTCGGTGCTCGTTGTGGCGACGGAGGAGGGTTGGAAGGCGGTGGAGTTGGAGACGGCCGTTTAGGAGTCGGTGCTCTTGGAGGCGACGCAGGAGGCGGAGGAGGCGGAGGCGGCGAAGGAGGCGGAGGAGATGACCCACGTGGAGGCGAGGGCGGTGGAACGATAGGAGACACTATTCGTCCGGGGAATTTTATGTAGATCTTCCTCCAGAGAAATATTCCATGAGCCGTTTCTCCTAGCGTCGTCTCCCCGTCTCCTCCGGGGATATCCAGCTCCAGATCTTCATAGCCGTGTTCCACTGTTCAATTTCAACCTTCGAGTACGAAGGTGGAACGGGCCGGAGTGGTAGGTGCCGTCTCGGGCTACTGGAATAGCCATGCCCGAAGCGACCTATTGAGAAGATTGCTTATTAGTTAATAATGAACGTTGATTGACAAGTTATTCAAGAAAATATACGTATAACATAAAAGTAAAAACATACCTTTATTGTTATGTTTTTCAGGATGTGCGAGATCACACGGTCTGCGTGTGATGTCATCCACGGGGCATGGCGGACCCGGTTGAGCTTGTGGGGCCAGCTCGCCTTCATTTCCGTGAGAGCGCTGCTACGCCGTTGTTGGAGTTGTGCGGTTGTTGCTGGATCCGGCTGTTGGCTAACCCACTGGCTCCGCTCCTCAGCCAACCTTACGGCCACCCTTTCGTCGACTATCTGATCGATCTGCGAGAGCCTCATTTCCATCTCTGCGAATCTAGCATCATTCTCTCGCTTTGACCTCATTCGGCTCCCGTATGTGGCGATGTCGCCTTGGAACCCGTATTTCCGGGACGACGCCTTTCCTCGCGTACGCCTCGGGTGCTCGGGTTTTGGAGGCCGAGCGTTAGCTCGTCCTTCTCTCTATCGGGCCTGAAGGAGCCCGAGGAACCGCCCGCACCGCCTCCTCTAACCTTCGTCCGGCTTCTAGAATTTCATCACCAAAGATCACTATGCCATCGATGGGATTTAGTGAGCCGCCGTGAGCATAGAACTAGTTCTTTGATCGTTCCGGCCAGTTTGCTGTGCCTAGAACGATATCCCGTGCTTCTAGGTCGCTTCCATTTTTTCCCATTTCTCCATTGCTTTTTATAGCCGCCGACCCAAGCCTCGTGATGGTATTTCTTTTTTGCTGCGTTGGTCTTGTTCTTTTCTATGATTGATTGCGCTTCTTCACTGGTCTTGTGCTCAACAAAAGCATCTCAATGATCTCTGAGCTTTGGGAACTTGTCGAAGTCTGGTGTCTGGCCCTTCAGGATATATTTCTTGTGTAACTGTTTCTTGTAGTTCCTGAAGAGCTCTGCCATTTTCTTCAACGTCCATTCGTTGACCCTTGCCTGATCTGAGTCTGGGATGGTGAACGTCTGCAGCATTGTCGTCCACAACATCTCTTTCTCTGAGTCTGGGAGATAGCTCTGCTCCTCTCCTACTTTGGTAGAACGCCTCCAGTTAGCAATGCTTATGGGCACGTCATCCCTCACCACCCATCCGCTGTGCGCCACAAACTTCCTTGCGGCGTCCTCTGGGGCAATTGGTCGACCGTTAGGTGTCACCTCCGTTATGACATGTCGACCCTCTATTTTCTTGCTCGAGCCACGTGGCCTCTTCGTCCAACGGAGGCGGAGGCGGAGCCCTCATTCCTCTCCTCGTTCCTCTGCTCGTCTCTGCCCTTGTTCCCCTCCTTGTTCAGGTACTGATCTGGATCTTCGTGTCCCTCCTCGTTGTAAAACTCTGTTCCTCGTGCGATCTCATCAAGGAGAAACTGTTCCTCGTCACGATCCACCATTTGATTGATGTGGGTTGAGGACTTAATCAAAGAATTCTGAAAAAAATTATTGTCGGTTAATACATGTACCAATTATTTACGAATATCATGTATGTCTACGTAAAAAAACATAGTCAGAAAAGAAGATGGAAAAAATAGATGAAATCCGATAGACACCAGATCCAATTGTGCACATCCACAATGGTGATATTTTTTTAGAAGTCACTTCCTGGATTACATCTACACCGAACGACCGAACGAACGACCGAACGACCAAACGACCGACCGAACCCTAGCCTATCATTCGTTCACGTCCATTCGTTCACGTCTGTGAGTATGATCATCTGGAGGAGAGGAGAGAAAGAGATGATCATGTATGTGAGGGAGATAAGGTCGAGAGGAGAGGAAGTGGAGAGGAGAGGACAGAGAGGACGTTGCATGCCTATGTACGTTGTAACGACCGACCGACCGACCGACCGACCGACCGAACGACCGAACGAACGAACGAACGACCGATCGACCGACCGAACGAACGTACGACCAACCGACCGACCGAACGAGTGTTCGTTCGTGCGTCCGTCCGTTCGTCCACGTCCCGTACGGCTGTCCGTCCGTTCGTCCGTCCACATCCGTTTGTTGATTTTATCGTTCTCGTTCGTTGAAAAATACAAACTTCACAAGTCACATACACATTCAAATTTAAATCGTTCCTCATGCATTTAAATTGAAATACACATTCAAAATTCTAAATTCACAATATTCATGCATTAAAATTTAAATAAACAGTCCATTTACATATAAAGTCCATACAAATTTACACATACACATGCATCGAAATCATATTCACAAATTTACACATACACATCGAAATCATATTTAAAACCTCCTCATTCATTCACATTCACAAAATTCAGAAAATTCACAAAATTCATTCACATTCCATATTCATTAAACATATAGCACACGGCGGCGGCGGCGGCGGCGGTGACGGTGGAGACGACAATGGTGGCGATGGCGACGGCATCGACGACGGCGGCTAACCACGCGCGCATCACGGAGAAAAAGGGGCGGCGGCGGCTAACCTCCGGTGGCGGCGGCGACGGCGACGAAGACCTTGGCGCGGCGGTCCCTCGGCGACGACGACGGTGACGAAGACGGCGGAGACGGCGTGCTGCGGCGGCGTCCTTGTGCTCGGCGACGGCGAAGAAGACGATGGAGTTGTGCGAAAACGGCTAAGTGTTTGGATCCCAGTGAAGCCCTTGCTATATATAGTTACTGCTCTATTGTCCGGTTGAAGCCACCAACCGGGGCTAGAGATGATATAGTCCGGTTGGTGGCTTCAACCGGGACAATAGAGCATACCTTTTGTCCCGGTTGAAGCCACGGATCGGGACAAGAGATGACTGGGCACCACGTGTCCCGGTAGGTGGGCATCTCTAGTCCCGGTTTAAGCCACCAACGGGACTAGAGATGTTTTCCGCCGCTCAAATTCACCTCTAGTCCGGTGGTTTCAAAACGGGACTAATTATTACCGTGCCTAACATATGTTCATATATTCATATATAATTAACATATGTTCATATAATTAACATAAAATATTATAAATTAAAATAATAACATATAATTAACATATGTCATATTCCAAACTATTTAAAATTTAAATAATAATATATATTTAACATATGGCCTATTTGAAAAATTTAATTAAAATAAAATATATAATTAACATTTGTCTTATTTAAAACTATTTTAAACCCTAAACCCTAAACCCTAAACCTTAAACCTAAACCCTTTTACCATTAACCCTCAACCTAAACCTAAACCCTATTTTAAACCCTAAACCCTCGTGCGGCTGCGTGATTGGCATGTAGAAGGTGCGACACAGTGAACGTCAATGCCTTCTCCTCGATCTAACATTTTCTCTCATGCTTTTGGAGGCTGCTCGTTCTCATCACTATAATAGAGCGAGTGGCAATCTCTTCTTACTTTGTTCTACCTTGTTCTCAGATTGCTTCATCCCATCCCAATACTTGACACATCATCTTCAAAGATGACACCAAGCTCGTCTACATGGCAAGAAACAAGCTCTAAGCAACACAAATCCGAAAGCATCATTCCTTTTCGATTAGAAAAAGAGAGCATCATTCTTGCGTTGATCGAGTAGAAAGAAAGAATCATACCTTGTAAAACGTTGCTTTGCATGACGGTAGAGCGAGAATGGCGGAGATGGAAGCTCGGGAAGGAGATCTTGGAAAAGAGAGCTTCCTCCCAAGCGGGTAACTATCAGTCAAAGGCTAGTGCAATAAGGCCACCGCTAGTTCATGAAAAAAGGTTAGATCAATAACGAGATAAACAAAGGCAGTCTTACGGCCAAAAGAAGCTCTTGCTATAAAATTTTCTTGATGAGCATGGTTAACAATATGCATGATGCAAGGCAAAACGCATTTACCTATGTTTTTGGTGGGCTCCATTATTTCGAGAGACATGAATCAAATCTCACACTCCAATGACTCGGGATCAATGAAATAGCTTATCTTAGTCGTCTCGTCCACATCAGTATCCGGTTGCTCACGATGTTCGTGAAGAGCCCCGATGTTTTTTCTGTCTTCTTCACCGATGTTGGTCTCTTTCAACATGTCATGATCCATCGTAGTAGCCTTCTTCACCGTCTTGGTCGTTCAATATTTAATGATCCGGATCACGGTCTTTTGTCTTGCTTTTCTCCCTTTGCTTCATAATCTTTCTGTCTTGCTATTTCTTTGAGTACGATGTAGCGGTACTCGTGTATCTCCATCAAACTTTGAATAGCGAGAGATATGACAATGATTGGATAGTGTGGTGTATATGGCAATGATGGCTTGCCTCCCCGTTCCGTCTCAATGCCTCGGCGGCGCCATAGAAGTCGCCGGTGGCGCGCACGGCGACGGACTACCTCTATCCTTACTTTGCCGTGATCGAGCCGTATTACGCCGTCGTCGCCGATCTTTGCTCCATGCCACCGCTAGTCGGTCTTCTGATTTAGAGGTGTGTTTTCTCGTGTTGGCGGCAATATTAAAGTTCTCGTTGCTAATGCCTTACGCCTATTCTCGTGAATTGCCACATAAGCATTAGCCGTTAGAGCATTATTGTCGACCACAAGTTAGGATCTTACGTGAGTATGGAGCATGTCGGCGGCCGTCCTCCTCCTCCGCTTGTAATTCTCCCTAAGGACTTTTCGTCGACCTCGGTCTCACCCTTTTACGTTTTTATTCATAGCTCCGCAATTGTAATATGATCTAGGGAATTGACTATGAATTCGGTGGATGGTGTTGGTGCCTCCTCCACGTGGTTCCCTTGTTCACGTCCAGGATCATCGTGCCTCCTCCTCCAAGAATTACAAGCGTTAGAGGAGGAGGCACTAAAACGATCCTCGGACGTGAACAAGGGGAACCACGTTGGAGGAGGCACCAACACCATCCACCGAATTCATAGTCAATTCCCCAGATCATATTACAATTGCGTGGAGCTATGAATAAAAACGGTAAAAGGGTGAGACCGAGGTCGACGAAAAGTCCTCAGGAGAATTACAAGGAGGAGGAGGAGGGCGTCGACATGCTCCATACTCACGTAAGATCCTAACTTGTGGTCAGACAATAATGCTCTAACGACTAATGCTTATGTGGCAATTCACGAGAATAAGGCGAAGACATTAGCAACGAGAACTTTAATATTGCCGCTGAAAATAGAAAGCACACCTCTAAATCAGGAGACCGGCAGGCACGGTGGCTGCACCAAGACTAGGGCGGTGGCGGCGATAGTACCCATCGATCACGGCAGCGGATAGAGGTAGTCCGTCGTCGTGCGCGTCACCGGCGGCTTCCATGGCGCCGCCGAGACATTGAGACGGGAACGGGGGAGGCAAGCCATCATTGCCATATACAGCTGCACTATCCAATCATTGCCATATCTCTCGCTATTCAAAGTTTGATGGAGATACACGAGTAATGCTACATCGTACTTGAAGAAATAGCAAGACAGAAAGATTATGAAGCAAAGGGAGAAAAGCAAGAAAAAAACCGTGATCCGGATCATTAAATATTGAACAGACCAAGATCGGTGAAGAAGGATACTACGATGGATCATGACATGTTGAAGAGACCAAGATCATTGAAGAAGACAGGAAAAAAACGTCGGGGCCTCTTCACGGATCATCAGGAGCAACTGGATACGGATGTGGACGAGACGACTAAGATAAGCTATTTCATTGATCCCGAGTAATTGAGTGTGAGATTTGATTCATGTCTCTCGAAATAATGGAGCCTAGAAAAAACATAGGTAAATGCAGTTTTGCCTTGCATCATGCATATTGTTAACCATGCTCATCGCTGAGAAAATTTTATAGCAGTAGCTTCTTTTGGCTGTAAGACTGTTTTTGTTTATCTCGTTATTGATCTAACCTTTTTCATGAACTAGCCGGTGGCCTTATTGCACTAGCCTTTGGACCGATAGTTACCCGCTTGGGGAGGAAGCTCTCTTTTCCAAGATCTCCTTCCCGAGCTTCCATCCCCACCATTCTCGCTTCTACGGTCATGCAAAGCAACGTTTTACAAGGTATGATTCTTTTCTTTATACTCGATCAACGCAAGAATGATGCTCTCTTTTTTCTAATCGAAAAGGAATGATGCTTTCTGGATTTGTGTTGCTTAGAGCTTGTTTCTTGCCATGCTGACGAGCTTGGTGTCATCTTTGAAGATGATGTGTCAAGTATTGGGATGAGATGAAGCAATCGGAGAACAAGGTAGAACAAAGTGAGAAGAGATTGCCACGCTCTATTACGTTGATGAGAACGGAGCACCTCCAAGAGCATGAGAGAAAATGTTAGATCGAGGAGAAGGCATTGACGTTCCGCTCGTGTCGTAGTCCTTCTATATGCCAATCACGCAGGCCGCACGAGGGTTTAGGGTTTAGGGTTTAAAATTGGGTTTAGGGTTTAGGTTGAGGGTTAATGGTAAAAGGGTTTAGGTTTAAGGTTTAGGGTTTAGGGTTTATGGTTTAAAATAGTTTTAAATATGACAAATGTTAATTATATGTTTTATTTTAATTTATTTTTTAAATAGGCCATATATTAAATATATATTATTATTTAAATTTTAAATAGTTTGGAATATGACATATGTTAATTATATGTTATTATTTTAATTTATAATATTTTATGTTAATTATATGAACATATGTTAATTATATATGAATATATGAACATATGTTAATTATAATTATATATGAATATAACACAATATAATTGGGCACGGTAATAATTAGTCTTGGTTTTTGAAACCACCGGGACTAGAGGTGAATTTCAGCGGCGGAAAACATCTTCTCATGTTTGCAAACAAATCTAGAGATGAAAATGTATATAAAATAACCGCAAAATACGAAGTGCTAAGATTGTAGATAGCACATGACATATAGATAGTAAAATGTATAAAAAACAACCGCAAATAAGAGTAAGAAGTTGCTAACCTTATAGAGCAAATATTTGTGTATTATTATCAAAGAAGGTGCTAACCTCAGCAGCACCGGACCTCTAGCTGAGAAAAAATTTGAAGATGTACAAGTGTGGCTGGCTCGGGATGGAGGAGGAAGGAGTATATAAAGAAAATCTCTAATCCCGGTTGGTAACACCAACCGGGACTAGAGATACCATATCTAGTCCCGAGGCAACGATATAAAAATTTCAACGGCTCTATAGGACCTTTAGTTCCGGTTCGTTTCAAGAACCAGGGACTAGAGATGACGGTTCAAATGTTGTCGGCGCGTGTCGAGCGTGGGCCTTTAGTCCCGGTTGGTAACACGAACCGAGACTAGAGGTAGCATATCTAGTCCCGGTTGGTGTTACCAACCGGACTAAGATCCCGCCCGACACGCGCCGACAACATTTAGACCGGGACTAGAGGTGATCTTTAGTCCCGGTTCATGACACGAACCGGGACTAATGTTCCTAGAGGGCCATTGAATTTTTTAACGGTGCAACTCAAACCGGGACTACTGTGCTTTTTACCACTTTAACCAATGATGATGGTTTCTCCAGTAGTGAAAGGAGAAGCATCAGGTCCCTTCTACGCCTAGACCAAGAGGGTACGTAAGTATTTTTCAAGCGAACTTGTTCAGATACTTAGCTATATATATATATACTCCATATGTTTTTTATTATAAATTATTTTAATTTTTAAACTATTTTTTTAATCAAGTTTATAAAAATATAATAATACTTTTAACACAAAACAAATAAATTATAAAAATATATTCAATGTTAAATTTAATAGTTTAAATGTTGCTAAATTTTTTTATAAATTTAATTTAACTTAAAAAGTTTGATTAGAAAAAAATCAAAATGATTTATAACATTTTTGTTAACAAACAGTGATGCATATATACGCATCCGACGTTCCTGGTGATCTTGGACATTTAGAGACAGGGAGGCCGTATGCAACGACTTCAGATATGATCACCTGTGTGAATTAGTCTGGAGAGAATCGTCTAACAATGTTCCTAGCTTGACCCATGCATGACTTGGCCTGATGGCAGAGAGGTCTACTTTGGTCATGCATGGTTGTTCAGATTTCAGAAAAAATATCGTCAGTAATCAACTCCCTCTAGCAATTAATTGTGCAGGGCGGATTGTAATTGGCAATTGAAACATATTAATTAATCAGATCTCACAATATTCAGTAGGATAAAAATTCATAACTCTATCTAATTAACTAATAAATTAGTTTCTGGATTCTGATAGGTGAACCAAAAGATCAGTAACTTAAAATCATTATTATATTTGATCTGTTCACAAGTCACAAGTAACACGTGTAACAAGTTATCTACCGCATGGAAAAGAACTCAATTCGCTGCAGCCGCGCTCTAAAAGTTGCTTTAGTTTTTTTATATTCCCTTCATCTCATTTTAATTATCCCTAATCATCATCTAACATGTATCTAATTAAATGTGCATCATTAAATTATATGTAATCAATCAAAATTAATTTTTATTAATACAATGCTATATAATATTTAAAACATGAGCAATTCACAACGATAGAGCATCTTGTATTATTTAGAGGATGATAAAAATGGGATGGAAGGAGTATTCACAGCGGATTTGGATGAAAGTGGACCATTTCTTTAATTTACACCATTTATATGTGTGCCGCATGTTCTCTGCGTTGTATGTAATTAATTAATTTGCAAATCATGAACGTCAAGTCGATAGATAGGCTGTTATATATTGCGGTATATATGCATGGAATCTCTCCTGCCAAACTAGTTTGGTAAATGAAACCTAATCAGCCATAATAATTGACACGATTAGGCATCCATGACTGCGACTACTCTAATCAAATCTCTCGAAAAAGTACAAGGGGCTTATCATCATCTCGCGAATATATCACCACTAATTAATCGCACCTGGTAATTCCACAGGCACAAGCTAATTAATTAACATTCTTTCTGAAATATTTTAGGGCCCTTGAGAGATACAAAAGGTCCATTTAACATCAGTTTTAATAAAAAAATGCCATTATATAGCACTTTTGTAAAGGACATCATTCGTTAATTCTGGAGACATAGGCTAGGTCCAATTAAACAAGATCAATTTTATAGTGAAAAAAGGAATTTTATTAATTACTTTATTGTAACATGTTGTAGTGGTTTCTTATATGTAATACATACAACCTCTCCTTTTCAAAAATATATAACACTGTTAACATTTTGTTTTCATAAATTTCATATAAATATATAAAAATATAAGTTAAAATTATATTTTATTTGATGATAAAAACAAGTCACAATAAAATAAATAATATTTATATAATTTTTTATATAATACGAATGCTCAAACGATATAAAAAGGTATATTTTGAAATGAAGATAGTATAAATCAACATTGATCTATATGTATGTATGTTCCACCCTCACTGATTTTCCGTGATTAATCTGCACGTGTAAATAATCGTTACAATATTAGAATTGTATATACTTATGCCTATATGTATTTGGTCATTGTAATGTCTAATTTGAGTAAGTTGGGTTAGGAGATTTTAACTTTTATCATCTAAATTAACAACGTATAATACATTTATTTAACATCCATCGCAATATATACATTAATTTACACTGCTTATTATATTATTTCTCGGGTCATAATATATAGGTACAGCTGATCTCAGATTGGATAGCTCACAGTACGGGGATCGATGCTGCCACAGACGACGATGACAACCAAAACGAAAATGAAAACTGATAAACCACAAATTTGGGATCAGGAAAGATCTACCACCATCTATCTTACGTTCAATGTAGCCCTCACGTCAACTGCTCAACATTTTTACACACACACACACCATATCTGTATTGTCAATTTGGCACGTTTGCACGTTGCAGACGCATCAGGTACCTTCCACACGTAGGGCGTGATGAAGTCGATCTAGATCGATTATTGGCTACTTAATGCAGCTAAGAGACTCGATTAATTGATAAGAGTCTTCTCGATCTCTCGCATTGCATGCAATATATGGAACTGGTCATAATCATATGGAACCCTAGCTAGCTACTGCAATACTTCCTTTGTCGATCTAAACTGTCTGGAAGAAATTTTTTTAAACAGCTGTCCGGCCAAGCTATATTATATATATATATATATATATATATATATATGACTTAATTTGAGCACGCATATGCTTACTCTGATACAGTCACAAAAAGAAATATTTGTTCTTTGAAATAATATATTTGTGTTTAATAGTATTAAATTATATTCAAAATTGCCATATTTACCATTATATATATGTGTGTGTATATATATATATATATAAATATATATATATAAAATGTGCTCAGTAACATCGATCCAACAATGTGCTCTAAAAAATGAGAGCCTCTCTAGGCTTGCATGCATATGTCTGTGACTCATTGATGTTATTTCTCAATTTGACTTATGTGATCTTAATTTTCAGTATCACGTATACTCATAAGCAATTCACCCTTTGAAGTCTTATGTTATACTTGGAAAATAATTTAAAATATCACTGTCAAATTAAAGCATTTTCGTAGCAAAATTACCAATTTTTTGGCCAAGTAATAATTAAGATAGTTTGACACGGCACTCTTTCTTGGGTCAGGTACATTAATTTCTTTTCAACCGAAATATAGTGCGAAATTAAGACATCCATATGAACATGGTGCCCTCATGGTATATCTACTCAAAATCTGTAAAACGCTCACCAAGTACGTTAGACGTAGTATTTTGAGGTATTAAATTTTTAATTTAGATACCTTGAGGTATTTTTTTAAAGACTGTAAAATTTCTTCCAAGGATGTATCCAGCCATTGTGCCAACAGTTGATTAATAATGTGCTATGTTTGTATTAAAGTTTTATATTTTTTAAAAACAAACCATACAGGACATTACAATATTTCATATTGATATAACATGAAAAAAATTGCAAAACCATAACTGGGAAACCATAATCAGGAAGAAAACAAAAACAACGAGCTAACTAAAGTTGTACAATTAATTTGTCATGGTAGGCAAAGATTGTACCTAACTAGCTAAATTCTAGCTATGAAAGTTCAGTCTCTGAAAATTAAATATCTCTTGAAAACACAGTCAATATATACCAAGCTATTTATATATGTCACGTAAATATTTTACAACACAAGCGCCCATCCATCCGGGCCTAGTTATTTCCCCATATTTATGCATGCATACATCCGTATATACGTGCGTAATACAGAGCAAAGATCACATCATGCAGGGTTTAACACTTCAATTTCCATGAGCTCGAGATTAATTTGGACTAGCTATCTAGAGAGCTAATTTTGGCCAAAGAACATCCTCTTCCTGTCCCTGATGTAGTTCTCAGACCTCTTGTTGATGTCCTCTATCGACACGACGCCCCTGGAAGACGTCCCGCCGGCGCCGCCCAGCTGCTTCCTGCCGGCGACGGCGCTGCCTGCAGCCGGTCGCCTTGCTGCTGCAGCCATTGGAGGGTTGTTGGTGCCTTTACCTTTGCCGGCGCCGTACACCGGCGGCTTTGTGAGGATGTTGAAGACGAGGTCGATCTTGTCCACTTTCTGAACCCTCACCTCGCTGTCGGAGGGAGGAGCAGCCATGGCGGCGCGGCGAAACATCGTCGTCGTCGTCTGAAATTTTCTGTCGAATTGAATTGGCTAGCTAGCTAGCTAGGAGACAGATGTTTCTTGTCTGAACTTGCTCTAGCTATTTCTGATGGCAATGGCTGATCTACCCATGGCTCCATTTATAGGCTGTTGCTAGCTTAGCTGGTTTGGGAGTGGGTTCTTTCTTTCTGTTGTTTGGGCTGGGATTCTATGAACTGTCCATCACTGTGAGAGCAAGTGGCACTATTCCCATTTCTCTGAACTATGTAAAGCAGGAAGGTTGTATATATTCTCATTTGCAGTCTGAAATTGTTTGGTACTATACTATATGCTATTGGAATTAATTAAGTTTGTGATGGTAAGGTGGTGGCGATTAATGAACGCGTGGGCATCTAAGTGGAGCCTCTCCTTGGCGAAAATATCGAGTATCAATGCCAAAAGCGAAATCTACACATGGGTATTGAAGGAAGTCCCACGGAAGCTTGGGAAAAATGCGACCCGTGATAAAAATTAAGCGTCGAAAAATCATAAAAGATATATCTATAAAAGTTTTATAAGTTTATAAAAAATACTAGAGATAAGTGTAGATACAAAATAATTTTTCATCAAATCTCAAGTTTAAATTCAAAGTAAAAAACAAATTTTAGATAAATAGTAATAGAACATTATTTATCTGAAATTTATCATTTTTGTTTTTCTCAAATTAAGTTAAGTTTGAACTAAAATTTGATAAAAATATATTATATATATACACACATATTCCTAATAATTTTTCATCATGAATTTATGAGTTTTTAGATATTATTTTTACGAGTTTTTAATACAAGTTGTTGTGTTGTTTTCGTAGGATATTTTCCCTAATAAGAGACCACGGACAACTCGGTTCCTCAGCGGTCCTATCATTTATTTGTACGTAGTCACAACTCACAACCCACTATCCATAAATCAGTTTCACGTTTAGCCAAGTCATCAACGCTCTCGGCCAGGGCCGATCCTAAGATTTGGGTCAAGATTTTGGTGACCCAGTACAAAATTATAAATATGGGCCTTAATACCACATAAAAATAGTAATATATATATATAATATTGTTCATAAATATTTAAAGTGCATCTAAAAGATATATTTATATGAAAAACTTTATAAATATTTTCTTATAATTTTCGTAAGGTATTTTGGGACATGAAATCATTAATATTAATCTCATCTAGCAATTCCCTTTTATAAAAACATCTAGCAATTTCTTCTCGTTTAGCCATTTAATTTAGACTCGATAAAATAAGAATGGAACGGAATAAAAGCCGACTCACTTTGTAAGACTACATATACACAAAACGAATTAAGAAGCGAGAATGAATCATAAGAGATTGAGGGATGATGGTGGTAATAAATCGGAGCTTTGCAAGCAGAGAGGGCTTGATCACTTGATTGCTAGCAATCGACAAGGGGAGGAGGAGCTCGATCGTGGTGATTCAATCGATGCAAAGTTGTGATGATCTGTCCAGTGCCACGGTGGATGCGGTCATGCGACACGGTGAAATTGAAAACGTCATGTGCACCTGTAATACATGGGGCCCTGATTTCTTCGGGGCAGAGCGGCTGCCTCTCTTGCTCCCCCCTGGACCGGCCCTGCTCTCGGCCATTAGATGGACATATTTACACACTACCTGTAAAGCAAATTTACATTTAGCCACATCATCGTGTATTTGTTTAGTACTGGGTCCACTGTTAGATGATAGTTTTCTCTAGTTTATCTAAAGCTGTCTCATGCTGCGGCGTTTAGTGAGTTAAACATTTATAAGATAATGGGCTTATTTTTTTCGAGTGCAAGTCGGATCATACAACACCCTGAGTGAACAGATTCCAACACAGGAGCCTAACCAACTGAGGCCCAATTCGCATAAGGGGGGCTTCATATATTTTCTAAAAATAAGATAAATTGCGTATAAAGAACAAGATTACTTCTTACCAAATAATAAGCATCTATACATTGAAAAATACTGTAAGAATTTTCAATTAGAAAAGCTTAAAGAGATTTGAATTTCTATTTAAACTTTGAAGTTAAAGATTTGAATTTTCCAGTAGACATTGCTTTTTGCCTTCTTACTGTTAGAAATTTGAACTTCTATTTAAAAGATAAGAACTTCCAAAACATTTTTTTGGGGAGAACACAAGAACTTCCAAAACATTAAGAGTTCTTTTTAAAAGAGAAGAGGACAAGAGTTCTGCCTCCTCTTTTTTTTCTTTTTAATAAAATAAGGAGCAGGAATTAAGCGTTACATTTTAAGCTTTTACAATGTCAAAAGGCAACAACACTAGCCTAACAGGTTACATTGTATATGATAATCAGACTATGAAACCAAAAGCCCAAAGTAAAATTTGCTCTAATCACAAGCTTTGCCACCCTATCTTCATTTTGGCTTAAATGTTGGAAAGCCATTCTATTTCTCTCTAACCAAATGTTCCACCATGTCGCAAAAAGAAAAAGAGTTTTAAAATTCCAACTCTTATTTTTTTGCTAAAAAGATAATCTGTTCTTAATTGTAAGTTTATTGTACAAAGAGAAGTTTACTGACATACCAACTAGTAGCATTGAACTTTAACAAAAAAAAGAACCTCTATTTAGTTTGTTAGCGTTGTCTGAATTGACTCATGATCCTTAATCTCTCAAAAGGAAATGTGTATCACGTTGCGACTTGATCACGAAGGTATGAATCCAAAGTATAAGCAACTCTCTTAGCTATTAAGGCCCCACGTTTGGTATGATTCTTCTCCATGTTTCTCAATAAAATCAAAATCAGTATAATCTCTATCAAACAATTTATTTTACAACTGATTTTGAAAAAATATTTCAAGTAATTTAACAATTTTATATAGGAATGAGAATCACCTAAAAATCAATTTCTTCCCAGAATCACCTAAAACCAGTTTCTCTAAAAAATCATATAAAATATTATTCTAATTATTATTTTATATAAAGGAAGAGATGTGCTTATATGCTCCTCAAAGAAAAAACTGCACGGATTTTAAAGAAAATGAGAGACCCAGATTAAAAGTTAGTTAGCAGCCGAATCTTCATTTATATAAGGTGTAATTTCGTCCATGAGGGAGTTAATCTCTGATCCTATCCTATCGGTCCGGATCCCACATCAAAGCCCACCGGCAACTGTTCCTGCTTGCCGCCGTCGCAATGTAAACATACAATCATGAACGTCGATGGCGCCCGCCGTGGCATTTGCATCGCACTACAAAAACTTGGTCGTAACTTCAGTTTTACAAACAAACAAAAAACGAAAGATGCATCCCAAACTGCAACCATTCTTGCATACAATCATTCAACTATTGTTGGCACTGCACCATGGAATAGAGAAGCAAGCATCAATGAGTTCATTAGCTTTTTATTGGTAGGTATTATTCTCCCTGATTCTTAACAGAATCAGTAAAATTCCTATAAACCGAGTTATTTTGTAATGATTCAATAATTTACATAGGGAGTGAGAATCACCTGAAATCCAGTTTCTTTTCAGAATCACCTAAAACCCGTTTATCTCAAGAATCATTTGAAAATCACTAATATTGTTCTAATTATTACTTTATTATACCGATTCTTTATTTAACGGAAAACGATACTATGGTGCCTTTTCATTGAATATAGAGGGAAAAATTACAGCCCTAGGGCGAAAAGGAAAAAATTACAGGATATTTACAGTGAACGGACTATACAGGCTATGGAAGTAGCGCTGTTAGCCTTTTTGCTCCTGCCATCCCCTAGAGCTTTGCCTCCTTTTTGATTCTCGCCAGGAGTTGCCCTGTTGTTTTCCTTTGTCGTCAAAGATCCTTTGTTTCCTTTCCTTTCAGAGTTCCCAAACTACCAGAAGGAGCAGGGAGCGAAGGCCTTTCTTTGGGACGCCTGTCGTGCTTGCGAGATCCTCCCACCACTGTTGGACTATAGATGTCTGCTCCCACTGACCTGGCCTTATCTGGGAGAAGCCTGTCCAATCCGTGATCATCTGCCAGATTCTTCTGCTATATCTACAAGATGCCACCAGGTGCAAGGCCGTCTCGGGTTCTCGCCGACATAGGGGGCAATGGCCATTGTTTTGTCACCCTCTCACTGCCAGTCGATCTGACGTTCAAACTCTATTTTGAATGATCAGCCAGGCGTGGAGTTTACATTTCCCAGGTGCCCATGCCTTCCATATTAGAGCATTGAAAGACGTGTTTGTTGTTCCACAGCCTTATGCATGGTAGGCTGAGTCTGATGTGTAAGTTTCGTGATCCGTGAGCTTCCAGCAAATCTGGTCCTCCTCACTGTTAACCAGCGTAACTCTGCGAACAGCCTCCCATAGGGCAACCAGCTGAACGATGTGTTCTACGGTTATTGGCTGGTTTGCCCGGAAGGAAAGGTCTTGCACCCAAGCGTCGTTCTCCTTTCCCTGTCGCAGCGACTTACACTTATTTTTTGACATTGCATAGACCAAAGGCATTGCGTCCCTCGGTCGTCGGCCACCGTCCAACCAAGCGGAATCCTAGAAGCGTACCGTGTTTTCGTTTCCCATGGTTATTTGCGTTGCTGCCGCAAACAGGCTTTTGTTGATTTCATCACAAGACGTCTCCATCCCTACCCATGGTTTGGATGGTTCCTTCCATTCTTGCCACAACCAACGCAAACGCAGGGCCCTTGTGAATCTTTCCAGATTCAAAATTCTTAGCCCTCCCTGAGAGGTTGGGAGACAGGTTCTCGCCCAATTTACCTTGCATTTTCCCCCAGTTATGTCTCCTGTGCCTGCCCAAAGGAAATGTCATCGTTGCTTGTCAAATTACTCTAGAAATTCCTTTGTAGTTTTGAGGGCTGTTAGGAGGTAAATTGGTTGTGCCGTGAGGACAGATTTCACCAAAGTGGCTCTTCTTGCCAATCCCGTGTTCTTTCCTCTCCAACCTGTAATTTTCCGGGATATTTTGTCGAACATGGGCTGCAAAGTCTGTCTTGCGCAGCCTCCCAACACCAGGTAGGCCGAGATATTTGATAAGGAAGTTTGTTCGTATCGCTAGGACTCCTTTCAGAACCTCATCTAGTAGATTCTCGTCACATCTAATTGCTGCTACTTGTGATTTCTGAAGGTTGGTTACCAGCCCCGTGGCTTTGCCGAAGTTTTCCAGGATAATTTTAAAGGACGTTACGTCCTCCCATTTGGGATTAAGGAAAATAATTGCGTCATCCGCATACATAGATACTCGTAGTCTTGGTGTGCGGCCTCTCAATTTTGAGATGATGCTCAGATCTGCTGCCTTATTGAGAACTGCTTGCAGGGGGTCTATTGCCAGGACGAAGAGTAATGGGGATAGGGGGTCCCCCTGCCTGAGTCCTTTGCCATGGGGAATCTGGTGCCATAGATGGCCGTTGAGTAAAATCACTCTTGAGGTGGAAGTGGAGAATAGAGCTCCCAGCCACTCAAGCCATCTAACCAGGAAACCTTTAAGCTCCATCAAATGGATGAGGTAATTATACCGATTCTGATTCTCTCCAAAATCTGATTTCAGAAGAATCAGATTTTAGAATCAAAGAATCACAAAATCAGAATACCTACCAATCGAGTCTTATGGAGCATATGTCACTTATCTTGGTAGCAAATTGCCCTCATGGTCGCTGAAGCCTACCACTATTACTACTCAAGAACCAGCAAGGAGGCACAACTGATGTGCTAGCTAGGCGTCGGAGACGGAGAAGAACGCAGGAGAGAGGAGGAAGGGCTACTACTGAATGGATGCACTGGAATCTGGGGTATTTCTCTCTAAAGACAAAATTACTCTTGATAAAAAGTTTTAGGCTGTTAACTACCATCTAATCTGGGCCTCTCATCTCCTTCAAAATCTGTGCAGTTTTTTCTTTGAAGAGCATATATAGAAGCACATCTCAGAAAGAAAAGATGTTGCCCTTGTTCTATGTTATAAGTTCATTAATTCTTTAGACACTTTTACATTTTACTAGCAATTATTCCCGTACGTTGCAACGGGTGAAGTCGAGGCGCGACACGGATGGGGACGACACGGAGGGGCGCGGGAGCTTCGAGCAGCGATGGGAGGGAGGAGCGCAGGCGCGACACGAGGCGCGACGCAGATGGGGACGGGAGGGAGAGGCGAAGGAGGTCTTTTTTTTTCATCCAAGCCCTTCCTTTCTTTTCAGCATTGGGACTGCGGGTAGGGCTGGACGAAATACTTGTGGCTCGCTAGCTCGTTCGGCTCGGCTCGTTGAGAAATGCTAACGAGCTGTGCCAAGGGTTTAGCTCGTTAGCTATAACGAGCCAGCTCGAGTTAACTCGCGAGCTGCTCGTGAGCTCAACGAGCCAGATGCAATGTACAAAGCAGGGCCTAATGTTTTGCTTGTTTTGCTATTATTTTGCTTGTTTTGTTGTTGATGTGATAATAAATCAATAATTTTTATGATTTTGTGATGGTCAATATGGATCTAATGCTTTAGATTATAATAGTAATAATATCTAATCTAGTTGCATCATTACATTTGCATGGATAATTGTCGATGGACACGTGTTATTACGTTAATTATGGACTTAATATATTACTTTTTACTTTTTTAATTGTATATTTGCATGTTTAATAGACTCAGAAAAAATAGAATGTAATTTGTAAAGTGGCTTGCGAACTAAACGAGCTAGCTCGAGCCGGCTCATGAGCCGAGCCGAACCGGCCTCTGGCTCGGCTCTCTACCAAGCCGAGCCGAGCTGAGCCGAATCGAGCCGAACCGGCTCGGTATCCACTCTTAACTGCGGGTTAATTTTAGAAAAACTTAAGGGGTTTTTGCAAAATTGTCAGGCAGAACAAAATTTTGGATAGAAACACTACTTGCTGTTATAGATTATAGATATAGATTTAGCATATGAGAGTATGTTGCATATCATTTCCTTAATAAAGAGATACTTTAGTAATTAGTTCGGACAAGTACCTTTGTAGGTAAGCCTAGCTACCACCGTTTCCCTTTTGTTGATTCCTTAATTTTTAAGGTAATGAAAACATATTTGGCCTCTATACCAACCTATATTCTATTTTTAATTTATTAATATAGAAAAATGCCAAAAAAATCATATCTTTCTAAAACAAAAAGAGCATAGCACCAACATGTTATATTGTTATCATCAATCAACAAGACAACAGAGGACGAAACATGTTTTCTCAAATCACCAAAGTCTAAAAGAACAGAATCTCTTGTTCCAAGTGTCTGTCTACTTCCTGCTTTGGGGAAACAGGTAAGCACCCAACATACCCACGAAAAGGAAAACAGAAGTCCGCGAAATTTCATGATCGAATTAAATCGATGCAATTTGATCGATTAATTTCTCTCCGCCAAAATGGATCCCTGATCACTGCAAGAATATTTGTCTGAACCTTTTTTTTTGTCCAGCTAACAATTTCAGGTCATTCAGAATTTGAGATTACTCGTTCAGATACTGTATATATGAACAACTCTGGAAGCTGGAGATACATATTCAGCAGTTCAACTCTCATGGAATAATTACATATATGCATTCTAACTAATACATAATTAAGTGGAACAGTCGTCTTAATTATGTAGATATATAGCTATATATATATGCCGAGCATATTACATTACATGCATGATCATGTTCATACTCAGCTAAAACTGCTCATTCGTCTCCTTGATTAAACTGCTTCTTCTTGTCCTCGATGTACTTGTTGATGAACTCCTTGGTGACCCCTCCTCCATGCAGCCAGCTCGCCACTGCCGGCTGCCTATTGTTATTGCTCCCGGCGAAGCTGGCGGCTACGGCAGTGGTCGCCGGCCTCGCCGTCACCGTCGTCGCCCTCCGGTTGGCGCCGTAGACGGAGGGCTTGGTGACAAGGCTGCAGACAGGCGCGATCTTCTCCACCTTCTGGACATCCACCTCACCATTGCCAGAAGAGTTCTTGGAGCGAGCCATGGCGTTTCTAATTTCTTTCTTTTGTGTGTGTGTGTTGCAGGAGTTGAGGCGCTCACTAATTCTGATTGAAAATGTGTTCTTGCTGCAGCTGAGCTTGCCTGCTTTGCTTCCATGGTGTGAGTGGTGAGCTCAATTTATAGGACTGCAGCTGCAATTGAATGCTATTGAGTGAGCTACTGTACCTATCCCTCTCTGGTCACAGGTCAGCGAGTGACCCGATCACTAGTACAAAAATAGATATCCCTACCGATTCACTTTGGTTCGGACGGAAAAATAGGTGAGTCCGTATGAACCGGCGGAGATGACCCGATAAGATTGCTCTTTTCTTAGTAGTGGATCCAAAAATCAAGCAAGTCAGCAATGTTTACATTTTGTTGCATCAAGAATCTTTTGTCGTGCAACGTGTCGTGAGAATTAAACACCTGCCCCACGGTAGAAAAAATTGTAAACCTTTATATAGTTTTGGCGAAGTAGTGCAAGCTCAGTTTAGTAAAGTTGAGAATCTCTGGAGAATTCGTGAGATTTCGGTATCCAAAAACTCCCAAGACTTTCTTATACCCGATTTTTTTGGATATATTCAAATTTAGTTAAAGTTCATTAAACCCACTAAGAAAATCTGGGTGAGATATTGTGAAATAAAGTATTGAATTGCTCGAGATTGAATCTAATAAAATATTGAATTTGTCGAGATCTTACTAACACTTGGTCTATATAAAACTTTTTTAAAAAAAAATGCAATTATACATCGTAGACCCTAGTTAGTGTGGAAATAATCGTTGTCTGCGACGTACACCACACACTCGAAAAGCGAGAAGGTTCCTTATCTCTAGTGACGAAGGAAGGAAGCCTCATAGGTGGGAAGGAGTTTTCACGTTGGGAAAGCGAGAGCAGATGCCATGGTTCCTCGATCGTCGGATGGTTTTGGCATCATGATCCAGCAGTCAAATCTTGATGTGTGATGAATGAACATTGGCGGCAAATGGACACATGGTAGAACCATCCATAAAATTACACTAGGATATTCGCTACTTGAAAAAAAAAAAAAAAAAAATTCAGGGGTATTCAATTTCGTGTCAATAATATCAAAGTGAGTCTCTATATCCCAAACTTAGCAAATACCTTAAAATAAGTGGTATAAACTATGTGGCCAAGAAAGATTTTCAAAAAACGTATTTATATAGATATAGAGCAAATAATCTATGATAATAATTCGGTGAAGCACGTATGAGTACATCACCAATAGGGAAGGGCATTGCCGTTGGCGAAGACCATCAAACTGAGCGCAAATTAAGCTACCGTGTCATCTCGCCATCTAATTCTAAGCTATATATTGTTAAATTTATTTTTCAAAAATATTTAGTTATCACTATAATCAAGTGAATAATCCATAACAATAATCCACTCAATAGTCTAAACCAAGCCGGGCCAAAATTATTTCTCCATTATTGAATCCTTCTAGTTTAAGTCAGCTAATAACAAACAGAAGATTTTTCAGAAGGTCCAGATCATCACGGCGAAGATAAGGGGAGTAGCTAACTAGCTAGCTGGCTAGCTGTAACAATCAGCAAAGGCAGCAGGGAAGAAGCTAGCTAGCTGCTTCAAAAGTCCAAAAGAGTTTTTGCTGAAATCCCTAGATTCCCATTAAATTGCTCTATCGAAAGTGCTCGACGGATTCTTGCTTTGGAAAACAGGTGACTGCCTGCTAGTGGAGAAACATCGCAATCATCTCTGGGAGAAACTGCGTGCAAGTTTTCTCTGAAGAAGCACCTGATCAAAGTTAAGTTTCCCTGAAGAAGCACCTGATCAAAGTTGCTCCTTTTCAGTAAGAGTTAACTTCGTGTCAATCAGTCTCAGGTTAACCGTGTTAAGCTATCGAATCACTGAATGCAAATCATGTATGATATGTATCCTGATCACGTAGGGTTTATATGTGTAAGATTTTAGGATTGCCAGAAAAATGTTTTAATTCAGTGAACTGAAGAAAGATTTGTATGATTATAATGTTACATTATTTTTTATGAACGTAAAAAAATTACACGTTATTATATTAAAAGAAAACAGAGTTTTAAGTTACACAATATAAACTATTGAACGATCATGTCGGGAGACAAGGAGAGAAAAGAAAAAAAGATTTCTAAGGTTACAAACTACTAAAGGAAAAAGCTTCTATCTGACTGCTTTCTCGTGTATGATATCTGATTGAATTTCAAGCAAAAGCATCTTACCGAATACAACGTGATTTCCAGTGTTGATACAACGTTAAAGTTCAGGAATAAGTTCTGAACGATGACTCGAAATTAATATCGTCGCTCATGGCGATCACAATCGCTATAATTTTGCTGTGACGTAGCTGCTGCATGCTGCTCTCACGCAGCGGATTTTTGTTGCTACAGAGCTAGCCCAATCAACTCAGAGGTATCGATCGTTCTTAGCTGCAAATGCATGAGCATCAGGTTCGCTCCAGACAGACACAGAATGAATTGGACTCACAACAGTAGTCTAATACTCTTACTGCTTTTTAGCTTAAATGAGAGGCACAAAGTATTGTAAAAGATTGGATATTTTTCTTGTTATTTTATTTAATAATTTTTTTACCGCGGGGGCCTCTCCTGCGGTGCTTTGTTAAAAAGAAAAAAAACAGTAGTCTTCTACCACTCTGCCCCATTGGGACAGCAAAGAATTGCATATATATTCAGGAAAGCATGCACTTATCTCAGTGTGATAGTGGACAGTCCAAAGCAGAGATTTTTATTATTTCTTTTTAGAAAATGGAAAGGAGAGATATTTGAGTGTCACTTTTCAAAAGGAAGCTTTGATCTTTTTGATGTGCCGGCTTTGTGAAATATCTACAAGTTGGCGATTGCAATATTCTTTAAAGGTATTCATTAACTGTTTATTGTTTTAGGGAGTAGCTCGTGATGTCTGGAAGAAAAAACAAACAGCTGAAAGTGAATCAAGTTCAGCAGCTAGTTTGTTAAGGCTCCGTTTGGATACAGGTGACTAAAGCGAAATGGACTAAAATTAGTCACTTTTACTCAGTTTAGATCCAAACGGGATGACTAATTTTAGTCAATTTGGTTTTAGTCATCTCCTAAAATTTTAGTCACCTTACCCCCATCTAAAACTGACTAAAAAGAATTTTTTACGCCCCTGCCCTCAATTAATGCTGCTTGTCCTCATTAACCGCATCGCGTCAGGGGTACTGAGAACATTTTATATCAATTTTAATTGTTTTTAGTCATCCCAACCAAACATCTACCGACTAATTTTAGTCAGGTAACTTTGAGTCACTTTTAGTCTTTAATCAGGTGGATCCAAACAGGGCCTAAGTTTGGTTCGGTTGATTAAATTTCCAATGATGTTTCCAACTTGCAAACATTGATAGATTTCACTTTCTGGCTGGTGAACTTGTTCTACAAATAAAAATAATCTTTTTCTTTAGGTGTTTGGTTTAAAAGGTGTTTTACAATGCTAGCTGATCTCTCTCTACCGCTAGTAGAACACTATTTATCTTTTCTATTATAATGGACCATATTTATTTCTATTACCACATTAGCTACTGATAATAAAACATTTTTGTTTACTGATAGAATAACTCATAAATCAACGGTGAGAAAATTCTATTATCAATTATACTGGTAGTATTCACCGTCAAGGTGCTATTAGTTCAATGTAGCCTTGTAGAAGCACTGTACAGTTGCAGCAGAGAGGGCTAGCTATTGAAAGTAATTAAATCTTAGCAAAAAAAAATTATCTCGGAAATGGGTACGTACACACTGCATATGTTCATCACATATGCATGACGAAAGAAAACTGGGAACCATGAAGATAAAGGTGAATCAGTGCTTGTTTTATTAATTATTTGGTGTTCATTATGTACACTTATGTTTCATTCTGTGAACTTGTAATATAATTTAATAAAGTGTGATAATTTATTTGTTTAAAATAAACATTTGCCCGCACATCCCGCCCAACCATATGGTATAGCCAAAATTAAGGTTTATATTTTAAAATAAGTTATTGGAGGATTACTTTTATATTTAATTAAATATTTCAAAAAATTGAATTGTCATACTTTTTCTTCGAGCAGCTCTACAAGCTAATTAATAAAATTAGAGAGAATTGGTAGCATTCCATCAATTCTATTTATGTTAAAAGTGTAAACTAGAGAGAAGAGAATTGATAAAGCCTTGATTGGATTGCATTGAGCATCAAGGGCCGTTTATATGGAGCAAGAAGGTTGATCTCCTAAATAAGGCAACCTCTATAAATAAGTCAGATGAGGTAAACACTAATATACTGGAGATATGCCAAATATACTTAATATAGAGAGCATACCTGCTACTCCACTTGAAACAAACATATCTAAGATATCGACATGTTTCACTTTCAAGGAGAAAGCAAGATGCTAGTTTTTCTGTATATAATTGGAGGGAGAGTAAATTTGCTATCCTTTCTGCATATTTGGAGCATGGCAATGTGGAAATTGAAGCATCGCAGGTGAAATAGGTAAAAAAAATTTCTAAGGAATTACCATGAAGTATCGCAGGTAGCCAATTTTGTATCTTGTATACAAGCAGGTCACACAATTGACAAATAATAAACGTTTGCATACACGGATTATTAAGTTGGTGGCATCAAGCGACACCACTTACACATGACATATATATGATAGAACATAACCGTCATATATAGATAGAAAGACACAATCTTTTTCCAAAGTTAACCATGGCATGCATGTTTTATTATAGTTAATTGTTTGCTACAGCCGCCGGGTGACGCCGTCTATTTCCCCAATAATATATAACTTAGTTGTTTGTTCTAGCCACCGGGATGACACCGTCTGTTCTTCCAGCCACAGCCCCAATCCTAACAACAGTGACGGCCATGCTCTCGGCCTGACCTGTCGGCGATATCCTTGTGGCCGCCGACGGTTTGCTGACGAGGTTGTAGGCCTTGATCTTCTCCACCTTCCTCACCCTCACCGCACCTTCGATCGGGAGCTCGTTGCTCGTGTTCTTGGCTCCAGCACGGAACATCTTCTCCCTCCCTTAATCGGATGATGGAGAGATCAACCTAGCTATGTATAGCACAGTCAGGGTTTCGAGCTCTAGCTAGCAAGATGTTGCATTGTTCTTGCTTGAGCTCGATCGCCTTGGTCACCATTTATACTCGTAGACAACTTGTGTTCTTGTGGGACTCCGCACTCACCATGAAGATGCCAATTGTGTGTACAGTGAGAGCAATCAATCAATGGAGAAATATGTAATGGTCGTTGCTGCTGTTTGGTCGACGTGGCTGCTTTTTTTGGATATTGGATATAGTGTTGTACTGTCTGTTCGATTGCTGCTGTGCAGAGTGGTTATCATTTGGGCATCTTGATTCCAATTAATCAGCCTGATCTTTTTTTTTTGCTCTCATGTGGAAATATCGATCGATCCCGAATTCGCAGCGATGCTCTTGATCGAAAGCGAAAATTCATGCTGTCCAGGATTATTCAATAATTAAGCCTCGTGCTTGCTGCAGGCATTTGTGAGCATATGGAATATATAGTACCTATTTGTTACAGCTTAAGCTTGTTGGCTGACTTTTAATTTGCTTTTATAGCTTTTAAGCTGCTTTTGTAGATTTGGGACGCAGTCGATGGGATTGTGTTGCAAGAAGACGTTCCAGACCAGCACTGTTGGAAGTTCTCAAAGTCAGGGTATACACTTCCAAGTCTACGTATGAGACCTTTTTCATCGAGACGGTCAGTTTTGCTTCTTGAAGAAGGATTTAGAAGAGTTGGACACCTCTTAAGTGCAAATTTTTTTGTTGGCCATTCACAATCGTTGTTGGACGGCTGATTGTCTTGCCTGTTAGATCAAAATTTGATATGTACTTAGCTTATACAAGTTAAAACAGGATTATCTAGTCTAATTACATCTACTAACTTAGACCAATGCGGAATAAGATAATAGATCGGTCCATACCGGCGGCCGTGGCTTCCATGGTCGTCGGCGATCCCGTGATGAACGTGATGGCTTGAGGATCGTTAGGGATGTAGCGGAGACATTCCTTGAGAGATCGCTCGGGGTAGCGGCGTCCTTCGGGGCGCCACCTACACTGTCCCGGGCGTGGAACTCGAGCTTCCGAGCTTCCAGTGCGCTAACAGATCGGAGGGTGAAATTAGGGTTTGGGAAAAACACGGGGTTTGTGATTTTCGCGTTAGGGTTTAACTCGTTAATCCCTTCTTATAGGGTCGCACTGTAGGCAAGGAGCCGAACCCAAAAGGCTAAGGATCGCCAACCGATCACGGCGAAATCGGACTCGGGATAAGATTCCGAGTCCGGGAAGATATGAAGCAATATCTTCCTTATTTGTATTGGTTGTTATTGACCGAGATCAAAACTTAACTTAAACAAAATATCCAACATTCTCCCCCTTAACCGAAGGTTAATAACTTAAACTAACGACTATTCGGTCACTGATTTAAACTAAACTAAACTTAAGTCCCTCCTTAGTCAAACAACAAGTACCAGACCAATGCGTCATCAGCAGTATAGTAGCATACTGGGACAACATTACCCATAATCTCACTGAGAAACCTTGTAAGAACTCTTACTCTTATTTGGGGAAATTAATGGCCCTAAACCAGGACTTGATCCAGACTACCCACCAGACCCATGCCTAGGACATGCTTCTGAAAAAGATGAGGTGGTAGACCTTTTGTGAGCGGATCCGCAATATTCTCCTTGGTACTTATATGCTTAATCTTAAGTGTATTGTCCTGGTTTCTTTCTTTTACGACACGATACTTAAGGTCTATATGCTTAGACGGACCACTTAGTTTATCGTTTCCGCAAAAGAAAACTGCAAATTGGTTATCGCAGTACATTGTGATAGGTCTCGAGATACTATCCACAATTCTTAACGCCGGTATAAAACTTTTAAGCCACACTGCCTGTCCCGTGGCATGGTAACATGCCACAAATTCGGCTTGCATCGTGGATGCAGCCGTTACACTTTGCTTACTACTTCTCCACGATATCGCTCCCCTGCTAATGTGAAAATATAACCGGAAGTAGACTTCCTGTCATCTTCATCACCAGCAAAGTCCGCATCAGTGTAACATTCAATATCAAGCTTATCTGACCTCTTATATGTGAGCATGTAATGCTTGGTGTCTTAGCAATATCTTAATGTCTTCTTGACACCTACCCAGTGAGCCCATTCTGGATTAGACTGAAATCTGCTAAGTACTCTGGCAGTAAACGCCAAGTCCGGACGCGTGCAGACTTAAGCATACATCAAGGTACCAACAGCTGATACATATGGGACATCCTCCATCTTACTTCTTTCTAAATCGTTCTTAGGGCACTGACTTTCATTTAACTTATCACCCTTTTGTAGTGGAACAGGTGATGTGTTGCACTTATCAAGCTTGTATCTCTTAAGCATTTTCTCTATATAAGCTTTCTGAGATAATCCTAGCACTCCTCGGGCTCTATCTCGGTCTATCTCAATGCCAAGTACATACGAGGCTTCACCGAGATCCTTCATGTCAAAATGAGATGAGAGGAAATTCTTAGTCTCATATAACATGTTCTTATCATTGCAAGCTAATAGTATGTCATCCACATACAGTACTAGAATCATTAGTTTTCCACCCTTTGTCTTAATGTAAATGCACTTATATGCATCGTTCTCCATAAATCCGAATCTCTTAATGACTTCATCGAATTTACGGTTTCACTGTCTCGATGCTTGCTTAAGTTCATAAATAGACTTTCTTAACCTGCATCCCATATGTTCCTTACCCTTAATGGCAAAACCTTCCGGTTGAGCCATATAAATGGTCTCATCTAAATCACCATTCAGGAATGCAGTCTTAACATCCATCTGATGTAACTCCAAATCAAAATGAGCTACAAGAGCCATAACTATTCTAAAAGAATCTTTAGTAGACACAGGAGAGAAAGTCTCATTGTAATTGATCCCTTCCTTCTGTGTAAACCCCTTAGCTACAAGCCTTGCTTTGAACCTTTCGATCTTCCCTTTGGAATCACATTTAGTCTTGTAGACCCATTTGCAGCCTACTGTTTTGACTCCATCGAGAATTTCTACTAAGTCCCAAACTTGATTTGAGCTCATAGACTTTAACTCATCTTCCATGGCTTCAATCCATTTAGTGGAATTCTCACTTCTCACTACCTCTTTAAATGTGGCAGGATCACTTATCTTCCCAATATCATACATATCCTCACTTAAATATGTCTCATATATATTAGGAAGAGCCCGTCTTCTTTCCCGAGTTGATCTTCGTGATGGTTGAGGATCGGGTTGAGGCTGCTCTAATGGCTCAGTTTGTGCCTGAACCTTTGGAGCTGGCTCCTGATCTGGCGCCTGCACCTCTGGAGATGGCTCAGTAGCTGCCACGGTGCTGCTAATATGTGGAATCACCGGTGGTACAAACTGATATACCATCGCGGGCTCTGGAACTGCTGAATTTGGAAGTTCGACTCGCAGTTTTTCGAGACTTATATCCCTCTTTGGGAATTCTCCACTAATACCTGAGTCCTCTAAGAATACAGCATGTCTGGTCTCTACAAACTTAGTGGAGCGACCAAGACAGTAGAATCGTACCCTTTAGACTTATCAGGATATCCAATAAAGTGACAGCTTACTGTCTTAGATTCTAATTTCTTATAATGTAGATCGAATAACTTAGCTTCAGCGGGACAGCCCCACACCTTTAGATAATTCAATGTCGGGTTCCTCCCATTCCACAACTCAAAAGGTGTCTTGGGAACTGACTTAGATGGAACCGATTAAGTATGTGGGCAGCTGTCTTTAATGCTTCCATCCACAGCTCCACAGGCAAATTGGAATAACTAAGCATGCTTCGTACCATGTCCATAAGCGTACGATTGCGACGTTCAGCCACTCCATTTTGCTGTGGTTCTCCTGGCGTGGAGTATTGCGCTCTAATGCCATTTTCTTTTAAGTACTTAGCGAATGGTCCCTTAATTTGACCATATTGACCAAGCTTCCTATAGTATTCTCCACCCCTATCTGATCTTACAACCTTAATGGTGGTGTTGTGCTGTTTCTCAACTTCTTGCTTGTATATCTTAAATATTTCTAGCGCATCTGAACGCTTACTAATGGGGTAGATGTGTCCATAGCGGGAATAATCGTCAGTAAATGTTATAAACGAATCATAACCATCTACTGTCGTCACTAAGAGTGGGCCACAGATATCTGTGTGAATTAATTCTAAGACGCCCGTACTCCTAGTGGCTCCTTTCTTAATTGTCTTAGCATATTTTCCCTTAATGCAGTCAATGCAGTGGTCTGAATCGGAGAAATCTAATTTGTCGATTATGTCGTCTTTAATGAGACGTTCCATTCTCCCCCTCGAAATGTGGCCTAAACGACAATGCCACAACTTCGAAGATGTCTCATTAAAACGCTTATGCTTATGCGAAACACTATCGACATTCATCACAGAATTATGAGAGAGCATATAAAGCTTTCCTTGCCTGACGACAAGACATATATTAATAGAATTGTACTAAATCTCACATTTATTGTTGCCAAAACCACAATAATATCTTGAATCATCTAAAGCTGAAACTGATATAAGGTTTCTTTTTAAACTAGGAGCATAAAGGACATCATCTAACTTAAGTTGGAAACCACTTGGCAACTCTAACTCGAAGCTTCCAACGCCTTCGACTTTAACAGGATGTCCATTAGCCACCCTTAGGTTTCGCTCCCCCCTTCTTATAGTTCGGATCGAACGGAATGCCTGTAATGATGCACAGTGGCACCTGAGTCAATCCACCAAGTATCAGGGGAAAATTCTGCTAAGAATAACTCATCTATGAATAAAACAACATCACACTTACCATTTTCCTTCAGCCATTCCTTAAACCCAGGGCAAGCTTTCTGAAGATGCTTGGGTGAATCGCAGAAAGAGCACAACATCTTGCCACCCTTAGTCTGGTGGCGCTTGAACTTGTTGTTGTTGTTCCTGAGACCAAATTTCTTGTTCCCATTTCTCTTGTTCTTCTTAGGGCCTTGCTTACTGCTACCTGATTCATGCTGATTCTTAGGAGTGCCTGAAATGTTGAGGTTGCCAACCATGTTCACAACATCCTTCATCTTCTCAGTTTTGAGCCTTTCTTCTTCTTCAACACAGTAGTTGATCAACTCACTCGGTCTTGTTGGTGTTGTAGTTGATCTTAAAGGCAACATACTGTGATGGCAATGATGTCATGATGAAATACACAAGGAAACCTTCAGAGATCTCCATCTGCATCTCCTTAAGTCTGTTGGCCATGTCACACATGTTGAGAATGTGCTCCCTTATGCCATTTAGACCATTATACTGAGAACCCACCAACTTCATGATGAGTGTACTGGCATAGGTTTTGGATGAGCTCTTAAAATTCTCCTCAATCTTGGCCAGGTACTCCTTGGCAGTCAGATCCACCCCCTGAGCATCCTTAGTGGGGATGGCACTCTTGATGCCAGTACTGATAGTCTGTTTCATGACCATGAGAGCCATGCGATCAGACCTGTCCCATTTCTGATTGGGAGCTGAACTCGCTCCTGCAGCGGGCTCAGCAGGCTTATCTTCCCTTAGTGCGATGTCAAGGTCATTCCACGCGAGGCACGTGATGACCTTGCCCTTCCACTCATGGAAGTTCGCTCCATTGAGCGGCTCAATGTTGTTCAGGGAGGAGGCCACAGCATTGACATTAATGACTGAAAATAAATTAAACTGAGTTAAAACTTAACTTAATAAACATACACAATGAAATGCAAATTAGAGCATGATAATAACCCTACGGTGGTCTGATTAAAATCATACAATTAAATTTCAAATTGCATCACCGGTGGGGAAAACAATTGAAATTCGTCTTAATACTCATGATTAAACAACGGTGGTCAGAATAATCACAAGTTTACTCTAAATAAACTTCTCGGTGGTTCCATTCATTTAGAGGCATCTCAAGGTATAGTGGTGGATTTAAATACAACACCAACAATATAGTGAATAAAAGTACTCAAGTCTTAAAATAAAATAAACTTACTAAAATACTGAAAATAAATTACTCTAAAACTTATCTTAAATTTAAAACTTAATTTAACGAGCTTAAACTTAACAAAATAATTAAACTAAAATTGAGCTTAAGCTTAGAAAAATTAATTGAACTGAACTTAAAACTTAATGAAGCAAATAAGGTTTTTTATTATTATTAACTTAACGGGTGGCCGCCGTAACGGCCTATCGTGGCGCGACACGTGTCGGCAATGCGGTAGCCGCTAGGCAGCCCGCTCGGCCGCCCGCAGCAGCCGACTCAATCCCGCCACGCGTCAGGAGGGAACTCGACCGCCGCGCAAAACGAATCGGCTCCCGCGCTGCGCGTCCGTTTGCACCACATGCGATGCCGCCCAGCCGCCTCGATGGCCAACCGACGCCGGCCACGTGTGCAAAGGACGGGCGGGGCCGCTCGGCTCCTGCGCGCGTGCTCGGTCGCATGCGCCGCCCGGTTTCCATACGCCACGCGTCGGGGGGGAAAAGCCAACCGCCGCGCCACCCGAACGGCTCTTCGCGCGCGTCGGCTCCGCTACTGTGCTAAACGGGCCGCCGAATCGACCCATTCACATGCGCTGGTGCTGAACTGAGTAGATCGGCCGGATCACAGCCGTCCATGTCGATCCAACGGCTGGGGCTCGATCAGGCCGCACTTATAAAAGGGCGAAAACCGGGGAAAACCTAACCCTAATTCCCATTTCTTCTCTTCTCAATCGGCTGAGCTTCGCTTCCCTTCTCCCCTTTTCTTACTCAACTTAGCGAGAGGAAACAAAAGACTTATGGCGATGCGGCGGCTAGAGAGAGTGTGGGGCTGTCGTGGATGCCCTCGCCGGCACGCGTGCGCGCTTCATTGCGGTGAGCGCGCGGCTGTCGAGGGTGTTCACTTCGGCCCGCGAGGCTCTCTCTCAATGGCGACGGATCTGAGCGGCGCACGCACGAGTGCCGGCCGATCTAATGGCCGGATTAACTCGCGCGCGGTCGTGCCGGCCAAATCAACCTAGGTAGGGTTTCTTAGTTTCGGGTTAGGTTTCGGTTTTGTCTGATTTGTGGTTTGGGCTTCTTTTTCCTTACTCCTTTTCTTAATCCGAACCCTAAACTCGTAGATCTAAAACTAAAAGCATAATAAAACTTAAGAATTTTTAAAAAAATCTAGCATGCGAACTTACTGATTAATTGGAAACTTAACTAAAACATGAACTAGATCGGATAAAAGCTTCGAGATTTCTTAGACCGAACTAAAAGGATGTAAAAGACTCGATCTTAATGCTCTGATACCAAATGTTAGATCAAAACTTGATCTGTACTTAGCTTACGCAAGTTAAAACAGGATCATCTAGTCTAATTACATCTACTAACTTAGACCAATGCGGAATAGGATAATAGATCGGTCCATACCGGCGGCCGTGGCTTCCATGGTCGTCGGCGATCCCGTGATGAACGTGATGGCTTGAGGATCGTTAGGGATGTAGCAGAGACGTTCCTTGAGAGATCGCTCGGGGTAGCGGCGTCCTTCGGGGCGCCACCTACACTGTCCCGGGCGTGGAACTCGAGCTTCCGAGCCTTCCAATGCGCTAACAGATCGGAGGGTGGAATTATGGTTTGGGAAAAACACGGGGTTTGTGATTTTCGCGTTAGGGTTTAACTCGGGGTTAATCCCTTCTTATAGGGTCGCACTGTAGGCAAGGGGCCGAGCCCAAAAGGCTAAGGATCGCCAACCGATCACGGCGAAATCGGACTCGGGATAAGATTCCGAGTCCGGTAAGATATGAATCAATATCTTCCTTATTTGTGTTGGTTGTTATTGACCGAGATCAAAACTTAACTTAAACAAAATATCCAACATTGCCAACCATGACTTGCCTCGCTCAACTTCTTGCCGTGTGGCCTCTATTGGTTTCTTTTGTTTTCAGCAGGCAAGTGTGGCATCTATTTCTCCAAAGGCTTGGCTATTTCTCCACTCTACCGAACCAAGACACATGCAAGTTTTTGTGTTGGTGGTTGAAAGCAATAAAAGAATTGCAAAAGAACGAGAAGAAATGGTTAACTCTCTTATCATTTTGGTCACGTGAAAAATCTGAAAACATGAAAATGCGAAAATGCTTGTATTTTCAATGATGTTACTCCTAGCATGACGTGGTCTTGTTCATTGCTAATGAGGAATCACTATGGTTTATGGGAGCTTCTAAGCTCCAAGAGCTGTTGACCAAGGCAATAGCTCTTGTGCCCTAGAGAAGGGCGTTTATCGGTGTTTTTTGGTGTGTTTTGTGTGGGCGTGTTTTTGTTTTGTAAATCCTGCCTTATTATTCCTTATTTAATGAAATGATATGTAGATCATTTGTGTGTTTGAAAAAAATAGCTTTTATTTCGAACATAGATTTATACTCTAATCCATATAAGTCAAAATAGTTTATCACATATAATTTTTGGCTTGTTTGAATGGTTTACGAATTATGACTTTAAAAAGTAAATTGGAAAACGTTTGTTTAGACTTTAATTTTTAGGCTTATAAGCTGGCTCTTAGGTCTTTTTTAAAACAAAGAGGGCTATAGAATGATGATCAATAGCTATGGTCGAGGTATGTTAACGACGAAAGTTTCTATATATGCCCAGTGTTATATATATGGATTATGGACGTAGATTTAATTACATTGAAATATCTGAATCTGCATGCGAATTCCTGCTTCTGTAATTACTTTTGGTTGTATAAATTATGGATAAATTTCATATTTTTTGCTGATCACCCAAAGCTTAATTAGTGGGAAGATTTACTTCGTTCGCACTAGCAATCTCATGCTTATTTACCTAACAAAGACAAATCGAGCGTGCTCTGCACGTTCCATGCTAAATAATCCAAAAGCTCAGCATCTCCGATCTAACTGATCACTCTAAAAAGTGTCAGGATGCTTCTTTTTTCATATAATAAATACAAATCGTATATATGCATGCTCTTTTGTCGGAGAGATAGATATTAGTCAACTTTATTTATCTCCAAGCATATGTCCCTGCTCCAAGCCGTGTAGGGTTTCTATATGTTGTGGTTAATAAATTATTGTGACTATAATAGGGTGACAAGCCTTGTAGGACGGGCGATTCACTCTTGCTTCTCCCGGCACGCCTCCTCTCGGTATTTTCCTTTACAACATGATAGCTCCGAGAAATATGTAATTAAGTTATCAATGTTAAAGTACATATAAATTACCGGTTAATGTCCTTCACTTTTCCACTTTTATATTCTTTTATATTGATGGAAATGATTTAAGCTTGATATAATATATGAGCCTAAAAATCTCTATTCACACCTTAGTTACTTATAATGCACCTTATCAATTCAGATCTAACATATTTCTCTTACTCATAATTTAATTGAACAAAAATCAAAATTTATTTTTTTATTTCATATTATTTTTTATTTTTATTGTGTGCATGCATGCATAAATTTAATTGTGAGACGTTATCCGAGATTTATTTTTTTTTTCTTGCATGCATGTAGGTTAATTTAAAAAAGAGTGATTGATTATTTACTTTAGCGTTAGCACGGATACGATCCGTTACTAGTCCAAATATGTTTGATCAAGATCAATAAAGCTTTCATTATCTTAAAAATTCTAAATATATATGAGGTTAAATTTCTCCCATCCTTTAACAAGTACATGCCTCCATCATACTTCAAAGCTAAAAATTAAATCGATTAAATCGGTTAATTTAGAACCAAATCGCACAGTCAATGCCAAGATTCTTCTGATCCTATATATTGGGAGGTATAGAAGATATATATACCTAGCTCAGTTTTAGGCAGGAGTTATTTGCCTCTAACCGGAGGTATATACCTATCGACTAAAACTAAATATTTATACCTCTCAAGGATTATTGAAGAAAAAAAACGAAAAAACATAGGTGAATTCGCAATCTATCTATATCTATTTATAAAGCAAGTAGTGTTTCCATCCAAATTTTATTTTGCCTGGCTATTTTGCAGAAAACCTTTTAATTTTTTCTGAAATTAACCCATAGTTCGCCTGGCTATTTAAAAAAATCAGTTAAAGAAAAAAATATGTTATTTTACAAAAACTCCTTGGGTGTTTATAAAATTAACCCGCAGTCTCAATGCTGAGAAGAAAAGGATGGTTTGGATGAAAAAAGACCTCCTGCGTCTCTCTCTTCCGTCCCCATCCGTACCGCGCCTGCGCCCCTCCCTTCCATCGCCACTCGGAGCTCCCGCACCGTCGCCTGGACCTTCGCCCTCCGCCTGCTTCCTCCCTGCGTCGTCGTCCCGCTGCAACGTATGGGTATTTTGCTATATATATCTATAAAGCAAGTAGTGTTTCCACCCAAATTTGGTTTTGCCTGGTTATTTTACAGAAAATCCCTTGAGTTTTTTCAAAATTAACCCGCAGTTCGCCTGGCTATTTTAAAAAACCAGTTAAAGAAGAAAAAGAGGTTATTTTTCATAAAACCCCTTGAGTGTTTATAAAATTAACCGCAATCCCAATCTTGAAAAGAAACGGAGGGCTTGGATGAAAAAAAGAACTCTTGCGTCCTCACTTCCGTCTCCATCCGCGCCGCGCCTACACCCTCCCTCCCATCGCCGCTCGGAGCTCCTGCACCGCCGCTTAGACCTTTGCCCTCCGCCTGCTTCCCTCTCTGCATCGTCGTCCCGTTGCAACACACGAGTATTTTGTTAGTCTATATCTATAACTATCTATAAAGCAAGTAGTGTTTTTACCCAAAATTTTGTTTTGCCTGGCTATTTTGCAGAAAATCCCTTGAGTGTTTATAAAATTAACCCGCAGTCCCAATGCTGAAAAGAAATGGAGGGCTTGGATGGAAAAAAGACCTCGTGCGCCTCTCCCTCCTGCGCCCCTCCCGTCCCCATCCGCGCCGCGCCCGCGCCGCGCATGCGCCCTCTCTCCCGTCGTTGCTCGGAGCTCCCGCGTCACGTCTACACTCCTCCCTCTCGTCCCCATCCGTGTCGCGCCCCATCTTCACCCGTTGCAACGCACGGGCACAGTAGCAACTAGTAATCTATAATTGTTTATAAAGAAAGTAGTGTTTCCACCCAAATTTTGTTTTGCCTGGCTATTTTGTAACCAATTGAGTTTTTTCGAAATTAACCCCAGTCTGTCTGGCTATTTTAAAAAAATAGTTAAAGAAGAAAATAGGGTTATTTTGCGAAAACCCCTTAACTATTTATAAAATTAACTGTAGTCCAAATGTTGAAAATAAAGGGAAGGCTTAGATGAAAAAAGACCCCGCGTCCCTTTTCTTGCGCCCCCATCCGCGCGCGCTGTGCCCCTTCCTCCGTCGCCGCTCGGAGCTCCGGCGTCGCCGCTGGACCTTCGTCCTCCGCCGCTTCCCTCGCATCGTCGTCCAGTTGCAACACACGGGCATTTTGCTATATATATCTATATCTATAATTTATATAACTATCTATAAAGCAAATAGTATTTTCACCTAAAATTTTGTTCTGCCTAGCTATTTTGCAGAAAACCCCTTGAGTGTTTATAAAATTAACCTGCAATCTACCTGGCTATTTTGCAGAAACCCCTTAAGTGTTTATAAAAGCGCCGCGCATGCGTCCCTCCCTCCTGTCCCCATCCACGCCGTGCCCCGACTTCACCCGTTGCAACGCACGGGCACAATTGCTATATGTATAATCTATCTATAACTATTTATAAAGTAAGTAGTGTTTCTACCCAAATTTTTCGTCCACCTGGTTATTTTACAGAAAACCCCTTGAGTGTTTATAAAATTAACCCGTCCCAATCTTGAAAAGAAAGAAAGGGCTTGGATGGAAAAAAGACCTCCTACGCCCTCCCTCCCGTCCCCATCCACGTCGCGCCGCGTCCGCGCCACGCCTGCGCCCCTCCCTCCCGTCGTTGCTCGGAGCTCCCACGCTGCGCCTGCGCCCTTCCATCCCGTCGTTGCTCGGAGCTCCCACGCCGTCGCTTGCTTTCCTTTCTGCGTCGTCGTCCCGTTGCAACGCACGGACATTTTTGCTAGTCTTACTATAACTTGCGACTCTTTAAGTGCTTAGAAGTATATACCTCTCCAAAGGATGATAGAAAATTAACCTCCATATGTAATCAGGAAAATCTTAAATAACCCTTGTGTGCGAAAATCGTTTTGTTAGTAGCGAGTATAACTACTCAAGGTCAAATGCGCCCATCCCTAGCTACTCCCTTCATTTCATATTATATATAAGTCGTTTTGACTTATTTTAATAATTTTTTAGGTTTGGCCAAAATTATAGAGAAATTTAGCATTGCTTTGACTTTTTTTCTTAGTAATTTTTTTAGGTTTGACCAGATTATATAATACCGAACCAAATTAGTTTTATTTAAATATAACATATTGAATCTATTTTGATAATATATTTGTTTTATATTCGAAATGTTGCTATTTTTTATAAACTTGGTCAAACTTAAAAAATTTGACTAAACAAAGTAAAAATAACTTATAATATGAAACAAGAAAGTAGTAAACATCTGCCTCCCTGCTCTCATCTACCAATAATGTAACACACAAGTTGTGCCTTAAGATCTACTTTCTTCATCCTAAAATAAACAAATCTAAATCAAGATGGGACATAACTGAGTACAACGAATCTGAAAAGAGATTGAAAGGTTAGAGAAAGGTTAGGATATGACATAACCCAGCACAACGAATCGGGACAGACTCTATTAGATTTCTTCTCTTGGGTTATGTCTCATCCCAACCTGGATTGACTTGTTTTGGGACGGAGAAATTCCTTTCGTTATTAGTCGATTTAACTTTTTAGTTTTTTTTATATTTGCCTAAGTTTGTAAAAATAAATCAATATTTCTAACTAAAACAAATATATTATCAATGTTATATTTAATTAAACTAATTTGGTGTTATAGATTTTATTAAATTTGACTAAACCTAAATAAATTAATTTAAAAAATCAAAATGACTTATGATAGGAAACGGAATGAATAAGATATTAGATCATCATTGATTGGCTAAATCACTCCCAATACCAGAATTTAAGATTATAGAAGTTTTACGGTGGTTGAAAAAAATATGGACCGTTCATTGTTTTAGATCTAACGGTAAAGAATTAGAAGGAACTCAAACAAAAGAACTAGAAGGAATGAGAGGAACTAAAAAGAAAGTGGGCAGTATAGTAAAATAACATATTCATCCGATCGGATGAGACGGTGGAAGTGTTCACGTTATTGCGTTTGCGGACGTGCGGGCGGCGGCGGAGGCGTTTTCCCCATCCGGAGTCGGCGGCGGCGGCGTTCGCGACCGTGAGGGCGGACATGGCGGCGGCTGTTTCCCATCCCGGAGTCGGCGGCGGCGGCGTTTGCGGCCGTGCGGGCGGCAGCGTTCGCGGCCGTGCGGGCGGCGGATTCGGCGGGTCGTCTTCATCCCAGTGGTGGCGGCGGCGGTGTTCGTGGCTTTTCCCCATCCCGGCGGCGGCGACGGCTGCTTTCGGTGGTCGTCTTCATGCCGGGGGCGGACACAGCTGCGGTCGCGGCTCCTCCATCCATCGCCGCGCGCGCCAATCCCCTCCTCGCTCAAGCAGGTTCGGCCCCGACCGAACTAACCCTATTGTCTTGATCTGGCCACTTTAGAGGAACATTGATATTTGATTCTTGTGCAGCTTGCGGTCGACGCCGCGCCTCCGAGCCTGTCTCCGATTCTGCGCCGCCCACCTCCGAGTTAGATTCTCAATTTGCTATACAGTAAAGACGATAATATTTGACATTTTCTTTTGGAAGATGGGAGTAACATTATTCGCTGTTGATCTGTGTAAAATATTGATGTGTTATTGCTTATCAATCTGTTGCTGCATCATTTTCTAGGGATTGGACTATTGAACCTAACAGAAAGGATCGTATTGTGACTCAATTGTGATGTAAATATGTTGATTGACAGATTCCATTACAGCAATTACTTAGTATTTTCGAGTATTGATGTGTTTGCAGAGATTTTTTATAGCTTTTGAGTTATGAATCAGTCCGGTGACGTTGTTTAGAATAATGCAGGAGAAGAGACTTGATGAGCGAGCAGCTAGTTTCTTAGGATCATCCCAGTTTTTAGGAGAAGAGACTTGATTTTGCAAATATGTTGTACACTGACAGTTTGCCATTTTTACCTGCATGATCTTTTTCTAGAAAAATGCACGGGAAATTAAAATAATAACTAATAAAAAAGCCTGTTTGTAGCAGAAGAGAGCAAAATATGCAAGTGATTCTCATATGAAATAATGTATGTTAGTAATATCGTATGAAATATTGCATACAACATCCATGTCTTTTCTTGTGGCCATGTTTATCGATAGATGTGAACTCACTTGAGGTTCGTATAGAAACTCATCTCTGCTCTGGATCTCAACCACTGCATCCTACTCGTACGTTTAATTACATTTTCTCATTTAGTCATTTCGATGACACATATAGTCACCACACTTGAAAAATCTGGTCCACTGGCTGCATAATAGCATGGGTTGGTTATTGCAGAAAATTTTGACAAGTGCAATTATACATGTTGCTTTCAACAAAAGGGTTCTTTTGGTCTGCAGAGCTGAAAAATTTAGACAACTGACAAGCTGGTGAATGGTTGAATTTGAGAATGCTGCAGTGGAACAATAAATTATAGTTTACTCATAGTACATTGAAGTGTATAAGTGCACTTCACTGTATGTTTGTTCCTTTAACTAGAATTATTCACTTCAACAAGAACACCACTGCCTACGAGAACTACAAGAGGATCTTCGTGCCCGAGGGCCAGCAGCTGGAGAGCGAGCCGAATGAGCCGCTGCGTGTCAATGTGCTCTTCAAGCACGTGGTGAGGTGGTGATTGCCGAGACTGGTGACTCCTGCTTCAACTGCCAGAAGCTGAAGTTCCCTGAGGGCTGCGGGTGAGCATTATGTAACTTGGTACAACCCTGTTGTGAATGGTTTACAATGTTCTTGGTGAATATACTGAGTGGTTTATTGCACACTGCAGATATGAATTCCAAATGCAGTATTGTTCCATTGGATGGTTAGTGGGCGCATTGCTCGGATATGCTCAAGGTGCTAAGGACAAGCGTGTGATTGCCTGTATTATTGATGGGAGTTTCCAGGTGAAGCGCTGTGGTAACATGGATCTTTTGATCAGATATATTGCTAATATGACGGCATGTTTCTGATGTGTGATCGTGGTAATTTTCTGCAGGTGACGGCACAGGATGTGTCAACAATGCTTCGCTGTGCACAGAACAACATAATCTTCCGATCAACAACGGCGGGTACACCAATGAGGTGGAGATCCATGACGGTCCATACAACGTCATCAAGAACTGGAACTACACTGGCCATCCACAATGGGGAGGGAAAATGCTGGACTTCTAAGGTATGTAACTCATCGATCGCTTGTCGTTCACCACACGTTCGCCACACGAGGCTTAGATGGCGAGATCCTCCTACGGCGAGGAATTGTTGCGATGGCTGGCATGATGTACATTGCGCGGGTGAAGTGCGAGGAGGAACGACGGAGGCGATCGGGATGGCGCTGGGGAGAAGAAGGACTGCTGTGCTTCATTGAGGTGATTGCGCACAAGGACGACACCAAAGAAAGAGCTGCTTGGAATGGGGATCGAGGGTTTCTGCTGCCAACTCCAGGCCACCGAATCGTCAGTACAAGTTTTTTGTATTAGTAGTAACAAGCTGGGCTCAATCATAATAATGTGAACACTTTGCCCTTTAGTTATGTTCCTTTTGTCCATTCCCCCAAGGTTTCTATTATTCCAGTTTCTGTAGCTCTGTATGTACTTGTGCACATATGTTTGTCCAATCAAATGCTACGAGGGTTGCGAGGTTTTCAGCTTGCATCCATCTGTTTGATTTTGTGTTGCCATGTGCTCTCCGGCATTGGTAAACGATTGATGAGCACGGACGTCCAGTGAATCCTGTGCCATGCCGCGCTTCTTGCTGATTACTGGAGCTATGTGCTTGTCTGTTTTTGTTGATTTTGCGGCTAACGCGGTCACGATATAGAGCCTCACTCTACCTAAAGCATATTCGTTCTGCTTAACTTTAACCAGTCTTGATTGGATTAAGATTGTGATTGGCTTAAGAAGTGACATACATTGTTGCTTTCGACATCATGGTTCTTTGATTTTATTTTGGCTGAATGCATTGAAGGCCTAGTATTGTGTACCATTTTGGACCAGAAGACACGTATATAGAGTCACATGCTTTGATGGCTCGCCACCTCGCCTTTCAGTACCATTTTGGACCAGAAGACACGTATATAGAGTCACATGCTTTGATGGCTCGCCACCTCGCCTTTCAGTACCATTTTGGACCAGAAGACACGTATATAGAGTCACACGTATATAGAGTCACATTTATCGTACCATAGGACAAGTATTTAGCTAGTTTGAACAAAAGACACGTTGTATAACTATTAAACCTGGTGTTCACTCATGAAAACCTATAACCAAAGGTATATTGTCACAGAACAACAGTTATAAAGTTAAGAGCAATATATAGCGAAGGCTAACAGAAACATACTAAATTGTATCATATGTCAATAGCAACCTCATTGGACGCCACTTTACATCCTTGTGACCTTGCATCAATATTATGCCCAACATCACAATTAGCATGTCAAATTCCTTAGCACGGCATGGGCATGTGATAAACATTCTGCAGAGGTAGGTAGTGAACAAGCACTATTTCGCCGATATCTGTTCCCGTATAATTACAAGCGACAACACTGAAACAAATAACCAGCCCGTCCATGTTTCGCTAACATTAGCAAGAAAATTACAAATATGTACAGCTACGAGCAAACTCGCATGAGAAAGGCAAGTTTCCTTCACTCCTACAATCCTACGCGATCCTGTGCACTAAAATTCTCTCGGGCTTCGAAAAGCGTACATACGAATCATTCGCAGATTCAGCACAATGCAAACCTTCGGGAACCACCAAATCACCACCGGCAAATTCCTGGTTTCTCGACGGCGGAGGGCGAGCGTCTCTTCGTACTTGGAAGGATAGACGAACAGAGCCTCCTTTTCATTAGGTCTTGGCAAAGGACTACGCTGAGAGTTTGCAATCGGAAAATATACGGTGTTCACTAAATTGGCTAATGGACTAGGATTGGAGTTTAGACCTAAGGGTGTAGGGGAGAAGTTAGGAGCAACTTCCTGGATTGATAGTGGAGTCAATCGAAAAGTTGACGATTCGGAAGGCCTACCATTGGTTGGCTCACTGGCAAAAAAACAATATGTCAACTATGTTATGATCTACGAAGACGAAAAATCGAATAAAATAACATTTTAAGGTAAGACCACTAAATAAAAGGAAACTACTCACCCTACAGTATTTTTTCCTTTCAAGCAGGAATCACTCTTCGAGGCTGCTTTGTCTCTTGAACCATTTCCATTATCCTGTCATATAAAGTGACATCATATACTCATGTGGGTGGCAAAGAACTTATCTGGGAGACATAGACTTACACTGGATTTAATCCCCGCAAATGAATGTATGGAACCATGTTTGTTGTAATGACTTGAATTCCGGATAAAGGGATGCTCCAACAGCTCACTTGCAGTTGGCCTCTCTGCTGGATTCCTCTTGAAACAGCATTGCAGAAAATCTTTGCCCTCATGAGATAAATTGTCAGGAATTGGTGGGTCTTTATGCAGAACTCTAAACATTGCAGCAGGCTGTAGAACAAAAATGATTTATTATGACTAGTGTTTCAGAATAATACTTTTTTATGTTTAGTTGTGCATACCCAAACTACCAAGCCATTCACTGGCTACACTTATCACATTAACATGTCACATAGGTATTACAATGGTTATGTGTGTGAGACACTTGCATTGAAACACAATAATTGAAAACAAAAATGTTGGTTGGGTGAAGTGGTTCATATTTAGGGATTACAATAGGCAGACTAGAGTCATGACATGCATGTTACTGAGCTTCATGTAAAGATAAACACTCATCAACGAATGTATCCAAATAACACACCATGTATTGAAAATTCTTGTGCCACTAAAGAGTAAAAGTAATGGCAGTATTGAACTTAGAAATATATATATGGCTCTATTTTGCTGATGGAAATAAAAACATATACTACAGCACCTCATGGATTAAAATTTTATAGAGGTAGAAATAAAAACCTTTTAACTATTGTTTCAATTCAACGCATAGAGTTGTTCGCATTCAGACCTTACACTACCGTATTACTAACAAATCCACTCAGAAAGCATGCCCTAATACCAACAAATTTGTCCAATCCACTACAACTCACACTTGCAGCACCTAATTTAACAGAAACATGAACCGAATCAAGGCGAGCAGCAAGGAAAAAAGTATGCACCAACCGGGCCGAGGCGTCGTGGAGGGAGGGGAGGCGAGGCCGCTGCCAGGCCGGGGCGGCGACGAGGGAGGGGGCCGGCGCGGAGAGAGGGGAGGCCGGCCCCGCCGGGCCGGGGCGGCGAGGAGGGACGGGGACGGGGCGGCGCGGAGGGAGGAGATGCGAGGAGGGAGGGGGGCCGGCGCCGAGGCGGGGAGGAGGGGGGGCCGCGCCGAGGGGAGGAGGGGACGGGGCCGGCGCCCGTGGGGGAGGAGGGGGCCGACGCCGAGGCGGGGAGGAGGAGGGGCCGACGCCGATGCGGGGAGGAGGGAGGGGGCCGGCGCCGATGCGGGGAGGAGGGAGGGGGCCGGCGCCGATGCGGGGAGGAGGGGGGCCGGGCGCCGATGCGGGGAGGAGGAGGAGGGCCGGCGCCGATGCGGGGAGGAGGGAGGGGGCCGGCGCCGATGCGGGAGGAGGGGAGGGGGCCGGCGCCGATGCGGGGAGGAGGGAGGGGGCCGGCGCCGATGCGGGGAGGAGGGAGGGCCGGCGCCGATGCGGGGAGGAGGGAGGGGCCGGCGGAGGAGGAGGAAGGAGGAGGGGGCCGGCGCCGATGCGGGGGAGGAGGAGGGGGCCGGCGCCGAGGCGGGGAGGAAGGAGGGGCCGGGCGCGGGGAGGCGGCCGGCGCGGCGCGGAGCGAGGGAAAAGGTATCGAATCCGCGCTCGAGAGGAAGAAGAAGGACGCCGCTCCGTGACTCCGTCTTGTCTTCGAAAAAACAGATGACTAAAATACCCTTAAACACCTTATTTTAATTTAAATTAATTACATAATTTTTAACGGTCAGAATAAATCCGTGGAAGAAGGAACTAGAAGGAACCAAAAGAAACCAGACAACCACTGTAAAACACCTCTTAAGATTATTCAACAGAAAACTTGGTCCAATGCTCCCATCCCCGCGTCTCGCTCTTGTTTTGTTTTGTAGGGGAGAGGGCTCGCTCCCAAAATCTCTCCGCGCACTTCTTTCCTCCATCCCCGTGCTTCTTCCCGCCAAGAACTTCCTCCATTGCAGCCGACCGGAATGGAAGAGCAGATTCCTCAGCCACCGCCGCTATGTCGAGCTGCTCCGCCGCTGGCCACATCTTCCCGGAAAGCAAGCCGAAAATCATCACGACGGAAATCATAGCCCCGATGGTTCGATTCGTCACGCCGCCGACTCCTCCCATGGCACCTGGGCGTCAATCGCCTCTTCCCCAACTCATCCGCATCTTCCATTCATCCTGCCGCCGCCCCAATTCAACCATTTGGACACTACCCCGACGACGTCGACGCCACACGCTTCCTGACATCTTGTCGGCTTGGCGCCTCCCTGACTACCGGCCACCCGCCGTTGTTCGGGAACACATAGGCGACAGCAGGGTGAGGCGACCACTCAGCAACCATCAATTAGAGACGACCAGGCTGGTCACAGTATCCGCGACTCAGCCGGAGTTGATTTATCGATGGATTTGTCGGTCGGTGATGAAGAGGAGTTCCTCCGTCAAAGCAATTTAGTTGTTCTGAAATCGTTCCTGCTGCTGCTGCTCTATTGAATAATCTGTTGTTTTTTTAACGGAAATTGAATAATATGTTGTTGTTGCTGAATAATCTGTTGTTGAATGTGCTGGTGCTATATGCTGATGTTGCTGCTGCTGAGTGCTGATCCTGTTATGGTGTTGCTGATTGCTGGTGCTGTTGATCTAAATGGTGCTGCTACTTGCTGATCTTACCGATGCTGCTTGTATCTGCTACTACCATAATCTTCTACTGCTGTTGCAGAATAATTTAGTCCAATGTAGTGTGGTTGATTGACATTGAAGAACATGTGTCATACTGATATTTGTAAGACAGCTAAAATCACATCAGCACACTATTTTCATCTCTTTGTTTTTTGAAAGAACAGTAACATAAATTCTAATATTACACTACAGTTCCACTTTTGTAATTTGTCCTCTGGTTTCTGAAGCTGAGCAGAGAGCAGCGCTGGATGCCGGGATGCGATCCAGCACGCGGCCGATCAAGATCACACTGGACAGAAAAAATAACTGATTCCAACTGGTTAGTTTTATATGTGGCCCATTTTTTATGTTTAGGAAGTCAGTTTTTTGCTTTCTTTTGAATAGATCAATATATTCACCCCTCAAATTCTACTTAGGAATCCTAATAACTAAATTTTGGGGGCAGAATTTTCAAAGTCTCTTGGTGATTGGTGATGCTCTTATTGCTTAATTTCCGGCCTCAATTCCACCAGAAATAAAGGGTATATGTAGCATCTTGGATTGATTTTGGCACACGGCAATATGCACTGCCGTCGTCAAGTTTCTATTATGCATATTGTTTTTTTTCTAGAATATGGCAATATATAGCTTTATACTTTTGCTTTATTAAAAAATTGACTTAAAAAAAATCTAAAACACCATGCAATTTGAAAACGTATATAGCTAGGGCCAAATATCAACGGCTGTACACCAGTTTCTTTTACTACTTGCCTATACTAACTACTTCACATGTACTACGTACTACTCCCTCGACATAGTTGACTTTGACTATAAAGATCGACCTCTCGACTTATTAAAAATTATTCAATTATTCAGTTGAAAATCCAAACTTAGTAACTCCGATTATTCCGTTGAAAATTTCCCCATGAACAAGTTATTTATCATCACTATTTTATGAAATTATGTCGTTGCCAACAATATAGGAGAGAGTTGTTTGATCTAAAGTAAAACAAAGTTTAGTCTGTCAATGACAAATATTTATTTTCTCATTAAAATATGTCAAGGTTACCAACTTAAACCTACGACTCATTTTACTCATTTTTATTTGTTTTGAATGCTATTTTTGCAGGTCAACTATTTTTTTCTGCATGCCTTGTACTCATTCCTTTTGAAGATAATTAAAAAGAACTCTTCTGATGCAACCGCTTACTTATGTGTTTTTGAGCTTACGCTTTGCTAGCTTTTTAAAAGCTAGCTTACGTATCTTTCAAAGACACCAAAAGCCAAAAAGCTTATTTCAGCCGACTTCACTTTTCATTCATTTCCTCGAAACTAGCTTTCCACCTTTCGAAAGCCACTCAAAACACGTTGTTTGTTTTTAGCTTTCAGAACTTCAAAAGCGAAACTAAAAATTACCTAGAAAGCTGAAACAAACAGGGCCTGCTTTGGTTGGCATAGCTTCATATATTAAATTTACGATAGATTTAAAATTTATATGTTAAATTATAGTGATTTAAACTTTTAAATTTCATCTAAAATAAGAACAATATGATTAATTCAAATGTTGTCAGATACATGGATTTGTAAACCTAAGAATATCTAGCTTCAAAAATTCTTGAATACGGAGCTGCGCCAAAAGAGGAACTTAGTCTGAATAAATCAATCCCAAATTGTGCCATGGTCATATAAATTAGTGATATATTGCCATGTCAACTCACATATTCTTTAATCATTTCTCATGATGACAATACATTACTAATTAAGTAAGATTATCATGCATATCGACTCGACGTTTAAGGAATATATATACACATATTTATAGCTTTAGTCTACCTAATTAATTATTTGTGAAAAGCAAACTACAGTAGTACGTACCCATCCAGTTAATCATAAACAACAACCACTACAATAGAACATGTCGGAAAACATTCTCTAACGCCTTGTCGCCGCCGCCGACTCCGCCGCCCATTGCTGCCTCACCCTGTATATGTACCCCTCGGCGGCCGCGTCAATGCTGCTGCGGCCTGCAGTAATCGCCGCCGGTGGCGGTGCTCCGCCGCCGCCCACCCTCGGCGTCTGCACCGAGTTCACCACCGTCGGCGGCGGCGCATTCATCTTCTTCTTCACCGGCTCGATCCTATCCACCTTGTGGACGCTGATATCCGGCATATTTGTCTTGCTCACACACACAGAAAAGGCTAGCTAATTAGCAAGTAACTAATTGTATAGCTGATCGATCAATCGAGTTCAGCTAGGTTAAGCTTGCTCTGAGTGGATGATTATGAAGCAACTTAAGGCAAGTATTTATAGATGGAGATGAGATGATAGAGAAGTAACCCTAATAACTATGTAGAGTACCTTAGCCTCCAAGGATAGAGGAAGGCGAGATCATCAGAAGCTTAGGAAAATGCAGTGTTTTTTCTGACGAAAACGACTTCACCATAATTATGTGCATAACTCTATCTGCAGGTCAATTAAAACATAAAGTTGTATGAACCATTTGACTCAGCAACGAAAAAAAAGTATGGACCAGCTAGGAATAGCGTGTTCTCAAACAGTAGTCTGATAGAGCAAGACTTGACCTGACCAAGTGACCATGCACACACACAACACAAGTGCCTCGAACTAATTCTCCTTTAATTCAGGATAAAATTAAGTATATATACGTAATCTCAATTCGATTTAATTACGTCATCAAATAATTGCAGCTGGTTAATTTCATCAGCCTGAATGCGTCAGGACTCGATCAGGAGAGTTCCAAATTCGAATCAGATTCGGTTATTGAATTGCAGGCCGGCCGCGCACACACGCATCGAATTTGAGACCTGACTCCATCTCGCCGCATACATGCATATATGAAGATTTTTTTAGAAATAATAATAGTATTTGAATAGAAAATTAAAAAGTATTGGTCAGATGGTTGAAATCATAAATTTAGTACCATTGTTGAACAATCAAAGTTATACATGACTCATCATCGAACAACCACAATACAATTTGTGACATGTTAAAACCTCCACGCTTTGACAAGCCGATAATGGTCACTGTCAATCTTTGCTATGTTGCTAGGTGTCTGTGATAAACTTGTCAAATTTTAGCAGTTTAATAGGTCCTATAACGACTCTCTGTCATTTTATTGTTTATTTGAAGGACGATATGCTACTATTTCTCTATTTTCCACCAAGTAATATTTTTTATTCAAAATAATAATACATTTTTTTAAAATTTTCATATATGGACGGGTAAATCTGATACATATATTTAGCAGTTAAACAGTGTGCATATCTTGTCGTAATTTCGTCGGGAATAATTAGCTGCCAATCACTAGCTGCTGCCTCCTGCCTGCGCTATACCGACAGATATATATGAAACGCGGTAGCCGTACGTGTCTTTTAGACCTAAGATATGATAATACGACTAGTGATGAGCAGTACTAGTTCAGACGGCTACGGTCTACTCCCCCATGCTACAAATACGATCAGGGATTCTAGATTGTTTAGTATAGTTTGAAATTGAGGTGAAATTATTTCTAGTTCATTTGATTGCATAGAAAAAGCCACGCCGCTAACGATACAGCAATTAGTGAGCAGTACATGCGCATGTAGTGGTTCGTATATTGGGAAGGTAATATACGTATAAATGGAGAAGCCCAAAATCCTTTTTATTTTCCTATAATATAATTCATAATTTAGTTCTACATATATATTATATAAAATTTATGTATGGTTTATTATGTTGTCTATTAGGCCATCTCTGTCAAACAGGCAACAATTTTCTCTCTTCTGCCTCTGCCTAATAGAAAATAATGCGTGATGTCACCAAACCGAATGTAAAAGTTTTGTAATTTCATAAATTACTAGAGATATATAGGTGTAGACATGAACTAATTATCATTAAAATAAAACTCAACTTTATCATGGAGTAAAAAAAGACAAATTTGGAATGAATAGTATAAGATACTATTCATTTAAAGTTTGTCTTTTTTCATCAACGAAGTTGAGTTTAAACTTGAGATTTGACATAAATATATTTTATGTCTATACTAATTTTTAATGAATTTATAAAATTTTTAAATATGATTTTCATAAATTTTCACTTATTTGATTGGTTTCACTCGATATTTTTCAGTCATAAATATTAATTACTATAGTTTATGCCATGTCTACTACTCCTATAGTTAGACCCAATTACACTTAACATGCGGTGAGCCACATCATTAAAAAAGACCGTTAGATCACTACCATTCTTAATCACAATCATAGTCGTTGGATCATTTCTATACTTAATTATAGCCATATAAACATATTAATTATGTATGCTAACTGTTCTGTATTAATTGTGGCTTAACATGTATTGAGCATTTTATTGTCTCACCTTTAGTTCATGTTGTTTTTAATTGTTTTAGAATGATTTCTGAAATCCCGCAGCAATCATATATGCTTTTATTTTCTGAAATCTCTTAGTTTTTTGTTGTAGGATGAACTTGACGCAGACATCATCGATTAAAGTTTGAAAACTTAACTGCTTCAATATTCTTTCCTATTTCTACTTGGCTGGTTAGCATCAAAGGAAGGCTTATTACATATATATATATCCTATAATGAACCCAAATATTTGTTGCATGTTTGTGAGATTTGTTTGCATGTTTGTGAGATTTGATAACATATGTTTACTATGTACTGCTTGAAAGGCTTATTATATATTTACACCCTATAATGAACCCAAATATTTATTACATGTTTGTGAGATCATATTTTTTGTGTACTGTATGATGTGTTAGAATAAGAAGTTTGTTGCTTTCTGTTATAGTTAAATTTATTGTTTGATATTTTGGTGTGTTGTTGCTTTCTGTATTTGACAAATTGACAACTGCCTATGAGAAGTTGAGAACCGATGGATACCCGAAACCGAAACCTGATAGATATCTGTGGGTTTAGATTTAGGTTTATATTTACACCTGTGGGTTTTTCGTGGGTGAATTTTATTTGGGTTGATGGGTTTAGCCATGGATGAGTTTTCTTTGTACCTCCAACCGAACCCGGTGGGTGTCATCATACATCAGGGCTAATTAATTGCGTCATGTAATAATGTGTAAATTAGCTATATATATAGCCATGACAACTCGCATCTTCTTTAATGATTTCTCATGATCACAACACACTGATTACTAATTTGTTAACCAAGAGGACTACCATGTTGACTAGCTCGATGATTAATAAGGAACATTACACATTTTTAGGCTTTAGCCTAGATAAATTAACCTCGACGTCCATATTTGTGACAAGTAATTAAGCTACGTATAATAATCCAGTTAATTAATCAATAACAACAACAATGCAACAACTTGTTAATAAAAACACCAAAAACTAACATTCATCCATCCATGTAGATCTTTGTGTTGCATGCAATATAATGCTTTCTCTAACGCTTTGTCGCAGCAGCACGAGTCGACGGCGATGCAGCCGCCGCCGACTCCGCCGCCCACCTCCGCTTCATCTTGTCGATGTACCCTGCGGCCGCCGCGTCAATGCCGCCACCTGCAGGCGGCGCCGGCGTCTTCACCTCGTTCACCACCGTCGGCGGCTCGATCCTGGCCACCCTGTGGACGCTGATCTCCTGGACACGCGGCATACTGTTCGTCCTGATCGATGACGAGGTGTGTTTTGGTCGATCGAGAGGAGGTAGCTACGATCTCTCTGATGACAATGTGTGTGTTGATGTGTTCACGTTGAGCTAGCTGTTGCTCTGAATGAATGATCACGAAGCCACTCATTGCATGTATTTATAGAGGCGAGATCAATCGAGAAGAAGCTTCTTGTGAGGTTTGATATATAATTTGTGCACTGTAGCTACCGTTGATTGACCTATTCAGGCATTCAGCTGAGGAAAATGCACTGTTCTTTCTGACGAAAACTCCAACTCCAAGAGGAAACGATGCACACAAATCTATGCGAGGTTCAGAATAGCATTAGCTAGTGAAGGTCAAATTAAAGTGTAAAGTTGTATGAACCATTTGAAGATCCAGCAAGGAAAATATATGTGGACTAGCTAGCTAGCTAGCTAGCTACAGTAGACTGGATATTACTGAAACTTCCTTTGTATTCAGTTCGCTTTGATTGCGTCAAATTGCACGGTGGTTTCGTCTCCGATCGTCGAATGCGTCAGGAGCGTGTTCCGAATTCGAATCAGATTCGGTCTCTGTGGCGAATAGAATTTGCAATTTGCAGGCCGCGGCCACACGGATCCAAAGACTTATTGACTGGATCGCCGCATACATCCATCTACTTTATATATACACTTACGTATACTTATAAAATTTGATGCATAGCAGTTGAATTGAACAGTATGCCTATCGTCATCGTAATTTCGTCAGGAATAATTAGCAGTCAATCACTAGCTGCCTCTCAGTACTGTCCCTATACCAACAGATGCGATAACGCGGTAGCTAGCTACCTGTACGTATGCCTTAAGACCTAAGATACTACGATGCTATTACATGCCTAATTTCTGACTTGATTCCTCTACTCATAAAAAGACGGCATCTTGGATTGGATATTGATCGGCACAAGTACACTCCAATAAACTCGTCGTCGTTAATTTTTTTTCCCAGAAGGGAGATTTCGTCCTCGGCAAAGTTTCCAATACAAGCGTCTAGCCCTGGAGACAAATTTTTATTTCTCAAATTTTTCTCTCCCTATTTAAATAAAAACAATAAAATAATGATCACAGTGTTCCTAGTTAATTATTAATTTTTATGGCCGTAAATAAATAAAATCATCTATAACTTCCGTTACTCAAATAAAAAGAGACTTTCGATGTATCATTTAGGTGAAAATTTTTGTGGATATGCATTAAAATTTATAATCTGTCTTTGAGATTTCTTGAATCTTCAGGTTTAAGGTTATAATAATAAATAATTATATACATTTATCGATATAGAGACTAAAATATGAATATATTTTTTCTAAAAATGAATTTATAACCTTCCGTGAGGGCAACGTGTCATGGTCTCGGTCTCCACTCTCCAGAGCGTCTCCAGAATTTATAACGGATGTTTTCTTTTGGGTCGGATCTATTCCCCCGTTTTGTTATAGCCTATAGCAAAACAAAAAAAAAACACGCACAAGCCTTTTTTGGAGACACCGGATTGCACAAAAATTATCCCAGATTGCAGGAAGGCTTGTCCAAAATCAAAACGAGCAGTTGGCATCAAGGAAAAAGTTTTGTCCAGATAAAAACCAGATACTTAGCACACAAAAACAAATCACATAAAAAACTGAAGTGAAAAGTAAAGTGAAGATATTATTATGCTAAATTGCCTGAACTGAAGACTAAATGCTATCGTGCTAAAAAATTGTAGTAAATGCTGCATGGTACATGTCCATAAAAAAGTATAATCCTGAAATAGTCACAAATCCTTAGCAAAACAGAGAAAAATCAAAAGAAATGAAGGCCATCCTGCCTGTGATTCGAAAGCATATGTTGTTTCTGCACTTGTATTAACAGTATCTTGTAATTGTCATGCCTTCTGAAGCCAAAACAAACCTCTACCTGCTAAAATTTGCTGCTGTTTTTCGCAGCTTCTGCAGCTAAAACTACTCTGTAGCTTCTACAGCTAACACTAACATCAGAAATTCAAGAATGATGTTCCCATGTTCTCTCTGATTCCTCTGTTCCCAGCCTAGCCCCTGCGACTAGTTGAAAAACATAACAAAGTTAGTCCGACTAAAAGACCATATTCAGTATGCTTTGCTCAGTTCAGAAAAGCAAGAGTGTTACCACTATTCGTGCAAAATTCTCTATTCCTATTCTTGCAGATTGTTCTGAACAATATAAAAACACATAGAAGAATCTGGTAGAGCATTATGAAGATTGTGAAAAACATAGCAGGAAGCCTCTGAAATTCGAAATGCTTGCACCATCTGAAATTAGTTCTGAACTATTAATGACGGTTGCGCCATTTGATGGATCGTGATATCTGATATGTTGTAATTAGATGCTTGCTTACAAAACTATTCATGTAGCTTAGAAAGCTAACATAACCATGTATTACTTTTAGTAAAATACAAAAAATTGCTGATAGAACTAATAATGCTAACATAACTAACATCTATTTCCTGAAATTTGATATCAAACCTAACCTCTACTTGTTAAAATTTGCTGACAAAACTAACTTCTAGTTGGTAAAATTTACTATATGATAGAACTAATCATGCTAATAGAACTAACCTCTACTTGCTGAAATTTGCTAACAAAACTAGCCTCTACTTGCTGAAATTTGCTAACGAAACTAACCTTTGCTTGCTAAACTTTGCTAACAAACTAACCTCTCTTCCTGAAATTTGCTAATAGAACTACTCATGGTCAATGCTAAATAATAAAACGCTTATCTATTGACCGATATTTGGTAACAAAACAAAAACTTTTTTGACTGAAATTTGATTGATCTAACCGGTTACCGTATATATACATGTACCAATTCTTCTACTCCCTCCATCGATATATATAAGCATTTATACATTGTTTAGCAGAAAGATTACGAAGAAAAGAACTTTGTATCCTTCGTTAAATAAGAAACGGTCGGGGGTAGAAGGATGACTAAGGATATAAGATGGAAAGAAATTTGAATAAGAGATAATTGATGTAACAAGTAGTTCTTAGAAATTCATAGATTTATAGACAAATTTTAAGTGTTTGGAATGCTCATATTTTGGATAGAGGTACTTCTTACATCTATAACGGAATTAATTAAATTGTAAAATCTATGATTTTTACACATTGCTACCGGAAACGACTTCATTGCCAGTTGGAGACTCTCATTTATGCCGGTGTTGACCCAAAATATGACCCAACCTGGTAGATTTGCTTGACTCTAGTACAGGTCCTAAATCAAATATGCCAATTAGTGTGATCCTATAACTAAAAGATAGATAGAAGAAATTGGATAAAAGGACAACCGGCCAATGGGCCGATGTAATAGAGTTTACCAGTCGATGCCAATAGAGATTGGATCAATGGCTATAGGTTCGATGTAGGTTAAATAACTGAAATAGCCCATAAAATTTATGTTATCATCGGCTATATCATAAAATTTATGATATAGGTTCGATGTTATCTTCTGGTTTTCTCAATAGGTTAAAGTCACCCACAATGAGCCAATCCATTTCATCAGGCATATGTATGTTGCCAAACCAATCCAAAAAAAGCAAGCTTTCCTTCAGGGTCACAGTGTCCATGGACAGAGGTGAGAATCCATGAGTCATCATTGTGAAGAGAGGAAAACAAAACTGAGATAGCAAAATTATTCTGAAAAATTTTAACTCCCTTGAAAACTAAGCTTTTCTAGATCACCAAAATTCCACCTGAGGCTCCCACTGAGGGTAGGAAGCAGAACTCATTAAAGATCCTAGGACAGAAATTTCTAATGAAGGATAAGTCAAGAGAACTCTTCTTGGTTTCCTGGATATTGACTATATCACAATTACTTTCAGTGATCTTATTTCTAAGAGACTCCCATTTGCTTTCTGCATTTAACCCCCTAATGTTCCAACATAGAACATTCCAACATCTAACACAAGAGCTCTAATTCATTTAATAATAAAAGGATAACATGCTTTGCTTAAGTATGAACATGCATAACATAAGTACATAAAGCAACCATCCAGACAAAAACCAAGGTCATTTGCAGCTATACAGAGCTGCTTAAACTGTTTTAACCACGAGCCATTACAAAAGGTAAAATAGCAAAACATCATAAGGCCAGGATAGGAAAGAACCAGCAGGAGGGGGGACGCCAACATCAGTGCTTTCTTCAGTCATCATTGTCCACATTATCCTCTTCTAGTTTATCATCAGGGCTCCCATCAGGGAGAGACAGAGTACCCACAGGGGTTGCCTTCTTCTTCTTGTTGTTGGATAGAGCCTCATCAGACAACTTTGAAGGGTCAATATCACAGAGGGTCAAGCCAAGCTTCCTGATTGCCTGAGTTGTCAGAGTTGGAGGGCATCCAATGCACTTCTTATCATTGCAGTGAGAAGTCTTGAAGCCTTTGTTGGAGTTTTTTTTTATCCTTGGACTCCTTCTTACTTGACTGTCCACTAGAACTGGGGTTCTTTTCTTTCTGGGGCCACTTTTGCAGGCAGTAGTGGGAATCAGGTCTTCTTTCTCTAGACCGTAATCAGAGTTAGATGTTATTCCTTCATTTTCAGAAGCAATCTCAGGACCTTGAACAGGACCAGGTGCCACTACTATAGTATCAACAATAGAGGTCAAGCTTTCTTTCTCCGGGCCGAAGACAGGAATAGTCACCATTTTTTCACCTTCCTTTTCAGGTTTTTCAGTGTTAGCAGTATTCTGCTCTTCTTCAACGATTGAACAAGCACTTGAGGCCTTCACACGACAGCTAGAAGGAATATTGAGCCCAATAGAATTGGGCCTCCAATGGCCGCCATAAGAGCACTGGATTTCAGTAGTTCCTTAGCCCTTTCAAAGTGACTAGGGGAGAGGAGTGTAGCAAAGAAGTTTGCCCACTCCAAAGGGACATGAAACTGAGGAGTAGTCCCAGTCTTTGGGGTGGAGTAGTTGGTCCAGACGCCAGTGGGAACCTCAATGGAGTCTGCAACCTTCTCCTTCCTCAAGTGCATAACAAGATCAACATTGTTGAAGAAAGTCCTAACAAAGGCCATCTGAGTATTTTCAGGCTCAGGTGGGGCAGCCTGGTTTCCCAGGATATTGAGTTTATTTTTGTTGGATTTGAAGCACTGTCTCAGCTCAAATTGAGCCATGCCTGCTCTTTTTTTTGAACCCTGGTCGGTTCTCAATCCAGCACCAATGAATCCCCTCATCAGTGTCATCTCCGTGGTGCTGGTTGAGAAATTTGGCATCTACGTGGAATTCTCAACTGGTATCGAAGTGTGTTTCTATATAGTAATGAATGACTCGTTCGAAATAATATCGCTCATCGCGATCGCAATCGCTACAATTTTGTTGTGACGTAGCCTGCTATAGCTGCTGCTGCTCATGCAGCTTGTTAGACTTGTATTAAGTTTTCTTGGTTTCGTGTTAAACTTGTATTAGGTTTTCTTTGATTTGTAGCACTGCGTGTCTATATATTTATAATAGTGACACTTTATTTATTGAGTTGAGATTATTGATCTTTTTCACAGCTGATTTTTGTTGCTAATACTAGTCCAATCAACTCAGAGGTATCGATCGATCGTTGTTAGCTGCAAATGCAAGAACATCAGGTTCTCTCCAGACACATAATGAATTGGACTCAAGAATTGCATATATATTCAGAAAAGCATGCACTTATATCGGTGTGATATATAGTGGACACTCCAAAGCAGAGATATTTGAGTGTCACTTTTGAAAGGAAGGTTTGATCTTTTTGATGTGGTGGCCTTGTGAAATATCTACAAGTTGCCGATTGCAATCTTTAAAATCATCCATTTAATTGTTTACTACTGATTTAGGAGTAGCTTGTGATGTCTCAAATAAAAACAAACAAACAGCCGAAAGTGAATCAAGTTTAGCAGTAATTTGTTTCGTGTGGTTTGATTGATTAAACTTCTAATGATGGTTCCAACTTACAGATGTTAGTTTTCACTTTCTGTGGTTCAATGTAGCCTTGTACATATAGTACCTATAGAGTTGCAGAAGAGATTCTCTTTTTTTTTAAAAAAAAAGTTGCAGCAGACATGGCTAGCTACTGAAAGTAAATCCTTTTTCCTGATCAGTAAATACTTTTAATTGATCTTAATTGACACCAGCTAGGTAAACTTGGCACAAAAACATTATATCAGAAATTAGTACACCTGCGTATGGGTATATCCTTCTTTGCCAGAAGAAAGAAAACTGGGAAACCATGAAAATAAGGGTGAATCAAAAGTTCTTGTTTAATCAATTATTGGGTGTTCATTATGCATGTACACTTATGTTTCATTCTTTGAACTTGTAATATAATTCAAAAGTGTCTGATAATTTATCTTTTAAAATAAAACTTTTGCCCGCACGTCCCGCCAAGTCATGGTATGGTCAAAACTAAGGTTTATTTCTTAAAATAAGTTTAGTTAAGTAGTTCAAAACATAAAAAATGAATTATCATACTTCCTCGGCCAGTAGCTCTACAGGCCAATAAAATTAGAGAGAATTGGTAGCATTCCAACTGCTGCTTGCTAGCTAGCATTCCATCAAATTCTACATATGTTAAGTGTAAACTAGAGAGAATTGGTAGCAGCCTTGATTAGATTGCATTGAGCATCAAGGGTTGTTTATACGGAGTAATTAACAGGTTGGAGAGCATGAAGCTTGGTCTCCTAGATAAGGCAGATAAGTCAGACGAGATACTTAAATCCTAGTTTACTAGATATGGAGATATGCCAAATATACTTAACATCAAGGATGGACTTGTGTCAGGTGGACACCGGCATATCCGACCTTTTTTTAAAAAAAAAAACACTAAAATGTAGTATAAAATCAAAGGACATAAAAATAAAATCCTCTCAAAAATAAAACATAACAGTGATCACGGTTTATCATGATTTGTCTGAAGGTCTTGTAATTGCCAAAAAATCAAATCAGGGAAGGAGGAAAAGGACTAGATAAAGAAAAACAGTGGAAAAAAGAAAATTAGCTAGATAAATTAGGGCATGATGTGATGATGCTTTATTGGGTCGTGCCATTGGAAGCTCGCTGTGCATTCACACTGCTGCGGTGCTCGTCATGCAGCTGTGCTCATTAACAAAAGCAATGAGACTACGAGAGGAAGGACTCAAGCTTGATGGGAATAATAATATGAACGTGCGTGTAAACACCAGACATCAGAGAGTATTTAGATTTGGGTTCAGATCAATAAAAAATCGATCAAAAGACGTGATTAAATCAAATTAAATCAATATAACATGAAAATGAACATGGGATTGATTGTTGTGAATTTTACAGTTTTTTCATGAATTATGAATTACATTTTAACAAAATTTTGAAAAATCTGACCAAAATTTTGCCACCAGAATTGGCCACATATATATATATATATATATATATATATATATATATGACGAAGTGATCGCTAGAATGGACACACTCAATATAATTTTTTTTCTGATCCACAACTGCTTTAACATAGAGAGCATACCTACTACTACAGTTGAAGCATATATATATATATATATATATACACACACACACACCCCATACATATATGCACATAGGATAAGACTATTCTACACCCTCTTTCCTCAAGGGTCCAACCCATCTCCCTCTCCTTTTTTTACCTAAAACTCACCTCCCACCCCAATCGAAACACGATCAAGGACGGTCAAAATGCTCCCACGTCAGTCAAACCTGTCTGCTAACTTTACCCTGCGTTCACCTATTTGATGTCCTTGTCTCATACGATCGATGCAGTAACAAGATGACCACCATACAGTAACACTGCAGCTTACATGGAATAACAATAATGAAATATAGTCATGATATATCTAGTTTTGTAGAGCTCTTTTTTAAAGCATTATGGTGCAAATGATTCAAAATTATAATATACGATGTGAGAGATATCATTGTTTAAATATGAGAGCTCTAAAGATATCACTTACAGTTAGATTTGCTAGTACAAGGGGGTGGTAGGTCTTATACATGTATTCGGTTGTTACCACATGTTATTCTAGTAAGAGTATCAAGAAACTACACTAACACAACAATAAAACTTATAGACATCACTGAACTCTTATAGTAACATCACGATGGAATTGTAGTAATGCATAACAGAGAATAGAAACAATAATGCTATAGTATTATTACTTATGGAGATGTAAATTTCAAAAGACAAATCTTTGAAGAGCAATATCTCTTAGATGATATACTACTTTTTAAAATCATTTTACATCATGATGCTAGAAAAAATATTTATCAAAAGTAAATCCGTAATGACTATATTTCAACTATATTTTATAGTTGTTACTACATGTAAAACACAGTATTACTGCACGGTGACCGTCGCGTTATTACACCGTTCCTGTGAGACAAAAGCTAAGGAAAGGTGGGTGGTGGGAAAAGTCAGCACGTGAGTTGATCGAGGTCTGACCGGTGTGGGGTGCTTTAACTAGCCTATAACCATGGTTGGAGGGGGTTTTAGGCCTTGGGAAGAAGGTAAAAGGTGGGTTTGGTCTATGAGAGGGAGGTGTTATAGAGTAAGTATTCTATATTCGAGGTGTAGAATAGTTTTTCTACACACACATATACACACATACATATAGCAAATCTATTCTACACCCCCATGGAATGACTATTATACACACCCCCTCTCCTATGGGCCAAACTCATCTTCCTCAACCTTGGCCCAAAACCCACCTACCATATTGGTCAAACTGACCTCTTGTCGGTCAAACCCTGATCAAACCTACCTGAGGACTCCCTCCCACACCCACCTCTTTGCTGTCCTTGTTTTACAAAAATTGCACTGTAACAGGGCGACCATCGTACAGTAACAAGACTAGTTTCTCACAGTAACACCGTCAAAAAAAGTCATGATAGATCTAGTTTTGTAAAATATTGTAGTGCAAACAGTAAAAAAAATATAATATGTAGTGTGAGGGATATCATTTTTTAAAGAATAGAATTTCAAAGATATTATATTTAGCTTGCTACTATGTATCTTTGTGTGTGCAAAGAGAAGTACTTTTAGCACTTGTGCCAACTTATGACCATGTACCTCTCTTACCTAAAGCAATATTACTATAAGAATTTCTACAAGATTGGGATTTTTAAAATTTAGCTCTGCACAATTAGTAGTACGCACTATAGCAGCATCGTTACCACTACGATCTGTATTACTACAATTTTATTATGACGTTATTGTCAAAAGTACAATAACATTCTATATTTTCTGTATAGTAACGTGGCGTGTTACTACACTTCTACGAGAATGTTACTATTGAAACATAGTAACATAGTAACATGTTATGAGTTTCGCAAACATATTTAATTTGTTCTAGATGGTAGTGGAAGAGATTAGAATGAGTCTCACAAAGTGATACAAAAGAAACAATCAATTGTCCCTGTAACAAATTAGTGTCATTGGATGAATTGATTAGAACTTGCTATGAACTATGAGACCATTGGTTCAAGTCTTGAGTTTACCAATTTATTGTCGATCCTATATGTACGAAAATGGTTTCTATACTCCTAGCTAGGACCTAGGAGTATGTATTCCTGCTCCCATCCACCGTTCATCCCAGCTAGCACCCAATCGAGCCCTGCTATCGGGTCGTACAAGTAAACATGTTTCAGTTTTACGAGAAAAATACCGTGATAATTAACCCATGATTATCCCGCACTAATCGGATCGGGAAACTGCCCGCATAAATTCCACGGCGGCTGCTCGCTCTCGTTCCCATCCCCGGCATCCCGATCCGCCTCCTCTCCGTCTCGGCGGACGGCGCCGGTGCCCCTTTGTCTAGAACGAGCAAGGTGGCGACGGCAGCTCGCAACACTGTACATGGGCCACCTAGGCGACGGCGTCCCCCGGCCCTGGTGGCGTCTTCTTCTCGCGCGCGCGTGTCTAAGTTATTGCACATGTTTCACTTTCGAATTAGCAGAAAGGAAGTTGCTAGTTTTTTCCGTATACTAGTAAGCGTGCACGTGGAATCCACGTTGCTAAAACATACATATTGTAGTTACTTTAAAATTTTAAGCTATAAATTTGTTACAGAACACCAAAATTATTACAAATATGAAAAGCTCTCAACCATGAATTCTCAATCAAAAGGGAAATCTCTTCATTATTATAGAAAATTATTTATGTTCTAACCGAAGGCATAAATCCATCAACCACCCATACGAGACGAAATAAATTACCACAAATTCAAAAAGGCAAAAAAACAAAAGAAAAGAAAAAAGCCCTGTCATGCCCATTCTTTGATTGTGGTATAGCCCAAGGGGCCTTTCTGCAAGTTCAATAACATACACGGCGGGTATGGACGTCACCCACAGTAAACACAGTAGATAATGTTTTTGTCATGATGGATTAAACAAGATTGATGCCATAATTATTTATCAATCTAGATCTTTCTGTAATCTGTGATGCCTGTCTAGTTTATAGTTATTTATTGTGTAGCCTTGTATTTATAGAATTCCCTTTATGTTTTTAGAATTACTGAAGACCCTTCATGTTTCTCATGCCGGATATTTTTAGAATTAGTTATTTATTATGTAGCCTTGTACTGATCCAAATATAACCCAAAGCTAGTTTTGAATTTTGACTTTTAAGTAGATCTTTTACTTTTCTTAACAATCATGAAAAGAGAGCTGGGCAATGGAAGTTGCGAGCAAACCACTGAAATTAATCCTAAAAATAAATTCTAAAATTAAAAATCAGTTTTAGATTATAACTGAAATCTGTATCGAGCATACGTTAATTGTGTCGAGCAATTACCAAGGTGTAGAAGTAGATGCATGTCATGTAATCACCCTTTGCAAATGCTTCCTTTCCTTTCGAATTTGCATCAGACACTTGTTCTTTCAGAGGAAGTGCATCCTATACAAATAGCATAGTTGGTTATGCAAAGTACATGTCATATGAGGTCTGACAAAGTTCAAACAATATGCGATGTGTTGCAGTTGGCAAACTAACTATTTTGCCCTTGTGATTGATTCAAGGAGAACGCCGCATAAAATGTTTATAAAAAAGCACAATGGATATATTAGGATACAATAAATACACGACATGTTATTGACACAAAATAATACATACCTTTCCAATGCATTGGCCTACCCAAGGGCAGTGGGAATCAGCCAATGATAGGAATCAGCCAAGAAAGAGCTTCCCTGGAGCACGCGCAGCAGTTAAAGTCTAACATGAAGGTAGCGGTAAAAGATGCTCGCCGACAAGCTGCACAAAATCAAATTGATCAGGGAGATGGGCCTATTCAAAAATCTATTATGCAAAAAGATGTATTGTATGCTAAGGCTGCAGTATCAAAATCACTTTCCATTGAGAAGCTTTCAGAGTTATCAGTGGATTTTCAGAAACTTGCAAGTTCAGATGACCCGAGTTCAGAATGGAACCATTTTCCTATGCTCGCAATCAACATAAAAATTGATTCCATTCTCAACCCTAAGAGAAAGTCGCAAAAGTCTTGGACCCAATAAAGTTTTTGTGCCAAAACAAACTCTTAAGCTAAACATGACAACAACTAATGTGCTTGGCATTCTCATCTCGGGAATATGAGCTGCACTCTCATCGAACTACAAACGAGATATATAATGGATCAGTACAAACTTGCAGGAGGCATTGTATCTCCCCTAGAAGATCCTGGTGGTGCCATGTTGGATCCTGCAGAGCAAAATTAAAAGGTCAATTATCACCTGCAATGTCATGTTGTGTAGCAATGATGACAGTAACTCATCCGATATCTTGTATTAGATGAGCAACATACAAGCCACTATTTTGCGATTCGGATCGAAACCAACTGTAGATCAAGTGAAAAAGGTGAAGTCTTGAAAACAATAACACGAACCATAAAACTGAAAATTCCTCCCGTAATCGAAGTCAAGAGCACTGGACGTCATAAACAAAAAAAGTTATGTGGGAGTCATGTTTTGTACATCAGCACCTGGTAAAGAATTTGAACTGATCAAATTAATTGTTCCAACAAAAGTAAGTAGGATAGTGAAAATGAGTCTCATGGCAGGATTATGGATAGTCATACGTTATATGGACAAGCAACATCCGAATACACAAAGAATGGTATCTCGCGGCGAATGCCACCGGCTCCTGCATGTTACCCGATCCAACTACAAATTAAAGCGAGTTGTTCCATTAGCTATTTTTATGTAACAATGTGATATACCATAATATTCATGTTTTTGTTTGAAACAAATTAGGATCAACAACATATCCCAATAACATATTCATCTCGATTTAATAAAGACAAAAGATGAGATCAAGAGCATATTTATCTCGATTTAATAAATATTTTCTATCAAATATGGGCACCAAGTACATATAGATAATACATTAGGCACTACTTACAGATAAAATGACTAAGTTTAGTAGTTTTATGTTTCCAAAACAGTACAGAGGTCACAGAGGGAAATAACCTCAAGGTACACAACAATTCATAAATTAGCCTATTTGGCCTTGTGAAGGTAAATGACTCCTTTTATCTCGCTATATAGTTCACAGTAAAAACCATAATACCAATCTAGGCCTGAAACTGTTTCCACATTATAATCTAATGGCTAGGCCTGAAACTGTTTCCACATTATAATCTAATGGCTTGTAAGTTGTTGATGATGTGGCTCAATAAGAAATCTTGGTTTGTAGTAAAAAATATGAAGGGATAGATATGGACCCAAAAAAGCAGTACTCTTTATTTCATATATATGAGAAGTTGGGCACATAGCAGGAATTGCTCTTGTGTTAGTGATAAAACAGTATTTAAGAACAAAATTCATTCGATGAATCAAATTGTTAAAGCCCTGACAATCTGAACTGTATTCCAGCACATAGTACATGTAATTTGTAAGAACAAGACAACTACTCCAGTCTAATACTTTGTACAGTTTTTTGATAGATTAATTTCTCCCTTTATCAGGGTACCATGATGAAAAAAAATCAAAAGGTTATGAGCACACATCGGTCCATCCTCAGAATGTTCCTTGTGGATCTCAAATAAATTTGAATTTGATCGAGGTGGGCTAGTTTGCAGGTTCCCATTTATTATTCAAGAAACAACTTCTCAAATATAAATCTAAGTGCAAAATACCATTTTAATAAATTGCACAGGCAAGGGGCACAATGCCCTCTTCCAAAGGTACTTACTCTTCACAAGATGAGAATAGATATGAAACATACTACGCAAACTCGGCAATTTGACGGTGTAAAAAGTAGTCCATGCTTCTTCGACTGTGTGTAAAAAAAGCATTTCTTTCGAAAAAGGAAAACCAATAGAGGATTAAAAGGATGCATCACAATTTTCACCTGGAATGACAAGCCAATATATAGGGAACAAGAATACACATAACAGAGAGGCTAACAGGGTATGGTTTGAGACACCAAAATCATCACCACATGTTAGGGCAGGAGCAGGAACCGTTTGTGCAGTACCCTAAACCTTACCCACTTCCGTTTGCGATGACAACCTCTGATCGTTTAACGTTTGCGATGAATCTTAATCGGATTTTGGAAGAGCAGTTTGCACAAGCATAGCTCCTCACCCCGAACCCTAAAAGAACACCCTAGACCCACATCGCAGCGCAATAAGCAAGCCAAATCCTCACATGACGAACGAACAGAGAGGCGACGCGCAGAGAAAAACCCGACCTTAGCCTCGGTTGTCCGGCGATCTACTGCTTCTCTGGCCGGGTGTTGTTGGTGCATTCGTCGACGAACTCCCGTACGCGCTCGCGAGTTGGCCGACGCCAACGCCGGTGACAGTGAGGCGTGGAGGATGGAGGGGCACGCGGCGGCAGATGCAGGGGGCAGAGCGACGGCGGCGAATGGGGGAGGTGCGGATCCACGGCGGTTTCTCGTCGCCGGTCGATGGGGGAGGCGACGCGTGGCGTCGGAGCGGCGGATGGGGACGGGATCGGCCGGGAGAGGCGGCATGCAACGTCGAAGCGGCGGATGGGGGACGAGATCGGCACGGGGAGGCGGCACGTGGCGTCGAAGGGGCGGATGAGGACGGGATCAGCGCGGAGCGTTGGTGCGTCGTCGACGAACTCCCGTACGCGCTCACCGAGTTGGCCGACGCCGGTGACGGTGAGGCGTGGAGGATGGAGGGGCACGTGGCGGCGGATGCGGGGCGGAGCGGCGGCAGCGGATGGGGAGCGTCGGAGCGGCGGATAGGGGCGGGATCAGCGCGGAGAGGCGGCACGCAGCGTCGGAGCGGCGGATGGGGACGGGATCAGCGCGGGGGAGACGGCGCGTGGTGTCGGAGCGCAGCTGGGGACGTGATCGGCGCGGGGAGGCGGCGCGACGGCGGATGGGGGCGCACGGCGGTGGCGCGGGCGGCGGATGGGGGCGCGCGGCGGCGGATTGGGGCACGCGTGGGATGGCGGCCGCGCGATGGGGAGAGCGATGCTGCGCGTGATTCAGTTTTTCTCTCCCTGGACAACGTGGGTTCGAGGCAGGCTCGTGTGGATGCATGAAGGATGGGTCCCACGCGTCATGTGATCAATGTTGGTTAATTGCTAATTGCTTGGATGAACTGGTACATTTTATATTAGTATAGATAATTGGAGGGATAGTCGATTTGCAATCTTTTCTGCATATTTGGAACATGGTGGTGTGGAAATAGTTAGGAAAAATTTATATGAAATTACCATGAAGTTCCAAGACAACAAATGGGGCTTTTTAGTCCTTTACATGACTCACTATGAAGAAACGGTTTTTTCATACTAGCCGAAAGACATCTTCCCGTGCGAAAGGCATGCCCGCATGCGCAAAATGGTCTGGGAAAAGATCATTTTCGCGTGCGGGCGGCCCAACCGCACGGAAAGATCGACTATCCCGTGCGGTCGGCTTAAGTTGCCCGCACGGAAAGATCGATTATCCCGTGCGGTCGACTTAAGCGGCCCGCACGGGATAATAGAATATTCCGTGCAGGCCGCTTAGCCAACCGCACGGAAAGATGGTCGTGTCCATTATTTTATGTATACGTTCTGTTAGCCCCATATTGTCCCTCTCAGTAATGTTAAATGGATCAATATATATATATTTCGCGAACGAGAAAAAAATACATTTAATATTATTTCATCATAAAAGATATGTATATAACACAGATCGATCATGCGTAATGTTTATATAGATACATATCAAGCTAGTTTCGTCTCGCAAATTATAATATAAGTCTAGCTATAGCAACAAATAATTTACAAATTTAATGGCGGTGCTCTTTTTCTCACTCCCTAAGTCGTTTGAATTTATCGTCCGTCGTCAGCTCGTTCTCCGGATCGTAGAAATCGCCCAAATGGTTGCAGACATCGCGACGGATGAAGCGACAAAGATCTGCAACCAAGTTAAGCATGGTTCTATCGTCGAACCGGTTCGCTACAACTGGAACTTCCGTGATCTGTTTCAGAAAAAATAGTACACATATACATACGATTATGAAAATTATACAAGATCGATAACATGTAGAGATATATTTCTCTGATGAACTTACTTCTTCGAACTTAGTAGTGTATCTTCCGTAGATTCTGAGCATCTCACACACGTAGTAGCCGCAAAGGTTAGTGCCTGGTGGTTGCTTATAACACTGTGTTGAATAAAATTTATTATTTGCATGCGTCAGTAATTTGAAGTTAAACACAGTATAAAATGTCAGCATATATCGAGCATATAATTACCGGCCAATTTGTCTTCACAAGAAGCTTCCTCTTTTGTGGATCCTTGACCGGTCCACCTTTTACATAATTATGGTGTGCTCTGTAGACAAAATAATTACATGTTTACTTATCAATTGTTTAATTATTCGATAGTAAAAACAGACAAAACTTATTAAATGGTGCATGATAGTACTTACAAATTTAAAATGACGTGCCGGATCAAGCACTATGGTCAAGTGGTCCCGCGGATATACCAGAAATAGTATGTAGTGATCGCTGCGAAAGATCGAAGAGATATGTTAATTGTAGGGGATATTAGTAAAATATCAGTTTTACGGATGAATATTACTTACTGCAATGCATAAGGGACCATTAGGACATCTTTGTCTCTGTGCTCGAACATAGCACGGCCCAAGTAGAATGCTACCGCAATCATCTTGTCCCTGTGCAATTGTTTGATGATCGTGTCCTTTTGTTTCTTCGTTTTGCCTTTGAACTCAGCGGAGTCTTCACGAATATGTAACTCGTGTTCTGTCCAGCATATTCTTGTTGGGTTAACGAACACAGTTGGATAGTTGGTCTTTTTCGCGTCTGCGTATTGCATCCTAAGTAATGCAGCGAGTAATTAATTATTCACAAGTTAGTTTGTAAATCAATTCTTTAATGACATTAAGTTAAGCAGATACTTACAAGCAAAACGTTACAACGAGATTTATATCCATTTTTTCCATCCTGAATAATGCGTGAAGGTCGTTGAAATCGATGACCAGCATCTCATTTGTGCCACTGGTGAACGCATCATTCGGGACCTTCACGGTAAGCATGCTGAGCCCCAATTTGGATGCCTTTAGGTACCAGTCATGCATTAGCCTGATTTCTCAGGGCATGTCTTCCATGACGTGCCACGGCAGGAACGGCTTGCCGTACTCGTACTTTGTTGGTACTTCGTCTGAAGTCCAATTTTGCAGGTCCTCCGCTATGTTCTTCACTGATTGTTGTGAGTCCGACAACTTGGTTGGTGATCCTGCGGCTTGTCAGTCGGCCCCCTCCCCCTAAAAGCCAAGAACCCTAAGTCTCTCTCGTCTTTGGCCATTAATTCCTTGTCATAGCTTGATCGAATCATCTTTGGGATAATCTGACGAGAGAGCTTGCTCAGACTTGGAAGGCTTGTTGTTTGTAGAAGGGGCCTTTGGGGTACCGCCAATGCCGACTGCGGTGTCGGAGGAGATTGGTGAATATGTTGTGCAATGCTTTAGGGGCTGACGGCATTGGTGAATCAGGACCTTTATCCTTAGGAGGGGAGCGAGGTGGGGAAGCATGTCGAGGTGGGGAGCGAGGTGGGGAAGCAGGCCGAGGTGGGGAAGAAGGCCCTGGTGGAGAAGGCGGTGCACGCGCAGCAGCAATCTGAGGAACCGACTGTACTGGGGATGCTGACGATGTACCGACCAGTAAGATATCTCGTCGATGCCATAGAATGAATTGATTCACCACATCGCTAAACAATTCTATCCCTTCAGGTGCTGGAATGTCTAGCTCTAAGCTTTTATGCTCTGCATGCACCTTGGCCACTTGCACTCTTGCATATTCCTTAAGGATTGGAGTGTTGTGAAATTGTCGCCCTGGTATAGCAAGTCCTGTACCCACCTCCTTTCTCTTCCCGGCCCTTCCTATCGGCATAAGGAGGCTGCACGGCGTCGGGCCAGTTATGGTATCCACGGGATAGGGTGCGGTGTCAACTGACCCGACGCTACTGGGCATGTGTACTGTGGGTTCTTCGGATTGCTGAAAGAAGTTAGGGAAGACTTGGCGATTCTGTGCAACAAGAGAGTAGAAATGTTCTTCAACTTGTTTTGCTATCTTTTCTTCAAGTTTATGTTTGTATCTGTCCCTTTTCTTGTAACTTGTAGCTTCCCAAGGAAACCCTTCTTTCCAACTTGTCTTTGACGATACACCCCTTACTCGTCCAGAATGTTCAGGGTTGCCCAATGCAGCTGTCAACTGATCGTGTTCCCTTTTAGCAATAAATTTTCCAGTCTTCTCCTTTTCGGCTATGTCTTTTAGACTTGTGGTCACACGCTCTATTTTCGGATCCTCGAACAGGATCTCTCCCTCATCGGTGACCTGTCCCGTACTACGTGCCCACACCCAATTTTTGCTTCTTTAGTTTAGTGCATCCACAAGCAGGGGCTTTCCTTGGGCGGCAAACTGTTCTTCGGTTGCTCGCCACTTCTCTACGTGGCCATCGTAGCCGCTAGAGCCCAACCGGTGTGGGTACTTGTTCCTTTTCGTGAGATCGGACATCTTCTTCCTCCGTGCTAAGGCTTCGGGCTTGTCATCTTCGCCACGAACCTATCCCATTCGACGGGCGTAATCCCTCCGTAGTCTTCGAATGGAGACTTGTTCTTTTGCACGTAGTTAGTGTTCAAGTCCAATTTCCACTGCCTCCACCTCCCCCAATCGTTTTTAATGCAAACTCCTTTCCCAGAGCCTCTGAACCAGGCGGATATACAAGCCACTTCTGCAGCTCGTTCCGTATGACGTTCTTCAAGTTGTCATCCACCTGCTCCCAGGAATCTACATTTAAAGGGCCGTGGGTTCTGGCCAGTACCCCGCAAGCGCTGCTGAACTTTATCATTGCTACCTTGGGTTCTAATGGCTTCCCATCATGGTTCAGAGAGGTGATATAATATGTCTCCTTGGGGGGTTGGTTCTTACTTCTCTGACCACGTCTTCTTTTTTGACGTCCTCAGCGCTCGCAGACGTGTCGGTTTCTACCGGAGCGGACGTTGCTGTGTCCGTCTCGACTTCAGCAGACCAGACGACAGACTTGGCAACCTTTCTTTTCAAACGGCACCTTGCTTCCATCTGTATGTACAACAGATAACGTTAAACGAGATCCTATGATAGGGATCATAACAATATGGCTGGACTTACTGCTTGCTCGATAGAGATGTAGTTTGGGTCTTCTTCAACTGGTGGTGCTGGTGCTTGCATAACTTCGATGAATGGAACACTTGGTTCATGCCATGAGCCTTCGCTCGAAGACTTCTCCATTGATTCGACGTTGCGTGCCTCGGAGGGAGCTTTCTTGTTCGACATTTGATCTACGGTTGTTAATAAATACAACTTGTGAAATTTGTGAACGCACAACTTGTAATATTGTCTAATATTAAGGACATGCATAAACAATATAGAGACAAAATGAATGAAAAAATGTATTTATTTCCTTCTTCTCTTTATTACAGACGAGTGATGAAAATATATATGTTTGCCTATTTTGTCCGTGAGAAGAGGTGAGATTGGGGGAGGGAAAGAGATGAGAGATGAGAGACTGAGGAGAGGGAGAAGAGAGAGGGAGATTAGAATATACCGAGGAGACGGTGGGTATATGTGTTTGAAAATTTAAAATCTAACCTAAAATCTAAAATTCATCCTAAAACAAACGACCGAACGAACGAACGACCGAATGAACGACCGACCGATCGATCCATCAAAATTGAAGTCCTACACATCATTTCACACAAAAAATTCATCGACAAATTCGTCAAAAAATAAACAGTCCATTTTACATTTCCATCAATATTAACTAGAGTTCCATAAAATAAATAAAAGTTCATTTTACAGTTATATCAAAAACTCATCAAAAAATTATCTAACATTCATCCAAAATTTATCTAATCCATTCATCACAGTACAATCACATCCATAATCCATCCATCACAGTACAATCACATCCATAATCCATTCATCCACATCCATATAATCAACTTAGCATAATCATCTTCTCGCAAGAACATAGCAAACATCCACATTCCCGGGGTGGAGTACTAACCGGTGGCCGGCGGAGGTCGCGCGGGGATGGACAGGCGGCGGTCTTGAAGGCGGCAGCGACGATGAGCCGGTGAAAGGTGAAGATCTTGAGGGCGGCAGTGAAGGGGTGCTGGTGGTGGGGCAGGCAGGAGGCGGTGGAGCGGCGGAGGGGCGGCGGTCTCGGTGAAGGTGGCCGTGTGGGCGGGCAGGCGGTGGTGGGCGGTCTTGAGGCCGACGACGGCGACGGAGAAAGAGAGGGGAGGCGGTGAAGCGGCGGACGACGGCCGGTGAGGTCGGTGAAGGGGCACGGACGGCGGCGCTGCAGTCTTGTTGTCGGCCGACGGAGAGAGAGAGGATGGGGCGGTGAGGCGAGGGTTAGGGTTGAGCGGCGGCGGCGGCGCTGGATCTGGCGGCGCAGGATGGCGAACAGGGCAGGGATCCAGTGGCGGCGCTAGATTTTGGCAGCCTGACAGCGCGGTGGTTGTTTGGATTTTCGCTTGGGGACTTGGAAAAATTTGGGAGCTCGCGCGCGAGTATATATAGGCCACAATCTTTCCGTACGGTCGGCTTAAGGGACCGCACGGGAAAATGATCTTCTCGTGCGGGTGGTTTAAGAGGCCCGCATGGAAAAACGATCTTCCCGTGCGGGCGGTTTAAGTGGCCCGTATGGAAAAACGATCTTCCCGTGCGGGCGCTTTAAGCGGCCCGCACGCGATAATCGACCCCCTCTCTCTTTTTTTGCATCAAATTGGATATTAATGAAAAAACGATCAAACTGATTCAAAAAATTACCAAATTTTTCCATACATCAATATATGCTAATTATTGCCTATGGAAAAATTTTTGATATAAAAAGACAATTCGGTCGTCACTTTCTCTCCAAATCTAAACAATCCTTCTCAATACTTCTAATCTTCTCTCGAGAATCTTCGGTTCTGTGAGCATCGTATGTGATAAAATAGTCGAAACCTTCTCAATTTTTTACCACAGCCTCTACGTATAATATCATGACATCCAGACAATTTTCATGATTTTCCGACTTCGTTTGCTATTTGTACAATTTTAAAATCATTTGGTCAATAGGTTCCTAATCTTGTTTCATGAAGAAAAATTCAAAAATTATTCTCATTTACGGGATAATGACTCAAAGCATGTCTAAGCAACATGAATATAATTTTTCCACTAATTTTATTCTATTTTTTAATAACTTGGAGTTCAAATGTGAGACTTGGCAAAAAAATTCATGAAAATAAAATAAATCAAAGAAATATAGCAAAACCAATCAAAAATTACCAAATTTTATAATTAGATGTTAAATGTTGTATTTACATAGTAGAGGAAGTTTGGAGGGTGAAGAAGAAATTTTTTTTCAAAATTTTGCCTAGTGCGAGGGCCCTTAAGCCGACCGCACGCGATAACGTATCTCGTAAAATATTTGAAGCCGGATCAATTTTTTACCACAGCCTCTACGTATAATATCATGACATCCAGACAATTTTCATGATTTTCTGACTTCGTTTACTATTTATACAATTTTAAAATCATTTGGTCAATAGGTTCCTAATCATATTTCATGAAGAAAAATTCAAAATTTATTCTCATTTACAGGATAATGACTCAAGCATGTCTAAACAACATGAATATAATTTTTCCACTAATTTTATTCTATTTTTTTAATTACTTGGAGTTCAAATGTGAGACTTGACAAAAAAATTCATGAAAATAAAATAAATCAAAGAAATATAGCAACAGTTGGCATCATCGCATGCGGTCCACTTAATGGCCCGCACGGGAAAAAGGATTATCCCGTGTGGGTCCTTAAGTGGACCGCACGGGATAATGCGCTATTATCCTGTGCGGTCAGTTAAGTGAGCCGCACGGGATAATCGCATTATCCCGTACGGTCTACTTAAGAGGCCGCATGGGATAATATCCCGTGTGGTCTCTTAAGTGGACCACACGGGATAATGCGATTATCCCGTGTGGGCCAATTGCCGGCCCCCGGGACCGGTTTTTTCAGGCGCTACCTCTTATGGACCGCCTGAAACCTATTTGGGGTCTCGTCCAAAAAAATCGTTTCTCCCGTAGGTGACTGGTAGCTAATTTTGTATCTTATATATATGCCATTACAAGCAAGCCGATCACACGATTGACATATAATAAACTTTTACATATATAGATTATTACGTTCATGGCATCGAGCGACACCCCTTACACATGAAATATGATAGAGCCTATAATCATCCTAGGTAGCCAGAGACGCATGTTTTCCTTAGTAAACCATACATGTTAATTAGTTGTTCGGTATAGCCACCGGATGACGCTGTCTACTTCTACGATCATAAATTAGTTGTTCGTTCTAGCCACCGGGATGACGCCCTCTGTTTTTCTAGCGAGAGCCCCAACTCGAACAACGGTGATGGCCATGCTCTCGGCCTGACCTATCGGCGATATCCTTGTGGCCACCGACGGCTTGGTGATGAGGTTGTAGGCGGCCTGGATCTTCTCCACCTTCCTCACCCTCACCGCACCTTCGATTGGGAGCTCGTTGCTTGTGTTCTTGGCTCCAGCACGGAACATCTTCACCCTCCCTTTATGCGTCCCTCTCTTTAATCGGATGATAGAGATCAACCTAGCTAACAGTTAGGGTTTCAATCTCTAGCTAGCAAGATGATACATGTTATTGTGTGAGCTCGCCTTGGCCACCATTTATACTCCTAGACAACTAGAAGTTGTGTTCTTGTGGGACTCTGCACTCACAACGAAGATGCCAATTGTGTACAGTGAGAGCAATCAATCAATGGATAAATATATGTAATGGGTGCTGCTGTTTGATCGATGTGGCTGCTTTTTTTTGGATTGGATGTAGTAGCATATGATGTGGTATCTGTTCGGTTGTTGCTGTGCAGAGTGGTTGTCATTTGGGCATCTTTATTCCAATTAATCAGCCTGATCTCTTTTTTCTCCCATGTGGAAATATCGATCCCGAATTCGTATCGATGCTCTTGATCGAAAGCGAAAATTCATGCCGCCCAGGATTATTCAATAATTAAACCTCGTGCTTGCAGGCATTTGTGAGCATATGGAATATATATAGATCTTTATTGTTTAGGCTTAAGTTTATTGCTTAGATTTTTTGGCTATTTTTTATTTTTTGTGATTTTATAAACGAGTGGCTATTTAGCTGTTAGTTCGATCATAGAGTTATATTCTAATTCATGTAAATCAAAACAGTTTCTCAAACATATCGTATAATTTAATAATGCAAGAATGGTTTATAAATTTAGAATGCCAAATTACAAGGTATTGCTTCGTTGTTTAGACTTTGGCTTTTAGGCTTACAAGCTACCTCATATTTCCAAACAAAGAGGACTGTACAATCGTAACCAATAGCCATGATTGATTGAGGTCAGTGGCGGAAGTAGCTCTCAGGCAGGTCGGTGTTCTCATTACCAACTACCATTATAAAAATCGCTTGATCACTGTAACACACTCAGTTGTCCGGACTCAACAACAATGCTGCTGGCTCGCCATTAGTTGAGATCTGTATATGAGGGAAAAATTTATGCACAGTGTTATATATATATGGAGTGTAGATTTATAGGTTTCCTCATATGAAAGTCGTTTTGATTTTGTGCTAATTATTTTTTTATTGATCTCGAATTAGTTTTATTAAATATTATATTTTGATAATATGTTTATTTTTTTAAAATGTTATTATACTTTTTTTATAAATTTGGTCAATCTTAAAAAATTTAACCAAACAAAAAATTCAAAGCGGCTGAGGAAGTAAATATCTGAATCGGCATGCAGATATTCCTGCGTCTGTAATTGTTTTTGGCTATATAAATTAAGGAGAAATTTCGTATATACATTTTGCTGATCATCATCCCAAAGCTTAGTTAATTACGTGGACGATTAACTTAATGACACTACCAATCTCATGCTTATTTACCTAACAAAGACAAATCGAGCGTGTGCTGCACATTTCATGCTAAATATATTTCAAAAGATCAGCATCTCCAATAACTGAGCACACTAGAGAAGTGTCCGATGCTGCTTTTTCACATAATATATAAAAGCCCGTATATATGCATGCTCTTTTGTCGGAGAGAGAGATATTAGCAGTCAACTTTATTTATCTCCAAGCATATGTTCCGGCTCCAAGCCGTGTAGGGTTTCTATACGTTGTTGTTAATAAATAATTGTGACAATATATAGTGTGACTCCTTGTAAGACAAATAATTAAATTATCAGTGTAAAAGTACATGTAAATTGCCGGTTATTGTCCTTCACGTTTAAGCTTTTACATTATTTTAGATAATGAAAATATGTTATTTAGGCTTGATAAATAATATGAACAAAAAATATTCAAATATGTGCGAGGCTTTCGTTGAATATATACCTCCATACACCATACTACTTCAAAGGGAAAAAAATAAATCGATTGAACCGATTAGAACCAAAGCATACTATCAATGCGGAAATTCTTTGTCCTACAGTAACTTGTGAGATTAGTTTTGATACATCACCTTTTGAATAGCAGTCTCAAGTGCTGAGAGAGGCATATTCTTGGTCAGGATGGGAGAGAATTTCTACACGTCCCGTTCGAATTGATTAAGATGTAGATTTTTTGGTGCACGTAAAACTAGACAACAAGTTATTACCATATAATTAATTGTGTTTTAATTATTATAAATTTAAAAAAAATGATTTGTTTGAGATTTTAGAGCAACTTCTACATAGAACATTTTCGTATGAAACATTTAGCAGTCTAAAAAACATAATAACAATCGATGTTTAATATGTATCTTAATAAAAAAAGGTCCTTACTATATTCATTCTTCTGTGAGTCCACCCACCCGACATTAATTACATTAAAAATGTAGGATCGAATACTCAATGAAAAGTCAACCAGAGGGGGCTGAATGGTTGAATACCCAAAAAACAAATCTTAGCGAAAATACGACTTACCATCTGTTTTCGAAATCGGTCGACCGCAGTGTCTCTCCGGTCTAACGAACTGTTCGGCCGGTCGACCGCCAAGTGAACTCCGGTCTGACCGTCCTAGCCGATCGCCTCGGCCGATTGCTTGATGTAGCCGATGCCGATGAAGTCCGATGCCCGCCGGTCGACCGCCTATATGCTTGCGGTCCGACCGGGTAGAAGCCGCGGTCCGACCACGGTAGAGTTTGCGGTCTGACCGACGTGTAGATTCGGTTTAACCGATAATTATACCGCCGCACCAAAGAAGAAGAAGACACAAAGAATTCTCAAGAAGATTGAACTTTATTGAATCTCTCTGTGTTTACAAAGTGCAATCAAAGCACTCCTCACAAAAATCTCAAGCTAAACTTGAAACCCTAACTCGAAACTCTAAAAACTTGAACTTAAAAGCGATACAGAGAGGCCACGCCTCCCCTCACTATTTATACACAAAACCCGCAGCCAAAAGCCACGAATCCTATTCATACAAGAAGCCCTAATCAACTAGGAAACCTTCCCGTATAAGAAACGAACTTGATATAAACCAACCATAACAATCTCGGTCTTTCCAAAACCGAAATTCCGCTTTCCATACGCAATAATATCTCCATTGTATGCCATATGGAAACTTCACCAATTATGTGCACTAATCTCTACCCTTCAGCATCCCGCATGATCTCCATCTTGGACGTCATCTTATCTTCAAGTTGACTCCATCTCGATCACCGGCGACACTTTCCCGAGGCGTAAAGAGTACCTGCACACAATTAAACAAAGAATACCATATCCGAGCACAAGCTATCCAAACTTGACTCATTATTAGCATAAACAACCAGACACATGCATAGAAACACGAAACTCCCATGTATATGCAAGGAAACAAACTGAAACCAAAACCGAATCAAAATCGGCAACCAGTCGGACTGTGCTGGCCGGTCTGACCGCAGGCAACTGCCCGGTCTGACCGTCCAAACACCACCGGTCAGACCGGCATTACAAGCCCGGTCAGACCGGCTGTGGCAGCCGACTGAACACTGTTCAATATCCGAAAACCAAAACCACTTTGTCAATAAATCTCCAAATAACCAAACACACAAAGCAACAATCTCAGATACCAATTATTCATCATTAAATAAAGAATCAAACATACTTTGATTTTACAATAAATTTTAAATAGCATAGTGCACACCAAAACAAATTGAATCTCTATGTTGAAACAAATTGTCTCAACAACGTAACAAGGATCTTCTTCTTCATGAGACGTAGATAAGAGAGAGAAAGATGACTGTGGATGGATGGGATGGATCGTGATCTCTCCCCTTTTGCCTCTTAGGAGTCATATACAACGAAAAACTATATCATTATTTTTCACTTTTTATATGAGAATGGTATTGCCCTAGCTAGGGGAATTTTAGTCTAGAGACGAGGTTTATCCCCAAACACTCTACTTTATCTTTTACAAGAGAAATAATTGTAGCTTGTGTTGGTATGAAAATGTTTGGTTTCATATCATGAGTGGCTTTAAGTTTTTGGATGAACTGTTCAATAAATCAAACAAGCAAGTAGGACACGTGTGCTACCATTTAGGAAACAGATCTATCAACTTATATACAAAAACCGAAGTGGAAGGTGTGTTGCCTTATTGTGACATATATGTACTCTCTGAAACATGTCAAAATAACATGAACAGTTTATAAGAAAGGTTTGTCTCGTGTGTGACTTTTCTGCAATCAGGTATTTCACCGTCTCCATCAAAATTAAAATTAAGGGCTCCTTTGAAACATGGAAAATATACAAGAACTTAACTAACAGTATTTAGTTTAAATTTCTTAAAAAATCATTTTTCAAAGAGAATATAATATCGGCAAACAATTAATTTAAAAACACATAACATACACTACTACAAAATTAGTTTTTGTTGTTGGCCAAAATTAGTTTTCCCTGGCGGATAAACAGACCATCTGTGACCGAAGATCAGTGAAAATCAACGATTTTCATAGGCGGAACCACACCATCAACGAAAAACAATTTCCACATATGATACCTTAAGAAAACCGCGTGCAAAGATCTTATTATCACAAACGTTGCCCTAGGAGGCCCGCCAACGAAAAAAATTTGGACAAAAAAAGGAGAAAAAACAGATCCAATCTGAGCCTCAAATTCACAAAAGCTCATGCACAAATCAATCCATTCATCCACGCCATAAATTCACGGATTTCCTAAGCTCATGCAAGCAAATCCACAATACAAATTTACAGCACAAACTCTAGTGACATAGACGAAGAGGATGAGGTAGATGACAGCCGGCGTGCAAGCGAGGACGAGGCCAATGGGCACCCCTAAGAAATTCAGCAGCGATGGCAGTGGACACTCCAGAGCTCACTGAGGACAGATCTGCCACTCCCGATCCCACCGGCAGCAAATCCACCCTCCCGAGCCCGCTGGCGGTGGATCCGCCCCTCTCGATCTCATCGGTGGTTGTGCGAGGAACTCCTATCACTCGTCGCCCGTGAATGAGCTCCATCACCAGTAGCCTAACCGCGTCGTCGCCTACATGAGGATATCCATCGAGTGTTTGATGTCTGCCGCAGCACGCACGCCTCGTCGCAATCGCCGAGCCTGCACACGGAGCTGTTGCGGGCTGCCATCGCCACCAGATCTGGTGGTCCCAAGCACCATCACCGCCAGATCTGGTGGTCTTGGTTCGAGTCCCGCCATTGGTCTGTTCGTCGCCCACTCCTTGCTGTCATCGTCATCATGTTCCCACTGTAGCCACGTCGGCCAGTCGGATCCACTAGCGGAGAAGCCGGGGTTGCTAGATCCGACGGTCTCTACCTCCTCATTGGCTAATGTGGTGGCAGTGCGCCTCAGCGGCAGTGGAGGCGATGGCAATGACGTGACTCAATGGCGGTGCAGGCAATGATAGTGGCACACCTTGGTGGTGGTGGAGAGAGGGCAGCGGCGCTCCTTGGTGGAGAGGGAGCAAGAGGAGAAGGGTGGGAGAGAGGAAGGATTGAAGAGGCGGAGAGAGGAGGGAGGCCAAAGGAAGGAGGGAGAGAGGTGGGGGCGGGTGGCGGGGTAGGAAGGTGGGTTGTGGGCCTTTTAGTAAGGTGATGCTAATTTTACGAGCAGTCCTCTTTAACTACCACCAGCAAAAATTTTCGCTGACGATTGCTTAAGAGGTCCACCTAAAAAAATTGTGTCCGCCAGCGAAAATCTATTTTTACACGCAGCTCATGTCCCGAATCTCTCCGATATGTATTTTGAAGCATTTGTTTTTTAATTTGTCGGTAAAATAAAAGAGTGACGCTATGAAAAGTCGTTTTTTACAGTGATATATGTTAGAATAAATGAGCTAGACCCAATTTAGTTCTAATAAATTGCATAGGCTCACGATTAATGTTAAGGGCATTAATATCACCCTGAAAATTTAAGTGGAAAGATCTCAACTTAAATAGGCTGCTATCAAAGAACACCTGTTGAGCAGTTGAGATGATGGTAGGACTGCCACATGCGCGCGTGCGTCGGGTCGGCCGGGCCAGCCGAGGGCGAGGCATGACGGGCTGGTTGGCTGCTCTCTCTCTCTCTCAATATGTTTTGCAACGGATGGGAATTGAATCAAATTAAATCGGTGTTGTTACTCCAGTAACAGAAGAACGAATCAATCCCAAATTGATTATCGGATTGATTCCGTTGTTACTCCAGTAACGGACAGATTGATTCATCTCCCTCTTGCGCACTATATAAACCCATCACCAGGACATACATAAATAGGGTGATCTGCACTCTTTTCTCCCTGTTGACGAGAAAAAACAACACGTCGGCCTGGGAGATCTCCTTAGCTCCACTGTAGGTCCTAGAATCGATGAAGCGCGGGCGTGCCAGTCAATTTGATCCTGCCACTGACAAGATATACAAAGCAGCCAAAAGTAAAGCATATCAACCAATAGGTCAGTAACCAATATAGCCGATCGACCAATCAGCCGATGACGCGATCCCAGCCGATGCTGACGCCAGCCGATGCATCTAGGGTTTCAATCCATCGGCTGTACGCTAAGCAAACATCTATGTAAAGGTGATCGTCTGATGATAACATGATGATATAGCAATGTAATATGGCACAAAGCAATCACATGATAAAATAGATACTGATTTAAAGATTAAAACACATATCGGCTGGAAGTCCGATGTCATTAAATCCAAATGATTAAATATCCAATGAAGCCTCTGCTGCAATCGGCTAAATCCAACTTGTGTACATTCCTTGCAAGCCGATGCGATATCCAAATAACTCATCAGCTGAAACCCCGATGAAACCCTTAGTGGCAACCAACACGAAGGCTAGAGATTATGGTTCTAATCACGACTTAGTAGGTCAAACTGAATTGATGCAGCACTAAGTATGAAAAGAAACACAATATCTAGATGATTAAGCCTTTGACTGATTTTCAGGGTGGTAGATACCTAAGCTAATCTAATCTAGTAAACAATTTAGCCGGTATCAGAAGAAACTCTAAAACAAAAGACAACCGATAGAACTAAATTGAAATATCAGTACTAGATTAACAGATGCATATGATAAATACGCAGGCAAACATGTTAACCAAACCGGAATAATCCAAGAGATCGAATGTACTAATGCAGCCTTGGACAGCATCGACGTAGCCAATACAATTGCCTAGGCCAGCGAAACATTGGACTTACCCCTTCACAGGTGATCGAGGTCAATGCAGCCCTGCTTCGGGTGCCAAATCCTGCCAGGTGATGAATAAAGTAGAAAAGGTAAAGAGTGGCGATGTGCCGAATTGTATTGATCGAGAGATGTCATACATGAACCCCAGGCTTACATATTTATACCCACGGGCTAACAAAGATCCTAACAGATTACAATCCGAACTTTTCTAAAGATAAAAAGAAAACAAACCGAGTCCTTGTTGGACACTAATACACTTTTCTAAAGATAAAATAAGAAACTAACAAACTCTTCCTAATTATTAGATACAAGCTGTATCCTTTTTGAACTCAGTGTCTTCTGGATAAGATATTCCCAAACCGAATCTGATAAGAATCCGACTGTTGGAGATACAGATAAAGAAAAATCCTATCGGCTGACCAAAACTCTAAGCCGATACTGACTCTGAGCCGATTTGAACCTCGAGCCGATGAGGGCTTCAGAGCTTACCAAATTTTGGCGCTAACACTCCCGTATCACACTGGTTTTCCTCGGCACTCCCTTATTTCTTCTATTCCTATGCTAAGCCTCTACTTCTCCGGTTCTGAGCACTTTGTGCACAACTACTTGGGACGAGTAGCAGAGACGGAACCAGGGGGCCTATATATATATATATATATATATCTATATATATAGTTTTTTAAGCCCTATACTAGTTGTATATTTTTTATTATTTATTATTTTTGTAATGAAGCTTGTCAAGACAATGCTTCGAAATAAAATGAAAAATGTATTTTTGAGAGATTGTTTAGTAATCTATATTAAGAAGAAAATAGAAATACAATTCACAACGAATGTCATTATAAATGATTTTTATGCTATGAACACGTGCAAAATGAGGCTCAAATGGAAAAAATTAGTTTTTTATCCTCTTTTACAAAAGAGTCACTTCTATGTGTTTTATATATATATACACACACTTTATTGGTCCTTGTATTTTATCTGACCATACTAGCTCCCTTATTTATTTTGCTGGTTCCGTCACGAGGAGGCCTCTGGAACTATGACGAGCATGCCTCCAAAACTATGTTTGATTGAGTAACTGTACTGGTAGACTGGTAGACGGATGATCAAAGTTTAAAAAGCGATTTCTAGCGTGACTTCTCTACATCGACTTCATGTTATGCTTCGTCTACTTCTACTATGTAGAGTACATACAGCTCTGATAACACAAAGTAATCAAGACAATTGTACACACCCCCAGTGGTAGAGTACACACAGCTTGATAACACAAAGTAATACTCGCAGGATAGTATGTTATGTACTGCAGATACATGCCATAGATCAATTCAGCATCTTGATATCATGTGCAAAATTAGGTTAATCCATGGCCGCTTGGCCTGGCTTATTGCCTCGCTGGAACGCCTCCTTCTTCCTCCGGATGAAATCCGCAGCTATCTCATCGACGTTCATCAGGCCGTCCCCGGCCTTCTTCTCCGGCGCCGTTGGCAGCGGCACGGCGATCTTGTCCACCCTCTGGACATGGACTTCGTCGTCCGGTACACCATGGCCGCCGCCTCGCGACATATTCGCCGGAGCTTGTGACTACTTTGATCTAGCTACAATATATATAATTCTAGATCAATATGAGGAGGATTTGTGTACTTCTCTCTTGGTTGATATCGTATTTATAGGCTGCCTCATCAGCTGGCAAGCACCAATTAATTATTCTGAAGTTAATTAACTAGCCCTCTGATCTGAACAGGTAGTAGCTTTGCATATCGTTAAAGTATTGTAGCTTAGAATTAATGTAAGGTACGGGTCAGGTCAGATGGAACATATATGTCATTAATTTGTGCAAAGCGAAATAATTATTTGATCTTGATTAAGGCTAGCCACATATGCATAATTACATGTACGTTACGTTTCGTTGGTGTGCATTATGCTATAGCTATAGCTGCATGCTCAAAAGTCCGAAAGAGTGGCGCCCGATCGAATCGATCGATCAATCAGTTGTCAGATTGAGGGTGACAGATGGAATATTAGCTCGAAATGTTGACTTGTTTTACTATAAAGTAGGATCGAATTAATGCTCGTGTTTCAGACATTCGGGTAGAAGAAATGCATGAGATAACTAATGAGGACTCAACTCCTGTGCAGTATTTCTACCGTAAGGGCCGGGTCTCGCTGAAATGTGGGCCGTTGAGCAAGTGGGGCCTATATGTCCGAATTTTTTTCTTTTTAGCTCAAAATTGCAAAGATTGTCACAAATAGGCCGCTGGCGGTTTGAATTCTAGAAATGGACCCTAAGCTCGGCGTCAATAGTAATGGCGCCGAGCTTGCACTACTCGGCGCCAATACTATTGGCGCCGAGATGTTTGCGCCACGTAGGAGCCGAGTCCGACGTGGCAAAGCTCGGCGCCAGCGGTAGTGGCGCCGAGCTCGGCGCCAGTGAATGGGGCGCCGAGGTCGGCGCCAGTGATTGTGGCGCCTACCTCGGCGCCAATTATTGTGGCGCCTACCTCGGCGCCACCGCTCATGGCGCCGAGCTTGCTTACAGGTGGACCTCTTCCTCTCTGTCAACACTTCCTGTTATTTCTCTTCATCTCTGTCGTATTCAACTGTCGCCAGTGTTCCCTTCATCCTTCGTCACGAATCGGCATATTGGACCGTGGAAAAGTGAGTTTGAGCTATCGTATTTCTGTTGTTTAAGCAATTGACACGGTTGAAAACTTTTATAGTAATACAAGCATAACTCATCATATATTAATGATACAATACATGACATATGTTTCATAAGGATTATTACACGTAATTAAACCACGGAATGTATGCCATGCATACACGATACAAACTAATCGGACCCGACGAGTCGAGTCTCAGGTATCCTACGGATCCGTTCTATGGCTTTCAGCTTGTCTTCAATTTTCTCTTTCCTTCTCGACGTTGTACTCCTTCTGTGTTTCACATTCAGTTACTTTTAGGCCGTTATATTGGGGAATGATATTGTCGATCCACCTAGTAAATCTGCACCTCCTTTGAATGCCCTGGTAAAGAAACATATGTAATCAGTTAGAGAGCCAGTAGATGGAAGACGTTAGCGGGATTGATAAAACGAAAGACGTACAACGAAGTCGTTGTCTAAGTTGGGGCAAATAAAATATCTCCGGCCATATGTTCGTGGTTCAAAGGAGGTAGCCATCTTGCAACGATCCCTACAACCGCACATGGGACGCTCCGACCATTTTGGGAAACCTAGTGGGTTGTTCCGCTAATCTAAGCTTGCGATTTCCACTCGACGTTCGTACTCCATCCATGCCTGAAGGTATTGTTCGGTCGACTCAGGTTGCGTTACCGTCCGACCAATTGAAGCAGGTCTAACTGTATCGATCCACTGTTCGTATGGACACTGACGTACATCCTCCTGTATGTTCATATGTGATGTTCGAGGTTAGAAAATGAAACAAGCGAATAGGTTGAACAAGAAAAAATGATACTCACGACAAAATCGTCATCCACAATCTCGAGACACACGAAGTATCTTTGTCCTCTAGTTGCTTGTCTTATGGATCATACCACCTGGCAACGGAGACCACAATGGCATTCTGGACGTTCCCGCCATGTGGGTAGTGCTAGCTGATCCATAGGCCAATCCAAAGTTTCAGCACCAACTCGACGTTGGTACTCAGCCTTTCGCCGAAGGTAGTCTGACATTGTTTCGCTTAGTGGGTAGTACCGTGTTCCATCGGTTCGTGGGTTATCCATGTCTATCCACTCAAGGAAATTGCAGACCCGACGATATGTCTGCATGAAGTGTTAACGTGATACACTATTAAAGTTAGCTTTTTCTATGTGAATATTTTGTAGTAGAAAGCATTGCAGATAAGCCATACCCGATCAATGTTGGTGCATTGGAAAAATCGTCTTCCCCGAGTTTTCGTAAGGAGGGACGACGTAAGTATGCAAGCATCCCCACAATGGCATAACGGACGGTCACACCATGGTGGAATGAAACCGTTCAAAGGATGGAGTCACCAGTGGAGGCGCTCAACGAAAGGATCCTCCCAATCCCCATATATCATCTTCCACGCCCGCTGCTTAGCCCTCCATGCTTTACCGTAAGTTATCACATATCCCTAGTAAATCTCGCTAACTGTCCTGATAATTGTCCTAACCTTCATGGTGGGCTCTCCCTGCAATATTCCCATCAACCTTTTGGCAATGAGGGTAGATGTCAATTGCCGATGCTTCGTGTTGAGTTCAAGTGAGGCACAAGTGTGAGGCCCCACAACTCTTGTTATCTTCCATTTTTCGCTGACCTTTTGCTTCCTCGCACAAACCTTCCATGGGCAGCCTTCTTGTTCACAGACAACCGTGTACCGCCGTTCTGCATAGGAGTGCAGGACCTTGTAAGGCCTCTTCCGTATCACTGCAAACGCCTGCAACCAATGCTTCAATGCAGGAAGGTCATTGAAAACCCTGTCCTTGACAATTTCCATGCTAGGACCCGCCTCTGGAGCTTCCATCAGCTCATCATTACGTCCCTCAGCAAACGCCTGATCGGAAAGAGTAAGATCACTGAACTCATGAACTCTAGGATCACGACGGCCGGGGAAGATACGCCTTAACATCTCAATGTCACTCTCCGTCAGTTCTCCAACTGGTCGATCATCATCGGAATCAATAGCTCTTGCGACCTCATAAGGCTCTAAATCATTCATAACTTCAACACTGTTTGAGTTCCGGAATTGGGCAAAAAAAGGACCACCCACATTGTCAGGAATGTCCCCTGCAACATATGCATAAATATGACGAAAGCAAGATATTAGCGGTTGAAAAGAAGGATGGATGATGACGAGAAACAATCCAATATTCAAACTTGGATGATTCTGTGTCAAAGGGATCTCCTGAGGAGGACCTGCCACATTTCCATCCAATGGACATGCATCTCCATATGTCTCAACAATTTCGACCTCATTGGGGGCAGATTGAGCATCCGGAACCGTACGTGCAGCCTCCGCAAACCGAAGTGGTTCCGGAATATCTATGGCAAGGTATGGCTGATCAGGCATCAATGGGGAAACCTCATGACGAATGGGATCAACCACCACCCGACGCACAACCACCTCCAAGCTTGAGAGTTGACTCTTCATAACAGATCTCACATACTTCTCCCACTTATCTGCACAACCTATTAGGGTCAGCCTCCTTAGGATGTTGGAAGGAGATACTACGTGAAGTACACCCTCAACTATGATAGAATCATCTCCAGAGCAATGTAGCTCCTCTCGTGCCCTTTCAAGCAACTCACTAAATGTTGGCTTCTCATCAAATATAACAGGCTCGCTTTGCATGTCAACAAAGTTGATACATCCATAACAATCTCTTGCCACGGTGCCTCCATGATATATGATCACTACGTTGTCCATCTAGTAGTTCGAAAAAATTACAAATATATTTAGTTCAGTCCAAATTAATTGCTATATAGTACTCAATTTGTCCAATCCACTATAGTTTTTAAAACATATAAACTTTCTGCAAAAAACTCTAACCCGTACGAAATTATCCAATCCTGCAGTTTCTTCTTTATGAGATCTACCTTCGTGTAAACTAATCCAATCCTGTAAACTAATCAAAGTTATTACCATTAAAAGATACCATTTATTCAACAAAAAAGATAGGAAAATTTATAAATTACATGTTCACCATTTTACAATTCATCATTTCAAAATTCACGTACACTGTATATTTATATTTTACCCACATTGCATACTGTATAATCACATATGTTGCATTTCTAAATTTTACCTACTAGATACATTCCATATTTATACTTAACACACATTTCATATTCTAACTAACAATACATTGGATTTTCAATTTGTATCTACATTGCCTATTCTAAATTAAATGCATTGAATTTCTTAATTTGCACATTCTAAATTTTAATTTCATCTACATTACATACTCGAAAATACACTTACCTCGCCGATAAGGAAGTCGGCGCAGCGGGAGCCGAGAAGGGAAGTCGGCGCGGGCGAGGGGCGCCGTCGGCGTGACCGACTGGTGGCGACGGGCGAGGGGCGCGGCCAGGGCGCGGGCGAGGGCGCGCGCAGCGGGCATCGGCGGCTTGTGCGCGCGGCGGCGCGACGACGGCGCGTGCGGCGGGCGAGGAGGCGGGCGGCGGCGGCGCGCCGGCTGGCCGCGCGGCGGCGGGCGGCGCGGCGGCTCAGGCGGCCGCCCACGGGCGCGCGGTGGGCGGGGCGGCGCGGGCGTGCGACGGCCGACGATGGCGCGCGCGGCGGCGGGCGGCGGCGGCCGCGGCGGCCGACGACGGGGCGCGCGGCAGCGGGCGACGGCGTGCCGTGCACGGCGGGCGAGCGGCGGGTGTGCGGCGTCGGGCGCGTACAACTCTACTGGATGAGGAAGACGGGACCTACCGTAGAAGCGAGCTCGGCGCCGCCGTTAGTGGCGCCAACCTCGCGCCAAGATCTATGGCGCCGAGCTCGGCGCCACTATCGCTGGCGCCGAGCTTTGTCACGTCGGACTCGGCTCCTACGTGGCGCAAATATCTCGGCACCAATAGTATTGGCGCCGAGTTGTTCAAGCTCGGCGCCATCACTATTGGCGCCGAGTTATTCAAGCTCGGCGTCATCACTATTGGCGCCGAGTCGTTCAAGCTCGGCGCCATCACTATTGGCGCCGAGATTAGGGTTCATTTCTAGAATTCAAACCGCCAGGGACCTATTTGTGACAATCTTTGCAATTTTGGACTAAAAAGCAAAAAATTCGGCCTATATGTTGATTAGTTGTAGTAATACAGAAGATCTCCTTTCAACTGTTGAGGCAATGCAAGCTACACCTTGGAGATAGCTTGTTATGGAGCGGTTAATTAAGTGGAGGTTTAGCAATACATGGAATATTTCATTTGTATACTAGCTTTAAAAATTGACATATTATTTATAACCAATTTAAAAGCCTACATATATAATAGTTATATATAACTAAATTATTAATACATGGTTCATCTTTCTATTTTAATCTTTAGCCCTTTTTTTCTATATATCCTCTTTTCTCATCCCCTTAAACATAAATATGATGTTGTAATTTTTAGAGCCCGTTTACTTAATGTAGTGGCTGGAATTTTATTCTATTATTGGAAGTGTGACAATTAATTAACCTTAAGATCCAAATGTCATCCATATTATATATATATATATATATATATATATATATATAATCCAGAAGTTAAATTTGTTCTACCATAAAAATAAAATGTATATAGTATGTCATGAAAAATGATTATTTTAAGTCTTGATCCATTATAATATTGTTTATTGAAATGTTTCAATCAAATAATAATAGAGAAATAATTTAAAAAATGCAATCCTCATCTAATTAATTAGCCAGAATTTTGCTTCAAAATCTTTTCATTTAAGTAGTCAACCAAGCCTTTCGTGGTATGATTTTTTAGGACTGACTTAGCTTTGTACCGCTTTTAATTAAATTTTTATTTTCAAAACTGAGACTTATCAAAATTGTTTGACTCTAAGGACAAACATATAATTCTGGGCGCATGCATTTTAGTGTCTTTCATGAAAGATGATAAATGATGTGCGAAAATGTGCATGGTATAAGAATAAGTGTCATTTACTTTTATATAAAATAGTATTATCAATTAGGAGGCACATAATTATATTTATGAACATCAAAGATTTAAGTCCTATCGGATGGAATCGTCCACCCACGCACAAATCCAACACCATATATACTCTTATCTAAACAAAATCTGGTCTATGCATGTAAAAAAAACTGTCATGTCAGCTAGCATCGTCTTTAATCATTTCTCATGATCATCACAACACATTGATAATAACTAATTAAGACTATTATGTTGACTCGACGATTAAGCTTAATATACACATATTTAGCGTAGCTAAATTTGTATAACAAAACTACGTGAGAATTCAGTTAACTAATTAACATTTAATGACGACGACGACAATATAATCATAGTAAACATGCTAAACATAAGTACATATGCATATCCATATCATATATATATATATAATATAACTATCTATAAAATAAAGTAGTGTTTTTATCTAAAATTTTCGTCCACCTAGTTATTTTGCAGAAAATCCCTTGAGTGTTTATAAAACTAACTTGCAGTCCCAATGCTGAAAAGAAAAGAAGGGCTTGGATGGAAAAAAAGACCTCATGTGCCCCTCCCTCCGTGCGCCCCTCCCTCTCGTCCCCATTGTGCCACACCCCGACTTCACCCGTTGCAATGCACAGGCACAATTGCTAGTATGTATATATATATCCTGATATCCATGCATGGAATCATATATATATCCTGATATCCATGCATGGAATCATCTGTAGCTGTTTGCTACCGCCTCCGTGGCCCATTGTCGTTTCATCCTGTCCATGTACACCCGGGAGGCCTTGTCAATATTCACTACTGGAGAAACCATTTTTGGTTGAAGTGCCAAAATTCACAATAGTCGCGGTTTGAGTTGCACCTAGGATTAAAGAATATCTCCAGTCTCGGTTTAAAAAGTCTACAGATTACTAGGAACATTAGTCCCGGTTTGTGACACGAACTAGGACTAAAGATCATCTTTAGTCCCGGTTCAAATATTGTCAGAACCTGTCAGAGCACCGGGCATCTTTAGTCCCGGTTGGTAACATCAACCGGACTAAAGATGCTATTTTTTTTGTCTCGGTTGATGTTACCAACCAGGACTAAAGATGTCCGACGCTTTGACAGGTTCTGACAGCCTCTGGCGCCATCTTTAGTCCTGGTTGGTAACACCAACCGGGACTAAAGATGAGGTTTCTTTTTAAACTCCTTCTTTCTCATCCAGCCCGAGCCAGCTACACTTGGCTTCAAAATTTTTCTTTAGGTAGAGGGAAGGTGCTGCCAAAAATTTTTGTGATTTTGTTTTGGTGATAATACACAAATTTTTGCTATCTACAAGGTTAGCAACTTCTTCATCTTATGATCTATGCTTAGCACTTCGCATTTTACGGTTGTTTTCTATACATTTTCATCTCTAGATTTTTTTTAAACATGAGGAGAGGGAAAATTTATTTGGACTAATTATTTTGCTAAGCACATTACATTATGTTGAGAAAAAGTTAGGAAAAATAAAGAGGAAAAAAGTATGCTTAGCACGTTACATTTCTAGGAATTTAGTCCGTACAATTTTATATAAAAAATGTTTATGGAAAATAATAAGAGAGAATCTTTTGGACAAAAAGTTATAAAATAGATGACAAAGAACCTTTTAAAATAGATGCAAAATAATTAGTTAATTTTATGTTTATCACTTTAAAAGACATTTTAAAAATAATTCTAATTTTTTAGAACAACACATTACGTATGTTGGATTAATATATAATAATTGTGTGATTACATATATATATAATTATTATAATAATATTTAAATGATTTGAATTTTGTGGAATTTTCTTACGATTTTTGTGCATTCCATGTAGATGGATCGGCAATGGCCTACATTCATTGCTTTGTGACCGATGTCACAAATATCGATGATATAGATGTATGTATAACAGCCATTCATACATTATGTCTCGATTTCTTATTCACTTCATATATTTATTTCTCGTTTAATCGAATTAATGACAGCTTATACGAGTAAGAGACAACCTCCCCCACGAGACTTTCATACAACCTGCTCGGGAAAAATTGATGAGATTTATAAATGAGTAGATCATTGATCCTGTGGGGGAGTTCTACTTTAATTTAAGTAACTTAACCACCGGATCCACAAAATAGATAATGTTTTGTAACATACGAAATATATGTGGATATTATACATATGTGTATATATTTTGGTAATATATTATATGCATATATTTCCTTTTTAAGTTCATTTATATGTGTGTAACTTATATATTTATACATATATATTATATAATATATATGTATAAATATATGTGTGTAAAATATGTATATGTGTAATATATAATATGTGTGTAATATATAGACAATAGCACTAATGGAGAAAGTAACAAATTTTAAAAATATAAAAAAATCTTTAGTCCCGGTTGGTGGCTCTAACCGGGACTAAAGATGGTGGAGTTGGCCACGTGGCTCCGTCATCTTTAGTCCCGGTTGGAGCTACCAACCGAGACTAAAGATGGCGGATCCGGTCACGTGGCTCCGCCATCTTTAGTCCCGGTTGGAGCCGTCAACCGGGACTAAAGATGCATCTTTAGTCCCGATTATTTTAACCGATACTAGAGATGATGATCTCTAGTCCCGGATTCGTAGTCCTGATTTGACAACTGGGACTATTGAGGGTTACGAACCGGCATAATTGAGCCTTTCTCCAGCAGTGATTGCTTCCTGCAGCTCTAGGCTGCTCCGGTGGTGGTGCTCCGCCACCGGCCAATCCTCGGCGACTTCACCGCGTTGATCACCACCGTCGTCTTCGTCTTTGTCTCTGGTTCATCATCGATCCTCTCCACCCTGCTGATCTTGATCTCCTCCACGCGCGACATATTGTTGGTATGTGTTCAGGCTTTTGCTTTTGGTCTGAATAATGAATCAATGATCATCACATATATTCATAAAGGAAGAGATGGCAGAAGTAAACACTATGTGGTGTACCGTATTACCCAAGAAAATAAATTTAAATAAGAAGGCGAGACCAGGTCTGAAGCCTCGTTCATGTGTGTTGATTGACCGGACCTATTCAGCTCTTATAGTAGGAGAATATGCAGTGTTCTTTCTGACGAAAATCACCGCAGAGTCGGAGATAAAATCTCATTGTCGGTTCAGAATAGTGCAGAAGATCTGCAGGTCGATTGTTAAAACTAACGTTACGTAAAGTAATATGAATGAGTTGAACATTTAGCAACGAAAATATGGACCAGTTAGTCGCTAGCTAGACTACGGTGTTTTTTCAAGCAGTAGGCTTGAATACTGAAGGAGCAAGATTTGACCATTGCAAGCACACGTGCCTGGAACTTCCTTGGATATATATAGTAGATAGTACTCTTTTAATTAATTCACTTTAACTACGTCATCAATTGCTGATTGCAGCTGGTTAATGTCGTCTGCACGAATGTGTTAGGTTCTGTGCCTTAATACTATATATATGCTAATACATATATACTGTTTTTTTAGAAATGCAAAGATAGTTTTATACTTTTATGCATGATGTCAAATGTATCATGGCATATATATATATAACCAGACGAATCTATAGCTTCTATATATATGTGCGTGTAAGTTTTATATATATATATATATATATATATATATATATATATATATATATATATATATATATATATATATATATATATATATGGGCTACTGTGTGGCGCGCCGCACAGCCCCATCCCGTGTGGCGCGGTCGAATCTCTAATTTGAAAACTTAAATTGAAAATCCGAACCGTTCAAATTCTTCTACATATTAATATCGCCTTGAATATCAAATTTTATATTTTTTTAATTTTTTTACTATTTTATCAGATAGTTAAAAATGCAATAATCCAACGATTCCTGGAGTATCTATTTTATTGCTGTGTGTGTCTATGTGTATATATATATAACGGATTAATTTGCTGTGTGTGTCTATGTGTATGTGTCGGCAGTGAAGGAATTTGTTTTTTTTGTCATTCTCAGTCCTTCAATCCTTGTAGCTCACATGTAGACCAATTAACATTAGCTACACCGGATCAGATTCAATACTATATTATTCCCTGTCCATGAACTTTATTTGGTTAATTGTGTGCTAGCCGTATCCGTACGAGTGTATCTTTCCCTTACCGCTGGAGAATGCTGTGCTCACTACTAGAGAGCCATATCATCACACTGATACACCAAATACATATATCACAGAATATTTTTCGTCTACATAATTGCGCTCATTCACAAGGCTCAAATTTATAACCGACACATACAACACCTCGTATGTGCTCGTTTTTAAGGAAAAAAACCAAAATAGCATAGAAAAAATTAATATTAGTGTTGTTCTTTTTATGAAACGTAAAAAAGGACCAAGCCCAACAATATCCAATTCTATCCCTTCTCTTCCCATAAACCGGTTTGGAAACATCAATATGCACGTAGCGATGATAGCCCTCTCACACTGAGACCTTTTCCACCAAGCAAGCGCCCTTCCCTCGTCGTCTTTCTCGTTTGCATCATCTTTTCCCCTAAACTGCTTTGATTCATCGAGCCGGTTTTTTTTCAGTACTATCGTATCGATTATAGAACCGACATCTAAAACCAATCACTACTGGAGAAAACCACAATTGTCCCGGTTCGGGATTCGCAGTCCCGGTTGTCAAACCGGGACTACGAATCCGGGACTAGAGATGGGCGATCTCTAGTCCCGGTTAAATAACCCGGACTATAGATGCATCTTTAGTCCCGCGTGAAGCCACCACCAGGGACTAAAGATGGCGGAGCCACGTGGCCGGCTCCGCCATCTTTAGTCCTGGTTGGTGGCTTTAACCGGGACTAAAGATTTTATTTAATTTTTTTTTAATTTGTCCTTTCTCCAGCCCACTGCCCTCAGATTCTTTTATTTTTTTCATGTCAAAATCCTAAAATCATCATAGATACCGAAATCAAATATCACGATTCACAAATAGCAATGAACAATACATATCCCAAATATTTTTTTCATTTTTTCTCCACATATCAAATACATCTTCAAAATCAAAAATCACAGATCAAATACTATCACAAATTTGTTCACACATATATACAACAAAATTCACTATATACAATAAAATACAACAACATCAATTTTTCGCTCGGCTCCCGCTCGGCGCCGGCTCTCGCCGGCTCCTGCTCACCGTCGGCTCAAGCTTCCTCTCCGCTGGTGAGAAGATGGAGCCCCGCTGCCGCCACCTCCTCCCCCGCCGCCGCCATTTCCTCCCCTCCCCTCCCCTTGCTTGCCAAGGAGAGAGAGAGGAAGAGGAAGAGGGAGAGGGAGAGAGCTAGGGAGAGGGAGAGGGATCTGAAAATGTGCTAAGTGTTGCATCGGTGAAGAAGACGATGCGAGCGTGGATATATATAGCCAATTCATCTTTAGTCCCGGTTGGTGTCACCAACCGGACTAAAGATAATTTTCTCGCTATTTCCAATTCATGTAGTCCCGGTTGGTGGCACCAACCGGGACTAAAGATAATTTTCCGCTATTTCTAATTCATCTTTAGTCCCGATTGGTGCCACCAACCGAGACTAAAGATATTTTTTCGTAATTCTCCAAATTTATTTGATCTCACTAGGGTTAACAATTAAATAATCCATTAAATAGGGCCAAATTAAATTCATTAAATATAGGTTTACAATAATAATATTAAAATTTAATCAAACATAGATAATCCTAGACATTAATGTGCTCCTCTAGATATTGTTCCTCTTTTGCCCCTCTTTCCTTCATTTTCATCTGTTGTTGAGCAAGAGAGGAAAATTTTACTTTTTATTTTTATTTTTTTTATATTTTTTATGGACTTAGGAGCACACAAGAGGTAACCACATAAAATTTGAGCGTAAACAAGCAAAAGACGTGGCCTGTAGAAAATTCGGAAGACACGCTCAAAATCGGGAAAAAGCTTCTGGGCTCAAAAAGCAATCTTCTGAGGCTTTTTTTGGAAAAATAAAATCACCGAACATGGTGAACCTGCGAATGAACGTATCGGAAATTTTTTTCTGATCGATTTTCATATATGGAACGTCTCGATCGGAGTCCGTATGCGAAAGTTATGGCCGTTTTAAAAACCGACTCCGAGTTAGAGGACGAAACAGAAACAATGCGCGTAAAACTTGTTAAACGCGCATAAACTAGACGTGACGGCCATGGTTTAAATGTTTTTATCAATATAGTACATCCCTTCGATTCGTATATTATCACCAAAATAATTTTACATAAGAATTTGTTTATTGAGAATCATTAGTTAATAACATGATGATATGTAATAACAAAATTAAAGCTTCCTTCTATCTTCAATCCCCACCTACACACAACACCACACTCTTTAAAATTACAGATCCCCTTAAATTAATTTTTGGCCATTTGAATCATGTAGCAAAATTTATATATTTTTATTGGATTCACTTAAAAAATAAGCACATTGACTTTTGTCCCGGTTGGTGTTACCAACCGAACAAAAATAGCATCTCTAGTCCGGTTGGTGTTACCAACCGGACTAAAGATGGTGTCGAGGTCGTCGAACCTGTCAAAGCGACATGCATCTTTAGTTCCGGTTGGTAACACCAACCGGGAACTAAAGATAACATCTCTAGTCTCGGTTGGTGTTATCAACCGGGACTAGAGGTGTCCGCGCTCCGACAGGCTCGACAATATTTGAACCGAGACTAAAGATCATCTCTAGTCTCGGTTCAACTCAAATCGGGACTACTGTGGTTTTTGTCACTTCAACTAGATGGTTTCTCCGTAGTGAATAATGATTTTGGTTTCTCCGTAGTGAATAATGATTTTGGGCCTAAAAAAGTTGATGGACCAGATTATCTTGTCTAATATGTGGTCAGACGGTCAAGCAAATTGGGATAGACCATATTTATTAGAATTAAAAGCCGTAACGATCCAAAATAAATTAAGTAAAACTTTTACATGTGTGCCACTAACGATTTAAAAGGCAATGCTGAAAATAAACTACAATAAATAAATCCTAAAATCAACTCCAAATTTTAAGTTTTAAAATATGTTGGCAGCAGCTTATAAGCGAACGATGGGGCTGATCCGCTTTCACAAATTCAATAACGTTTTCTTTATTCAAAATTTAACAACAATTTGTTACAAGCATATTACATATTAATCCAGTTTGATGGCAAACAACATCAGCCACTACAATAAAACATCTCGAAAAACATTAAACCATATTTACACATCGATCCATCCGATCCACGTCGCAGTTATTACATGCATTCTCTAACGCCTTGACGTCGCAGCACGAGTCGACGGCGGCGGCGTCGCTGCCGCCGACGACTCCGCCGCCCATTACCGTTTCATCCTGCTGATGTATCCCTCGGCGTCCGCGTCAACACTACTCTGTGTAGCCGCCGCCCATCCTCGGCGTCTGCACCGAGTTCACCACCGTCGGCGGCGCCGGCGCCTTCGTCTTCTTCGTCAGCGGCTTGATCCTTGACAGAACTCCGATGGAAGATCACACGCGACACGGTGGACATAATGTTTTGTGCTGCAAAGCGGCAGCTTTTCTGTCAAAGTTTTATTCCTTTATATAGCAAGATTACAAGCTAAATATGAATACAAATAATTGATGTGCGCAATTGCTGCCATCCCAACAATCTGGGGCATGCCATTCTTAGCACAGCCGGCTAATCAAACATTCTATGTGACTTAGCACAATCCTACTTGCTATGTTAGGATGCTCAGGGCTTATTTAAACATTCTCCTCCTAAGCCCTGAATCTACTAGGCTAAAATCTTCATGCCGATCTCGCCACGAAGTTCCTGAAACCGAACACGCCCGAGTGCTTTTGTCAGGATATCACTCAGTTGCTGTTCAGTGCCAACAAACTCGACGTCGATCAGCTTCCTGTCACAGCACTCCCGGATGAAGTTGAATTTTACGTCGATGTGCTTACTCCGGTCATGATGCACAGGGTTCTTCATGAGAGAGATGACGGACTTATTGTCTACCTTGAGCTTCGGTGCAAGGACTGCTCCTCCGACGAGCTCAGCCAGCAGGCGCGCCAGCCAAACCGCCTCACACGCAGCTCCAGCGGTCGCGATATATTCTGCCTCGCATGAAGACAGTGCGACCACCTTCTGTTTAGCCGATTGCCAGGCAACCGGTCCTCCAGCAAGAAAGAAGATGAGCCCGCTGGTGCTCTTCCGATCATTGACATCTCCAGCGAGATCGCTGTCAGAGTAGCCAACCAGCTTGGGGACTCCTTCGTTTCTTTTCTTGGGACAGTTGTGCAACCCCCAATGCACTGTCCCTGCTATATACCGAACCACCCTCTTGACAACAGTAAGATGTTCTTCACGTGGTGCTTCCATGAATCGACTCAAATATCCAACTGCATAAGCCAAGTCGGGTCTGGAATTGCAGAGATACCTGAGACTGCCGATGATGCTGCGGTACTTAGTGGCATCGACATTTGGTGTCGTTCCCTCCTTTTGTAGCTTCAACTTCATCTCCATGGGGGTGGCGCTCGGCTTACAATCACTCAGCCCCGCCTTCTCAAGAATCTTGGTGGCGTAGGCTCCTTGCCGAAGAGTAATACCAGTTGCACCCTGAGTGACTTCTAGGCCGAGGTAGTATGAGAGGAGCCCGAGGTCACTCATACGGAAAGTGTTCATCATCTCGGCCTTGAACTTGCTCATCGCGCCAGCATTACTCCCAGTGATGATAAGATCATCAACATACACGCCGACGATCAGGCGTGCGGCTCCTTCTCCACGGGTGTACATCCCGTGCTCGTTGACACAGCGGGTGAAACCATGTGCAAACAACGAGGTGTCGAGCTTCTGATTCCATGCCCGGGGCGCCTGCCGGAGACCATACAGCGCCTTGTGTAGACGCAATACCGTGTGCTGGTGCTTGTCATCGACGAAACCCGGCGGCTGTTGGACATAAACCTCCTCCTGCAGGTTGCCGTTCAAGAACGCCGACTTGACGTCCATGTGGTGGACACCCCAGCCGTAGTGCGCGGCAATGGCAAGAAGCAGCCCGGGCAACAGGGGCGAATACCTCTTTGAAGTCGATGCCAGGGCGCTGCACATATCCCTTGGCAACGAGACGGGCCTTGAACTTGACCACGTTTCCTTTCTTGTCGCGCTTCACCTTATAGACCCACTTGAGGCCGATGGCGCGGTGACCGCGCGGGAGATCCACCAGGGACCAGGTCCCGTTCTCCCGAATGGAGTTCATCTCCTCCTCCATCGCAGCGATCCAGTTTGGATCGCCTCCGGCCTCCTTGATCGAACGTGGCTCCTCCACGCTGACCGAGTGCAGCTCGGCCTCCACGGTGTCACGTTCCGCCAGCCCTGGAACAGCTCCAGAGCCGATGATGTTGTCCAGCCTGCGGTACCGGTGCATCGTGTCCTCGTCATCATCTGCGTCGAGGTTGGGTTCGTCGCTGAGTGGCGTAGCAAACTCAACCTGCGTCCCCGTGGGGGCGATCGGAGTTCGCGGCGATGATGTGTCGGTAGGTGTAGCAGGTACTGGTGACGTAGTGGCCACAGGTGACTGCGGCGTGGTGGGCGACATCGCTGGCGCTCCCTGTGTCGTGCCTGGCGACGGTGTCCTGCACACGAAGCGGGAGCTCGTACTCCTGCTCGACGGTGAAGGGCGCGGACTCAGGTCCAGAGGAGGTGCTCCCCCAGTCCCAGCGCGCGTTCTCGTCGAAGATCGCGTCTCGCGAGACATGAACGCGCTCCGTTGCGGGGTCATAGAAGCGATATGCTTTAGACCCGCTTTGGTAACTGATGAAGACGACCGTTAGACCCCGGTCGTCAAGTTTGGCGATGTGAGGACGCAACCGCTTGATGTAGGCGACACAGCCGAACACTTTTAGAAAGTGTACAGGGGGCTTCTTCCCATACCAAGCCTGGTAAGGGGTTTGGTCGTCGAGTGTGGCCGTCGGGGCCCGGTTGAGGAGGTATACAACAGTGTGAACCGCCTCCCCCCAGAAGTGTCCGGGCATGCCGCGTGCACGCAGGATGCTCCTCGCCGTCCCCACTATCATCTGATTGCGGTGTTCTACAACGTCATTCTGCTGCGGCAAGTAGGGAGCAGAGAAATGGTGCTGCACTCCTTCACCTGCACAATGTTCAGCAAATTCGACCGAGGTAAATTCACCTCCATTGTCAGTTCGCATGACCTTGAGTTTCTTCCCCGTCTCCCGCTCGACACGGACCTGGAACTGCATGATGACCGTCGGTGCGTCCGCTTTGGTGCGCAGGAGGGTGAGCCACATGTAGCGGCTCATGTCGTCCACCAACAACAGGAAATAGGCGTTCCCTGCTGGTGTTTGCGGTGTGATCGGTCCACAGAGATCACCGTGGACGAGTTCGAGCTGCTCCTCAGCTCTGAATTTTGCGGCCTGCGGGAATGAGGTGCGCTTTTGCTTTGCGAGCAAGCAATCCTCACAGACCTGATCAACGTGGTCGATCAACGGAAGTCCTCGCACCAGCTCGTCGCGCCCAAGCTTCCTCAGCGCCTGGAAATTAAGGTGCCCATACCTCTCATGCCAGTGCCACGCAGCGTCATCGGCTCTGGCAGTGAGGCAGACCGGCGAGACGACGTTCATGTCGAGGTAGTAGAGCCGACTCGCCAAGCGCTGCACCTTGGCGAGCAGCCTGCGCTGCAGGTCGTAGAGGCGCAGAAATCCGGACTCGATGTCCACCTTGAGGCCATCCTCATCCATCTGCCCGAGGCTGATGATGTTGGTGGTGAGCCTCGGGATGTAGTAGACGTCGTCGAGGCGCCGGTGCTCTCCGTTTTTCAGGGCGAACAACACGGTGCCTTTTCCTTCGATGGCGACAACCGACCCGTCACTGAACTTGACCGTCCCGGCGACGCCGGTGTTCAGTTCGGCAAAGACAGACCGTGACCCCGTCATGTTGTTTGTCGTGCCGGTGTCGAGCACCCAGCGGCGAGGCCCCATGGCGTCCTTCTCCTCCTCATTGAGATGAAGGAGAACCTTCCGTTCGACGAGGTGAACGCACTCCACTGAAGCAGCGTGCAGCGACGACGGACATGGCTTGGGCGTCACGATTACCTCAATATCTGCGGCGATGTACATCAGTGCCGCATCCTCTTCTTCAACCTGCGCTACATGCGCAGCCGCCTTCTTCTTCCCGCGGCAGTCTTTGGACCAGTGGCCACCCTTGCCGCAGTTGTGGCAGAGGGTGCCGGGCGGTGGCTTCCTGCCACCGGCGTTCCCGGCGCCGGCGTTCTGACCATCGTGGCCTTCACGCATCGAGGTTCCTGCGCTGCCACGACCGCGTCCACGCCCACGGCGCTTCCTGCGGTTGCTGGGGCCGGAGCTGCCACCGGAGCTCTCCTGCTCGCGACGCGCCTTGCGTCGGGCCTCCCAGTCTTCTTCACAGAGCATCAGGCGCCCCATGGCGTCCGTGACCTCCTTGGGCTTTCTGCGTTCCTCGAACACGCGCAGCCGTCCGATGACTTCCTCGATCGTTACCTGATTTAAGTTGAGAAACATCTCGAGGGACACCGCAGCCTGGTTCAAGCGACCAGGGACCACCTACAGCAGCTTCTTTACTACCTCGGCGTCGATGATGTTGTCGCCGAGGGAGCGGAGGTTTGTGGCGAGCGCGGTGATCCGGAGGCCAAACTCGGTGACGGTCTCCCCTTTCTTGAAGGAGATGTTGTCGAGCTAGCGTCGAAGCTGCTGCGCACTGGCGTCGCGCGCACGTTCATCGCTGATCCGTAGGATCTTGACCGCGCCCCATGCCTGCTTGGCAGTCTTCTTCGTGGCGAGGGTGCTCCACAGCTCGAAGGGTACCGAGCGCAAGACGCCCGCCATCGCCTGACGGTCGTCGTGGTACTCTCATTCATCGGGGTCCATGGAGATGCCATCGTGGACGATGTCCCAGACACGGAGGGTCTGAAAATTCACCTCCATGACCAAGGCCCACTCCGAATAATTCGTCCGGGTCAGCATCGGCCATGCGACGTTCACCGACGGTGGCTCGATGATACGCTCGACCACGCGCGATCCGTCCCGAGGACGTGACCAGCGGCTGTGGGAGCGTCCTCGGCGTTGTTGCGGCGAGCGCGATGGCTGGACCTTCTTCTCGCCGGAACCATCACTCACCTCAGGCTGGATAAGCGACTTGGACGACATGGCGACGGCGAGACTGCGCTCTGATACCAATTGACAGAACTCCGATGGAAGATCACGCGCGACACGGTGGACACAATGTTTTGTGCTGCAAAGCGGCAGCTTTTCTGTCAAAGTTTTATTCCTTTATATAGCAAGATTACAAGCTAAATATGGATACAAATAACTGATGCAATCACAGCATGCCCGTGCGCAATTGCTGCCATCCCAACAATCTGGGGCATGCCATTCTTAGCACAGCCGGCTAATCAAACATTCTATGTTACTTAGCACAATCCTACTTGCTATGTTAGGATGCTCAGGGCTTATTCCAACAATCCTCTCCACTCTGTGGACGCTGATCTCCGGCATATTTTTAATTGTCAGCTCTGCTCGATCAGGGTCAACACACAGAAAACATCACTAGCTAGTAAGGCCCTGTTTGGTATTTTAGTCCAGGGACTAAAGAGGACTAAATATTTTAGTCCCTACCTGTTTGGTTGCAGGGACTAAAGGGGACTAAACTCAGTTAATTACATGGTACAAAGACCATATAGCCCTTATGTAATCATGCAATCTAAAAATAAATTATCCATTGTAAATACAAAATAGAGACAAGGATACTCCATATACATATTAAAAATTAATACAATCATGTAGATTGCAAATATAGTATCGAAAATATTGTTGTCCTTGCTCATAGGAACAATATTTATATAAGTGCCCGTTATTACAATTTGAAATGAAAGTGCTTCATATTACAAATTACTCGTTTCGCAAGATCAATAAAAAGACAAATCACATATCTCTCAAAGTCCAAAGTCCATCGGCAACCGAGTCTCGAAAATGATTCATCACTTGGCTATCCAAAAAATCGGTTGCATCATTCATTGGAGAAAAACCTGTTCCGCCCAATGGAACATAATTTGCATCTTGATCACAGTGGTCAAATTCTTCATCAGCTAGCTTACTATCTCTAATAAAATTATGCAAGTGCTATGCAGCAACAATTATTTTGCTTTGTTTCTTTTGTGGATAACTAGGTAATCGAAACAAAATCCTCCACTTATTCTTCAAAACTCCGAAAGATCTCTCTATGACATTTCTACAAGACGAATGACGTAATTGAAGTGCTCCTTTTTCCCTCTAGGCATGATACCTTCATTGTACCCCCGAAAATGATATGTTGTACCCTTTGTATGGGGCAAGATAACCAGTCTCCGTTTGGGTAACCCGAGTCAACTAGATAAAATTTTCCAGGAGGTGGTCGTGGAAACTTATCTCCCAACTGCTGTTTTGAGCATCATTAAACACCCTCATGTCATGAACCGATCCAGGCCATCCAGCAAGAACAAAAGTAAATCTCATATCAAAATCGCATACACACATCACATTCTGACTCTTCTCTTTATGTCTATTCATATGTTGCACAGCAGTAGAAGCTGGTACCACAACTTGAATATGTGTCCCATCTATTGCTCCAATGCAATTATCCAAGTACGGTGCATACTTTGCAGATTGTAACTTTTTGTGCACAATAGTAAAATGAGGATCTTTTGGATTAATGATATCTTTTGCAAGCTTGATAATCACTGTCAATACTTCCTTGAACTTTCGAACTATTGTTTTCAAAGACCTAACAAATCGATTTTCAACTTGTCTAAGCGATTGGGGGGCACCTACTATCCACAAAAAAATGGCTAAAGACTCAATTGAGGACATATTTGTAGTGGACTTCAACCCATACGACTCCACAAGCACATTATGCAATTTCTCAAACACTGGTCTGTACATTCTAAACATGTTGTAACATGCAGTTCTGTTGGCAAGTGTTCTCATTACCCAAGCATGTCCAGACTCTGGTGATATTCTTCTAGGAGCTTTGTTAGAATAAGAGTCCAAGTAATACGTACCAATCATGGCGGCTAGCAGTAGTTTTTTCGCTTCCTTGATTGTTGAAGCATCAATGCTGCCAAAAGACGTTTGTTTCGATCATCATTGGTGTCATCATCACATTCCTCCTCACAACCACCGTCCTCATCATCATTGCTCTCATCACCACCGTCCTTATCATCGTCCTCATCATAACTTTCCTCCTCACACGATGAACCATCACCATCCTACAAGTTTAAATTCACCATATCGTCATATCGGTAATCACATGATAAGCATAGCATGTATCCATAGCATATACAACGATTACATAAAAATATTACTCATCGTAGCAAGCCATTCAACCACATATCCGTTACACAACATAATAAAGTAGTAACAACATAATCTCATTAAGTCTATTACATAACATGACATTATAAAATGCGTAAAAGTTCTATAATTAATTAAAATTACTAACTAATATAAATTCTTTCGCTAGCACCATCTCTTCAACCATAAAAACCTTGCTTCATTACTTCTCATGTTCTGAAACATCACTCTGTTTCCTTTTTCCAAAAATAACTGTGTTGCACAAAAATACTCCACAGTCTCTTCTGTTGCCCCACACTCAATAGCCAACTTTTGACATTGCATCAAGGATTGCTCATACTTGTCCGCTTTTTCTCACTTGGCTTTCCTTTATATAACAGTTCATTTATTATCCGTGAGGACTTCTCCGTCTCATTGTTGAAGGTATTGAGCAACCCCTTCATCAGCCTAACAACTGGGCTCTTGCTTTTCTTGCCAGGACTTGAACCTATGGACAACAGACTATTGCTCCTCCTCCTCTTTCTGCTGTTAGTGCTCATTGGACTATCCTCAAATCCCTCATCTGCATCTTCAAATCTTTCTGCTTCCCCTAATGCTGCATCGTCTTCCTCTTCCTCATCTTCATCACCAGGGAAATATGCAGTTGATCCATCAACTGCCACACCTTGGAATAGCTCTATAAGCATGTCCAAGTACTCAGGGTTGCCAGTTCAAAATTTCCTTGCATCCGGTTTTTCCTGTAATGCAGTTGTATTACTACAAATATAATTTTCTAAAAGACATTAAGATGTTACCATATTTTGAAAATTAATACCTTGATTGTTCTTTTCCACCAACCATCGACCCAGTGATCTCTCCATTAGGTCCTCGACCACACCCCGTTTGTTGATTAAGCCATACCCAACATATGTACATACTCTTCGATTGAACCATTTCGTTCTTCGCTTGTTTGGTTGAATGCTTCAGTTGAGTGCTAACAAAATATTTGGACTTCAAATTTTGATAGCCTCTAGTTGTCCATGTACCATTGGGACAATTACCGTCCCTCAATTCCTCACAAGCTATTACACAAAATTTATAGGTGTTTTCTTTCGTCCAACATGCCTTGTCATAAATACTCTAATAAAAAATAAAATTAGTTTGCAAAGAACTATTTTTAAGCAATATAACACCCAAAGAGCTAGAACTGTTATATTTGCCAAAATATCTACAACTCACATAACTGCACAAGTGTAAACTGACAAATGTCTAAATATTTGTATATAGATAATTTACCGTGCGCTGACTCTCATCGCCAAAGTCTGCTTCTTCGTCATCCTCATTGCACTCTTCCTCAGCTGCAGGAGGACATGTCGACGAAGATGCCCAATGCCGGCCAGTGAATCCTTGTGCGAATGTCGACATTGATCCCCACGGCCGCCGACGAATCCTTCGCCCGAAGCGGCCGAGGAGGGAACGAATCCCCGCATCCCCTCGCCGGATCCCGCGCCAATGGATAGCGACCTACCGCGGCCTCGACCAATTCTTCCTCCCCGTCTTCCTCTTCCTCGAGTGCTAGCAGTGAAAGGAGGACGCGACGGGGCGACCGCCGACCTCATGGCACCCGGAATGGGTGCAGCTCCATGTCCATCCGGCTGCAACAATTCTTGGTACGAGGAGAAGTCGGGGAAACAATCGGCCTGGGAGTTCAGATCAAACCCCCCTAATCCCCTCCCCCTCCCAGAGCCCCGCAACGAAAAATGCAAGCCAGCGCCAGAACCACCAATAGAATGCGATGCTTCTGAGAAACCGAAGTCATTGTCGTCATTGCCGGCGCCCGGATGATGTGTGTGAGCTTGAGAGAAAAAATCGTACTGTTCTTCCTCATTGCCGGCCATTTCTTCAATCGATCTTCGTGGTGCCTGGCAATTGAACCAAATGAGTTCAAGAGTTAAGTTTGTTGATGGATATCTGCAGTGTATTTGAAGAGTTCTTGAGAGGCTAAATGACATCCCAAAAGAAACATGATATCTGAATCGACCACAGCAGGTTTTCACTCGGACAAGTTGAATGGATTAACCTATTGGTATCTAGCTTACTTTCGACAAGAAACAAAGATGAGAATATTGTGTTATAACAGATTTTTTTCACGAATGCTGTCACAGCCATGGCAAACAAACAAAAAAAAGAACGGGAGAAAACACTCACAACTTTTTCACATAAAAGGGACAGCATGAGTGTATGACTGTATGAGGCAATTGACAATAACCCCTTCTTGACTTTTGCAATAGAAGACTACTATCACTGGAATTCTGGCTGCATTGGTGAAATAATTGGGTTGCTTACATCGCTGACGAAAACTGTCGTGAGCAACATAACATTTGTTGCTTGGCTTATCAGCCACAGAAACAAGAATGAATTTTAAAACATATTGATTTTGGGGGGTTTTATCATTATAGTCTGTTTTTCAACCTTAGTTTTAAAACTGTGTATTATGTACAAATATAGTTTAATCCATAAATTGTTTTAACTGCATTTGTCCCCAAGTTTATTTTTTAAATTACTCATTGTACCAGAGTTCTTTAAAGTATAAAATAAATATTATAAATAGATAAAGTAGGAAATAATTGGTTTGAGATTTTCTATTTTTTTGATTTTATATTTATACATGTGGGATGAATACAAAGATAAAAAAAGATAAATTTATTTTGAGACGATGAAACATATGTAGCTTAAAAAAAGCTAACTGATGGGTTCTTGTCCGCTATGCGCGAGCCGATTCAGTAGCATTGCAAGACGATGAAGACCGACGTTCATCCTGCTATGCCTATGCGAGACGATGAAGCGCTTCGCAGCAATGCAAGCTCACCACGAATGGAAGAACGTCGGTCGGGGCCGCGGGCCGGGCGACGCAGCCGGCCGGGGTGCGCCGGGAGGCCGCAGCGGGCGTCGCCGGATGCGCGGGGAGGTCGGGGACGGCGCCGGGCGGTCGGGCGGCGCAATGCGGCGCACGGCGCTCGGAGGCGCGCCGGGCTGCGAGGGAGGTCGGGGCGGCGCGGCGGTCGGGGACGACGCAGTGCAGCGCACGACGGTCGGGCGGTCGGGCGGCGCAGTGAGGCGCGCGGCGGTCGGAGCGCGCCGGACTGCGCGGGAAGGTCGGGGCGGCGCCGAGCGGTCGGGGCGGTGCAGCAGGCGCGCGGCGGTCCGGGCGCGCGCGGCGGCACGAGCTGGTCGGGGACGGCGGTCGGGGGCGGCACCGAGCGGTGCAGGGAGGCTGCGGGCGTCGCTGGCCGGCGGCGGGAGGATATGGCGACGCGGAGACGGCACGGGAGGAGGCAGCGCAATAGCCAAGGGCATGGAGAGAAAATGTGCAGATTAGTCCCAATTAGCACCTATCTTAGGGACTAATGATCAGATGCTAATTTAGTCCGTTTTAGTCCCTGCTGTTTAGGTATTTAGGGGCTAAATGGGACTAAACTCTAGGGACTAATGGGATTAGTCCCTCAACCAAACAGGGTCTAAACTATTACTAGTAACTAGTAGCAGCTACTAGCAGTTACTAAGTAGCTGATCGATCGATTGATTGGTGTTGATGTGTTCAAGTTGAGCTTGCTCGATCTGAATGAATGATTATGAAGCCAATCAAGGAAAGTATTTATATACATGGAGATGATAGAAGTAAACCCTAATAACTATGGTGTGGAATAGAAGAAGAAGGCGCGAGATCAGAAGCTTAGGAAAATGCACTGATATCATTTTTCTGACGAAAACGACTGCAGGTGATAATTAATTATGTGCATAATTCGATTAATTTGGTCTGTTCAGAAATAGCCTAGCTATAGCAAAACTAGCGCAGTATCTGCAGGTCAATTAATTAAAACGTAAAAGTTGTATGAACCATTTGAAGCTTTTGCAACGAAAAAATATATATCTGCATGGACCCCAGCTAGGAATTATAGCGTGTTTTCAAACAATAGTGATAGAGCTTGCAAGACTTGACCAATGCATGAACACACAACACAACTTCCTTTTGGATTAAGTACGTAGTCTCACATTCGATTTAATTACGTCATCAAATAATTGCAGCCGGTTAATTTCGTCTGCTTGAATGCGTCAGAACTTAGGAGCGTTCCAAATTCGAATCAGGTTTCGTTATTGAGGCAGCGGACACGGATTGAAGAGACCCAACTCGATCGCCTCATATGTACATACTACTAAAATATGCCAGTTGGTTGCAACAGAATTTCAATTTTAAAAAGGAACATTAATTGTCATTAATCCATTTTTGTCCTCACTTTCTATGTATCACATATCTTCATTTTCACATATATCTTAGCTATCAGGTGGACCATTTGATCCCGCACTCTTCTTATTTCTTTATCTCTACCATTATAAAAACTGAAGATATTTTTCTTAGAATTTTCGTACGTCATTTGTGTTTGAGTTGGTTTTTAGTTGGTTATATGTCTTCCGTATCCAATTAGACATAAGTCTAAAATAACTACTATACACTCCTATTCTAGCCCAACCCCTCCCCTACCCAGCCCAACCCGACCGGCCCACACCATCCCGCCGTTGTGCGCCTCCACTCGGTGCCACGCACGCCCCTCTCCTGATCGGCGTCTTTTTCTCTTCCTTTTTTTGTTTTTCTCTCTTTTCTCCTCCTTTTCTCCTTTTCCTCCTTTTTCTCTCATAAATATTTTTCTTTTGAATTTATCATTGTTTAATCATTGTCAGATGTTTTTCACATTCAGTAAAAATCTTTTACTAATTGAATAATCAAAATTTTAATCTTTGATCCATAATTTATAGCAAAATGCACATGCCTTAAGTTATGTAATAGTCACCCGATCGATTTGTGAGGTTATGAAAAGGTGTACATAAAAGATTCTCCATGTGATGATGCATGAAGCAAGCACAGTTGGGTTCAACGTTATATATGATTTTTTTGCTTTGTTTTGCTATTGGTTTGTTTGTCTTGTTTCAGTTTGTTGTTTAGATTGACAAAATATTATCAATCGTGAAAATTGTCTTCACCTGTTGTAACGCACAGACATTTTTGCTAGTCCTTTAAAAAAGAGGTCGTGGAGGTGATTGGTGATGGCAGATTCACCACTTACGTTATCACTTGTTTTTAAAGTTTTTTAAAGTAGTATAGATATGTACGAGTATATATTCTCATAAATATTGATGTATATTTCAATTTGTGCATATGTGATCGTAATTTCGTGATAAATACTTAGCTGTCAATCACTAGCCGCTTGTCTTCACCTGTTGTAATGCACAAACATTTTTGCTAGTCCTTTAAAAAAGAGGTCGTGGAGATGATCGGTGATGAAAGATTCATCACTTACATTATCACTTGTTTTTAAAGTTTTTTTAAAGTAGTATAGATATGTATGAGTATATATTCTCATAAATATTGATGTATATTTCAATTTGTGCATATGTGGTCTTAATTTCGTGAGGAATAATTAGCTGTCGATCACTAGCAGCTGCATATATCCGGCCTATACCGCATGATATATATGCAATGCAGTAGACCTACAATATGATAATACTACAGCTATTACCTTTCAGATTATAGGTCGTTTTTTAAGTTTGTCTAAGTTTATAGAAAAAATCAGTAACAACAAATATGCTATAAAATTATATTCATTCAACTATAGATTTAATGAAACTATTTTAGTGTTGTAGACATTAGTATATATATTTGAAGTAGTTTGACTTTGACCAAAGTCATAACTGACATTGCTGAGGAAACTATCTGTTGTCCTAATTTGTAACCCTCTTTAGTCTCGAGTTTCAAATCAGGATAACCAAAACGAGACTAAAGATGTCTATTTTTAGTCTCAAATTAAATAACCAGGACTAAAAATAAATCTTTAGTCTTGGTTAGTGTTACCAACCGGGACTAAACATACAGCGCCCTCCGGACATCCCGACATCCCTAGATTTTTTTGTTTTTTCATTGTTGTTTCTTCTGCCAAAATCAAATTCACAAATGCCGAAATCAAACATCACAAATTCACATAAAAAATAGTAATGAACACATATCACAAATTCACATCAAATACACAGATCACATATCACAAATCGAAATATACACATACATCACATATCCACATGTACACATATATCACAGAGAGTAAAACATCACAAATTTTTTTTAAAAAAAATCACAACGCCAGATCTGGTGGAGGGGAGCACCAAGATCACCGTCACCGCAGAGGGAGCATGGATCCGGTGGAGGGGAGCACCGAGACCGCCGCCACCGCGGAAGGGAGCATGGAGCCGACGAAGGGAGCACCGAGACCGTCGCCACTGCGGAGGGGAGCACGGATCGACGAAGGGGAGCACGGATCCGTTGCCACCCACCATCGCCCACCCCGCCGACCGCCGTCGCCCGTCGCCGCCTCGCCCGCACCGCCCCGTCGCCCCGCCACCAGTCCCGTGCCGCTTGCACCGCCCCGCCCCGCCGCCCACACCGCCGTCGCCATCGCCGGCTGGGAGGGAGAGAGGTAGAGAGAGCTGAGAGAGGGAGAGAGGGAGAGGGAACGACAGAGAAAGGGAGCCAAGAGAGAGAGAGCGGCAGAGGGAGAGAGATAGCACGTTGAGAGGGAGAGGGAGAGAGATAAAGGCGCGCAGAAGACGAGGAGATGAAGGCCGCGCGAGTTTGATGAGGAGATAAGGGCAAGCGTTTTTCTTTGGTCCTGGTTGATATATAAAATCGGGACAAATGTTGCTTTTTAGTTTTAGTTAGTAACACCAATTGGAACTAAAAATAATGGGGTCTCACACGGCCTACAAAATTTTTTAAACCAGGACTACAAATTATTTGTAGTCCTAGTTGGTAACACCAACCGGGACTAAAGATCATAAAGTCTCGCTGTACTTTTTAACCGAGACTGAAAACTTTTTCTAGTCTCAGTTCCTATTGTAACCGGGACTATTGTGGATTTTAACCAGTGAAACAAAGATCACTTCTCCAGTAGTGTGACTTATAATCTGAAACGGAGGGATTACTGTTCAAGTTTCCAGTTGATGTACATATATATGTTTTTTTGCCGAGTCATATATATATATATATGGTTTTTTTCTAGAATGCAAAAAAGATAGTTTCATACTTTTAAAGATCGATGTACGTTATCACGGTATATATGCATGCGAATAATCTACTCCAGCTCCTATATACACCAATGTTATGGAATTGCCTTCTAAGCTTACAGATGGTCTGAGAGTCTGAGAAAATAATTTTTGGGTAACTCCAAACAATTATTCGGTTGAAAATCCCCCAAGAAGTTTTTTTGTCATCACTATTTTCTTAAGTTGTGTTGTTGACAATTTATATATATATATATATATATATATATATATATATATATATATATATATAGATTGGCTATGTGTGGGCGCGCGCAGGCTCCATCCGTGTGGCGGGCGAATCTCTAATTTGAAAACTCAAATTGAAAATCCGAACTGTTCAAATTGTTCTACATATTAATATGGACTTGTATATCAAATTTTATATTTTTTTGAATTTTTTACTATTTTATCAGATATGTCAAAAATGCAATAATCCAACGATTCCTGAGTATCTATTTTATTGCATTTTTGACCTATCTCGATAAAATAGTAAAAAATTTAAAAAATATAAAATTTGGTATACAAGTCCATATTAATATGTAGAACAATTTGAACGGTTCAGATTTTCAATTTGAGTTTTTAAATTGAGATTCGGCCACGCCACACGGGATGGGCCGTGCGGCGCGCCACACAAGAGCCATACATACATACATACATACATACATACATATATATATATATATATATATATATATATATATATATATATATATATATATATATATATATATAGATGAGAGAGCGCTTTGATCTAATATATAGTAAAACAAAGTTATAGGTAGTCTTTTTTTGTGGGAAACTAAATATGTGATATCCTTCAATTATGTAAATACATTCATATAAAGTACGAGGATATATACGATAGTATTATATATGTGGATATAATTACGGAGATCACAGATCTCAGCTCATGCGAAGCCAACAAAATATATGACCATTATCCTGAGGGCAGGCAAACCTGTATAAAATTTTTATCTCTTTGTGTATGAAGGGTGTATGTTTTTTCACATATACACAAACGACCCCAGGTATGCATGATATTATTGTCAGAGAATTAATCGATGACAAAAGTTTATTCTGCCGAGGACAAATAATTTTTTAAACTATTTTTGCCCATACATTGTTATTAATCATGGCTACTGGTGATAAAAAAAGATCGAGCTCGTTTCGGTGCAACAATTTACTCAGTCCAAGTGAATCAGGGCCAAATTACGCCATGCATGTAAATTAGCGAGATATATATTGGATTGACAACTCGAATCTTCTTTAATCATTTCCTCATGGTCTTTAATCATTTCCTCATGGTCACAATACATTAGTGTTAATTATATGAGACTATCATCTTTGACTTTTTTTCGCGAGCATGCAAAAGAGTTGCACATTAATATATTAGAAGTAGAAAGCAATTCTGAACATATCCGACCAAGCAAGGCACAACCAGAGAACAACAAGGAAACATGCAAAAGGAAAAATAAAAAGAGAGTATAACTTAGGAGAAAAAAACAGAGAAGAGGCTAAGCCCTTACAGACCCTAGCAACCTCCAAAAGAAGCGATGCCTGCAAGAGTCCACAAGCGATCCTCGGAGAGGATGGAATCTAAAACCACAGAAACCAAAGAAAGCGTCGAGTCAAAAACCCTGAAGTTTCGTTCTTTCCAAAGCTGCAACGAAACCAGGAACACCAAGAAGTCGAAACTTGCGCGGAGGTGCTGCGGTAGACGAGCCCTAGAGGACGACCACCAGTCCTGAAGGCAGCTACCACGGGAAGGGAAGAGACCAGACCAGCCGAAGGGCAAGAGCACACAAACCCAGACTTGCCGGACAAACACGCAGTTGATAAGGATATGGTTGACCGTCTCTAGGTCTTAAGCGCAGAAGGGATAGGCTGAGTGGCTGGCAAAGCCACGCCTGTGAAAAAGATCAGTTGTCCAACAGTGGCGTCGAAAAGCCAGCCAAATAAAAAACTTACACTTTGCAAGACCCTTCGCATGCCAGAGAAGATCCGCACAGGCGAAGGACTGCTGGCCAAGAAAGAACGCCTAATAGGTCGAATGCGCTGAGTAACATTGATCAGCCGTCCAACGCCAGACTAGGCGATCCCCTTCACCCGACGAGAGCTAGATGAGAAGCACCGCGTCCCAGAGAAGAAGGAACTGAGAGATGACCGGGACAGTTATGTTAGTGATATGCCCTAGAGGCAACATGGAGATGTTGGATATCATGATCAATATTTATGTATCAATGAATAAAGTGTTATTCGGTTTCATGAACTAGACAACTTATATTTATCAATAAATATATGATTTATTTATGAGACTCTTTATGTATGAATCTATTTCTAAATGATCCCTGATCATATGTCATATCTATGGAACAAATATGATTCTAAAATCAATATGTTTATTGATTGATGATCATGTCTCATAGATCATGATATAAATATATCAAATCAATAAATGTGAACATGTGTTAGAGAACACATTGTTAGATAGACCCACTCTGAGACACTACAGGGAACTAATGTCCCATTAATTGGTCTCAAGTAGTGTTGGTGCACAGTCCTTTGACCTGAGATAATCATGGATTTCAATATGTGTAATGGCTCACTTAGGGACTACCAAACACTATTCTGTAACTGGGTAGTTATAAAGTAGTCTTCGGGTTTGCTATGAAACATGTAGTGGGATGTGAATAATTAAGATGGAATTTGCCCCTCCTATGGGAGAGATATCTCTGGGTCCCTCGAAGTAATAGATTAGAAAAGTGCATGTCAATGTCGAGTTGATTGAGGAGTCAATCAACAGATAGATAATTCAATACGAGATCGAGTGAATGATTAAGCTATTGATAGGATGACATGATTCTTGCCTATAGCTTAATTGATATCGTGAGGCAAAGAGATTTATGCACACATTACAAGTTCAGCCGATATGATCCTCTTGTATACTTTGGTGTCAATACGTTCTGCTAGGGACCGCTATTGACGGGTCGACTGAGTTAGACTTGGGTCGGAACTAAGTATACCTGAGCCTACAGGGTCGCACACTTAACGGGAAAGAATAGACATTCGAGTTTGACTTGAATATGGCTAAATGGATAGAGATTCGACCGGACATAGAGTCCCGATTGGCCTTTATGCCCAGTCGGCAACCCTACATAAAGGAGGCGAGGGGTGGAAGGTTCGATGTACAACATATAGCCGGACCAATCTTCTCCACGGAAACCCTCCCACGTCTGAGCCAAAACCTTAGCCGTGCATCGCGTGCTAGCACACAGGTGTTCATAGTTCTCTCCTTGGACGTGTGGATACCGGTAGATACATCGCTACGTTGCGACGTTATTCGGCTGCATTAAATCTCGTCGAGATTCAATTAGCCGAATTCAATTCGGCGTTTGGGTCGGGATCAGAAGGTCGGAGGGCCGGGCAAATCGGCACGACGTCGTCGGCATCAGCAACCAGACACAAAGTCATCGGCATCGGCGGATCCTAACACCATCAGGCGATCAGGCAGCCGCGCGTGGAGTTTCGTGGGGTCGGGCGAAACAAAACAGAAGCGCCATCAGGGTCGAGCGAGACGAACAGGGGTCGGCGGGTCGGCCGATTCGGACCCGGGGTCGGCTAAAGCGTTTCCGAGGTCGACAAGATTTTCTCGGGGTCGGCTAGAACGTTCGCGAGGTCGGCAAGACCTTTCCGAGGTTGGCTAGCAACAGTTTGACTGTTTTTGCTGCACTGCATGTCAACTGGTAACATTCTATAGACCCTTATTTACAAGTTTTTCTGGATTGCGCGGTAGAAAAATTTTAATTTATGCTATCGTAGCCTTCGTTTTCTCCTTCAAGTTAGAGCGCCACGGATGTCTGAGACCTAGAAATGATTTGCTAGGGCGGAAGCTACCGTGCGCAAACCTCGGAGATGCTCAGGAACAGCAAAAAGGAGGTATGGCACGAAGGACACCACTGAGCGGCCGGCGATCCACTAATCAGACCAGAAAAGGATGGACTCGCCATCTCCTGGCTCAAAGAAAGTGGAGGCCGTGAACATGTCTGAAACGGCTCGCTCCACCGGGGCCTTCAATCCCTCCCAATAGAGATGCCCTGAATGCTGAAGCCAAAGTCAACAAAGACGAAGAGCAAACCCTGCCAGCCGAAGGTCCGGAATGCCCAGCCCGCCTAGCCTCTTAGGCCGACACACATTCGTCCAGGCCACCCGACACTGCCCCCCATGAGCTGAATCTGAACCTGTCCACAGAAAGGCGTGACGCTTCTTGTCAATGGCCTTAATTACCCAAGCCGATAGGCCGATCGCCATAGAGACATGGACCGGGATGGAAGAGATGACAGACTGAACCAGCACCGAGCGGTTGGCTAAAGTGGTAAGGCGTCCCTTCCAGGGGGAAGACGATGAGATACCTTATCGACCAACGGCTGCACGGCGGCCTTCGGCGACTTCTAAACGAACAACGGAATGCCGAGGTAGATAAAAGAAAAGTCAGTAATCGAGCAGGGGAAGCACGACGAGGATTAAGGAACACATATACACATTTTTTGTCTTTGGAGCCTAATTAAAATACTAAATTGACCTAGACGTCCTTGTTAGTACTCTCTAAGTTTCATATTATAAACCTAAATTTATTAACATTTATATAAATTTACATACATATATAAAGCACATACATAAATCTATACATAACTCTATTCAAAACCTACGACTTATGAAATCCAGTTAATCTCAATACAACAACAATGATAGACGGCTATCAAATTTTCTTTCTGAAAACACCAAAAACATTAACCTATATCTATACATGCATCTATTCACCCATCCAGTATCTATGTGTTGCAATATGCATGCGTTGATCTCTAACGCCTTGTCGCAGCAGCACGAGTCGATGCCGCCGCCGACTCCGCCGCCCACCGCCGCTTCATCTTGTCGATGTACCCCGCGGCCGCCGCGTCAATGCCACCACCGCCGCCTGCAGGCGGCGCCGGCGTCTTCACCTCGTTCACCACCGTCGACTCGATCCAGGCCACCCTGTGGACGCTGATCTCCTGGAGTAGACGCGACATATTGTTCGTCCTAGCTATTTAGCTGATGATCTCTCTGATGAAGATGTGTGTGTTGAGTGTTCAGGCTGAGCTAGCTGTTGCTCTGAGTGAAAGCCACTCATTGCATGTATTTATAGAGGAGACATCGATCGAGATCGATCGAGCAGAAGAAGCTTCTTGTCAGGTTTAATTAATTTGTACAATGTGGCTAGCGTTGATTGACCTATTCAGCTCAGAAAAATGCACTGTTCTTTGTGACGAAAACTCCTACTCCAAGAGGAGAGATGATGCACAAATCTGTGAGGTTCAGTACATGTTCAGAATAGCATTATAGCTATAATAGCATAGCTTAGAGTACGTACGTTGCAATAAAAAACAAATTAAATTTTTAGCTTATTAAATCAATTAATAAATATTTATTTAGTCTAAAGTAATACTATGATTTTTTTTCTTATTAAACAAGTAGATGATTTTGAAATTTGGAGAAGTCAATAGTACGGATTGAGGAATGACTTGTTAAAATGATGGTGTAATAGTATAAATTGTGAGCGTCAGATGTTAGTGATAGAGATGGTGTTGAAATATGCGTCATTAATACTAACATTTTAAGTAGTATAGAAACAAGTATATGATTTTAAAAATTGAGAAGCCAATAGTGAATTAGGGGAGGGCTTGTTGAATGATGGTGTAATAGCATAGATTGTGAGAAACCGATGTTAATGGTAGGTTGGTGTTGGATTGGACACCATCTAGTATAGAAACAAGTATATTATTTTAAAATTTGAGAAAGTGACTTGTTTGAAAAATGATATAATAGTATATATTGTGAGGTCAGTTAGTGGTAAGGATGATGTGAGAATAGACACCATCAATATTAATATTTTATATTATTTTATATTTTAAGTAGTATTGACTATAATGCAAGTCTGTATGAACCATTTGAAGATCCAGCAAGGAAAATATGGAATATGGACCAGCTAGCTATAGCTACAGTAGACTGAATATTACTGAAACTTCCTTGCTCTCAGTTGGCTTTTGGTTGCGTCAAATTGCACGGTGGTTTCGTCTCCGATCGAATTCGTCAGAATCCGATTCGGTCAGTGTGGCCAATCGAATTTGCAATTTGAAGGAGCCGCGGCCACACGGATCCAAAGACTTTGACTGGATCGCCGCATACATGCATATATACTTTATGTATACGTACGTATACTTACAAAATTTGATGCATATTCAGTTGAATTCAACAGTATGCGTATTGTCGTGTTAATTTCGTGAGGAATAATTAGCAGTCAATCACTGGCTGCCTCTCGGTGTCCCTATACCGACAGATACAATTAATAAAACACACGTACGTATATACGTGCGTACGTAGTTATAAAATTTGAGTTATAAAATTTGATGCATGTATATATGTACTGCTCCCTTCATTTCAAAATAGGGCAGAGACTGATTTACCCCCTCAACAACTATTGTAAAAATTATAATACGACTTACCGTCCTCAACTTAATTATTAAAATAATACGACTTACCGTCCCTAACTAGATAAAATATAACCGACAATTTATCTCCCTCAGTTAAAGAAATAGTTTTAGGATTATGTGACACTCCACGTGGCATCTGAGCCTACTGCCAATTATTTCTTATATTTTTCTTCTCTTTTTTGTTTTTTTCCTTCGTGGCAAGGAACGGGGCCGGCCAATAGTCCCTTCAGTCTGTAGCTGAATAATCCAGGCGTATGCACTGATTGGAGGCACCCAATACCCAATGTAATGGAGCTTGGCAACATTGATGGCATCTAATCCATACTGATTAAGGTATGTGATGTTGGGTTTAAGCATGCTGTCAAGGTTGGCTTAAGAGGATTCGGTTGCACCTCTTATTGCAGGAATCAAACACTGGTACAGAACCTTCCATCCGTAACGGGCCCAAATATGTCGGATAGGAGTGGGCAAAAACCCATACCTAAAGCCCGAACCCGAAAAACCCGAATCCGAATTCAAACTATCCGAAACCCGAACACCGATATCGGGTAGATAAATTAAAAACCTGATATTATTTCGGGTTAATGGGTTGCAACTTGCGGTACCCGATAACCCGAACAACCCGTGCGCCCGTTGCCCGTAACCCGTTACCCCGTGCGCCCGCCCGCCCGTAACCCTAACCCTAACCCTACCCTCCGCGCCGCCGCCGCCTCGCCGCGCGCACCTAGCCGTCGCCGCTAGCCCCTCACCACTCGCGCTCGCCCGCGCCGCTAGCCACTAGCCCCTAGCCGCGCGCCGCCGCCGTGCGCGCGCCCGCGCTGCCGCCGCCGCCGCGCCGCGAGCGCGGCGTGTCGCTTCGGTCGGCCGCTCGCGTGCCGCTCGGCCGCCGCGCTGCGCGCGCCGCGCCCATCGCATCGGTGCCGCCGCCCTCACAGCGACGCTCGGGTAACCGAAATCGGAACCCGAAATTTCGGTAGATAGGTGATCGGTAATATTTCGGTATCGCTTTGAAAACCCAAAATTTTAAAAACCCGAACTACCCGACCCGAAATTTTGGGTATACCCGAATGCCCAGTCCTATGCCTGGAGCACTTGGGCCATCAGAACGAAGTCATCTCAATCGGGTCGTCATTTGCACCGTTACAAATGTACTCGTACAGCCCCAATTGCAAATAGCCCGTCAGCGATGAAACACATCTGTGACGGACCCAACTGTAAGCCCGATTGAGATAACCTAGGATATCTCAATCAGGCCATAGTACTGAGCCCGTCAGAGATGAAGGTAATCGGTGACGGGTTCAAAAATAAGGCCCGATTGAGATGAATTTATAGCCCGTCACCGATGACTCATATTGGTGTCGAGCTATCATTGATGCCCGTTAGAGATGTCTGTGCCCCGTTACAGATGTCGTTTAACTGGCCCGATTGAGATATAGTTCGGACACACTATAAATACACCAGCAACCGCTGTCTGAATTCATCCCATCGTTCGCTTTTTTGGTGGGAGGTTGAGGGAGCGAATTTTCGTTATTTTTAGAAAAACAGGAATATATTAGAAGTAAGTATAAAGGTTGATTCTTTTTTATAATTTAGTAGCATGATAACTAATGTTTTGTTAAATTTTGTAGCGATGGATCGAAGTTGGATGAATGCAACAACTTTAAAGCGTCATTGCAAGGAGTATAGAGATGGCGTTTTAAGTTTTATGAACGTCGCGGAGGAGGATAGCGAATACATGTGTTGTCCATGTAGATATTGCAAGAATAAGATTTTGTTTAGCGGAGAGGAGGTACACTCTCACTTGATACAACGAGGATTCATGAAGGACTACACATGTTGGGTGAATCATGGAGAGACAGAATCAAATAATGGTGCAGCTGCAGACAGCATCGGTGCCGATAATCATGAAGATGAAGATGAGTGTGACATGTTTATTCCATCTCCATTGGGCGGTGAAATGGTTGATGTGGATCCTGATATGCTGCAAGAGATGTTACGTGATATTGAGGAGCAAGTTTGCGACAGTTTGCTCGGGCTGCTGCTTAATATGCCTGAAAAGACAAAGGACGGCTTGAATGCTCGCCTAGATCTGCAGGAATTGAACATTTGCAGTGAGCTTCAGCCTGTTACGGATGAAAAGACAGGAAGAGTGTACCTCCCACTAGCTTGCCACACATTGTCGAAGAATGAAAAGATCGCAATACTATCATGCATGTCTAATATTAAGGTTCCTTCGGGCTATTCAGCAAGGATAAGTAAATACGTTAAATTGGAGGATCTAAAAGTGGTTGGAATGCTGTACTTCTGTTCTGACATGTACATATGTGCATGATGCACAAATTTTTATTTCCTTGATGTTGATTGACTTTCTGTGCTGTAGTTTATATATCTAGTTGTGTTCATGTCAATTAGTTGGGGACTTATTTTTCATTTTGGCCGCAGCCTGCCATAATACGGTTTCTATCAAGTTTTGTGCTGTAGATGGCTGTCATTTCCTTGATATTGATAGACTTAGTTTCTATAAGTTTTGATGCTTGTGTTGTAGATGCTTGTGATGATTGTTCTGGGATGAATTTATTTAGCCTTTTTTCTTGGTCTGGATTTACTGCTATGATGCTTGAATGATATGGCTGCTATACTGCTATCTTGCTATACTGCTATGATGCTTCAATGATATGGGTGAATAATAAGACTGTTATGATACTCTTGGACCTAACTTGCTGTTCCTTTCCTCACCTTTCTTCTCTCCACTCTTCTTCCTGGCAAGTGATGAATGCTCAACATTAGACCATGAGAACAGACCATCTACACTTGTTCTTTTTTGGGGGACAGTACACTCGGATCTGTTAATATTACATTAATTTGGGTTTTTTAACTACACTTGTTCTTTTCAAGTGTTGTTCCTTTCCTCACCTTTCTTCTATTCACTCCTCTGGATTTCTTCTCTCCTCTTCCTGGCCAATGATGAATGCTCAAGAATAGACCATAAGAACGGACCATCGACACTTGTTCTTTTTTGTGGGCACTACAAGTTCTCCTTTTTGTTTCGACAAATGTTATTTTTAGCAAAAATACAACCATCTACATTTGTTATTTTTATTTTGGGAACTACACTTGTTTTTTTGATAAAAACAGAATGTCTGCACTTGTTAATTTGTTTTTTGGATCTACACTTGTTTTTTTGAAAAAAACAGCCATGGACACTTGTTTTTTTGGGCACTACACTTTCTTTTTTTTGAAAAAAAAAGAGGCCAAGTTGTTCCATTCACATATATATTCTACACTTGTTATTTTGTTTTTGAGAACTACACTTGTTTTTTTAAAAGAACAGACCATCTACACTTGTTCTTTTTGGGGGGCACTACACTTGTTCTTTTTTTTCTTTCTTAGAGTACGGCATAGCAGTACTCGTGTATCTTCATCAAACTTTGAATAGCGAGAGATATGACAATGATTGGATAGTGCAGCTATATATGGCAATGATGGCTTGCCTCCCCCGTTCCCGTCTCAATGCCTCGGCGGCGCTATGGAAGCCGCCGGTGACGTGCACGATGGTGGACTACCTCTATCCGCCCGTCGTGATTGAGCAGTACTATTCGCCGCCGCCGCCGCAGTCTTTGCTCCAGCCGCCACCGCTGCCGCCGGTCTCCCTGATTTAGAGGTGTGTTTTCTCTGTTTTCAGCGGCAATGTTCAAGTTCTCGTTGTTAATGTCTTCTGCCTTATTCTCGTGAATTGCCACATAAGCATTAGCTGTTAGAGCATTATTGTCCTGACCACAAGTTAGGATCTTCTGTGAGTATGGAGCATGTCGACAGCCGCCCTCCTCCTCCGCTTGTAATTCTCCCTGAGGACTTTCTCGTCGACCTCGGTCTCACCCTTTTACCGTTTTTATTCATAGCTCCCTGCAAATGTAATATGATCAAGGAAAATTGACTATGAATTCAGTGGATGGTGTTGGTGCCTCCTCCAACGTGGTTCCTCTTGTCACTGTCCGAGGGAATGTTCAGTGCCTTATGAACAACGTGTTGGTGAACAAGGGGAACAACGTGGTTCCCCGGACTGAATAACGTGGATGGTGTTGATGCCTCCTCCAACGTGGTTACAGAACTTCATAAGGCATAGATGATATATTGTCTCTGAAAGGAATGTTTAGAGTAAGGTCCTAGGTAGCTCGATCGACGCAGAATGGTAGAACATTTGCAATGACAGTGCGACAAACATTTGATTTTTGTAAATATTCTTTGTAATACAATTCTGCACGTTGTTTTTGTATATACTTTCTTTTCTTTATAATACATTTTTGCAGGTTTTGATGCATCTGTAACTAAATTATTTCGCTCGATGATGAACTGGAGCCGTTTAGACATGTTACAAATTGCAACAACCAAAACACGGTTCAAATTATTTAGGTGTGTTGTAGTCTAGATGGCTTCCGAAGATATCCGCATCAAACCTTGTGTCACAGGGCATGACAGATATCTTTTGGAAGCCACCTAAGCTACCACAACACCTCATACTATTACATATATAGTCCAGTTGTTTTGAGAGCAGAAAGTAATGACCATTTTGGAACTACACTTCTTTTTTTGGAACTACACTTGTTCCTTTTTAAAACAAAACAGACAATCTACACTTGTCTTTTTTTAAGCAGTACACTTGTTCCTTTTTTGGTTCTTACACATGTTCTTTTTTGCAATAAATAAATAGCCATTTATACTTGACTTTTTTTTCTGTTTTTTGGGGTTAGTACACTTGTTATTTTTCTTTGGCTGTGGCTGTGGAATATATATGTGATGAATATATATGTGAATGGATATGGTTGTGGCTGTGATAAATATATATGTGAATGGATATGGATATGGCTGTGGCTGTGGCTGTGATGAATGTATATGTGAATGGATCAACATGGTTGTGGCTGTGATGAATGGCTGGGGCTGGAGCTGGCTGTGATGATATCTGTTCATTTTTTGCAACGGGCATGGCTAGCAAAAGTCTGAGGCTAGCCAAAAAATAAATTTTATTTTTTTGGATAATAAACTCATCCCTGACGGGCATTGTGGAAAAGCCCGATAGAGATAGGACATCCGTAACGGTCTCAATCTAAAAGCCCGATAGAGATAGATAGGACATCCGTGACGGGCTACTTAGCCCGTTAGAGATATGTTATCCGTGACGGGTAAAAAATCAGGACATTATTTGACCTCGTGTTTGGTCAACTCTATCGGTGACGGCCCGGTAACCACGGCCCGTTAGAGATGAGTTGTCATATGTGACGGGTTTATAAATAGGCTTGATTGAGATGTATCATCCGTGACGGGTGTTCAACCCCACTGGTTTAACTTTCAAACTCATCTATGACGGGCATTTTTTATGACCTGATTGAGATAATGTGCATCCGTAACGGTCTTGTGCCCATTAGAGATATTTTCTCACATCAGTGACCTTTTCACAGTGATGGGAGGCCAACCCGATAGAGATGAGGGTTAATGCCCGTTAGAGATAGCCGGTGCCGGCGTAGTGAAATATGGAGATGTCGCAGCAGCGGAGCATGATGGCGGCGGCATAGACGATTTCCTTTACTATAAAATTGTTTAGCAAATACGATGGTTTGATCGAAAATATTTCCTTCACTCAGTTTAATTGTCAGTTTTTGAATTTTAAAATGCTTAGATTTCAATTTCAAGCATCTGATTATCTTTAAGACCATTGAAATAACGTGGATATATAATGAAAACCAGTAAAAAAATGTTTATATTGTGATACAAAATTTAAATTCTAAGATAGGTTTTTTTATATTTTAAAATGAAAGAAGAAGCAGTTGAATTGAACAGTACGCGTATCTCGCCGTCTTGATTTTATCAGGAATAATTAGCAGTCAATTATCACTAGCTGCCTCTCACTGTCCCTGTAACACAACAGATATATGCAACAACGCGGTAGCCAGCTAGCTGTACGTATGCCTAACATACTACGATGATATACTTGCCTAATTTCCTGACTTGATTCCTCAACAAAAGACGGCATCTTGGATTGAATAATGATCCGCGCACTGCAATAGTGATTTTTTTTATATTTTAGATCTTTTTGAAAAACTATTTTATAAACATACCTTAAAAAAATTTATTCTGAAAATGAATTCTTTTTGGACGTGGACGCGAACATAGTGTTAACGCTGGAATTTGGTAATAAGGTTCGTGAGTCCTAAAGAAGCAAGGTGGAATCAGAATCGGCTGAAGACAGGGGTTGTATCGGCTGAAGGAGTAATCGGCTGCAATGCTGGTCGGCTGGGAATGAGTTGAATGGAGCAGCCGACGGCCGATTCCAAGTTTAAAAGAGATAAAACCGTATCCAATGCAGAAACTTGAAGATTAAGTGGGGGTTCGGATGTTAATGGCGCGTTTTAAGATATTGCCACTTGTGGATAAAGTCCTGAAATGGCAGTTGTATCTGTAATTTAGGAGTTTGTTAGATTGTTAGTTGTAATAGATCTTGTTAGGGATAATATGATGTTTAGATAGAGTCTGGAGTTGTTACAGATATTCATATTTCGGGTATAAATAGGGCCCGAGGTCCCGTGTAAAAAGACAATCGAAATCAATCTAATCTTCGGCGCATCGCCATCCTTTTTCTTTTGGACGAATACCCGTTTGGCTTCGGGCTGCATCGTCTCGATCCCCGGACTCAGGTAAATGTTTGTCGTTAGTGGTGAGATTACTCGTTTCTAATGCTTCCATCGCAATGACACATTGGATTCAGTAGTTTTGCTACGCTATGTATTATATAGTGTGTATGAATCAACCTGGTGTTTGGATCTATTTTGCGGTTGACTCGTCTTGTGAAGGATGCGTAGTCAGCGACACTAGGTCTAAAGGCTGATTGGTTCGTATGCGGTATCTACCATCTTGCGGAGTGTAAATCAAAGTGATAGATTGAATGCTTCTTTTGATACTCGGTGCTGCATCAAGATTGAACTATTGAGTCGTCTTTAGAGTCGTTGGCAATGTATTCTTTTGGATTTATATTATCTAGGAATAGCGTCGGGGTTTCAGCCGACCTTATCTGTTTTTACGCATTTCTTTCAATATGATTGTCGTCAGATCTGCTGTAGAGCTGTGGTTTGTATCTGTATTGTGTTTACTTACGCCCTTGATTTGGGAATGTTACGTTTGTGCGAGGATTATTGGAGCATCGGCTGATTTGACGACGGTTTCCCAGGGTCGGTTGGTTTATTGATCTGTATATTCGTTATTCTTCGTCGTATTTGGGCCGGATGGCTGATGGTCGTCTTGGCGTAGCCGGTGCGCTTCGGTTACTTGGTACAAATATGGCCGGGAATAGCGTGTGTACGATTATTGATTTCTTCGGCCGACACCGCGGGAGTTTGAACTAACGCTTAACGGATACTTTCTTGTATTTTTCTTGTTGATTGGCAGATCAAATCAACGGCACGCTCTACATATTGAAGGCGGCTAGGAAGGACTCGCACCGGAGTCAAGCGTATCTCCTGGCCGGCGCGTGAGAGAGATTTCTCGTCAACACGCTTCTTGGCACGCCCTGGGACTATCTTTGTCGGCTCAACTCGGACGAATAGACTCAACGGCAAGATGGTCGACTCCAAGATCCCCGGCATCACACAAGACAATGTCGTACTCCGTAAAAATGGATCAATTATCTACGAACAACAAGCCGAGTATAAGAAGATGATGGAGGAACTGAACAATTACCTTCAATCCTTCACTCAAACAAGGTCCGGAACGGTCCACCAAAAGTACAAATTCAGCCTTAACGATACTATAGCATCCTCGTCGAGTGATGCAAAGGGCAAGCAGAAAGTGGAAGAACCAACTCAAGTACAAGATGATCAGGCCGTGTACTCTTTGCAAGATCGGATCGACTCGGCCGTCCACCACGCGTTGGTAAACCGAGCAAAGATCCTGGTCAACACCCTCAACAATATGATTTCTCATGTAGTTGATGCCAAAGTGGCCGAGCAGTGCAAAGGGGTCCTACATATTTCACGGATGGCAAGTTTCCCGATTACAGGACATTAGTCACCCAAGATCGGCCGTCCTGTTAATAGCACAGCCCAACCCGCCGGGAGGGATCAGCCACTTGAGCCCAAGCGAGACGGCCGTGAAACCGCGGTCACTATTTTAAACCGACAACAATGCCGTTGCCCCAAGGTCAATTCGACATGTTTCACCATAATCGGTGACCGTAACCGACCGATCATGGCGAGCCAAAATATCGGGGATGACAGTGTTTCCTGCACTCCGCCAACGCCACCACCGGAATCCCGGCCGCCACCCGCCGATCATCGTTACAGTACCAAGGGGGTCGTCAGATCATCATTACCGGCCTCGACACCTCCACAGTGTGATCGGCAGCACGTATGCCGTACGACCCATACGAGCCGATACAGCAAGACAATAGGACCTGGGCCGAGCTAATCGCAGACGTCATGCGAGACCGGTTCGGCCTCAAACCAAAAGACTCGGGAATATGTACCGTACCCTTATCCGAACATTTCGAAAGAATTCCATTACCCAACCGGTACAAAATTCGGATTTCTCTAAGTTCTCGTGGCAAGACAATGTATCTACGTATGAGCACATCGCCCGATTCTTAGCACAATGTGGTGAAGCATCGGCATCGACCCTTTAAGAGTTCGGCTATTTCCCTTTCTCTTTCAGATCAGCCTTCACTTGGTTCTCCTCGTTACCTTACAACTCGATTCGAGTTGGGCCGATCTTGAAAACAGTTCCATAGCTATTTTTATTTCGGCAACCACTGAAATGAAGTTATCGACCTCACCAAAGATCGTGCAAAAACATAATGAATCGGTCCAGACTACATTCAGCGCTTCGAGAAATGAGAAACCGATGCTACACTGGTGCTATCGGATGCTCACTGGCCGATTTAGCCTTCCATGGTCTCGATCGCGCCAATCGTGGAAAGATTCTCGCGTAGGACTTCGAAAGTCTAGCCCACTGTCGCGAGAGGGTAACGGCCCATGAACAACGCTTCCAAGAAACCGGGAAGGCTGTCAAAACCATAACACAAGTCGTCGTCGACTCGGACTATGGATCCGACGACGACGAAACAAAGTAGCGACACGAATGGGCTAAAAACAAGAAGGCCATCGTCGCGCTGGCTGCTCAAAACGGGTAAAGAAGAAAAATACGATTTTGACATCACCAAAGCCGACAAAATCTTCGACCTACTACTCAAGGAAAAGAAAATTCAGTTGCTCGAAAATCATGTGATCCCGCGCCGAAGAGCCGAAAAAGAAGAAATACCGCAAGTGGCACAACTCTACATCTCACGTCACCAACGATTGCAAAGTCTTTAGACAGCAGATTCAATCGGCCATCGAGGCCGGGAAGTTGAAGTTTGCTGACTCAAGTCGGCCCATGAAACCTTGTAACGACCATCACACTCATGACGAACAAAGGAGCTCGTCAACAGCAAGTCCAGTCCGTTTCATTCCCAGAGCCGTCCAACTGAACCGGAAACGGCGACCGGTCCACGATCGGCTCGGCCTGGTCCATCAAGAATTCTTCGTCGACGAAAATCAAGATGGAGACAATCGCAACAACAAGGAAGCCGACGAGGAGGGACTGGCCAATCCCCAGTGGTGCCTGTCCGATCTATTTACAAAGACTGAGAAAAGGAGAATTCGCGGCTTAAGCGTGAAGGAAGAGAGGACGAGGTGGCACAAATGATATACGAACAACGCCGTCGGCTGGGCAAGATCGGAGACGGTGGGTACCCAAGCGTGAGAACACTACGGCCACCGAAGGGCAAGGCGGAGAGAGCCCCGCCGACCAAGCCGAAGGGCAGCCAAAGGGAAGGGTAAAGCCTGCCGCATCGGTCAACATGGTCTTCGTATTGCCCGCCGTCGGTGCCCCGAAGCCGACGCGGATACCGTTGAAGATGACCCGGCAAACCGATGATCTCCTGCACTGTGCCATTTTTGACAAGCCGAAGGAACCGAAAATAGACATCCGAAGCCGTTGTACGTTAAAGGTTTCGTCAACGGTAAGCCGATTTCCAAAATGCTAGTCGATGGGGAGCGGCGTCAACCTCATGCCTTACGCAACTTTTCGGAAGCTTGGAAAAGGAGCCGAAGACCTGATTAAAACTAACATGGTACTCAAAGACTTCGACGGCAACCCATCAGAGACCAAAGGCGTTCTCAACGTCGAACCGACCATCGGCAATAAACCGTGCCCACGACGTTCTTTGTCATCGACGGAAGGGGTCTTACACTCGCTGCTCGAAGGGATTGGATCCACGCTAATCGCTGCATCCCTTCTACGATGCACCGAGCCTCATCCAAAGGTGGGACGGCGACAAGATCGAGATTGTGCCAGCCGACAGGTCAGTTAGTATCGTCAATGCCGATTTGCCGCTTTGGGAAATCGAAGGCATCGAATGTTTGTCTGGGAAAGTCTGGCAAGCCGATTTTCTAAACGTGTCCAATTCAACAATACAGCCCATCGGAAGCGACGAGCCGCAGTTGCTGTTTTGAACAAGACATGGTGGAGGGATCCAACGTGCTCGGCGTAGCCACCACGGATGAAGACGATGGCAAGTTAGGACAAGGCTTCACGTCGGCCGACGAGTTAGAGGAAATCGACATCGGATCTGGCGACAAACCAAGGCCGACGTACATTAGTAAATATTTATCTCCTCTTTGTAGATCCCAACTTATTGAGTTATTAAAAGAATATAAAGATTGCTTCACATGGGAATATTTCGAAATGCCCGGTCTAAACCGATCGATAGTGGTCTATCAACTGCCAATCAAAGCAGGATATCGGCCATTCAAACAACCTCCCAGGAGGTTCAAGGCCGACATGTACGATGCAATTAAGGCCAAAATCACTCGGCTATACGACGCAGGGTTCATTCGGCCTTGCCGATATGCCGAATGGGTCTCTAATATCGTCCCAAGATTAAAGAAGAACGGCAAACTTTGAATATGCATCGATTTCGAGACCTAAACAAGGCAACTCCAAAAGATGAATACCCAATGCCAATAGCCGATCTCGCTTGTCGACGCCGCCTCAGTCACAAAATCATTAGCTTCATGGACGGCAATGCGGGATACAACCAGATATTCATGGCCGAAGAGGACGTCCATAAAACGCTTTTCGATGCCCGGCGCAATCGGCCTCTACGAGTGGGTGGTGATGACATTCGGCCTAAAGAATGCCAGCGCAACATATCAAAGAGCAATGAACTACATTTTTCACGACATGATCGGAGCACTTGTGGAGATATACATCGACGATGTCGTCGTCAAATCAAGAGAGATAGAAAGCCACATTGCGATCTAAGGGGTGCTTGAACGGACGAGGAAGTACGGATTGAAGATGAATCCGCTCAAGTGTGCGTTCGGCGTGTCGGCGGGCAGTTCTTAGGATTCCTCGTTCATGAAAGAGGAATCGAAGTAACACCAAGGAGCACCAACGCAATTAAGACAATTCAACCCCTAAGGATAAAAGGCAACTACAATCATTGATCGGAAAGATAAACTTCATTAGACGATTCATAGCTAACCTTTCGAGAAATTGGAACCGTTCACACCATTGCTTCGGCTTAAGGCCGATCAGATATTCACATGGGGGCGAGCAACGAAGGCGTTAGACAACATAAAAAGTTATTTAAGTTCTCCTCCAGTTCTAATGCCCCCACAAAAAGGAAAGCCGTTCAAGCTGTACTGCTCGCCGACGACAAATCCATCGGCTCCGTCCTAATCCAAGAAGTCGATGGCAAGGAAAGGGCCATTCTCTATCTTAGCCAATTGCTAGATCCGGAGACTAGATATTTGCCGGTCGAGAAGCTATGTCTCGTGCCTCTATTTCTCATGCACAAAATTAAGACACTATCTCGTCGTCCAATGAATGCATCGTAACATGCAAAGCAGACGTAGTCAAGTACATGCTGTCGGCTCCAGTGCTCAAAGGGAGGATCGGAAAATGGATACTTGCGCTGACCGAGTTCGATCTGAGGTATCAGGCCCCAAGGGCGGTAAAAGGACAGGCCCTGGCCGATCTCATTGTGAAACATGGAAACTACTCAATCGGCTCAGTAGAGATCACGCCTTGGACCCTAACTTTCGACGCTCAGTATGTACAAGCGGCTGTGGAATCGGCTTGGTTCTTATCTCACCCAAGGGGACAAGCTTCGAATTCACTTTTGCCATCCCCCCACATTACGAATAACCAAGCCAAGTACGAAGCCGTCCTCAAGGGGCTACTCCTACGCAGGGAGATGGAAGCCGATGCGGTCAAGATAATGGGGGACTCGTTGCTCGTCATTAGTCAATTGTCAGGGGAGTATGAGTGCAAAAATGACGCACTAGTAATCTATCATCAAAGGTGTCGGGAATTAATGGAAGGGTTTCGGCTAGTAACTTTGAAGCATATTCCCAGGGAGCAGAACACGGAGGCCAATGACCTGGCTCAAAGGGCATCAGGCTACCGGCCGATGCTAAGAAATGTCGACATAGGCATTGCCACCATCACGACCAACGATTGGAGATTCGACGTTTACAATTACCTCAAAAACCCTTCTCAATCAGCCACAAGGAAGCTACGGTACAAGGCGTTGCGGTATGTATTGCTCGACGAAGATTTATACTATCGGACAATCGATGGCATACTGCTCAAGTGTTTGAGCGCCGATCAAGCCACAGTGGCCATCGGAGAGGTACACGAAGGAATCTGCGGTACACATCAATCGGCACACAAAATGAAATGGCTACTTTGCCAAGCTGGATATTTCTGGCCGACGATACTAGAGGACTGTTTTAAATACTATAAAGGATGCCAAGATTGTCAAAAATTTGGCACAAGTGCAACGAGCTCCGGCGTCGGCCATGAACCCGATCATTAAACCATGGCCTTTCGAGGGTGGGGCATGGACATGGTCGGCCAAATCAATCCACCTTCAAGCAAGGGCACAAGTTTATACTAGCGGCCCATTATTTCACAAAATGGGTAGAAGCGATTCCCCTCCGAAAAGTGGATTCTAAAGACGCAATCGAGTTTGTCAAGGAACACATCATCTACAGGTTCGGCATTCCGCAAACGATAACGACCGACCAAGGGTCCATCTTTGTCTCCGACGAATTCATCCAGTTCGCCGACGGCATGGGGATCAAGCTGCTTAACTCTTCGCCGTATTACGCGCAAGCCAACGGTCAGTGAAGCGTCAAACAAAAGCTTAATTAAATTGATCAAAAGAAAGATAGCCGAGCAACCCAAACAATGGCACACCCGATTGGCCGAAGCTTTGTGGGCCTATCGGATGGCATGTCATGGGTCCATCCAAGTCCCGCCATACAAACTGGTTTATGGACACGAGGCGGTGCTTCCATGGGAAAGCGTAACCGGCTCAAGACGCATTCAGTTGCAAGACCAACTCACAGCCGATGATTACTACAATCTCATGATAGACAAATCGGAGGATCTCTCTTTATCGAGAATGAGAGCCTTAGAAAAAGTGACGAAAGATAAGGAACGGGTAGCCAGGCATTACAATAAAAAGGTAGTCCCTAAATCATTCGAGAAAGGCGAGCTTGTTTGGAAACTCATACTCCCAATCGGATCCAGAGATAACAAATTCGGCAAATGGTCGCCGAATTGGGAGGGGCCTTTCAAGGTCCACAAGTGTGTGTCCAAAGGAGCCTACATGCTACAAGGATTAGATGGGGAGGTCTTCGAAAGGGCCCTCAATGAAAAATATCTGAAGAAATACTACCCGAGCGTGTGGATCAACGCGTAAGTCGACTATCGCCACAATGGGCCGACCCATAACAGCCGATGCCTTATGGGGGCATCACCTTTAGGCATTCGTTTTCTCCCTCACCCCATGACCCCCGGCAGCGATCACCAGGACTACTGTCAACAAGTTTCATCGACATCGATGCTATCACCAAAACTTGGGGGGCATACACCTACGCTACACATGCGTGAGACAATCATACAATGTGCATGGCCGGAAAAGCCAACTGTAGACCAATCAAGTCATGGAGTTGAAGAAGTCTCAAGTCACGAAGAACCCAGGGATATTACAACGCATTTTATTCTGAGCCGGCGCACGGCAATCTAGGACTACATGTTTGCCGAAACTCTCTAATAGCCGCCGTGGCCCGCTCAAAAGGCTCGCGGTTTCCATTTCCGAGCATCCAGATCGTGCTCCAACCGAGTGACCCCGATGTCGGTAGTGGTGATCAACAACTCGTTGGCAAGTTGGGCCCGCCTCCCTCCACCGGCCGAGGCGCGCAAGCGTCGGGTACGCCATAGGGGCAACGCCGGGATGCCACCGAGGCGGAAAGCCAGCCCGCCGGGTGGCGAGCCTCCAACTCCCTAAAGCGTTTCAGCTACGCCCTCACCCGTCGGTCCTGGTTGACCGACGGCTCGTACGACGTCTCCATGATTCCCTGGATCACCCGGCAGTGCGGTGGCTGCAATGGATTCCATCCCCGAGTTTTTGGAAACTAGAATCCGATGAAAGTAGAAAAGTTGAGGTACCACCCGGTTCACCGACGAGCTAGAAGACGCCATGAGAAGCCCGGCCGCGGAATCAAAGGACTAGGTGTTTCACTATTGGGAGTTCGTCGCTTTCGGCCGTGAGCTATTCAGAGAGCGGGGAGCCCATTTATAGAAAGAAAAGATACGATTCTTGGATGGGAAAGATCGCCGCCAACCCGAGAGTCAAAGAGGTCATTATTAAGAGCGTCGGGAATCGTTGAAAATAAGCGATGGCGCAGGAGTGGATGCTCGCCATCCGGGCTCACGGTTCCCGGGCAGATTCGAGAGGATCGGCCTACGAAAACAGAGCGGTGACGTGATTGGGTATCATCGCCGATAGCTAGAGGATCGAATAACCGAAAGACGGACGCTAAGCGATTGGGCGTCACTTGGGCGAATTCCAAACAAACGATACGAGCATGTTTGATACGAGCTATCCGGGTACATTACAAAGCACATGTCGAGAAACACGAGCCGACCTCGCAGGTCGGATATTTTACAACCTTCATTTCTTTAAAAATCGGCTATCGTCGATAGAGCCGTCGCCCTAACTCGATCGATCTCGCCGATTGCCCTAAGGTCGTCGGCCTCGGATCCCGTCACCGCCGAGCGCTTTGCACCAAGCCCCGTAGATGCGCAACGGTCGCCCGATGCTTCTACGTTCAGCTTCAACCCCGGCCGGAAAATCGGCCATATACCCTTCATGGATATCAATCTCGTTGGTAATCCGAACGAGGTCGGCTACACCTGATCCCGGCGGGCACGAAGTTGTTCAAGCTTGGCGGCCGGCTCGGTTTTTAGGCGGTCAAAGGCGGTTTTTCGGGCTTCAATGGCGTCTTTGGTCGATTGGATTGCAGCCGCCCGCGCCTCACTCTCACGCCGATCGATGGCTCGCCGCCGGCTCGTTCGTATTTTAGCCGGTAAGCTTCCATGAAGGTCGCCGCGCGATGGCTTCGGCCACATCCGGCAGGTTGGTCTTGGATATCCCGGAATCGTGCGCGTATGGAGCCGTCGGCCACCGGTGCATCTAACGAGGCGTCCGGTCGGTTGCCGATGTCGCCAAAGTGGCCTTCGTGTTCTCGCCGACGCCGCAAGCGCTTCCTGCAAGATTGCCGGGCTCTCGAACTCCGACAAGTCGAAGTTGAGGAGATCGGCCACGTGCTGCGTAAGAAAGAAAGGGTCGAGACATGGCAAAATCGATGGGGGGCCGGTCATTACCGTCGGCGCCGTCGTCGGGATTACCGATTCGGCTGGTCGTTCCCCACGGTCGTCCGGTTTTTCCCGCCAGTATCGTCGTCACCGCCCCCAACAGCGCGGTGCATTCACTCGCCGGGAGCGGCCGGAGGGTCGCGAAGCTGCAAAAAGGAAAACGGGGTTAGCAGACGAACCGATTGGTTATTACAAACAAAGGGGATAAGGGTCGGTTACGGCAGAGTAGGACGGGGGCACGACCGGCCGCTTTATTGAGCTACAAGGAACGGACAAGTCGATAGAGGTAAACATCGCAAAGCCGGGAACAATGAAGTAAAAACCTACGGAGGACGTCTCATTGGCGGGCTTGGAGCTGCCGGAGCATCGGTTGGGGCGTTCACCGATTCGGGACTCGAAGCCCCGGTTTCGACGCGCCCGGACGGCTAATGGCACCTCTTCGTCGGGCAAGAAGCATTGAGGGGCGCTCGACGGCCGAATCCGAGGAGGAGGACTGTCGACCAAGGCAATCGGTTCTATCTTTTCGCTCTTTTGGGGGCGGCACAGCCGATGAACGCGGCGGTGTCGTCGTTTTCCTTTTCGGTGCGATCGGATGACGCACCTGCCCTCGCAATAGAGACGAGAGCTTGGGTGCCCCCCAGCAGATAGCTGACGGAGCCAGACCCCCTGTGTCCAGAACTCCTGTTTTGTATTCGATGGGGCGCCCAGAATCGCTTATCGTCGGCTGTTCCGTTTCTGTTTCCTGCAAAGTCAAAACACAAATGTTAAATTGGCTGGTACAGCTGGTGAACGAATTGTAGGAAGGGGTTAATCGGCTGAGGGGTAAAAGCATACCGAGGGGATCTCGTCCCGGCGGAGCAGTCAATGTAGCAAGACGGTCGTTGGTGGAAAATGTGGCGTCTAAGTTCCGACCACCATCGGTCATAAGCGGCGCTTCTCCTTGTCGACGGTAATTTGCGGCTTCGCCGAAGGGGGACCAGCTATGTTCAAGTGAGTTCATTATCGATCTTGGCCGACCGCTCCTCCGGTCTTGATCTTATTGGCGTAAAAGAAGCCGATGGGAAGCCGCCCGAGGCCAAATTGCCTCGCGGCCGATGCCGGTAGTAAAATTCATAACTCCGAGCCGTTGATCGGCCTTGATGTACCGTCGGCGGATGCGGGGTTAGCGATGAAGAACAATTTCCTACACCTTGGGTCAGTCGGTGAATTGAGGTCGTCCCATTTGAAATCGATCGGCAGCTCGAAAGATCCTTGATCGGAGTAGAAATACCTGGTACGGTTGTCGCGGGATAACCCATCGTAGAAAGCTACGAACCAATCGGCCAACACTCAGCCGATTGTCTTGAACCCGCATGGGCGGCGGCGCTTCTCCATAGTTGGTGCATCGCCCGGTGGCGATTTGGTCGCCTTCCTCGTCCACGATTGGCTCCAACCTTGGGAATCCGGCGTCACAAAGCGGGGCCGACCGGCACGTTCGGGTAGCCAATACCACCAAATTTGAAGGAACCACCGTGGTCCGCCGGTGTTGGAGGGCATTGGCGGCTATTTTTGTGGCGGTTTGATACAACATTTGATATGTGTAGCCGAGGAGATATTTTCCCAATGCGAACTCCGTCCCGTCGGCTAGGATTTTGGCCATTATTTGCCAATTGGCGGTCGGCCCATAGCTTGATCCGCAGAACACGAATTTCTCTAACCACATCATCAGGAAGGCAGTGTATTCCCGGTGGCTGACCGTTCCATCTTTCATATTTTGGGCAATGAAGCCACTCCACCCACCGATGGCTTTGGTTTTAAACTGGTGTTGGCCTTTTCGGTTCAAAACGCACGGATTAACCGATGATTCAATGTCCAGCCCAGTTGTCATATGCACATCGGCTAGTGTGACGATCATCGACCCTTGCCTGAAGAGGAAAGCATTGAAACTATCGTTCCAAAAATAGGCTGCAGCCGATAGGAGGGGTTCGTCTTTTTCCATATTGGCTATGGACAATTCTAAGCATTGGGCGAGTTTCTTTTCTTCCCATTGGGTGTACTTGGCCGATTGTATTCTCTTGTACCACTCGTCCAAGCCGTGTCGGTGGACGGCCAAGCTTTGAAAGTCTCGTTCCGGTGGGAAAGAGATGGCTTGGCGTGTTGAAGGGCATGCGGTTGGTTTCGGCTATGATCACGTCGGTTGGGTCTGTGTCACCAATAGGCCCAAGGAAATATTTGCCCTCTTGTGTTAAGTTGGGGATGAGTACTTGGTGAGAGAGGTGATGTGATTCAAAGGAAGGGAAAAAATATTAATCAGAGATGGTGGTGTCTATAGTTTGAAATGAGAAAATCATTAATTAGTAAGAATGCGGGATGAGGTGATATTGAAGTTGCTAAGCAAACGTCTGGAATAAAGGCGCATGGGGAAGCGAGTTGAGGGTGAGATTACAAAGTAAAAATAAAAAATATAGAAGGGAAATACCTGAGGAAATTCGTTCATAGCGGTGGCTGAGGCAGTTCCAGCGGCAGCGGCGGGTGAAGTTGCGGTCGCAGTAGGCGCGACGGTGGCCGGTGAGTTGGAAGTACTGGAAGTCGCGGCGGAGGCCATCGGGGAGGTCGGAGATGACGATGGGGCTCGAAGGATGTGGAGAATGTCGAACGCCGATGAAGTCGCCGGAGGAGAGAGAGAGGGGCAGGAGGTTTGTTTGAGAAGGAAGCCGAGTGCACGATGGGAGCGTGGGTGGATCGCCCGAGGAAAGTGCATATTTAAAGGGCTCGTGGGGGGAGCCGAAACGATTTGGGTCGAGAAGGGAATAGGAGTTTGAGTGGATAAACAAATCCGCAACACTTTATGTTATGGACTTGGGGGCATGTGTTAACGCTGGAATTTGGTAATAAGGTTCGTGAGTCCTAAAGAAGCAAGGTGGAATCAGAATCTACGAAGACAGGGGTTGTATCTCAAGGAGTAATCGGCTGCAATGCTGGTCGGCTGGGAATGAGTTGAATGGAGCAGCCGACGGCCGATTCCAAGTTTAAAAGAGATAAAACCGTATCCAATGCAGAAACTTGAAGATTAAGTGGGGGTTCGGATGTTAATGGCACGTTTAAGATATTGCCACTTGTGGATAAAGTCCCGAAATGACAATTGTATTCGTAATTTAGGAGTTTGTTAGATTGTTAGTTGTAATAGATCTTGTTAGGGATAATATGATGTTTAGATAGAGTCCGGAGTTGTTACGTATATTCATATTTCGGGTATAAATAGGGCCCGAGGTCCCGTGTAAAAAGACAATCGAAATCAATCTAATCTTCGGCGCATCGCCATCCTTTTCCTTTTGGACGAACACCCCGTTTGGCTTTGGGCTGCATCGTCTCGATCCGGACTCGGTAAATGTTTGTCGTTAGTGGTGAGATTACTCGTTTCTAATGCTTCCATCGCAATGACACATTGGATTCAGTAGTTTTGCTACGCTATGTATCATATAGTATGTATGAATCAACCTGGTGTTTGGATCTATTTTGCGGTTGACTCGTCTTGTGAAGGATGCGTAGTCAGCGACACTAGGTCTAAAGGCTGGTTGGTTCATATGCGGTATCTACTATCTTGCGGAGTGTAAATCGAAAGTGATAGATTGAATGCTTCTTTTGATACTCAGTGCTGCATCAAGATTGAACTATTGAGTCGTCTTTAGAGTCGTTGGCAATGTATTCTTTTGGATTTACATTATCTAGGGATAGCGTCGGGATTTCAGTCGACCTTATCTGTTTTTACATATTTCTTTCAATATGATTGTCGTCAGATCTGCTGTAGAGCTGTGGTTTGTATCTGTATTGTGTTTACTTACGCCCTTGATTTGGGAATGTTACGTTTGTGCGAGGATTATTGGAGCATCGGCTGATTTGACGACGGTTTCCCGAGGTCGGTTGGTTTATTGATCTGTATATTCGTTATTCTTCGTCGTATTTGGGCGGATGGCTGATGGTCGTCTTGGCGTAGCCGGTGTGCTTCGGTTACTTGGTACAAATATGGCCGAGAATAGCGTGTGTACGATTATTGATTTCTTCGGCCGACACCGCGGGAGTTTGAACTAACGCTTAACGAATACTTTCTTGTATTTTTTCTTGTTGATTGGCAGATCAAATCAACTGGCACGCTCTACACATTGAAGGCAGCTAGGAAGGACCTGCACTGGAGTCAAGCAGATCTCCCAGGCCGGCGCATGAGAGAGATTTCTCGTCAACACATAGTTGATGTCATGGTGGTCGTTGGCACCGAGAATCTATTTATAAAAAGATTTAAAAAAATCAATTTGTAATTTAAAAGAACCTATGTATAATAAAAAATATTTATAAATAGGTTCTCGGTATCAGCGTCATTAGCATCGATAACTTATTTATAAATTTTTATTACAAATAAGTTTTTTAAAATTTATTTTATAAATAGATCCTCGACGATAATGATGTTTGCATCATTTTCCTTTATATGCAGAGGCGAATTTGTTTGTAAAATAAGTTTTTACCATGAAACAAAAGTGAAAAATCCAGCACTGCAATACATACACTCGTCGTCGTCAAGCTTCTTTTTCCGAGAAAGATTTCGTCTTCGTGAAAAGTTTCCAATGTATATGTTTTGTGTTTCTAGAATATGCAAGGTATGCATTGTTTACATAGATATGCACGTACACTGTACACATGGTTTGGTTTATCTCAACTAAAAAAGAATTTTCGTGGACCCCTTCTTTTTTTAGGTGAACTAAAGATTTTGTAAGCTATGAGCTATCCTAGTTAAGACCTGCTTTTTCAGGCGGGCTATGTAAGAGACCGGTCTAAAAATAAGTTTATTTTCGAAAAAAATATCCACATAAAAAATAACTTTCCATGCTGCCTTCTTTTCCTTTTCTGTTTAATTTCTCCTGGCTCCCTCTCTTTTTCTCTACTTCTCTCCCTCTCTCTCCCCCTTTGTTTTTCTTCTCAACGCCTCCTCTACTTTTTCCGTAGCTTCGTTTCTCCGAGTTGTAGGGCCTTGGTGCCAGTGACGACGAATGGAGCTATGTTTTTGGGCTTCAATTTTTGAGATTTTTTACTTTTTTTTCATGGATGGACGACATAATTGACCGTTCGTAAAAAGGGATTTTTGTGTGCGGATGTGTCGTCTAATTAAAAAAATCTTAATTTATACAGACATCGGGTCGCCCAGTTTTGACTGTTTACGAAAATCATTTTTTTCGTAATATTTGCTTCCATTTTTTGTTATTCCAGAGTTGTAAGTTTTAGAAGGGACTGTCTTCTGTCTATCCTTGTTGCGTCACAAATATAAAGCCACAAAACAGTCAGATTTCACACGTTGGAAATTACTAAGACTACGACCAAACTGAATACAACACAGTATAATTCTTTAATATGTTGTGGCAGAATTAAAAAATATACAACTTGGTTAAAATTACAACATAGATTAGCAAATACAAAAATTATGCTCAAATATAATAAAAATTGCAATGTAACTACACAATATATCAGTATAGTATAACTAACTACAGTGTAATTACAATAAAACTATACGACGTAATTATAACTTCATTGGCTAAAACTTCTCACTTTCCTTCTCTTTCTCTTTTCCTTTTTGCTGAGACGGTAAAATCCGCCCAAATTTTAAGATTAAAGGGGAAAAAGTTTACATTTTGTTCGGCACAAGAGTGTCGCGGCCAGACTTATTGAATCTGGCCATTTTATTCAGCAATCAGGTGGGAAAACAGAGTAAATAGAAAAAGAACTGTATACCGTCCCGACAACACTATTCATCGCCGAAACTGAAAAACCCCGTCGATCTCCACATCCCAATTTCTTCGTTGATATCATCCTCTACTTACACCATCGTTTTCGCCCTCTTCTCAAATATTCTTGTGTTTCTCTCCTTCCAAATCAACCAACAAATGAACTGGAACACAGCGTCGAAGGCCTTCCTGTTCTCCGCCCGAAAAAATTTGCACGATTGCAGCCACCATTCCGCCAGCTCGCCATTTCTTTCCGACGGCAGATCAAAACTAATCCCGAACCAACTTCTCATCTTCCTCCATACCTCCACCGAGAAAGCACATGTGACTAAGAGATGGTGACACGTTTCAAACTCTCGGCGACAAAGCGGACAGAATTCCTCATGCGGCCAATTTCTTCGTGCGAGATTGTCTGCTGTTAAACAACTGCCTCTTAACATTAACCACATGAAGAATTTGACTCTAGCAGCGCTCCGTATGAGCAATCTTCTGTGGTCTTGAAAAACAGAGCGTATGCCGATTGAACCAAAAACTTTCCATCTTTCGCTGGTAACCAATCCACCTTATCTTCCAACGGTTGCAAAGTGATCTCCCTTATTTCGTCCCAAAGGTGATGAAATTATGTCATTCCTTCAAGAGACAAAGCACCCTGTAAACATTTAAGCCATTTGTTTCTTGTTAACACTTCAGCAACCATAAGCTTTGCACGGTGCGCATAAGAGTAAAGAATTGGCCATCGCCAAACAAAACTCCCATTCCCAGTCCAATTATCAGTCCAGAATTGTGTGTTCTTGCCATCGCCCAGGGAGAAACGGGCAGCTAAGATAAAAAGGGTTGTTACATTGGTCGCCGCTTTGTAGCTCTATTCTCCTGGCTAGTTTCTATGCTCCATCCCCTTTGCTAATCATTGTAGCATGAGAGATTGCCCTTGCAAGGTTATGTCTTTCACTCCTAGTCCTCCTTTCTGCACAGGGCGACAAAATTTCTTCCATGCAACTAGGCAGTGCCTACCACAAATTTCTTCCTATCCTTTCCAAAGAAAACCTCTACATTTTTGCTCTATTTCCTTCACAACCCACTGCGGGAGCTCGATTGCTACCATGAGATAAGCTGGTAGTGCCATCATTACTGATTTGACTAGGGAGAGTCTACCATCAATCGATAGCATTTTGGATTTCCATCCAGCTACTTTCTTCCCTAACTTATCCATCGATTGCAATTCTGCTTTGGTTGGCTTTCTAATGCCCAGAGGAAGTCCCAAATAGACAATCAGGAACATTTGAACAGCACAAGACATCATCAATTGTATCATAGCCACTTGATCTTCGGTGCAGTGAATTGGTGTTATGGTGCTTTTGGAGAGGTTGACCGTTAGTCCTGTGACCATGCCGAAAATATCAATGATCCCCTTTACTGTCTGAATTTCAGTTTGCTTCGGCCAAAAGAACACTATCGCATCATCGGCATATAATGAGATATGTGGAAGATTCTGCCTTGCCTTTAAGGGTGCTATTAGCTTTGCCGAAGCAGCCTTTGTCATAATTACATTCAGTGTATCCATTACTAGCACAAAAAATAATGGCGAAAGGGGATCTCCCTGCCTTAATCCTCGCCTGTGCTTGAAAGGTTGAGTTAGATCGCCGTTTATCCGAGATGTTTCGCCATCAAAAGAATTGAAGAGATCCATCGCCGCCAAATTGGCCCAAAGTCTCTGTGCTGTTACATTGACAGTAGATAGTTCCAGGAAACAGAATCAAATGCTTTGGAGATATCAAGCTTGAATAGCTGTTAACGACCAAATTTGGTAACGAAATCCTTGAGTTCAAGGCCAAGTTTGAAGCAGAATCGGATCGGAAGTATGATCTGCGAAGAAACAGAGGTCGCATCGGCTAGGACCAAATCGGCTGGGAAACCAGTCGGTTAAGGCCGAATCGGATGAGGATAGCCAATAGCCGATTCTGATTAGAAGATGAAGATGGAACCGATCCCGATAAGGAAGCTTGAAGATAAATGTTAGATTCGATTCTCAATTGTTCGTTAAAGATATTGCCATCTATGGATAGAGTCCTGTAACGACAATTGTATCTGTAAAATAGGGATTTGTATAGATATTCCTTTTTGTAACGCGGCATGGGACCATGTCCCGGGATATTGTCGTACGATGTACAGTAGGTAAGTTAGGAACCGTGTTCTACACGGATTTCGTTTTACTTGGGTATAAATAGGACCCGAGACCCCCTATAAAAACAACCAACATCTAATCAATCAACTTCGGCGCATCGCTAACCTTTTATTCTTTTTCGATGAGTTCTTGATCTCGCTCGGGCTGCATCGATTTCGATCTCCGAACAAGGTAATTGCTTGTCATTAGCAGCTTGTATCATCTGAATTAGTGCTTACATCGTTATGATACTCTAGTTTTGATGTTATAAACTACACAATTTATCATATACAGCATATAATCTAGAGCAATATCTAGATCTATCTCACCATCTACTGTTTCTCTCGGGAGGCGTGAGCCGATAGAGCTAGATCTAGATATTGGACTGAGTTATATGTTGTATCCACCGTCCGAGGGATTTACATCAGTTTTTATAGATCTGATACTTCTTTTTGTACTTAATACTGCATCTGATTGACCTGTTAAGTCGCTTTTAGAATTATTAAGATCTATTCGGCTTGATGTTTATCATTAGAGACAGTGCTGGGGTTTCAGATGGCCTTACCTGTTTTAGTTATCTTTCTAGTAATATTTACTGTTAGATATATTAAAGCCGCATTTTATATTAAGTTCTCAATATGGTTAAATGCCCTAAGCCAGTATCAATCTTCCAGCCTTTTTTGACAGCCGATTGATCTAGGATTAGCGCATTTAGGTTAGATTAATATCTTTTTATAAAATGTATCGGAGTACTAGCCGATTCACATTAGATCTACAGCCTCGGCTCGGCTACAAATGCATATATTTATTATCCTGATGTATATTTGGTTTAAGTGATTTATACTGTCTCGGCATAGCCGATCTATCCTAACCACTTAGTCTAAATGTACTTTGGGATAGCAATTATATGTAAATTGGTTTCCTGAGCCGATCCGGTAGGATCTAACCTTAACCATAATGCATATTTGTTTGTTTCTTGTTGGTTAATAGATCAAACCAACTGGCACGCCTACTCTACATCAAATCATCAAAGGCAACCAAGAACGAACCCGCACTAGAGTAAAGCAAATCTCTCGGGCCAGCGCGTGGAAGAATTTCTCATCAACACGCTTCTTGGCACGTCCAGTGGGACATATCAGCAGATTGCTAAAGTCGACGCGATGGTTAACGTGCATAACCCTAAGATCAACGAAGAGAATGTCGTTCCTGTTAAGATGGAACAACTGTCGGCTGAACACCTGGCCGACTACAAACGGATGGTGGAGGAGCTACAGGCCAACTATTTACAATCCTTCACCCAGACCAGGTCTGGGGCTATCCTCCAGAAGTTTAAATTCAGGCTTGAAGACCTCAACACATCCTCCGAGGAGGACAGGAAGGGGAAGAAGAAAATGGAGGATGTTAAACAAGAATAAGACGATTCGAAACTACACACCCTGTAAGACCGAATCGATTCGGTTGTACATCACGCCCTTATCAACCAAAGTGGCATATTGGTCAACACCCTTAATAATATGATTGCCACCGTGGTTGATTCAAAGATAGCCGATCAGCTGCAAAGAGGGCCAACCTACTTCACTGACGACCAACTCCCGGGCTACAGGGTATTGGCAACCCAAAATCGGCCGACACCGCCGCCGACGCAACCCGATCCACAAGGAGGGACCCCAATCCAACCTAACGTGCACAGATCGGCTTCAAGGCCGCAACCCTTCATCCTGAACCGACAACAGCCTCCTTCCCAGGAGAAATTTGCGAGCATGTTTGACCTCAATCGGCGACCGGAGCCGGTTGGCAACCTCGTTCCAGGGCCACATCACAATTCCGGCGGCCATCGACTCCCTCCTGAACAATCGCCGCCACCGATGAATCGGCCGCCTTCCGCCGTCAACCAACCACAGTACCAATGTCTGGGAAGCCAGCATGACCAACACTATCGACCGCAGATGCCGCCACCTCAGTATCGGCAAGGACCCATGCAGTATGAGCAGTACGAGCCGATACAATAAGCTCAAGATAACAAGACTTGGGTCGATTGGATTGCCGACGTGATGCGCGATCAATTCTGCCTCAAACCCAAGGATTCTGGCCACATGTATCGGTATCCGTATCCAGAGCATTTTGAGAGAGCGCTACTCCCAAACCGGTACAAAGTCCCAGACTTCTCCAAATTCTCAGGGCAGGACAATATCTCTACGTACGAACACGTCAGCCGATTCTTGGCGCAATGTGGGGAGGCATCGGCTACAGACGCCCTCAAAGTTCGTATGTTCCCACTTTCATTGTCAGGATCGGCCTTCACATGGTTTTCTTCACTACCCTATAATTCCATACAGAGCTGGGCCGATCTTGAAAAACAATTTCACAGTTATTTCCACACCGGCAACCACGAAATAAAGTTGCGGACCAGACCAGCATCAAGCAAAAGCATGAGGAGTCGATTCAAGACTACGTTTAGAGGTTCAGGGAGATGAGGAACCGATGCTACAGCTTGATGTTGTTCGATTCCCAGCTAGCCGATTTGGCCTTTCACGGGCTTCTGCCGCCGATCCGTGAGAGGTTTTTGGCTCAGGACTTCGACAGCTTGGCACATTTGGCACAAAGGGTGACGGCCCATGAGCAACGCTTTCAAGAGTCCAGAAAGACCGTCAAAAAGGTTGCCCACGTCATCGTCGAAACTGATTCTGATACAAGCGACGACGACGCTGAAGTGGCAGCAGCCGAATGGACAAAGAACAAGAAGGCCATAGTCTGTCAATGGCTGCTGAAAACAGCTAAGGAGGAGAAGTACGACTTTGATATTACGAAAGCCGATAGGATTTTTGACTTGTTGCTGAAGGAGAAACAAATTCAACTACCGGCCAATCACGTGATCCCATCGACTGATGAACTTAAAAAGAAGAAGTATTGTAAATGGCACAACTCCACCTCCCATAGCACTAATGACTGCAAGGTTTTCAGGCAACAGATCCAGTTGGCCATCGAGGCCGGGAAGCTAAAGTTTGCCGACTCACCTCGGCCGATGAAAGTTGATGGCAACCCTTTCCCGATCAACATGGTCCAAGCCGGCCCCAGGCAAGCTGATCGGCAGAACAGAATGATGTATAGCTTAGCCGAAACACTCAAAGGGGTCAAGGCTGAGAAGAAGCCGACCGGAGATCAAGCCGCGCCAGTCAACATGGTGCATTCAACTGGCCGATCGGCTGATCGGCGACCCAGGCGCATGGACCCCATGCCCCGTTTTCAACGACGCCTTCGCTAAGAAGAGGAGGCCGGCACGGCAAGCCTTACGTCAAAAAACCTGAGGTCAGGGGACTCCAATTCGTCATGTACCACAGCGATTGCGACCCGCACTGGCGCTGCGAGTTTTTTTGATTCTGCTGAGAATCGGGGATGAGGCTGCCGACGATCGACAACTGCCCGGCCTGTAGCGAGTACCGTGAGGACGAATACAGGGATCCACCAATGCAATGTTCTACCCAATTCGTCCCAGGGCCGTGCAACTTAATCAGAGGCAGCTGCCGGTGCATGATCGGCTCGGGCCGATCCACCAGGACTTCTTCGAGGATGAAGATGAAGACGAATACGACGAAGAGGTAGCCGAAGAAGAACAATTGGCTAACCCACAGTGGTGTCCTTCTGGCCTATTTACAAAAAACCAAAAAAGAAGAATTCAGTGGATGGAGAGCAATGGCCAGGAAGACCAAGTCCAGGAGGAAATACGCTTTCAGCAGCGTAGGGGCAAGAAACAATGAAGGCCCAAGAAGAAAGACGCTTCAGCCGACGAAAGCCCAGTCGACCAAGCTAGGAGGACGACAAAGGGAAAGGGAAAAGCTACTGCATCGGTTAACATGGTCTTTATACTTCCAGCCAAATTCGGTGTTACAGAAGCCGATGTAGACAGCGTGGAGGATACCTCGGCAAGGCTAGCTCTGTCCCCGGAGCAAGCTGTTTTCGAAAAGCCAAAGGGAACTGAGAATCGACACCTCAAGCCGCTTTACGTGAAAGGATTTGTTAACGGGAAGCCGATATCGAAGATGTTGGTCGACGGAGGGGCCGCAGTCAACTTGATGCCCTATGCCACCTTCAGGAAGCTGGGCAAAGGAGCCGAAGATCTAATCAAGACAAACATGGTTCTCAAAGACTTCGGCAGCAATCCATCGGAAGCCAAGGGTGTTTTGAATGCGGAGCTGACCGTTGGCAACCAGACTGTGCCCATGACATTTTTCGTCATCGACACGAAGGGATCGTACAGCCTACTGCTTGGAAGGGACTAGATTCATGCAAACTGCTGCGTCCCTTCCACAATGCATCAAAGTTTGATCCAATGGCAAGACGACAAGGTCGAGATCGTGCCAGCCGACAGGTCAATGAACGTCGCTAATACTAATTTGCCGCTCTGGGAAATCAATGGTATTGATTGCCTATCCGGCAAGATCTGGCAAGCCGATTTTCTAAAGGTGTCCGATTCTGCTATACAGCCCATTGGAGACAAAGAGCCTCAATTATTACTTTGAAAGCGTCGTGGAGGGCTCGAGCGTCTACAGCGGACGACAACGACGGTAAACTTGGGCAGGGTTTTACGTCGGCCGACGAGTTAGAAGAGATTGATATAGGTCCAGGAGATAGGCCTAGGCCGACATATATTAGAGAACATTTGTCTTCTCATTTTAGATCCAAGCTTATTGAGTTATTAAAAGAATATAAAGATTATTTTGCTTGGGAGTATTTTGGGATGCCTGGTCTTAGCCCATCTATTATTGTGCATCAGCTACCTATAAAGTCTGGATATCGGCAGTACAAACAGCCTCCCAGGAGGTTTAAAGCCGATATGTATGATGTGATTAAAGCCAAAATCACTCAGCTATACGATGCTGGATTTATTTGGCCCTGCCGATATGCAGAGTGGGTGTCAAACATAGTTCCAGTAATGAAGAAAAATGGAAAACTTAGGGTGTGTATTGATTTCAGAGACCTAAACAAAGCTACCCCTAAGGATAAATATCCAATGCCCATAGCCGATTTGCTCGTGGATGCTGCTTCCGGCCATAAAATCATAAGCTTTATGGATGGCAATGCAGGTTACAATCAGATTTTCGTGGCCACAAAAGATATCCACAAGACTGCTTTCAGATGCCCAGGAGCAATCGGCTTATACGAATGGGTTGTCATGACATTTGGCTTGAAGAATGCTGGAGCAACTTATCAAAGGGCCATGAACTACATTTTTCATGATATGATCGACTCTCTAGAGGAAATCTACATTGATGACGTTCTCGTCAAATTCAGAGAAATAGAAGATCACATAGCCGATCTGAGACAAGTTTTGGAGAGAACGAGGAAGTACGGCCTAAAAATGAACCCACTAAAGTGTGCGTTCGGTGTGTGCTAGGGCAATTTTTAGGGTTTTTTGTTCATGAGAGAGGAATAGAGGTTACACCAAGGAGCATCAATGCTATCAAGACAATTCAGCCTCCGAGGGACAAGAAGCAACTGCAATCTTTGATCGGCAAAATCAACTTCATCAGATGATTCATCACCAACCTTTCAGAAAAGATGGAGTCGTTCGCACCATTGCTTCAGCTGAAAGCTGATCAAGCATTCACTTGGGGGGCAGAGCAGCAAAAGGCGTTGGACAATATCAAGGATTAGTTAAGCTCACCTCCGGTTTTGATTTCTCCACAGAAAGGGTTACCATTCAAGCTATGTCTGTCAGCCGACGAAAAGTCCATCGGATCGGTTTTGATTTAGGGGATCAAAGGGAAGGAAATGGCCATCTTTTATCTCAGCCGACGGCTTTTGGATGCAGAAACAAGGTATTCACCAGTGGAGAAATTGTGTCCTTGCCTATATTTTTCATGCACAAAGTTGAGGCATTACTTGTTATCCAATGAGTGCACCGTTGTATGCAAAGCTGATGTAGTAAAATACATGCTATCGGCTCGAGTGCTAAAAGGATGAGTTGGGAAATGGATTTTCACATTGACGGAGTTTGATTTTAGATACCAGGCGCCTAGGGCAGTTAAAGGACAAGCTATAGCCGATTTTATAGTGGAACACAGAGATGACTCAATCGTATCAGTGGATATCATGCCTTGGACTTTGACATTTGATGGCTCGGTTTGCATAAATGGATGCGACATCAGCTTGGTGATAATTTCCCCAGGGGGGCAAGCTTTGAGTTCGCTTTCTCAATAAACCCCCAAGCTACAAATAACCAAGCCGAATACGAAGCCATGCTTAAGGGATTACAGCTTCTCAAGGAGGTCGAAGCCGACACCATTGAAATTATGAGAGATTCACTGTTGGTCATCAGACAACTGTCAGGAGAATATGAGTGCAAAAATAACGCGCTGATGATCTACTATCAAAGATGCCGAGAATTGATGGATAGCTTTCGGCTAGTAACTTTGAAGCACATCCCCAAAGAACAGTATGCAGAAGCCAATGATTTAGCTCAGGGGGCGTCAGGCTACAGGCCGATGACGAAAGGTATTGAAGTAGAGATCGCCACCATGACAGCCGACGACTGGAGATTTGATGTCTACAACTAGTTACGAAACCCCTCCCAGTCGGCTTCGAGGAAATTGTGCTACAAGGCTTTGAGATATGTCTTACTCGACGAAGATTTGTATTATCACACGATTGATGGCGTGTTGCTTTAAGTGTCTCAGTGCCAAAATGAATCGGCTCACAAAATGAAGGGGCTACTTCGAAGAGCAGGGTATTTTTGGCCGACGATGCTGGAAGATTGTTTCAAGTACTACAAAGCTGCCAGGATTGCCAAAGGTTTGGAGCTATCCAGAGAGCACCAGCATCGGCTATGAACCCAATTATCAAACCTTAGCCGTTCAGAGGTTGGGGAATCGACATGATCGGCCAAATCAATCCACCCTCGAGTAAATGACACAAGTTCATATTGGTGGCAACAGATTATTTTACCTAGTGGGTGGAAGCAATTCCTTTGAAGAAAGGTTGATTCTAGGGACACAATCGAGTTTGTTAAGGAGCACATCATATACCAATTCGGCATCCCTCAAACTATAACTATGGATCAGGGATCTATTTTCATATCGGATGAGTTTGTTTAGTTTGCCGACAGCATGGGGGTCAAGCTACTCAATTCTTCACCATATTATGCTCAGGCTAACGGGCAAGCAGAGGCTTCAAATAAAAGTCTAATCAAGCTGATAAAGAGAAAGATCGCTGAATATCCCAAGCAATGGCACAGCCGATTAGCCGAGTCACTTTGGGCCTATCGGATGGCTTGCCACAGATCTATCCAAGTGCCTCCATATAAACTGGTCTATGGACATGAAGCAGTGCTGCCATGGGAAACAATCATCGGCTCCAGAAGAATTCAGTTACAAGATCAGCTTACAGCCGACGATTATTACAACTTGATGGTGGATGAATCAGAACACTTGGTTTTGTCAAGAATGAGGGCCTTGGAAAAGGTTACAAGGGACAAGGAGCGAGTAGCCCGTCGCTATAACAAGAAAGTTGTGTCTAAGTCGTTTGAAGAGGGCGAGCTCGTTTGAAAATTAATATTGCCGATCAGATCAAGGGATAATAAGTTCGGCAAGTGATCACCGAATTAGGAAGGGCCTTCCAAGATCCACAAGTGCGTCTCTAAAGGGGCCTATATGCTAGAAGGATTGGATGGAGAGATATTTGGAAGGGCTCTAAACGGCAAGTATTTGAAGAAATTTTACCCAAGTGTTTGGATCAATTCATGATTCGGCTATGGTTGTGCCGACTCGTGTTAGCCGATGCGTTGTGGGACACAAGCATCGCCTTTAGGACTTTTTTACGCCACGTTTTCCCCTAATTTTTCTACATCAGCTCAGCCTAGCCGACGGTGACAAGATTTTTAATTTGATAATTCTGTTAATGCTAAGGATACCATCAACAAAATTAGGGGGGCATATACAACACATATAATGGTGTACCAAGAAGGCAGGAAGAGCAAATTTTTCAAATTTTTGAAGCTTCCAAGTTTAAAGTGACGTAATCGGCAAGCATACATATCAGTGGCATTCAATAAAGATTAAGTAGAGTAAGCCGATTACAAAAGTAGTTCAAGCCAATTACAAGATGGATTAAGAGTTCAGTTACAAGAATGTCCTAGTTGGCTATTACAATCGGCTTAACGCTTAAGGAAGTCAGCGATAGCCGATATCGCCTTATGACGAATCTTATCGATCTCTTCAATCGCCTTGGCATCACCGCATCGATTCCGCCACCGGCTTCACCGCTTCGTCAAATCGTTATATAGGACATAACCGCTTTGATCTTTGCTCGTTGATCTTCGATTTTCTTCGGCGGGCTGGCCACACATTCTTCTTGGACCTGGATTTCAGTCTCGATCTTGACGAGCTCAGCCACCAGTTCATCTCGGCGTGCACGAAGCCGATTCAATTTGGCAATCGGCTCAGTCTTTAGAGTATCGAACTTGGCTTTTTCTGCTTTGATTTCTGCTTGACTGGCCTTGATCATAGCTACCAATGACTTGTTCTCTCGACGGTCGGCTATCCGCTGCTTTGCTCTCTTGTACTTGTGCCGATTTGCCTCGAGAAAGGTTGCTAGTGCGATGGTGTCGACTAGATCGTCGGGGAGCCTGGCTTGGATTTCTTCAAACCGATTACGGACAAAGCCGCAATCAGCCACCAGTGCATCCAGGGAACTCTCCAGCCGATTAGCGATGTCGGTCAGTGTAATCCTTAAATCTTCGTCCAGTGGTACTATGGACTTGTCGGCAGCTTCATCCGGATCGACGAACTCTGACAGGTCAAAGCCTAGGAGGTAGGCCACACTCTGTAAGAGAGGAAACAGTCAGAAAGGTTAACAAAAATCATTGAGCCAATTATGAAAATGAGCAAAACTTACCAAGATCGCTGGAGCCGAATTAGCTTCGTCGTCAACGTTGCCACCACCTGCGGCCGATGGAGTGTGCTCACTAGACACTTGGGGGGCAGGTGTCGAAGCACGAGGAGGCTAAAAAGAAAAGGGGTAAGTTTAGAAATTGGCTAAGTGAGAAAGGACGCAAGTTAGAAGGACTTACTGAACAAAGAGGAGCCGTTTTGTTCTTGGATGCCATCTTTTTCCTCTGCCGATGCAACAAACACAGTAAGAAGAATATAAATCAAAGCATTAAAAAGACTAAGTGTTGAGAGTAGCTTACCAGCGTCGAACAGACGAGACATCTTGGAGGACTTGGGGTTTTTTGCACAGACACCTCGTCGGCTGATGGGGTCCAAGCGTACTTATCAGAGGAGCTTGATTCGGCTGCGGCGTTATCAAGAGTTTTTTCCATCTCCTCGTCCTGAACTTCTTCATCGAGCATGGCATCGACTTCCGGGTTGATGGGGGCTAGATCATCGGTTGGGCTTGGTTTCTGCTTCTTTGCAGGCTTCCTCTTTGCCGCGGCCGGTGCAGCGACAGTCGACGGCTGGTTCCGTTTTTGCTGACGGATAGGCTAGCGGGTTTGGCCGTGGAGTAGAGTCGAGACCTTCGACGCGTTGAAGCCGATGATGGATGGTGCCAACCCACAGCCATTCAGTAGAACGCCCATGCCATAGCTCACGGCCATCCCTGATCGGCTGACCCGAGGAGGAGAAGCGTCGTTTGTCTGCTAGAGCAAAGGCATGAGCGATGATGCATACAATAGCCGATGAAGAAGAAAAGACTAGAGAAGAGAAGCACTTACCGATGGAACCATGTCAGGATCGACGATAGTGAGATACATGGAAGTCGATTGATGAAAAAAGTGTGACTTCCACTCTACCCACCATCGACTGAAGGCGCTTGTCCTGTTGACGGCCAGCTCCATGTCTCCAAAGCTACCGAGAGGGGGGCCTGGGAGTTTCAACAGCCGATGTATCATAATTCTGCCATCTATAATGCCTCTAGCTTGGATTTTGTCTGAGTAATATAAACCAATCGGCAGTTGGCCCAGTCCAAGCTGTCTTGCAGCTGCCATCGGATAATAAAACTCATATGTCTTCTGAATGTTTCTCCCTTGATGGATACCAACTAGGAGGATGCAGGGGGAGATCACAGTTATAAAGATTTCTCTCGGTTTTTCACATCTTGGGGAATTTATTTCATCGAGCCGAAGATCATTTGGCAGCTCGAATTTGCTAAATTTGTCATAGGCAAACCAGATTGCCGAATCGGCTAGAAATCCATTATAAAAATTACTGAACCAATTCTTGAAGAACTCAGTCGATAATTTGGAGCCAAAATAGGAGGAAGGAGCCTCTCCATATGACATACAGCGCCGAGTAGTTATTTCCTCATCATCGTGGTACCTCGGCTCGGCTAAAGGAAAATCGGCTTCTAGCAAACTTGGCCGTTGGGCAGCCTTGTACGTGTGCAAGTTAAGCCACAATTGCAGTAGCCACCAAGGGCCTCCTGTGTTGATGGACTGTTTCAAGGCAAGCTTAGCTGGCACATTGCTCAGCATTTGGTATAGATAGCCGAGTATATATTTTCCTAGAGGAATTTCCTTCTTCTCCACAAGTGCTTCGGCTATATGCTGCCAATTGGTGGTTGGTCCGTAGCTTGATCCGCAGAAGACGAACTTCTCCAGCCACATCATCAGAAATGTTGTGTGTTCCCTATCGGAGACTGGGTCGTCCCTCATGTTCATTGATATGAATCCACTCCAGCCACCGATGCTCTTGGTTTTGAAATTGTGTTGGCACTTGATGTTAAGGTCATAGGGGTCAATAGCTGATGTAATATCTAGCCCGGTTATCATAACTATGTCCAGCAGGGCTGGCGTCATCGGCCCTTGTCTAAAAAGGAAAGCATTTAATGTATCTGACCAAAATTAACTTGCAGTCGACAGCAAGGTTTCGTCCTTAGGTATATCGGCTAAGGTTAGCGCTAGGCACTGGCCGATTCCTATTTCTCACCCCTTTGTTCCATCAAAAATTAAAGAAAAAACTCCACTTTTCTATTCCGTTCCACTCCTTTCTGTTCATCCAACATTGTCATCCCAAAGGGCTTGCTTGCTAGCCGACACCCTAGCATACCAAGACGGCCAGGATTTGAAGACCCCTGACCAATAAGCTAAATCTGGGATGGAGAATTTGAAGGGGATCTGATTGGTCTCAGCATTAATAAACTCAACAGGGTCTACATTGCTGATCGGCCCTAATAACAGCTGGTCAGGGTGAAGAAGGCTAGGAATTGTGATCTAGTGGGCAAGATGCTACAAATCGCAAGAAGGAATAGCCGAATTACAAAAGGGAAAAAACCAGATTGCACAAAGTAAAGAGCTTGAGCCGACGAGAACTTACCTCGGGGTACTCCGAGGAGGCCGCATCGGAGGGGGTGCTTGAGGATGCCATCGGTGTAGGGAGATAGCCGCTTCAGGGGTGTTCGCCGATGAGATCCGGAGGCGGTTCCGACGAGGTCGCTGAGGGAGAAGAAGGTTCTTTTTGGCTAGGGCGTGAGGAGCGAAAAGTGACAGCGTGGCTTGTTTCGGCGCCGGGCGAATATTTAAAGAGTTTTTTCAGCGGCCGAAACGGACTGGGACGGAAGTCACGCGGGAATTCAAAAAAGTGGCAAATCCGCGATATTATCTTATCACGAACTTGGGGAGCATGTGTTAACGACCAAATTTGGTAACCAAATCCCTGAGTTCAAGGCCAAGATTGAAGCGGAATCGGATCGGAAGTGTGATCTGTGAAGAAACAGAGGCCGCATCGGCTAGGACCAAATCGGTTGGGAAACCAGTCAGTTAAGGCCGAATCGGATGAGGATAGCCGATAGCCGATTCCGATCTATCCTCATCCGATTCGAAGATGAAGATGGAACAGATCTTGAAAAGGAAGCTTGAAGATAAATGTTAGATTCGGTTCCCAATTGTTCATTAAAGATATTGCCATCTATGGATAGAGTCCTGTAACGACAATTGTATCCGTAGAATAGAGATTTGTATAGATATTCCTTTTTGTAACGCGGCATGGGACCACGTCCCGGGATATTGTCATACGATGTACAGTAGGTAAGTTAGGAACCGTGTTCTACACGGATTTCGTTGTACTTGGATATAAATAGGACCCGAGACCCCTTGTAAAAACAACCAACATCTAATCATTCAACTTCGGCGCATCGCCAACCTTTTATTCTTTTTCGATGAGTTCTTGATCTCGCTCGAGCTGCATCGATTTCGATCTTCAAACAAGGTAATTGTTTGTCATTAGCAGCTTGTATCATCGGAATTAGTGCTTACATCGTTATGATACTCTAGTTTTGATGTTATAAATTGCGCAATTTATCATATACAGCATATAATCTAGAGCAATATCTAGATATATCTCACCATCGGCTGGTTTCTCTCGGGAGACAGTAGCCGATAGAGCTAGATCTAGATATTGGACTGGGTTATATGTTGTATCCACCATCTCGAGGGATTTACATTAGTTTTTATAGATCTGATACTTCTTTTTGTACTTAATACTGCATCTGATCGACCTGTTAAGTCGCTTTTAGAATTATTAAGATCTTTTTGGCTTGATGTTTATCATTAGAGACAGTGCCGGGGTTTCAGTCGACCTTACCTATTTTAGTTATCTTTCTAGTAATATTTACTGTTAGATATATTAAAGTCGTCTTTTATATTAAGATATTAATCTCGTTAAATGCCCTAAGCCGGTATCAATCTGCCAGCCTTTGTTGACATCCGATTGATCTAGGTTTAGCTCATTTAGGTTAGATTAATATTTTTTTATAAAATGTATCGGAGTACTAGCCGATTCACATTAGATCTACAGCCTCGGCTATTCTACAAATGCATATATTTATTATTCTGATGTATATTTGGTTTAAGTGGTTTATACTGTCTCGGCATAGCCGATCTATCCTAACCACTTAGTCTAAATATACTTTGGGATATCAATTATATGTAAATTGATTTCCTGAGCCGATCCGATAGGATCTAACCTTAACCATAATGCATATCTGTTTGTTTCTTGTTGGTTAATAGATCAAACCAACTAGCACGCCTACTCTACATCAAATCATCAAAGGCAACCAAGAACGGATCCACACTAGAGTAAAGCAAATCTCTCAGGCCAGCGCGTGAGAGAATTTCTCATCAACAATAGCATCATTGTCTTTTTCTGTCTATGAAACTGATGGACTAAGCTTTTGACATGCAAATAGTTTTCGTGGATGCTTCGACCTCTGATAGCTGTTTGAGAGTAAGGAACTAGCTCGCCCATCCTTGGTGCCAAACGTTTTGCTAGAATTTTCATCGCCAGTTTGGAGAAACTATGCACCAAACTAATGGGTCGATAATCCTTAATCAGAGAGGGACTTTTTTCTTTGGCAGCAAGGTGATGAGGGCTGAGTTAAGTTTGTGCAGGTTTTGATTGTTCCCAGTGCAGAACTTCGCTAAAGCAGCCAAAACGTCTTGTTTGATTATTCCCCAACATCTTTGAAAAAACAACCCCGTGTAACCGTCTGATCCTAGTGATTTCTCTGTCGGCATTGCTTTCATAGCCGCCTAAACTTCTTCCTTTGTAAATGGCGCTTCGAGGGCTAATAGATTTGCTTTGGCTATTGGAATTAGATTAAAATCCAAAATCAATTCCTCTGAATTATCGTTCCCCATGACTTCAGAATAATAATTGTGAGCTAATTGCAAGATATCCTGATGGGTGGTTGCAATTGTTCCTTCATGTTCCAATAGTGGTATAAAGAGTTTTCTCTGTCTTGACCTAATTTTGAGATAAAAGTATTTTGAACCAGCATCTCCTTCTCGTAGGTTCACAACCTTTGCTCGCTGTCTTAGGCAAATTCGCTCAAGTGATGCCAATGCTAGACTTCTACCTCTGCACAATGCCCTGAGTTGCCTTTCTGCATCATTTAGAATATGCCGCTCTTGTGCTAGATCAAGACAGTATGATTTCATTGGCAACCTGAATTTGAAGTCTATAAAAACTCACATGCTTTTGTCCCCAATTAGTTAGAGTGCGGCTCAGTCTTGCCATTTTCAAGTGAAGCACCAGATAAGGGTCTTGTGAATTTACTTCCTGTTGCCAACAATCCTTGACCACTTCCTCAAATCCTTGTAGTTTTATCCAGAACGACTCGAATCTAAATCTTCTCAGTCATTCCCCATGGTCTCCACAAGTTAGCAGGAGCGGGCAATGATCTGAAATGGAAGAACTTAACCCCTGCAACCGTGCTTTTGGAAAACAATCCTCCCAGGTAGCTGAAACCAGTGCCCTATCTAGCTTGACAAGCATTGGGTTGCGCTGATCATTACTCCACGTATAACGTCTTCCAAAGAGATACATATCCCGGAGCTCTAGCCCATTCATAGTATTTCTGAATGCATTCATCATTCTCCTATTGATTTGTGAATTATTCTTGTCTGCTGCCTCTGCTATCAGGTTGAAATCTCCGATGATCAACCATTCATCCTGACAGTGGTCTTTCACCTGCCGAAGCTCTTCCAAGAACATGAACTTATCTGAATCTGTTTGTGGGCCATACACCGAAGAAAGTGACCAAGATCGCTGCCCTTGTGTCCATTCCAGTTTTACTGAAATCGACCAAGTTCCTTGATGGATCAAGGATCCTTTAAAAGAATCTTCTTTCCAGGCAATGACAATCCCTTCCCGAGTTGGAATAGCAGGTAACACAACATATTCATCAAAGTCTGAACCACACAACTCAAACACATGCGAACGACTTACATCTGATAGTTTAGTCTCTTGGAAACATACAATCGAAGCAGTACATGATCTAACAGACTCCCTAATGAGGGTTCTTTTGCTAGCATTATTCGCCCCTCTGACATTCCAACTCATCATAATATTAAGGATAAAGGTGGAGACATTGCACAAATTTGGCTCGAGCGCCCCGTTGTCATCCTCTGCTCAGGCCGGCGACGACACAGACTGGGATTCCTCGTCCCGCGGCAGCAAGCTTTGGGGTTGGGCAGTGATTTCAACTTAGCGCTGCTAAGGCTTGTACATGTTCGGAAGACAGCGGCTGTTCGAATAGAGACTGAAGATTTCTGCTTGCATCCTCTTCTTGTACCTTTTTTTGGTTGAGTGTGTGAACTGGATAGTATAGTATAGTGGCCAACAATGGCTCATGCAGTGATTAGCTAGGAAAAAGATTTTACAGCTTTACAGATGATCACATCGTGATAATAATAGCACGGATCTCAAGCCTAATTGTATGGCTAACAAATCGACTGTAATCCGGGCAAAAAATTGGCGACGTATTTATAGCGATTCCGTTTTTAAAATCTCTAGCACGTTGCCTTGTTTTTGGATTTATATCAGTGCCTGCTCGGATGTTTCGGGTTTTTGTTTCTAGGCCATAAATAAAATCATATCACCTATAGCTTTGGTTACCTAAAAAATACCGGGGAAAGGCCCTAGTCGAGTCGTTTGGGAGAAGAAAAAAAAAGAACTTGTGCTAGCTAGCTCTACAAATTGCATAAGAGAAAGGTTTCTACATGACGTGTAATATGTGCAATGAGCTGTATAGTAAAGTAAGAACAGAATAATAATAATCGAAGGGGTCAAACGTTGACTCCTGCATGACGCATTTCATACAACAATAGTTCGCCGGAGCTGAAGATACTATTAGTACATTGCCTTGTAATTATGATCATGAATTTTAAAGTGGTTCTGAAAGGTCATAAATTCACGTGATTTCATCTAAAATCATATATGATATGGTGGTAGCTAGTTCGTCGGAACCAGAGAAATGGAGCGAATTTAAATATCAGAAATTCACGTGATTTCTCCAAAAATTGCGCGGGCATAGCATTTCTTATGCGTATGTGTTATGTGTACTTGCTGATATCACTTTGCATACGTCAGCAGGGCTAGCCGTGTACTATCTTGGCTTAGCTTCAGCAGGCAGGAACGAACAAGTTATATTCGATCGATATCGGTACGTACGTTTCAAGCAGTTAAAGTTCCATTCTCACATGCATATGCGTGCATCATTCATGTGAATCTATGAGTAGTTTATATTTTTCTTTGACTAAAATATTCTAATAGTATTTTTAATATAGTTGAAAATTGGTTTGGTGGTATTGATTAAAAAACTAAGAGACCTCATTTTTGTATGTTGAAGTCTATGATTAAATAGAAATGAGGGAGTTTTTGATAAATCTCTAAATAAATTTTATATGTAAGTACTTTTTAAGGGCACGAGAACGATGAGCTAGTATATATTACATGTCAAAATTTAGAGGTTAAGGTCATGCAGATTTTCGTTGACTTCGGCCGGAGATTTACAAACTTCAATAATTATTTTCTTCTTAAATGTTGATTTTTGTTAGTCGTTTTTATGAGTTGTCTAAATGTTTGTTTTCTTTGAGAGAATTATGTAATAAATGGTTGTAGCTTTTTAAGTAAAGGCCCAATTTAATTTCATTACCTAAAAGTGAATGGGCAAAAAGAACGATTTTGGTTTGATTCTGAAACTTGTCTTATCAATTATTAGAGCAACTTCAATAGAATCATTAATTTTAAGCCTCCAAATGAATATCTATTTACACTTTCATTAAAAATAAATAATCAAAAACATGTGTGTTTTCGGTGAAATCTTCATAATATAATATATATATTTTTTGAAGTGGGCCACGTCAGCCTATTTTTGACGCAAAGAAGTCGGTTGTCGTTTCTATTAATTTTGTCGCGAGTTTATGTTTCTTTCTGTTATTTGCCGTGAGTTTGTGGTTTTGACGCATGACAGAGTCATTGTTTCTTTTTTTTGCACGAGTTGCTCATCTGTGCGCCACTGCAACCTCGAATATCTCATCTGTCTGTTATTTGCCGCGAGTTTCTGATTTTGGCGCAAGACACTGTTTCTGTTTTTTGGCACGAGTTGCTCATCATATAGTTGTATACAGGTTACCATTTGCTCATAAAGTTGGTGTCATTGTCACCCTATTTCCTCATGAAGCTGGTGTCACTGTCACCCCTTTTATAATATATACTTGGGTATTCTTGTATACAAGATAACAAACTCATGCAGTACAATAGTATAAACTAAGCTACTGAAAGAGGGATGCTACCTTTTACTCCATGCGAAGGGGCAGCGGGCGCGGTGGTGACCAGACGGCCTCGGCGGGAGCGAAAGAGCCGAGGCGGGGCGGCGGCGTGGTGGGGGCGCATAGGGGGCGGGCGTGGACAGGGCAAGGCGAGGCGGCAGGGCGGCGAGGCGCAGCGGGGGCGAGGTAGAGGCGGGGCGTGGCGGCGGCGGAACACCGGGCGCGGAGGGGCACGGGGCACGGAGGAGGGGCTGCGCCGTGACCAACCGGACGGCGAGGCGCGAAGGCGGCGGGCGCGCGGACGGGCGGCGGAACGACGGGGCACGGAGGGGCGCCGGTGACCGCGAAGGGGCTCGGATGGCGCGGAGGCGAGTCGTTTTGACGTCGTGAAGAACGCGGGAGATCGCTAGGCGGTGCGGGAGATCGTCTGGTGCCGCGCCAAATCGGGATAGAAGGTGATTTGATGAATCTTGCGCCCTCGCCAAAGCTGGCGGCCTCAAAATCCGGATTAGCCATCCTCTTTTCTTTTTTATTATTTGTTGGTGATTCAATTGGAGCATGTTTTTTATTTGGTTGTCCAAATTTAGCTCCCAATTCTATTTGGAGTTGCTCTTTCCTGATGTGACTCAATCTATTACTATAAATTTGGACAGACAATCTGGATAAGAAGTTTACATAGATTCATAGTATTAGATTAAGTCATGATTTGTATTTGATACTTTAATATATAGTTAACGGTTAACCATTTGGCAATCAAGGCAACAAGAGCATTTATCTAAAAAAACGACAACAAGGACATGGACATGAAAGTTACCTCTGGGGATGTCTTGGACAGGATTTGAAGGATACAGATTTCGCCATTACCTTTCCTAGTCATTTATCATATCTACACTTTGCTTTTGAGAGAATCATATCCATGTAGTACATATAATTTTTGGGATTTTTAATTTTTAATTAAAAATTTTGCAAAAAAATTTTATTTCAAACTTTTGCAAAATTAGTCGTCCACCGTTCTTCGGGAGGGCGTTTTTTAAAAGTCGCCCTCTCAGAGGATGATTTTATTGACGTGGCAAACGACCGTTGGCTATCATCTATCACGCCTCGGCAAATTTGTAATTTGCCCCTTGTCACCCTTTGTAAGGGCGTTTATTACTGTGCATCACTGTTCATTGTATTGTACATCACTGTTTATTGTACTGTTTATTGTACTGTGCATCATTGTTTATTGAACAGTAAAAAACACCCTTACAAATAGCGACAATGGGGCAAATTACAAATTTGCACGCGTGCGGCAAATGATGACCAATGATCATCTGACACGTCACTAAAATCGCACTCTAGGAAAATGATTTATAAAAAACGCCCTTTCGAAAGACGACTAATTTTGCAAAAGTTCAAAATCAAAAATTATTTTTGCAAATCTTTTAATTAAAAAAATTAAAAATTCAACAAATTCGTAGTACATACATACCCACCTTCACATGCATGGGCCTTAGCGCATGATCAGATGGGCCTGCTTTAGGAAGCCTGGCTGTTTGTTTTTTATCTCAAGCAAATGCATTAGAATTTTAATGAGATATGCTACCTTGTGGGATCCGATGACGGTGTGATTGGTTCAAGCGCGCATATGAAGATAAGCTTTGAGCGAGGATATGTGCGTCGGTGTTTCGGTTTGGATTCGGTCTACGTCACGCCACGCCGCAGCACGACTCGGTCACGCGCGCGTATAGTTGGTCCGCCCGACCCCTGTACAACGTAGGCCTGAAATATACATAGGAGAGTGTGTGTGTCTATACATATATATATATATATATATATATATATATATAAGTGTAGTGTAGAAAATACATGTCGAGTAGATAAGGCGAAGTTTCACGGAAGCTGTCATTGAAGTTGATTAATCAGATGCTAGCTTAGCTATAGCGCTATTGTGGAATAATCAATTCCATATAGTAATACGTTCGTTATTCGATTCGTTGGAGTAGCCCAGAAACTTGGGCAGGGTAGCTAATTACTAACCTGGATTAATTAGGATTAATTAGGGTTAATAGCAACAGTAGCTATAATGAGCAGTAAATTCTGATGTAACTATAATACAACTGTGATTGTAGAAACTATGATAGTTTCTATACCTCAAAAATTTCATAGAAACCATCCTCCTTAATGCTACTTTCTATAGATAAGACATTCAATATATCATTTCAAGAGAGAGAATCAGCTGTGACACATTATCTTGTGATTTACCATACACAATAAAAAAAGTGGGTTTCACTCATCAGTGTTTCTCTCCTTCTCTCCTTCTCTTTTCTTCTCTTTTCTTCTTGTCGGCGCAAGGTTCTCTCCCCCTCCTCTCACTCTCCCCGATCCCCTTTTCCTTCTTTCCTACGCGAGACGACGGTCGGCGCGGCGATGGCGAAGGGTGGTGGGGCCGAGGAGGCGTGTGAGAGGTGGCGACGGCGCGGCGACGCAGACCAGCTTCACCGCGTCGACGGGGAGCGCTGGGTGTCGGGCGGCGTCGATGGGGGCACTAGGAGTTGGGCGGCGGTGGGGAGCGCTGGGTGTCAGGCGACGTCGGCGGGGGCTGGGTGGTGGCGACGGCGGCGGAGATCCGCTTCGCTTTCTTCCCCTTTGAGGCGACGACGACTGGCGTGCGGGAGGCAGGCGAGCACGAGAGGCAGCCTATCGGCGCACGCGGAGGCAGGCGAGGGTGGGATGAGCGGGAGGCGGCGAAGCAACAAATCCGCAAAAACTAGTCGTTTCTCCCCAAAGCAATTTTTTTGGTTTCTTGATGCATTGGTACAACCAAAGACGCTGTTCCTTGAGGAAATCGTTTCTTCTTTTCCTTCCCTCTCACTTCATTAAGTGGTGTGCCATGTCAGCGAAGCGATGACATGTCAACCTATTTAATAGAGATAAAAACTATCATATATGTTTCATTGGAAGTGTCCTAATTATAACGTAACTACGGTAACAAAATATAATTATAATATCACTGTACTATAAATATATTTATAAACTAGCAAAATGTCTGTGCGTTGCAACGGGACGACGACGTAGGGAGGGAAACAGACGGAGGGCGAAGGTCCAGGCGGCGACGCGGGAGCTCTGAGCGACGACGGAAGGGAGGGGCGTAGGCGCGGCACGGATGGGGATGAAAGAGAGGGATGCAGGAGATCTTTTTTTCATTCAAGCCCTCCCTTTCTTTTCAGCATTGGGACTGCGGATTAATTTTATAAATACTCAAGGGGTTTTCTACAAAATAACTCCCTTTTCTTATTTAACTGGGTTTTTTTTAAAATAGCCAGACGGACTGCAGGTTGATTTCGAAAAAACTCAAGGGGTTTTCTACAAAATAGCCAGGCAAAACAAAATTTAGATGGAAACACTACTTGCTTTATAGATAGTTATAGATATAGATATATTGTTGGCTATAAAATCATCAATGTAAACTTGGTGGAGGCTGCCTTGCTAACTAAAGGATGCGAGATTGACTCCCTCCTCTCGCACTTGCTTGTATTTTTTTATGGGAGGTTCCTAACACGAATCTCAACAAATATTCAATGACTAGCAATTGTGCCCGTGCGTTGCAACGAGTGAAGTCGAGGCACGATGCGGATGGGGACGGCATGGAGGGTGCGAGAGCTCCGAGCGGCGATGGGAGGAGGAGCACGGGCGCGACGCGGGCGCGGCGCAGATGGAGACGGGAGGGAGGGGCGCATGGAGGGAGGGACGAAGGAAGTCTTTTTTCATCCAAGCCCTAACTTTCTTTTTAGCATTGGGACTGCGGGTAGGGTTGACGAGATACTCGTGGCTCGCTAGCTCGTTTGGCTCGTGGTTGGCTCGGCTCGGTGTAACACCCTGAGATGTTTTCCCCTTTTAAAAATCCAAAAGAAAATTATAAAAGAAAATCGTTGGAATTAACTGGAGAGAATTAATAATTTTAAAACCCAAACGTTAAATGGAAATGACATGGTAGGATTTTTCCTAAATTCTACATGCCAAAATACACTAACAGGATTTTTAGTGGAATTTTCAGAGCCCAAGAAATAATTTTCAACTAATTAAAATCAAAATAAGAATTAATAAATCCCGGTTTTTCTTTTCTCTCTCCTCCCGTACGTTTCCCGCCCTTTTCGGCCGTGGGTCGGGCCGCCCTTTTCCCTCCCGCGCGCTCCTAGCCGATTGGCCCGTGACCGGCCGTCCCTCCCAGCCGACGCGCGCCTCCTCTCTCTCGCGGGCGGCTGCAAGGCCACGGCCCGCCAAACCCTCGCGCCTGCGAATAAGTCTAGTTTGCCTCCTCTACCCCGGACGCCGACAGTGGGGCCCACCTGTCGCCCCCGTCCCCTACCTCCACCGCCCGCGCCGTTGACGCCGCCGCCCGCACGGATCTCGGCCGCCCGTCTCTCCGCGCACCTTATAGGCATCGCCTTAACTTCCCCATCTCTCCCGCCACCTTCAATCGCCCGCCGCCGCTCCGCGCCCCTTAAATGGCCGGATTTAACCGTCGGCCATTATTTCCCCAAAATCACGTCGCCGAGCAATTGCGCCCTTATCCGGTCGCCGCCGACCTCCCCATTCCCTATTTAAGCACCCCCTCTCCCTCCCCGAGCTCCCCACACCTCCACTCAAGCCTCCCTCTCTCACCGTCGTTCCCGCACAGTGCGCCCATGCTTCGGACTTCGTCGCCGAGGTTCGGCCGTGTTTTCCCGCTGCTCCGAGGCATCCCGAGCTCCGCCGACTCCTTCCTCCTCGTCGCCGGTGCCAGTGCCGCTTCGGCCACCCCTTCCCGAGTGCTTTTGCTATCTCCCTCGCCGCCGTCGCCGTCGTCTCCCTCAACTCCGGTCGCACCGCGGTGAGCGTCCCTCCCTTTTCCCTTCTCGGCCAAACGCGCGCCGCCCCTCCCGAGTGCGCACGGCTCCGCCTACGCGTGAGCGAGCCGTGGCCTTCCGTCACCCCCGCCGCCGCCCGAGTGGCCGGTCGGTCTTTGGCCGCCGTGCGTCATCGCCGCCCGATCGCGCCGCCCGTGCCCCTCTCCCGGCCGTCCGATCTACCTCGGCAGATCGGGGTCGTCCGTCCCCGCTGGCCCACGTGGCACACCGCGTGGCCACCGCGTCGGCGCCACGTGTGCGCCACGTGGTGCACCGCTCTCCCTCTCGGCCCATGGACCCGGTCCACCGTGGACCGGTGCTCCCACGGCCGATGACGCCATCGTTGACGTCGTCCTAGAGCCGACACAATTCCGGGATTTATTGCGTAATAAATTATTAAAGATTTTCCTGTTTTAGTAAAAACACAAATAATCTTCTAAAAATAATATCTTTTCAATCCGACCTCCGTTTTAGCCCATTCAAATTTCATTAAATTCATAAAAATATCAAGAATCTACTAAAAATGGTTTTGTTTCCTGTTTTAGTAGCTTTTTAGCTTGTTTTGTTGAAGTGCTTGTTTACTGTGTAGATCCCGGCAGTCCCCCTGTCCCGGTTTACTTTGAAGTCATCGCGAAAGTCCCCAAGCCGAAGAGCAAGGCAAGTCATGCTATATTATTGATCATATTGCTCCTATTTTGCTAAAACGCCTGTTTTACTCTATGAAATTGCATGTACTTTATATTGTCATTTCATGGGAAATAATACACCTTATGCTTAGTTTATGCCTTAGGTTTGACACCCCAAACCCTTTGATCAAACTTGGAAAAATAATGTGATTAGATTCAGGACTAGGTTATGCTTAGCCTGGCTTAGTTTCACTAGCTCACTAAATGAGTCTTTTTCTCACTTAATGTATCTCTCCTAGACTTTGGTTCGGAGGATTAATAATTAGTTCTAGGTGAACCGGACTAATAACTAAAATATGACAAATGGTGGGCTGTGGGCGCTATGGTTTTGGTTAGCAGCGCCCATAGCAATTAAGGACCGGTTTACGGGACCCTTCGGGAGAATGACCGTGCAAACCACAAGTCGAAATGGGTAAGGTAGGTCCCGTAGTGTAGCCTCTCCTAGCTGACGAACCCATCGGCAAGGGTGAGCGGGATGGAGTTTCGAGTCGGCCCGTATAAGGGTTGCGGGCTGCGATTCACCGAGGCACTCGGCGCCCACTCCTGTGGTCCGGAGTGGGGCGAAACCTTGGTGGGGTTCGCTTGGTTAGAGAGGGGTTATACGAAAGGTCCTATCACAGTTCCCTTTCGGGGTACCGCGGTGGTATTTTGGCGCACGGAAAACCGTGTTGTGGGGCTGTGTCTTGTGGGTACAGTTGTACACCTCTGATCAGAGTAAATCTATTCGAATAGCCGTGCCCGCGGTGATGGGGCGATCAACCGAGCTCTCCGTGATTAGTCTCACACTTTTACACCCTAAGTTTTGGAACATGACTAGTATAGGTGGATGGTTTGGGCCTGTCGCAACGTGGGGATAACGTTGGACAATGTTGGATTCAAAATGCTTTAATTACTCAATTTACTATTGTTTTGACTGTGTTCAAAATTCGTATTGTTTGGAAAAACCCCTGCCGTTTGCGCAAAAGCAAACCTTAGCCAGACCTTTGTCTCCCCTGCATTCATTCTTCTCCTTTTCCGGCGTGACTTGTTGAGTACGTGGAAGTACTCATCCTTGCCTCTTCACCAGAACCTGAGCCAAAGGTTGAAGACGAAGACGATGTAGAGTAGGCTTGTCCTACACTCTGGAAGCTGCCTGTGGAGTGGTCGAAGCCGCGTGGCCAGTGTCAAGCTTAGGCTTAGTCCCTTTTTCTTTTTTCGCTGCTCTTTTGTAATATTTTTGTATCGTTTCTAAGACGTGAAACTGTAATATCAACAATTGTCGTATGTGTACCCTGGCTGGTCCTGGACAGGGATTTTAATACACATATAGCTTCGGAAATTTGGGTCTGAATTTCTGGGCGTGACACTCGGCTCGTTGAGAAATGCTAACGAGCTGTGCCAAGGGTTTAGCTCGTTAGCTATAACGAGCCAGCTCGAGTCAGCTCGCGAGCTCAACGAGTAGATGCAATGTACAAAGCAGGGCTTAAATGTTTTGCTTGTTTTGCTATTATTTTGCTTGTTTTTGTTGTTGATGTGTCAATAAATCAATATTTTTTATGATTTTGTGATGGTTAATATGGATCTAATGCTTTAGATTATAATAGTAATAATATCTAATCTAGTTGCATCATTACATTTGCATGGATAATTGTCGATGGACAAGTGTTATTACGTTAATTATGGACTTAATATATCACTTTTTACTTTTTTTTAATTGCATATTTGCATGTTTAATAGACTCAGAAAAAAGGAATGTAATTTGTACATAAATTGCACTCTATTAAAGTGGCTCGTGAGCTAAACGAGCCGGCTCCTCCCGGCTCCAAGCCGGCCGAGCCGATATCCACCCCTAATTACGGGTTAATTTTGAAAAAACTCAAGGGGTTTTCTATAAAATAGCCGAGCAAAACAAAAATTTGGGTAGAAACACTACTTGCTTTATATATAGTTATTATATAGATAGATAAAAAATCGCAAGATCTTCAACAAAAAATTTTCCGGGAGGTCGTAGAAAAAAATTGTAAGATCTCTGAAATAAATCTTGCGATAGATGTGTAACAATTCCGATTGCGGAGATGTATGGCATGTTTGATCGACGGAAACTAAAATTAATTTTTATCACATCATGTTAAATTGATATTTTAAAATATTAAATATGAATTATATACAAAATTTATTTATAAGACATATAATTCTAAGACGAATCTAATCAACCTAATTATATCATGTTTGACGATGTGATACTTCATTAAATATTTTTTAATTATAATTAATTAGATTTAATAGATTCGTGTTATGAATTATTTTTTAATTTTATAATTATTTTTATAATTAATTTATTTTAGTCTTTTAAATTGATGTGTAACATCGCAAACTAATTTTAGCCCGAACCAAACACCAAACGCCTCCTCGCAAAGCTTATCCTCTAAAAATTATTACCCAAACATCCCACGGCCTCGCCCTGCACCTCCCAAAAGGGCAAAAACATGGCCCGCCCGCAATTAGTGTCGGCCAAATGGGCCGGCCGAGGCGTGCTGGCCCGAGCACGACAAGATCGTGAACCGGCCGCACGCACGACGGCCGGCTCACGATGGATCGTGTCGTGCGCCGCCGCCGCCGAGCCCACAGCGCCGACGGCACGACGCCAGAATCGCTTCCGTGGCGGCCGGCACGCACGGCCACGGCCAGCACGACACAGGCGCGGGGTCCAATGGCGTCGCGACACGTGGCAGACAGGGAGGAGGCGCGCGCGGGATGGTTTGAACTGGTGAATCACGTCGTGCCACGTGTCCCAACGGCTATATAACGACTATAATTTGAAAATAGCCGTTGGAGGCAAAAAAAATCTGAAAAAATTCCAAAAAATTGCAAATTTCGTCCTATAAATAGGGCATCCACCCCAGCCATTTCTCCTCACCCCAAACATCTTATTTTGTGCTCTCAAGTCTCAAGTGCTCTCTTGTGCTCTAATTTGTTGGTTTTGACAAAATTTGCTCAAATTTTGTCAAAAATCAAAATTCTCCACTATTTTATCACTTATTGGAGATACTATAGGTGTAGATTATAGTTCTTTTTATACTGATGTTAGGAGTAAACTATATGAAGTTTTTGAAAAGTATGAACTAAAGTTTTAGGGAGTTCGCCAGCAGAGACCCCCTCCTATCCCCACTACAGGTAAGAAGAAGATACAGTGGGGTAGAATTTGGGGTGGCTCATCTTCAAGCCAAGGGGGTGGTAGTTCGTCGGCTGGAAGTGGAGACGTCACTTCACACGATGTTGCCGAAGAGTTGTCAAGTTATGTGGACAGCGACGCCATCAGGCATGAAGCACAAGATTTCAACGTCCTCGGATGGTGGAATGACCACAAGATGGCATATCCCGTGCTTTCAAAATTGGCACGGATGTGTTGATGACCGTGTCAACGAGTATCCTCCGAATCGGCCTTCGCCTTTGCGGTCGAATCGTCGAAGAAAGGAGGACAACTCGAGCGCGACCACGTCGAAATGCTACTAAGCGTTAAAGATTGGGAGCTAGCTAGACAACATGCCCAATACACTGCGAGAACCAAGAATTGGCCGCCCGGTTCGAGAACCTCTACTTAGATCCGGACCAACCCCAATAGAACTTTGTTAGAAGTAGTTGTGATTTTTGCGCTGTACTCTTTTCTTTGTCATGGTTTTCTCAGTTTTTCCTATGAGTTTTTACATGATCAAGTTTTTAACGAGGCAGCATGTATCATTGTATCATATAATGATATAAACATCAATAAATATCACTACTATTTTTAACATATAGTAGTGTCAATATTTATTTTAATAATTTTAATATTAAAAATAGATGACGAATATATTTTTTTCATATTTTTAACGTGACAAATACATCGTTATTTTATTTTTTATCCTTTACTTACATTTTTAATTTTTATATATAGAAATAATAGGGTTGTATATTTTTCCCTATTTTTACATATTTTTCTCTATTTTTAAATTCGGGGCCCGTGGGCTCGGCACGGCCCACGGCGCCCACGCGCCCACGGCCAATGTGCCGTGGCGACAGGCACGGCCCGCCTCCGTGACCGTGCTTGGGCCGGGAGCGAAGCACGCGGGTCGGCACGGCACGGCCCGTCACAGTGGCCATGTCTAACGGGCCGTGCCACGGCCGTGCCGCGACCATGCCCGTGTCGGGCCGTGCCGGCGGCCCACTTGGCCTCCACTGCCTGCAATTCGCCCAGCAGCTTTTTTTTTTTCTTTTCTTTTCTCCCATCTCATCTCATCATCCCCACGCGCGGCGGCGGCGGCGGCGCATCTGAAGCGAAGAAGAGAGAGAGAGAGAAATCCATGGCCGCCGCCGCCGAGCTGGAGCTGCTGCTCCACCTGAAGCTCGCCTTCCTCGCCCGGGAGCCCCCCGCCTGCGTCCTCTCCCTCGCCAGGTACCTACCCTCACACACACGCTCGAAATCTCGAATTGATAATATTGCTGCCACCACTCGTGCTCGATCGATCGAGTCCCCGATCTCAGACAAGCCTCTGCGGTTGGTTGGTTTCAGATAAATTTTGTTGGCGATGCAGAGATAGATTGGTTTGGGTTCAGTAGTGGAGGCTGTGTGTGTTCCATCAGTAATGTGATGAAACTTGGCTAGTGATTGGGATCCAATGAGCAGATCTTCAGACCAATCTAGTTCAGAGAACTTGTCAGTTTCCACCTTATATGAATATGCAGCAAATTTCATGTGATCTTTTTTTAAAAAAAAAGAGTCGTCTTCTTCTCAGTTGTATGGTTGTAACTTGAAAATACGTTATACTTGTCACTTTGCACGTTGTATGAGGGTGTCAGGGAATCTCATCTCATAAAGATATAAGGAAAACGTCTTCTCAGTTGTATGGTTGTAACCTGATATAATATGTTTAGATGAGGCAAAGAGTTGTTTTCTTTTTCTCTTTTTTGGAAAAACTTTATGGTGGTATTTATTTGAATTTTTGTGTATTTGATCTGTGCAGAAATGCTGGGGGAGGTTCTGTCACGCCACACGTTCAAAATTTTATTTTGGAGAGTTGTACTGGCAATAATGTAAATGTTTTTTGTTATCTCACACAAAACTATATGTCAACAGAAAAAAAACAACCATGATGTGTGCGTTCTAGAAAGATGATACAAAAGAGTCACAATTTAGTTTTGCTTGACATTTTTATAATTTTCTGGCTGTTGATCAATATTATCCCTTTAATTCCTAGTCTAAAACATTGAGTATTCATACAGGCAGGGGGAGATCAAAACTCTACTTATGTAAAAACTATTCTTAAAAGGATTATAGCAGAAGCTGAGTTATCGTCAGATATTGTGATTGATGGACTTTATGAGGAATTTGGCCAGTTCATGTCGTCAAAATCAGTATGTTTTCTAAACATTGTAATATAACCAAGTAGTTAAACTATTCAAATGCTATACTAAAAGTAGCTCATTTTATAACATGTGCAGAATAATTCATCCTTAAATAGGACTGAGAAGATCTATAAAGAGATTTCTTTTCTTTCCCCTACAAGTGAGTTTTCAATGTTGAACTGTTGAGCTCTTTTAAATTATAATAGCTTATAACATTCACCTTTTATGTAGATGACAATAAGCTGGTAAGCTTGGTTGCTCGATTAGGATGTTCTATTAATATGCTCGAAGGTGATACAGGGTATGATGGCACTAAATATTTAATTCATATCTAGTTTTATATTATACTATTATCCATATAAGCCACTTGCATAAATTATCGATTCATGTCAGTGCATACTTTTCTTTTGCAGGTGCTCTCTTTGGCCATCAAGTTTATTCTTGTCTGAGTTTATTCTTTCATACCCAAAAAATTTCTCTAAAAAGTGTTGCTTTGAGGTAAAGACTGGTATTTTAGTTTTTTAGTTTAGATACGTGGGAAAAGGTGTTCAGCTCATCTACTCTATCTTCTGCTGTAAAATAATACTATAACCAGGGATGGATTTAAAGTCAGCCAACCTGATCATCCCCCAGCAAATCCTGGTTATCTCTAGCCATTTTTGTGATTAGGCATTCTTCCGTTTTACATTTGTTTATACATTCCCCAGCAAATACTGGTTATTTCTAGCAACTTAATGGAATTTATTCATTCTTCCATTTTAGAGATTTTTTTATACATATATCTTGCTTAGGCATGTGTTTTGCAACCCAAATATATGAAAGGACATTGACCATTTCACTGATGATTATACATTGTGTAATGTTGAGTTTGAACTCTGTCTCTAACTATAACTCTTCCAAAGCCCTTCTTCTATATATGTCACTTGACCTTGATTTTTTTTTCTTGAGCAAATAGATAGGCAGTTACTGTTGTTGCGATTTAGTATTATTTGATTATGTGCCTCAGTAGTATCATACTTTTTCCTTGCCTGTTAGATCAACATAAAATCTCATGATCAGAATTCCTAGAAGTTATATATGAGTGTGTCTTACACTCTTAATGTTTCCATGATAAACAGCTAGGTTCTGGTGTTGGTTTGGTTGGCGTATGTCTGAACTATGTCGGCGCCTCCAAGGTATGAAAGTTTTTAATGCCACTCTCCATAGTAAAAGAAGCCGGACCAGTGTCACTGATCTGACGGTCTGACAGGTGGGCCGGCCGGTCCGACCGTGGTTCCTAACAATAGGTAGATTTTATATTCTTCGCTGTCACAATAGCAAGCTTAGCCTGGTGGTAGTTGAGGCGCTGCTCCAACCTGTCCACCAAGGATCTATCCCCTATGCCAGCACTATTTTTTTCTCAATAAAAATAAATTGTGCCTCGTGTCTTTGGTGGCCTATTCCATTAGGTAGCCCTGCCCATTTGAGCCGGCAGGTTCAGAATGTTGCCGGTTCGGCGGTTTCATTTGAAAACCGTCCGGTTCAATCGGTCCACACCAGGTCAATTGCGTGAATGGTCCTTCAAGCAAACCGAGCCAGTGAGAGAGCTTGTTCCGGTCTGGTCCCCTTTTTTGTACTATGCTCTCCATTCAAGTAAATGGATATCTATCTGTGAAAAAGTAAGCCTTGTATAGTTTGTCAAGACGACTTAACTGAGAAACGAAAATGCGGACATATATATTCAACTCTTCAAATTTGACTGACAGTAGATACTAGTGATGATTATGCCATGAGCTATTCACCCCCAACTAAGTTCATAAACTTCTTCAAAGGTTAGAGATTAGTTCAAAAGGAAAGATAGGTGATGCAAAGTGTTTATATGATGATGCAGGTCATTCTTACTGATGGTGATGCATCTACACTAGAAAACATGAAAGCCAACATGGAAATGAATAACTTATGCGTTGAGCAGGAAGATTCTCAACTTCTGAAAGAGAACAAGAATAAGGTATATTGTCTTATTATAAAGATGTCATCTTCTATGCTTTCAAGATAATTACATTGTGGATATTTTTCAGTAAGGTTTCATTTGAGAAAAAAATAGCTTTCTAGTAAATGTTGTAGCTTAATGAGTCTCTCATGTAGTCTTGTTGTTGCACTTTAACTATCAGACACCAGCTTGAACCAGATGCCTGTCCTTTTGAGGTTAGATCAAATGCACTACTGGATAAAAATATGATTGTGCTATATTCTGTATGCAGGTACAATGCAAATATCTTTCATGGGAAGAAACATCTGAAAGCAATCTATGGGACTGCAGTCCAGACTTAGTGTGAGTACAGTTTACACTTTGGCAATATTTTTTTGTATTATAGTAGCAGTTTACACTTGGTTTTTCCATGACCCTTATCCACCTGACACTGGACATGTGACTGACGGAGCCATGAAACACCTGTTTATATTAATTATTATCAATTTATCGAGTTTTTGAGAAATGGAAAATAGAGAAAAGAAACCTTTTTAGGCATAGTGTCATCGAGTTAATGCCCGTTAAACTGCAGTGATCTGGTTGAACAAATTAGATACAAATAATCTTGCAAGCGGATGACGGAATACTATCGCTGTTGTTCATGATCCAGCTTACATTAATTCCTTTAATGTTTCTTTTTCGTTTCGAGAAACTCAACTTTATATCCTTTCCCAGCCTCGGTGCAGATATAATATATGATCCGGTCTGTGTGCCGCACCTCATCAGAGTACTTTCTATACTATTGAGAAGGGAGAATAATCGAGGAAATAATAATGTCGCAAATGAAGAAGAAACCAGCAACGAATTCAGTAGCGGCGCAACAGAAGTTCCTGTTGCCTACATAGCAACAGTTATTCGGAATGTCGAGACATTCAACTGTTTTAACAAAGCAGCTGCAGATGCCAAGTTGTCTGTTGTCAACATTACCAACAGCGAAGCTCCTTTGAGTCTTCTTCCTTACATGCTCTCATATGACCGACCAAGTGTACAGCTACTTAGAATTACATTATTATCCTAAGACACTGATGGAACTCCAGCAGTTCAGTTTTTTAAAATAGTAATTGTCTGATCATAAATTCGTTTTTGAAGCAATCAGTTGACTATGATCATAAATTCGAAATGGTATTAAATTATCAATGTTCAGGAGCGTATCATATATGTACGCAATTCCTCACGTGTACATATCGTGCACATCAACTAACAAATGTCAAAAAAATATATATAATTTCAATAGGATTACACTTATGTGTAAGTCTCATCTTCAAATTCAATCTACATAGAAAGTAAAAAAAGATAAAATTCTAACAGAATTATAACTTTCAAACTGCTAGATTTTTTTTTCTATGGCTAAAATATAATAAATTTGAGTTTAAGTTATATGTAGGTGTAATACATTTGACATTTATTAGATGATGTGCACCGTCTGTGTACATGCGAAGTCTTGTGTTATTAGGACATGTTCCTTCAATGATCAACGTTGGATGTAATCTCATTGCTACTTCCATGTGAAGTGTTTCAATGTGATTGCTGAAGAAAAACTACAGCAACCATGCTACATTACCAAATCAAATTGAATTACCAAATTTTGATAAAATGGGAGTGGGTAGCCTTTAGTTTGGTATCTTACCAAATTTTGGAAGTAGTTTTGAGAGTGGAAGTTCTAGAATTAGCAAAAATGATAAGATTGTGTTGGCAATGATATATTTAGTTTGTTGTCTTACCAAATTTTGGTATGTTGAAAATTGTAAACATGTGAGCAAGCCTAGGTTTTAAAATTTTCAAATTACAAGCACTCGCAAATCAGAGTATTAACATATCGCAAAATTCAGCACATCGACCTTTTAAAAAACGCCAAGACAGATATCTTCAATCAGACATCAATAGATCAGAAAACGAGGTTAAGTAGCTAGAATATGGAACCTGTCTGCTGGATAGATAAATCATTGGGCATTGGATTGTTCATCATACAGACAAGAAAAACCCATCTTTCATATACACGAAGCTGCCAGCAAAATTCTGTACAGTTCACAACGTTGCTCATTTTCTACAAACTTACCGGGAATCATTTGCTCATCAGCACTTAATCCTACAGAAGCACTTAACCAAAATGGTGGATTATATATCACAGGTGGGTTGGGGGGGAAGGTAAAATCGGTATGTAACCGCTTACGCAAACTTAAATGCAGTGATTGCCAATATAGTGACAGCTCTGAAGAGAATATCGTTCATGTTCTTTTGTATTCTGACTGCAACCTCTTCATCCTTCAAGTTCATGTCATTTGGGCTTCTAAATATGCTCGTGATCGTGTCTCGCAATCCGTTAACTGCCCAGGAGAGCCAAAAGAGCCCAAGTCCTACACCAGTGTTCACCAGTGGGGTAGCAGCGATAGGATTCTTCATACCGGTAGCCATCTTGCACACAACTGACAGAAGAACAGCCAAGCCAGTTCCAGCGATGCCAATAGAGCATTTTGTCAGCAGTTCACTGATCTCAGGACCAGCTTTTTTCAGTGAATGATATGTTGAGCTGCTATTGTCCTTGTCCAGGAGCATAGATAAAAATGCTTCACTAGCATGGAAATAGTTCTTCGGGTACAAGTCACGTTCTTTAATATTTTTACTCTTCTGCTTCTTCTTTGATGAAGATTTGGACTTCCCATTTGCAGTGCTAAGTATTTAAAAGACCACATTAATATGTAAAAATAACCTTTGATGCGGTTTTAGAAACAGGTACAAAGAGCAATTTGATCGTAGTTTAGCATGAAATAACATCCAGTAGTTCCCACATGTCTATTCTATGTGTCTAATCTTTTATTTTGTTCAAACAAAAAATGCCTGCCAGATACTCCTTGTGTCTAGCCTATGCTGCAAGTGGCTGTATCTTTTGGAAGTAACTACAAAGTATACACTAGCAGTTTGAAGAATAAGAATTGCAGTACTTAAACCTAAGTCATTGAGTATTTAATCTTTATCATGACTATGGCAGGAAAACAGTGTAGAAGTTATGCTAATAGTCAGTGTTTAGAAAAAAACATCAACATGAATTACACAAGAGAATGCAATGTACCTTTTTGAAGCATCAACTGTCGTGCTTCCTAACTTTGAATTGGATGCTTGGTTGCTGGCTCGGGATCGCCTTTTCCTGTTTATCAAAAAAGACATGTATAATACAAAAGCCAAAAAAAAGCATGAATAATGAGGATGAGGTCACTAAGACAAGAAAAAACATATGATTCAACATTGATTACAGAGGCAATGGAATGCCCCTTTTAACAGATCATTGTGAAGCACAAGGAAACATTATAGACCAACGATAATGTTAAGAAATAATTTTGACATCCTACTTCGGTATTTCTACAGTGAAAGCCTCTTGTGCGTGAAGTGATGCAGCAGTCTCTAGAATTCTGTTGGAGTATTGATCCAGACATGGAATTATTCATTTCAACCGCGAACAAATGTGCTACGCACTATTCATGGCCAGTTGAAAAGGTGTCAATGAGTCCAGCCGACCAAGGAAGATTTTAATACAACATCTTGCTAATACAGCTACAAGATGATGATAGGTGCCTAACACAGCTTCTATCTAATGGAAAACAGCCTAATTGACAAGGATAAAATCATTGGTCTAGCTTATAGTGCTCAATAACATGGCTACTGAGGAGCTTGCATATCACTCAAGTATTAAACCTTAATGAACAAATGAATAAGATGAATGAAAATGTCTACAAGGAGCATGATGCTTCACAGTATTACCTGTCAAAATATGGAACTAGATATGCTGTCTTGCAACTGCTTGTTTCTCGTTTAGACATATTCAACTCCAAGACAATCGAAAGTAGATCTCTCATCTCATCTCCATTTCCGTTTAAGAGGATTCTCCCGTTTTGATCTATGGTAAGGGTAGAACCATGGGACTGGAAAAACTCCACAAGAGGATCAGGGATGACAAGCTGATTTTCTGGTAGATACTTCCGGGGCTCATCCAATCCAAACTCACAGATAGATAACTTATCGTCAGGGATATATGGTTGACTGGCCATGCTGATTGGAAGAGCTGACATCTTATCATCAGGGATATATGGTTGAGTACCCAAGTTGATTGGCAGAGTGTGATGCCCCGTAAGTTCAGCCAGTAAAGATACATCAAGTTCTTTCACATCGGACCCTGACCTTAGAAATTTCAGTATTTTCTCCTGCCTAGAGCATTGCTCGGCGATCCCAAGGCTAAGTTGAACAGAGTCAGGTTGAGAATCTGCTGTGCATACATCAAAGTTAGAATCACCATAAAATGCAAAACTGAAAATGATTTCTGAAATTTATTCTAATCCACACTTGCAAAACTGAAATTTTGACAGATTAAACTATAAATCAAACAGGACAAACCGCTCAGTAAGAGTAGAAAACTTTAATCTTGATCAGAATTATGCGTGGCATATCATGCACAGACATCCTAATAGAAAAGGCCATCCCAAGTTGAATAGACAATCTTCTACTATGTGCAACACAGAAGAAAGCGGCCGATGTGTAAAGCAATGGTTTCAGGTCTCAATTGTAGACCACAAACCAAGGCACGCACATGAACAAGCAACGAATTTTGTTTCTACTCCTTTCTGCAAAGCAAATTACAGTCTCAACTTTAGGAGCAAAGCAGGCTTCTTTGCATGCGAGGATGTGTAGTACCTAATTGAAGCCCCTAATCTCACAATTCGGACTGATAGCTGCCACTGGCAATTCAATGGTGGCAATGTCTAGCTAATTAGCAACCTCCACACATGAGCTCAACGGAGAACGCAGAAGCTCTAGAACGAGGAGCCAGCCATGTGAGACGGAGACACAAACCTTGGACGTCGATGAGCGCGGCCATGTCAGGCACGGCGAAGGCCTGGAAGGAGGCGGCGCCGGCCTGCTGCGCATGGCCGGGCACCATCACCTGCCCCTGGAAGGCGGCGGCGGCGTCGAGGTGGATGGCGGCGTCCTGCGGCGACGGCCTCTTCCCCTGGAGCGGCATCGGCAGCACGCCATGGAGCTCCTACAAAACCCAAAGAATCCCCCAACACCGCAATCAGGCAATCGAACCCAAACCCAACCGGGTAGGCAAGAGCAACAAAAGCACGCACCTTTGATGGCGCGAGGACGACGGGGGAGGCGGAGGAGACAGCGAGGAGGGAGGAGAGCTCGCCCACCATCCCAGCCCACGTCCGTCCGGTCTGTGGCCGCTCCGCGCGTGGAGCTCGAGATTAAATCCGCGGATTCACCGGTGGAACGGGTGGACGCGGCGGCGGGCGGGGCGGCGTGGAGCGACCGGAGCGTGGGGAAAAAGCGGTGATTTTTGGCCGCCGCGACGGCGAGGCGAGGTGAGTTTTTCGTGTGGTCGAGGAGGAAGATTCGCGAAGCGGTGGAGGGCGTCGTCAGGAGATGGTTGGTGCTTTCGCCGGAAGCGTTGATATTTTCGGTTGCCAACTTGGCTGCTTGCTTGGCACTAGCAGCGTTGGCCAAAATGTGCGTCGCATGGTTTTTCACCGCCTTTTTCAACTTGATTCGGTAGGAGGAGGATAAGTATGGTATATGGGCATGCCCAACGGATTTACTATTTTGAAGCCTCCAAATGAAACATCTTTTGAGCCCTTATCAAAATAGAAAACTAAAATCCTTTTTATATCTTTAGTGAAAGCTTAATAATACAAGACATCTATTTTTTAAAAAGGCCACATCAACCCATGTTATTTTCAGCCCAGGAAGTGAACGCTTTTTATCTGACATGAGCTCCGGAGTATTCACTGAAGAGGCTGTCGTGGCTCCAGGTGCATAGCTCGTGCCCGTTTTGCCACACACGTCGACAAGCTCCTTCGAACTCGACGAGCTCCACCGCCTTGCCCATCTCATTCAGCCTCGCCGCGTAGTCCACCATGTGGTCATAGAGCACGTCGCTGCCGGACGCCACGATGAGCGCCGGTGGGAGCGCCACCTGGTCTAGGCTGGGATGTCCAGACCAAACGGGTTCGCCAACGGGTGGTCCCTGGTCACACCCACCGGCAACGACATGCGCCACAGCTGGTCGGCTATCTCGACCGTCAGCATGGAGACGTTAGCCGACGGGTTGGCCTTCGCCGCCGTGTGCTCGACCCTGGTGAGGAACGGATCGATGAAGACGTACCTAGCGACACGCACTGGGTCGATCATGGGTTTCCTCGAGGCGACGCGAACCGTGACGTGGTTGACCAAGTTGGCGCCGGCTGACAAGCCAGAGATGAACGTGCGCGTGAAGTCGGCCGACTCCGCGAGCCACAGATCTGCACGGGTGCCGAGCGTGGCCTGGCCGCGTAGCCAGGAGATGAAAGCTGCGTCGTCGTCGATGGCCGCGGGGAGACGATGCTCAGGAGCGAGACAGTACTGGATAGAGAGCATGACGGCGAGGAGCTCGTAGGCGACGTGAAGGCCGAAGTTGTGGAAGGATGACTGCTCGAGGGCGCCGATGCAGTAGCCGTCGCTATGGAAGTAGATGAACACAGGGCGGGAATCAAACTTCACAGGTGGGAACACTAATACTCGGCGACGGGAGGAATTTTTTCGTGTGCTCGCGGTCGATTTGGCAACGTCGCTCGCTCGCCAGGAATGGCGTCGGAAAAGGCGGATTGGAGGACCGCAAGATTTGAAGAACGACATGGCCAGTCCGTTGGAGCGTCGATTTCAGGAGAAAAAACATCCAAATATGACTCTGATAGATATATAGTGAAACCGTTGGGATACTCTAATGGGCTGTGGTCAGTCGCATTCATTTAAAAGAAATTTTTTTCTTATCCCAGACTACCATCGATGTTTGTGCAAGTATATAGATTAATGGGATTTCGATGTTCCATTAAAAAAAGATATCTTGATGCGTTCTTGACATTCATGCTCTGGCCTCTGGCCAACTGGTCAACCAGGCATAGGCTTTGAGAGAGTGAGTAGCGAGTACGCTTTCCCTGCAGAAAGGCGTACTCTGCAAATGAACCAGAGACCAAGGCCCAAACACGTCCGTCTCCTTGGCGCGGCCCACGACCACCCCACCACCACGCCGTCGCGCTCCGCTCCCTCCCCTTCCGCCGGCGACCTCACCGCCGTCCACCTCCGCGTCGACCTGACCGACTGATACAACCGGTGTACCCGTCCCTTGCTGTCCGGCGACGCCACCATCTGGGAGTGTCAGTTACTGGTTAGCGAGAACAGATGTCCTCTTGGGAAGACGACGAGTCGGCCGCGGCGGCGGCGGCGGCGGCGGCGGCGACCACTGACGTGGAGCTTCTCAAGCGAGCGTGGCGCAACGAGAAGGCGTCCCCGGAGATCCTCCGCTTTGACTCCCCCCTCGTCTCCCGCGTCCGCGAGCAGATCCAGCTCCTCGTCGGTTTCTTCTCCTCCCCTCCCCTCGCTTCTTGGTTCACTTCTTCTTTCGTGCCCAATTCTTTCTGCATCAAATTATTCCGGAATTCTTAGAGCCTGTGGTGTGATTTTGGTCAGGAGGAGACGCTGGATGACTTCGCCGAGAGCGGCGTCGACGACCTGGTGGTGTCGCTCTACCAGATGGACCTCGACCGCACGCTCTTCCTTCTCCGCTCCTACCTCCGCCTCCGCCTACAAAAGGTCAAATCAGTTTCCCCTCTTTGCGTCTCCACCCGCATTGGATCAATCACTGAACTGAACTGGTGACATTGGCATTGCCTGTTATATTGATGGATGGATGGATGTAGATCGAGAAGTACATGATGCACATCTCCAAATCTGAAGATCTCTTGAGCCGGCTGTCGCAACAGGAGCAGCGATTTGCGAAGAGGTATTTTTCAGGCGACTAGACCGTCTACTCGTTGCGTGTATGCTGGTTAGTGAATTCAGGTGGTTTTGATGATCATTTGTTGGGTTTGATTTTGTTGCAAGTTGTACGGAGATGATGGAGAAGCATCTCCAGCAGTCAGTGCTGTCGAAGCTTCCCTATGGGTATGACTCCGTCACAAGGCAATCTTTATCGAGCACGGAGGATGACATGGGTATTCCACTCTATCTTGTAATTAGCGTGCTTATTTGTGCTGCAATACTATTTTGGTGGTGTTTTTTTTAGTTGATACACATGCTGCTTAATGCAAATAGTGAGTACAAAATTCACCATTTCAAAGCAGAAAGCGTGACATGGTGCTATTTGATTGATATCTGTCAAATAGATTTTCATGGGAACTCTGATACTGTATGCACTAAAAAACTGAGTTTATACTCATACATAACATTATTGAGTTGCAGGATGCAATATAGAACCTTTTCGTATACTCATGCATCTTGCAATCGCATCTGATGGGTATCTTGTTCTGTGCACATTATAATGTTACATAAATTGATCTCAGAAGTCAAAAACTACCCTTCCCAGAAATGTGAATGTGTTCAATTTAAATGGTTCTAGCCTCTTCACAACTATTGATCCCTTTATTATAATTTTTAGGGAGTAGTAATGACTGCTAATTTTTAACAAAGTGGTATATTCTCTGATACAGCTAACTGACAAGAAAATATTCTGTTTTACTGGTTTGCTCTGAAATTATTTAATTTGTCCTAGTATTGTACAATTTTCCTGCATCTGAAGATGAATAGAAAGTAAAATGATGCTATAAGTGGTTCTTCTTTGAAAGGGAAGTGCATGACACAACAGTATGTAGGAATGACTGGGTTAGTAGTAGTTGACTAGTTGGAGAAGCATAAGAAACATTTCAGGAGTACAGAGTGAGGATCGTCAACTGTACACGGTGCGACATGTACCTTGTCTAGCGTAATCATCATGTTTTACTAATCATCAGTTAAGCCAAAGATCCATGCAGATATATTTTACCTTGTACAGTGGTTGTAGATGGTATCTCCAATCCCCAAAGAACTGTGGTGCATACAGCTAGGAATTAATCTATGTGTAGTTACTAACAGTTAGTACATAACTTTTTTTTAATGATTTAGTGGGATGACTGGTAATATATGGTACTCCACATGCTTTTAACTAGAACAGGAACCTGAGTTGTACTTTTAGTTTAAAGAGTAAAGAAAGTTCCAGCAAAAGGTGCTTTCGTATGTTAATAACAGATTTGGGAAATATTTATAGATTGTTCATCTACATGCCTTTTATTGCTCAAAACGTCTTCCTATTTCTGAAGATCTGCCGGGTCATATGTGTTTTCGAGTGATGTACTAATACTGTAATTGACCACTAGAAACTATCTGATCCGGTTTTATTTGCCTTGTTCAGTTCCAGAGCCTCAGGTTGACACCTTTGTCTTTTGCAAAACCAAGAACGACGTAGGAGCATTCCAGCTAGATGACATGTAAGTGCCGAAGCTCACTTGGTTTTCGCTGTTTCGCCTTTTCAAGCTCTACTTAACTGTGGTGCTTACTTTCATGTAGAGGGGAGGAGGTTGTGGACTTAGTTGCTGATGACTTGTATGTCCTCCGGTACAAGTCTATCAAGGGCCTTGTTGAGAGCGGGCAAATTGACCTTATTTGATGCGAATCACAAGGCAAATGCTAGCAGGTGACCACTGAAGATGCAAACTCTGTGACAGACGTATCAGAAACAAGTCTTCTTTGGTTTTGTCCTGATCTCTAAGTGGGTCAACTTTGGAGGTGAGGGTGACCCGATGTGCTGATTCCTGTGAAAGAGGAAATTAAGTGGCATCATATCATATGTAGTCAACAGCAATCAGTTAGGAGAATGAACCATCGGTACATGTTCTAAAATTGTTGGTTTTCTAGATTGTCATTTTAGTTGTCTTGTTAACCCAGAGTCCTTCAAGAACCAAGATCATTAACGTCCTCGGCAAGAGAAATCAAGTTCACTGGTGATCATTATAAATTGGACAACTCTTTGCCTTAGTTGGCAGCACATGGCTGGCAATGACATCTGTAGCCATTTTTATAATTAGTGAGCAATCAGGATCATGTAATCCCACTCAACTTTGTCCAAGTCTCTTAAAAGTGAAGTGTTTGCTTTGATGAAAGAATACCTTCAAAGTACCATTTCCACAAAAGAAAGGTGATATTATCTGCTCCACATGTTTCTTAGTGCTGAAGTGGGCAAAATTAGTTGATGTTGTTTCATGGATCACTGCTTTGGAAAATGTTGCCTAGTGAACCTGGGATGGCTGACACTGTCCACTGCTAATTGTTGCATCAAATTACCAGTTTTGTCATGTTAACCTCAGCATCAGATTTGCACAGAATTTGGTGGCCTGTTTATAATTGTACACAACAGTTTGTCTTTTGGAAATCCAAGTGAATCAAGCAATCAACTGAAACAACCAGAAAAAAAAGGTGGTTACTCAACCTTTTGCTGTTTCTTACCTGGCAAAACACTCTTTACGTGGAAGGTTGATGTTTCCTTGTCTAGTTTCTAAGTTGATAATGTAGTATACAACTGTGCATGGCCCAACAACATTAATTTGGTCTTATACTCTATCCGTTCTTAAAAGGATGTTTGTTTTAGAATGCGTACGGTCAAAGTCTTGAAATCTCAACTCATCGATATATGTGAGATACTATCTCTATTTTCTAATATACGGTATTTTGGTATATAACGTGTAATCATTCGTCTTATTTAAAATATAAAAAATATAAATGGTGTTTGAAATTCTCTAATAATAAAATAAGTTATAGCAAAATAAATGACGCTCTTTAGTAAGACGAATTCAAATATTATATCAAGATTTTGTAACGTTATCTATTAAAAAACAGATGAAGCATATGTATTTGATTTATAAAAATAACGTTATTAGATTTTCCACGAACAATAATATTGTGTAATTATTCTTTAATGGTTTTATATGGATACATGTTTAGAAAAAGCAATGATCAGGCATCTAATTACTACTACCTCCGTTTTCATTTCATATTATAATTTATTTTGATTTTTTAAGTTGATTTTTAGTTTGATCACATTTATAAAAAATTTTAGCAACATTTATAATACATTTATAATATCAGATTAATGAAAATTTCATTAAGACAAACGTTTAATATATTTTGATAATATGTTTGTTTTTTATCAAAATATTATTATGTTTTTCTATAAATTTGGTTAAACTTTGAGGTTTAACTAGCAAACAATCAAAACAATTATAATCGAGGGTATTGCTTAATACTCGTTAAAATAGACAGATATTTTCTTGCATAACTAGTCCAGCTTAGCTGTCTCCATGTAAATTCACTTGAATTCTTGGCAGGAACTATAGGGGCTACACAAATGTTCATTCAATTTGCGGTCCATTGCCTACATTCTCAGTACACATGAACGGGAAATAATTGAAGCAGATGCTTTCTATAGCTATATGCTGCCCAAACGCAGTCACACCTCAGCAATGGTTGAAATTTATATATTTTTTTAGGAAAGGTTGAAATTTATATTGTTTCCTCTTTTCCATTTTTCCTAAAACAGGAAGCCTGGTCCTTTCCCCATTATTCCTAGGTGTATTTTCTCTCGTAGATAAAAGCAAATCCCGTTTTGAACTTTTTGTTACGAATAAATTATTTTTTTGCCTCGATGTAAAAATGTATTCAGCCAATTGCTCCCTCCGGCACATACTTTAAATCATTTTGGGTTTGTCCCGAGTCACAAAATTTGTAGAAAAACAACACAAATCAGTTTCACTAAATTCGCCATTTCATAAAATTAAATTTAAGTTTTACACTTAACTTAGGAAAAAAACATATAGTGCAAACATCTTATATTTATCTATTTTATCCATGTCATTAAGAATAAAACTTGTACTCTAATAATAAAACCCAATGTTAAATCTTGGCGACGTAAATTACTCTTAGATTTTGTTAACATGGATAAATCCTAGATGTTCATTTCATATCGTTATCAGATTTTTAATATATGTTATTTGCACTGTATATTTAAAAAGAACCCTAAAAAGTAGAGTAACCAATTCTTCTTATATTTTTTATAGAAAAAAAGGAAGAGTAATAAAAAAGTAACCATTTCTTCTTATATTTTTTATAGGAAAAAAAAGGAAGAGTAATAAAAAAACACAAGATGTGGACAGAACGTCAGAAACCAGATGGCTCCATGTGCTCCAATCCCTTATTCTCTCACCAAGAGAAAATTTTTTTGCGGAAACGAAAGCGAAATCAACCCGCAATTACCAGCATAAATCAATCGGGAAAGCAGAGGCCACAACGATCTCTCTCTCTCGACTTCCCAGCTATACCACCACACTTCTCTCCTCTCTCTCTCTCTCTCTCTGTGGCGGCCATGAGCTTCGCCTAGATCACAGCTGGATTTCTTGGCCGCATCCAGCATCCTCCTCTTCTTCCAGGTCTCTTCCAGCTAGCTGTTCTTCCCTTTCCTTTCGCCTTGTGCGCGTGAGTTGCAGTAGGAGCAACTCTCTTTTTATTCTTCTTGCTGGATCGGGCCAGCTGCCACCGCCGCCTTAAAGATCCTGCCTTTCTTGCTCCCTTTCCCCGGAGACCCCCTCTCTGATGGTTCTTGCGATCTGAGTTCCTGGTGGTGTTCTACCTGTGCTGCTGCTGCTGCTGATCCTTCCTCGATTTGCTAGCGCTGTGTGGTCGGAGCTCGTCTTCTTGGTTCGAGATCTCGGTGAGTTGAAGCTGTGTTTTTTTGGCTGATCCATGTTGTTCTTTCTGTGACTGTTAATTTTAGTTGGATCCATTCAATTTGGAGTTGATGTGCTATTTCTTTGGGTTTTCAAATTGAGGGCTCAGAGAAGGCGGTATTGTTGTTTTACAGATTCGTGAGCGCGAGTACTTTTTCCAAAAAAAAATTTGAGTGTTTTTGAGTTTATTGGTTTGAGTATTTTTGAGTATATTGGCAGTTCTCTTGTCTATTCGAGGAATGAAGTTTGCTGCGAATGGGATAATTATTCATTTACTAATGCCTTGCTATGTGCTGTGAACTTTCCTTGCGCCTGTTAATTGACTTCAAGTTCTTGTCTTATATGTTCATATTTTTATCTGATTTATGCAGTACAAAAATTTGCATCTTGTTAGGATAATTCTTCCTTATCCTGGATAACGAAAGTTTGCTCTTTGATTTGTTTTATGTGTACGTATGGCCCCCATACACATCGTTGAATCATGTGGTTCTGACCCCTAAACAGTTTTTGAAACAAAAAAAATCACTTGATGTTATTTATCGCCATAAGAAAATATCGCTTGATGTTCTGCATCATACAGGATTGACATGGTATGTTGTTTCGGATGAAACCGCTTTATATATGATTTAGGTAATGCCTTTAGGATGGTTGACCTAATTGAACAAAGGAATTTTTCTCTGTCACACTCAAAATCATGATCCTAAAAAAATTCTTTTGTCATACTAAAAGAACTAGTCTGATTCTGATCCATTCTGTCTTTTTATGATTCAGACACCTTCTGGAATGGATTTTTTCACCGAGTACGGTGAGGGAAGCAGGTACAAAATAGAAGAAGTAATAGGAAAAGGGAGTTATGGTGTGGTTTGCTCTGCTTTGGATACTCACACCGGCGATAAAGTTGCTATCAAGAAAATCAATGACATCTTTGAGCATGTGTCTGATGCCACACGGATACTTCGTGAGATCAAGTTGCTTAGACTCCTGAGACATCCGGATATAGTGGAAATTAAGCATATTCTACTTCCTCCATCAAGGAGAGAATTCAAGGATATCTACGTTGTTTTTGAACTCATGGAGTCTGATTTGCACCAAGTTATAAAGGCTAACGATGACTTGACTCCTGAACACTACCAGTTTTTCTTGTATCAGTTGCTCCGAGGACTGAAATATATACACACAGGTAATTGATTTGTTTTCACATGAAAGATGATTCTTTTGCATTTCTTTCAGCAGCTTGCTGTGAAGAATGTTCTATTTAAATAAATAAATTTGCTAAGGACAATTGCCACCATGTTATAACTGTTGCCAGACTTTACCAAACTATTTTTCTACTAGCAGATTATTCTGGGATTGTTGCTTCAGCATTTGTGTTTTTTGGGAACCTACGGTTTATCTGCACAAACTATATAATGAAGGCAATCTTATGGAACTGTGGGTTGCTTTAGTACAAATGAACCAGCAGTACCCCGAAATTCTCCTGAAATGTAGGTCTTTCTTGTGGGATGACTAGATGCCCCCTGGCGCCCATTGCTGTAGAGTTTATAAAATCTAAAGTGTTAGCTAGCTTCCGTAGCGGGCATCAACAGAATGTTGTTGTCTTCCTTTGCTTCCCAAGTTGTGTATACACTGAATTTGTGCCAGGATGGTACAGCCTGAGGCATTGGGTAATGAGTTTAACCATCCAAAAAATTATTCATGGCATCCTGAAAGTATAATACATGTAACTGCAACCTCATCTTCTATCTGTACATGCTATTGACCATGGTTCTTACCTTCTGGCAATGCATATAACAAATACTTTTCCTAGGGAAGATGCTGTGCTTGCTGCCCTTTGTGAAAAGTCAAACAAGTAGCAAACATCTTCCAATTGAACTGGATTTGTTATCTGATACACATCTGCCATGGTGCAAACCGAGTTTTGGGCCGTAATAAACAAGGAATTTCATATTCTGTGGTCTCTTCATCATCTTAGCCTGGTTGTTTGGTGACTTTGGTCAGACAACTTAGTTTGTCTTCAAAAGCAGAACAGGCAAGCACAAGTGTTTACATACATTTGACATCCGTTTTCCTGATAGACATACCCTTCACATGAAGCACCCTTTTGTGACCAAGTCAGTTCTGTTCTTTAGATTTTTTGATTAACATGATTGTGATTGAATAGGATTTCCCAATTCATCTTATACAATGATAGAAATATCTATTTTGCTTCTAATAATGCTGTGAATAATGCATGTGCTCATCCCCCACCCCCTCTTTTTTCCAAATTATTCTAAGAAGTCAGTTTGACCAATTTAGTACTTTTTGTTATATGAAAGACTGAAAAATACAAATGCACCATTCAGGAATGGAATAATAAGATGAGGACTACTAAAAGATTAATCTTTTTTCTGTAGTCAGTGTTCTATGTGTGTGTGATTCATATTTATCAGTCCATCCTATTTGTGACTCTAATTCCTGACTGATGCATCTTTTGATAGCTTTTTGCAGCAAATGTATTTCATCGAGATCTCAAACCAAAAAATATATTGGCAAATGCTGATTGTAAGCTCAAAATATGTGATTTCGGCCTTGCAAGGGTAGCTTTTAGTGACACTCCAACCGCCATCTTCTGGACGGTACGTCATTTCACGCCCACTACGCACTATGCAGCTCATTACTTTAAGATTTATAACATCAGCTAATTGATTTTTTTTTGTTCTTAGGATTATATTGCAACAAGGTGGTACCGAGCACCAGAGCTGTGTGGATCTTTTTTCTCCAAGGTTGTAGTCACATTTTTAATTTTATATTGGATCATGATATCTGCATATAAAAAATCCAATGTTAACGTGGGGCAGCAAAGCAAACATGGATAACATTTCTTTATGATTTTTATCTGAATATACTCTAAAGGTTTATTTTATATGAAGGGCAACTTCTACCGGTTAGACAACATGCCTTCTTGCTTAGGAATTATTAACAGATGAATGGAACGTTTTTATTGGTTAATAATGTTCTCTTATGCATTTGATAGCTAGTGTTTCGTTGCAATTATGCCTCTTTATGTTACTTTCCATGCCTAATTTTGCTACTGTTTTCCTGGCAACTTCCATTTTGCTGATGCTATTTTTGAATTTCGTGAACCAAATATTAATAAGTCACATGAAGTCATATGTAATTGTAGTTCATGCCACTTGTGTCTAGTATTGTTGATCCCTGCAATAATTTAACATATTTTACAACCTGAACTAGTGAACTACACAAAGAGCCTCCCTGCCTTATGTCCCGACCATCTAACCATTTTAAATACCTTTTCCTTCATGAATGGTCCAAATTCGCTCACCTAGTTTTGATACAATGATCATATGATAGGTTGAGTGTCATATGTGTATCATGATTTTTTAAACTGATTTAACATCTAGACATTGCCAAGCAAATAAAACTGTTTTTGTTTTTATGGCTTTTCTTTTTTTTTTTCATATAAGGAATGCTGTGTACACGTGTATTCTCCTTTTACTTTTTGCATGGGCTTCTATGTTATCCAATATCCGAAGAACCGATGAACATAATATGTTTCATTGTTTTGCAGTATACACCAGCAATAGATATATGGAGTATTGGCTGCATATTTGCAGAGCTTTTAACCGGAAAACCTCTTTTCCCTGGGAAGAATGTGGTTCATCAACTTGATATAATTACAGATCTACTAGGAACACCTTCTCCAGAAACAATATCTAGGGTCAGTATGGGTTGACTTAAAAAAATTGCTTATTACTTATTTCCAATAAAATCCTATAATGCTTATATCTACATTCACTTATGCAACAGATTAGAAATGAGAAGGCAAGACGTTACTTGAACAGTATGAGGCGAAAAAAACCTATACCATTTACACAGAAGTTCCCAAATGCAGATCCACTTGCAATGCGGTTGTTAGAGAGAATGTTAGCTTTTGATCCAAAAGATCGGCCAAGTGCTGAGGAGGTATTGTCAGTATTAGCATCAGCCTTGCATTTTTTGTTGTTGTTGTGTTATCTCAAGTGTCAGCAGCTAATGTAGCAGCCACATTTTCAGGCGCTTGCTGATCCTTATTTCAAGAACATAGCCAATGTTGATAGAGAGCCTTCTGCTCAACCTATCACAAAGCTAGAGTTTGAGTTCGAGAGGCGGAGAATTACGAAGGAAGATATAAGGGAACTCATATATAGAGAAATTCTGGAGTATCATCCAAAGATGCTGAGGGAGTTCATTGAGGGAACTGAGTCAACTGGTTTCATGTACCCAAGGTGTGTAGTCATGCCAAGTTTAGTTTTAGTTCCATTGCTTTAAAATCTTTAACTGAGTTGTCCCTATTGTAATTTCTGGGACAAATTAGTGATCTTATTGTTGAACTGCCAGGCCAGTTATATGTTGTTGAACATGCTATGTCCAGGTTAACAATTAAATAACAAATATTTATGCGAATTTGACTGTTTTGTTGATGCAGCATATTAAGTAGTGATTACTTATTTTAATTGCTCTATTTGTTGCTTGAAATCGATTAGGCACTACAAAAACTTGAGATTAATTCAAAGAACTAAAATCAATTACCCTATTATGTTTACAGTGCAGTAGACCATTTTAAAAAACAGTTTGCATACCTTGAAGAACATTATGCCAAGGGATCAACAGCAGCTCCACCTGAGAGACAACATAACTCATTACCAAGGTAAGATATTTATTTTATTTTATTAATATGACATGGACTAGCCGATGGAACTTGTAGCTCCAATTGAATATATACTCGATTCTTGACTATCTACTATTGTGTCGACAGGCCTTGTGTTGTCTATTCAGATAACCGACCACAAAGCACAGCCAGCGTCACTGAGGATCTTTCCAGGTGTTTAATCAGAGACAATACTCTAAAATCACAGCAAGATTCTGCTTCAGTCGGTGCAAGCAGAATTCCTCAAGGTTAGCATCTGTCCTTACCAGTTGACTTTAACCTGCAGTTAAACTTGTATCCTCCATACATTGTGCGACTCAAGATGGATTTTGCACGTTACCTATCTTCCAGGTGCTGCTGCAAGACCTGGTAAAGCAGTTGGTTCGGTGCTTCGTTACGGTAACTGTTCGACATTCACTGCTGAGCAACAATATGAGCAGCGAAGGGTCATTCGGAACACAGCAATTGCTCCAAATAGCAGTGTTCCTCTGGGGAGCTCATACCCCAGAAGAAACCAGACCTGCAAGAGTGAAACAGGTGATGTTGAAAGGATTGATTCCAGCCAAGCCGGTCCACCGAAGCCATATGTAGCGAACAAACTGCCTGCTACCGTCGATGGTCGGAGTGGCCACTGGTAAATTTCTGCAGCGCTGGCAAAAACCTTAATTATTACCACAGCATCAGCATGGGTTTATTGTTCTATGTAGTAAATTCTTAGGCATTTAAAACATGTCATTCTGTACAGACTTTGTATTGTTTCTTGGGGCTTTTCCATCAGAAACACAGTAGAATTGTACTGCAAGCCCTAGGGTGCCCGTTTCTGCATTTCTTCATAGCTCAACCTCTGAATGATCTGTTACACAAACAAGATCGCATGGAAACTGGAAGCAACAATGGACTGTAACATTTTCTTCTTGCTGAGAAAACAGAGGAGACTCTTTACTGACCTGACTGATGCTGCTATTCAATTTATTTTCCAAGTGGGTAAAAATCCGAAGATGGATCATGTAAACAGCACAATGTTGGACATTTGCTTAGTATTTCATTCTCAGGAACATTGTTCTCCTTGCAGAGCTAGGAGCTGCAACTATGTACTAGTACTACTACTACTATCTGACATTGCTGTAACTTGTGTAACTTAATTGCATTTCAAATATTTTCCTCATTGCTTGGCGTTGTAGTATTTGAACTAGTCCGTTTCAAATTACTTGTCGCTGTAGCTTTGTCGTCGGAGGATTGCCGCCGCTGTTGTTGAAGCTTGCCATTGCTGTTGCCACCGATGGTATTGCCTCCTCCTGAGCCATCTCTGGAATCAGTGTTGCAAGCAGAAATGTGACCATGCAAGAGAGGATAATGCATTTCCATGCGAGCCCAATCATCGTATTCCACGTCCAGCATGGTGGAGACTGATGCTGCAGCCAATGCAGTGCAGGTTGGCCATGAAGAGCAGCCGGTGTCATCATCGATTTGGTGTATTTGGTGGCATCAGATAGTTTCCATCCCAGTGGCTTGTTTGAAGTGGGGGGTTATGTACTCTCCAGTTCATGCTTCTATACTTCTCTTGTTGGGACATTTGTGTCTAGTCTGCAGTTCTGGGATATATGTGTAGTATACAATGTTTTTAAGGTAAACTGCATAATACCATATGTTTTTATGGTTAAGATTACAGAAAACCATAGATACTTTAATATTTACCATTTAACTACAAGTATTATGGCATTAATGTTTCAAAAAGATCCACCTGACAAATGATTCTACCATGTTCATATCCATGTGTTATGGATTGGTTAGGATAAGGGTTCGAATTTGGTTAGTATAAGGGTTTGAAGACCTTAGGATAAGGTGTTCATCTTCTAATAACAGCGGCAGGGCTTAGGGGCCACATAAAATCCCTTCATATATATATATATATAATAGTAGAATTAGACATCGAAAAACTAATCTAACCAATCCAATCTCTACCTCTAACTTTCTAATAAACCTTATATTTTATTTTTCCTAACTAGGTAATTTCTTACCTTTATATAACTTATTCCTAACATATCATGAATTGCTGCATGAGCCAAGCTCGTGCTCATAACACTACACCCCTTGCTATTCCTTTGTTATCTTGACAATGTTAAAGTTGTGCCCATCACTAAGGTTGTGTTCTTCTTTTATCTTTCACAACTTACCTTTTTCGTTTTTCTCACGCATGTTTTTTAAATTGTTAAACAATATGTTTTTTTAAAATTTATACTAAAGTTGTTTAAAACATCATATTAATTCTTTTTTTAAAAAAATTAATACTTAATTAATCATGTGCTAATGAGTTATTTCGTTTTGTGTGCGTGGAAGATTAGTTTTTAATCTCATACCATGAACACAGCCTAGGAGCTGAAATATTAACAATGCTGTGGTTGTGTCCATCAATAGAAGCCCAAAAGAATGAGTGGGTCATTCCGTTCACCTTGGCAAAAGTTTTGTAACAACCATGTAGACGAAAGTTTTGTAACAACTATTTTGGCAAAAGTTTCTGCTTGGTGCGGTAAATGATTCTCCCGGGTAATATGGCAGCTCAAAAGTCACATCTGAAGCTGAAGGCGCCGTTCAAAATTCCGCACTAATTCATTCACACCTGCTTCTGTGCTCGTTAAGGCTACTTCCAATGCATAGTATCAAACTCTAGAGTTCAAGACAGCCATGTAGGATAAATGATATAATGTGTTGATATTGAGCTTAAGTAGTATCATATGGATGATACTGCTTCTTTCTCTTTTCTCTTAAATCTCTTGTCACCTCATCACAAAATCTGATGTGGCACTCATTTAATTCCTTTGATACCATGCACAATACGATTTGGTTTGAATTCAATGCATTTACTGAAAACTTCAACCGATTAATCGCCTCGGAGATAGCAAGGGGTGTTGGTGCGCAGTGTATATAGATAGATAGATTAATCGCCTCGGTGTTGCATTGTGTTCGTCCACGTCGTGCGCAGTGCAGGAGGGAGATGGAGGGGCTCGCCAAGATCGGTCCTTGGGGCGGCGACGGCGACGACCCGACATCCTCCTCGTCGGCGCCGCCGCGCCGCACCGCCGCGCCGCACCGCCTGGTGAGCATCGAGGTCAGGAGCGGCGGTCGGGGTGGCTGCTCGACGCCGTCGACGTCTACGTGCACTTGTGACGACACAGATGATTAAACGATACTTATATGTCCGTGCGTTGCAACAGACATTATTTTTTATCATAATTATTTTAAAGTTGAAGTCTCATGTAATTTGAGGGAGGGGCACAGGCGTGACGCGGGAGCTCTGAGCAGCGACGAGAGTAAGGGGCGCAGGCGCGGCACGGATGGGGACGGGAGGAAGGGACGCAGAAGGTCTTTTTTTCATTTAAGCCCTCCTTTTTTTAAGCATTGGGACTGCGAGTTAATTTTATAAACACTTAAGTGGTTTTCTGCAAAATATCCAGGCGGACTGTGAGTTAATTTTATAAATACTCAAGGGGTTTTCTGCAAAATAGCCAGACGAACGAAAATTTTGGATAAAAACACTACTTGCTTTATAGATAGTTATAGATTATAGATATAGATAAGTCATTATATTCAACATTAAAATTATAATATGATAATATAAATATTGCTAAATTTTTTTATAAACTTAGTCCAACCTAAAACATTCGATCGAATAAAAAAATTAAAGCGACTACAAAATACTTCCTTTATTTTATAACTTTTTTCCAATGTTTTCAAGGTTGATCAACTTTATAAAAAATATAAAAACATTTATAATCAAAAACAAACATGTTATCAAAATGTTAGATTTAATAATATTAATTTGGTGTTATAGATGTTGTTAAATCTTTTTATAAACTTTGTTAAACTTAGAAAAAAATTAACTTAAAAATAGAAATAAACGGAGGCAGTAAAATAAAAGAAGTATTACGTTAATTGCAACAGGTGATAATAGTAATTGGTGTTGCATGGGTTCCTCTGTCAGTCTTCTAGTTTTATCTGAATATTGAGGAGTATTTCCTTGGCTCCTGTGGCGGAACTCGTCTGATCAACAGAAATTTCCGAGGAAACTTACCTGTTAATTATGATTTAAAATAAGAATTTTTTTACATTGTTGTCCAGTGTCAGCGATCCCTTGGTAAGAATATTTGTTAGTTAGCAGGGGAAATTATTTTTCCCTGAATGCCAACTTCATAGTTATAAACAATTGTTTTTTAAAAAATAAAATAGATTAATATAAGATATATAACTCCACAGGCATAAATTTAAAATCGATTTATAATAACTATACGAATCTACGTTAACATGACAAGTCAGGTGTCAAATTCTACCTTTACCTTTTAAATGGGAAGAAGCATCAAAATACAAACAGCTCTTGAATGCAGGTTACATCTAATTCAAGGGGGCCTCCCATCTTCGTCAGCCATTGCTGGAGTTGCACTGAGCAGAATTTTTTTGCATTTTTAATTTTTTTAAAGATTTACAAAAATAACTTCCGAGTTTGAAAAATTTCAAAACTAATCTTCTCCCGCCCTCCGGGAGGGCGTGAAGGAAAAACGCCTCCCAGAGGGCGACAAATCCGACGTGGCGGACGGCCCCGCACGACCGTCCGCGCGCGCGGGGCATTTTTGCGGGCGGCCCCTTCCCGCCCTTGGGAAGGGCGTTTTTCACGTGCACGGGGGCCGCCTGCAAAATGCCAGGAGGCCGGCCTTTTGCGTGCGGCCCCTTCCCGCCCTTGGTAAGGGCGTTTTTTCACCGTGCACGGGGCCGCCGCAAAGGCCGCCGACCTGGCAATTTTGCGCGGCCCCCTTCCCGCCCTTACCAAGGGCGTTTTTCACCGTGCCCAAACCCTAATTGCCCCGATCGACATCGACCCACTCTCTCGTGTTGTTTGAGATGTAAAATGTTATCGTCGTATTTTGTGTTAATATAACAAATCCATTGGATTTGTGGTATTGTTGCAAATGTAACCGTCTTCATGATTTGTAGTATTGTTTGAAATGTAAATGTTATCGTCGTAAGGATGCAAATGTAAATATTGTTGCAAGTGTAAATGTTCGAGGTATCGTACATATGTTGTTTGCATTACTCGTGAACATATTATTTTAACCAAGTTAACTTAGTTGCAATGGTTAAGCGGTTGTTTGTCACAGTGTTACATAACCCATTAGGTACGGATGATGCAATACAACTAACTCATCCCCCACGAGTGAAGGCTCGGCTACCTACGGAACCGTTCAAGGGCGATAAGCTTGTCATCAATTTTCTCTTTCCTTCTCGGCGTTGTACTCCTTTTGAGTTTCACATTCGGTTACTTTTAAGCCGTTATATTTGGGAATGACATTGTCGATCCACCTAGTGAATCCACACCTTCTTTGAATGCCCCGGTAAAGAAACACATGTAATCGTTAGAGAGCCACTAGAGCGAAGACGTTTGCATAATTGATAAAATGAAAGACGTACAACGAAGTCGTTGTCTAAGTTGGGGCAAATGAAATATCTCCGACCATATGTTCGTGGTTCAAATGAGGTAGCCATCTTGCAACGATCCCTACAACCGCACATAGGACGCTCCGACCATTTAGGGAAACCCAGTGGGTTGTTCCTCCATGCTAAGCTTGCGATTTCGACGCGACGTTCATACTCCATCCAAGCCCGAATGAATTGTTCGGTGGACTCAGTTGTGTTACCGTCGACCGATCGAGCGGTGTTTAACCGTATCGATCCAATCTTTGTATGGACACCGACGTACATCCTCCCGGTTGCACATTTTTTATGGTCGGAGTTAAAAAATGGAACAAGCGAAAAGGTTAAAGAAAGAAAATTATACTCACGACAAAATCGTCATCCGCAATCTCGGGACACACACGAAGCATCTTTGTCCTCTAGTTGCTTGTCTTATGGATCTTACCACTTGGCAACGTAGACCACGGTGGCATTCGGACGTTCCCGCCATGTGGGTAGTGCCACTGATCCATAGGCCGCCCAAAGCTTCGCGCGAACTCGACGTTGGTACTCACCTTCCGTTGAAGGTAGTCCGACCTTGTTTCGCTAAGTGGGTAGTAACGTGTTCCGTCGGTTCGTGGGTTCTCCGTATCTATCCACTCAACGAAGTTGCACACCCGACGATATGCCCGCATGAGGTGTTAACACGATGTACAATCAAGTTAGCGTTTCGCGTGAAGATTTTGTAGATGAAAGCAAGGCAGATAAGCCATACCCGATCAATGTTGGCGCATTGGAAAAATCATCTCCCCCGGTTTCAGCGAGGAGGGACGACGTAAGTATGCAGCCATCTTCACAATGGCATAACGGACGGTCACACCATGGTGGAATAAAACCGCTCAAAGGATGGAGTCGCCGGTGGAGACGCTCAAGGAATGGATGATATGAAGATCTCATTGCAGGAGTAAATGTAGAAAAGAGAATGCAGATTTGAAGAGCTCGTATTCGGATCTAGGCACTATATAGTGCGGAGGTGACGGTTCACATCTATGTATCGTTTATGTCCGTCACGGGCAACAATGATCGAGACGTATCGTGTAGGATTGTCACGGGGCAAAAGTTGATAGCGACGTATCGTGCGGGACTATCACGGGGCAAAAGTTGATAGCGACGTATCGTGCGGGACTATCGCGGGCAAAAGCCGATAGCGATGTCTCGTGCGTGTCTAACGGGCCGAAAGTTTTTTGTCGTTAGTAAGAGTATCAAGCGCAACGATACGGAAGGATCTCGTGACATGTGAGTGCGACGAATGACATAGATATATACAAACATCAAACACAAAATAAATATTTACAATTTGTACAAACCGATGCACACAGCATACGACGAGGCCTCTTACCCCTATCCCTCCTAGGCTGTGCTCTGACGTGCCCCTGAGAGTACGTCCGCCTGTCTGGGGGCACGCCACGACTAGCACGGACATCCGGCGCGGGCGTCTCCTCGTGGCGGGTCCCGGCTCGTGGTAGAGGTGCTCCACCGAGCCGAGAGGAGGCGAGTACGTCCCGATCCGGGTCCTCCAGTCGCCGGTCGTCGCCCGTACCCGACCCCCTCGTCGCCTCCCCGACCCGCCCGCCTGCGTCGACGAAGTCCCCGACCGGAAAATCCCCGCCGAGTAGAATCCTCCCGTATGTAAGCAATGTGAAGCATCGGTGACTTAAACTAACACGTGTGAACTAATCATCGGACGACGCTTGCTCACCTCCCGGCTGACTGAGGGGACGAGGAACGGAGGATCCGCTCGCTCCAGCAAAGCTTGCAGTGCTGGGCCGAGTAGCGAAAGGCCGAGGGATCGACGATCCACTCGCGCCTGCCGTATCCCCGCTCGGTAGCGTCGGACCTAGGCGACATTCGGTTTGTTAGATCAAGTTGTAGGGTTGACACAATGAAAATGAGTGGAACTAACCTGTGGAAGGACCAGCGCCGTGTGGTGACCATCCGGGTACTGGACCGCGTGGACGAGGACCTGTAACACCCTGTGGAGGAACCGCGTCGACGGCGAACGACACGAGAAGATCCGCAAGATCTTCCGTGCCGTCGCTCGCATCCGCTCGAAGGTCATCCTCTGTTCCACCTCGTTCAGGTGAATGCCTGCGTCCAGCCTCAGCATCACCGAGTCGATTTCGGCATTCAATGCCCGTGCGGCGTCGGCCTACAAAAATCAAAACAAGTTAGGTTTTTCGCTCCAATAAAAAAACATAAACTAACGTACAAAGGCTTTAATGCGCACAAATCATGACGTACCCCAACGAAGTAGTCCTGGTCTCTGGTCGGGTAGGTGTCCGTGATCGCGCTCAGTGCGGCGTCGCGCGCGACCGGTGTGAAGGTCACGCGCGACGCGTCCGCGGTAGGTACCACCGAAGGTAGGCGGTGTAGTTCTCCTCGGAGTGGGCGTAGATCTCGCCGATCACCTCCTCGGTGGCTATCACCACCCGCCACGTATTGCCTGCATACGTGGTTCCCAGGAGCCTCCCCGCTGTCCCCGTCGAGACAACCCGCGTACACACGCAAAGGTCGACTATAGTTCCATTTAATTTGACACAATCGTACTACATTTGAAATAGAAATACTCACCGGTGGTCCCGGTGGGGAACGGCAACCGCACGTCTACCGGGAATCCTCGGCGCATCCGAAGCGCCTCATCACTCGGCTCGGGCGGTGAGGCTCGACGGTGATGTCGTACACCATCGGGATCAACGTCATCCAAGAGGCCGAGTCGCGCGTGCACAACGTCGAGAGGCCTAGAGGCGCCCGAGCTGCGACCGCCCGCGCGTGTACGGCTCCCTGCACAACGTCGTCGGCTGGAGACGGTCCAACTCGAACACGAAGTCCGGGTAGCTCCGTCTCACCCGAGCGTGGGCGTAACGACGCTGCGAGACAAAAAAATCAAGTGGTTACAAGTTTTGTTCAACACAATTTAAATATTTGAAAGAAATATGACTTTGTACTTACGTTGCGTCGAAACCGCACGAACCCATCGTAGGCCCGTCGGCCGGGTTCTCGAAAGCGGCGCTACGTCATACGGAGAGGTGTCGACGACCGGTCGGCCGATCGCGAACCGCTCCGCAGCCCACAACTGTAAGAGAAGGGGGCTGTGAAGATCGCTCCGGATCGTCTTCGTGCACGCGTCGCACAGCCCACGGTAGGTGGCTGCGAGCACGGCTGAACCCCAACTCCACCGAGGCACGCCGCCTATCTCCGCGTCCGCTATCGCCGGCGTAGTGGGATCGTGCCCCTCTCGCAGTGTTCCCCGACGTGTTGGTGAACATCACCCACCCGAACAACCAAAGCGGTACGCCTCCAACGAGCGTCGCACGGAGTACTCGTCGGCGTCGGGGTGGAGCTTGTCGGCCTACAAAGGACAAAACCATGTTAACAAACATCGATGTAATGAAAAATATCGAAGTCTTGAAGTTAACTTACCGTGAACCGCATAATCCAAGTCTTCGTAGGCCGGTGGTCGCGTAAGGGTAGATCGACCGAACACTGGGAGCCCCGGTAGCCTCATCACTCGAGCAAAGCACGCAGTGATGTCGTCCCTCCATCCACCAACACCGTCCACGGCCCCACGGCGTCTCCGGCTAGTGGTAGCCCTAGCGGGTAGGAGACGTCCCGCGGCGTCTGAGCCATCTCCCCACAAGGAAGATGGAAGGTGTGCGTCTCAGACGCCACCGATCCACCAAAGCAAGCTATCGTGGACCGTTCCGCATCGAACCGTCGGCCTGGTCGTGATCGTGGGCACGCGCCTCAACGAGTCCGCGCAGAGCGATCGTGCCGGACTCACGTAACTCGCATATCATACACATAGTGTAATATTAGTATAAAGCATAGTGTTCTGCAATAAGTGATAAGAGTTTGAACGTACCGCTCGACGTGTCGCGAATCGACACGCAACAACTCGCGCGACGGCCGTGGACGAAAGGTGGTCACCGAGCACCCCGCACCGCCGACAAGTACGACCGTGCGCCCCGTCCACCGTCTGCGAAAAGCGCCGGTGTATCGTCCGCCATACCTGCATGAATACATGAAGCACACAATAAGCAATTTATAAGAAAAATCAAAACAACATGAATACATGACATAAATGGTCCATTATATCTCAACATTAAAAAGTTCACGTCTTAATTCAAACTAACAAACACAACATATAAGTATCACAACAACAATAAACCAGTTTACGTCTCACAATGATAAATATTACACGCACGACGATGGCAACAACATGACAAATAGTACAAATATCGATCACCACTACATTGAATAGGAGCAAACAAAATAATCAAGCCATTGCATCTCCAAGTGGACGACGTAGTCGCTGCACGACCACGTCTAGGACGTGGTCGCCTCGTTGTTGTTCCTTCTCCGATGGACGGCTACCATCGGAGGGCTGTCCGGAAAGTCCCGAACCTTCGACGGTTGAAGTTTCGAATTCTTCGGGCATTTTTGTATGTATGTCCGCGCTCATCGCATTTGCTGCAACGTAGGGTCCTTTCCCGGCCTCGGACTCGTCCATGTCGTTTCGATGCGTCTCGACGACGACGTCCCTTTTTCATCCTTAACTTCGATGGATCCGGAATGTAGAACACTTGTGGCCGCAGTGTTGTGTATGATCCAGATATCCCAAAACCATATATCTCCTCCTTCCACGTGTGAAAAATTGATTCTTTCCTGTAGTACGGTGACACATAAATATCGGAACTATGCCACAGCCCCAGCGGCAAGGACGTGTGAGCAAGGCAGATGTCTAAGCTTCGGCTTCATACACTGCAGCTACAACCACCATCCGCATGAAGCACACATTCCCGCACGGCTTGAACACGGTTGATGCCTCGCCTTCTCCGTCGACACACATGATCTCGCATCAAGCACTTGGGTTCCTTGGGGGATTACTCGTGCTTCATAGCCTTCGAATTTTGTCTTGCATATATTTCGTCACCACGTTGCCAAATACAATTTTGTTATCGACCATTAAAGGGGATATTTTCTTAAATCTATCCCTAAAATATGCCTGCGTGCCATGAAGGATAAATTCCACAATACCCACCAATGGAAGCCCCCTAACTCCTCGCATCACCCGGTTGTACACCTCGGCCGGTTCGTTGTCATTATACCATATCGAGCTCCGTCGGTGTCATACAACAGAGACCACTTTTTTTCGGTTCATTCTCTATCCAAAGGGGAGAAATTACGTATTGATGGTGCAGACCTCCTTCTCATTGTTGGCGGGTCATTATGCAATGGACCTAGAGGTACGCAGCTCGTCAACTGTGGCAAACGAGATTGCTCGTCGGTTTGCTTCGTTGTCGCCTCATCCAACCTTCTCCATATCTCATTGAATTTTTCTCTTGATTTTGACCACATAGCCTCTTGAATAGATCCATCGGTGCTTGTTCTTGAATTGTTTGTAGAAATTGGCTCCCATATGACGCATGCACCACCTACTCCGAACATCATGCCACCTAGCTGGAAGTCCCCTCTCCACCAACCATTCGAAGGTAGTCGATTGCCCTCAAGCATGCCGGCATGACGATCATGTATGAGACAAACATTGGGCCTCATACGAACGACTTGGCATCGAACTCTCTCCAAGAACCAATACCAGCTTTCGGTGTTCTCACTCTCGACAAATGCAAACGCCATAGGTAACACTCGGTTGTTCCCATCCGCTCCAATCGCCGCGCATCTCGACCTCGTATTTCCCAGTGGAAAGGTTCCATCTATGCACAGACAGGCGACAGTGAACAAATGCGTTGATGCAAGCACCAATCGAGAAAAAGGCTCTTTGCAGCACACTCTTGCTCGAATCAGTAGATGATGGAAATGTCCGAATGTCGTAGTAGGTATTGGGGTTTCTCGAGCAATGGTGGCTAATAGACGAGGTAAATTGTCATACGATGCTTCAAATGTGCCATACCTCATCTCCAATATCTTTTGTTTCGCCCTCCAAGCCTTCGCATAGCTAATAGTATACTTGAATTTGTTCTCAATGTGCTTAATAATGGAGCCTGGTTCAAAATCCGTGTTTTTAACAACATGGTTGTACATCTCACCGCAACAAACGCCGAGGTGATGTTGCGGTGGTACTTATCTACCCCGGCAACAGACATGTGTGCTCACCAACAATGCTCACTTTCCAATAGTCATTTCATTTTCTCTTGTATGCATGAACGTGCCACGGACAATCATCCTTCATACACTTCACATCATACACATAGTTCGTAGACTTCACCACCCTAAACTCTCTATGCAAAGACACCGCCCAATGCTTCACTGCCTCTTTCATGTCTTCCTTATGAGCATACCTAGCACCCTGGATGACCTCGTTATCTTTGTATTCAAATGAAACATGCTGCCCTTCCGAGATAACAAGCTGAGAGAAATCAGCTTGTTCCCAATCGACAGGCATGACATCTTCTTCCTCGTCCGATGATTCATCGCCCTCCGCCTGCTCATTTTCAGAATCCTCCCTCTCCATTTCTTCAACAATTGCTTCGATTCTCTCTCCCTCGTCCGCCACGCCAATCGCCTCCTCTAAGCTTGCTTCATTGCTTGGACCTTCGCCATACTGTTTGCATTGTATTATCGCTATCGATTTCGTGCAAGGCCACAAAAATAACAAGGGGCCAGGACCTTTCAAGTGCCATGTCCACATAACGTCTCCATGACTCAGTGTTATCAATAGGCATAAGTTCCCAATAATATCCTTCGTGCACGACTTACTACAACGGATAGAGACATTGTGTTCACTCTTGTATCCACTTTAAATCCACGTAGCAACCAACTATACACCGACTCAAATGTTTTCTCGCCCGGCCTATCGATGCCCTTTGATTTCATCCTAAATTCGACAAATCTACACCTTCCGGACCGTATCTAACGTTGCCTTCACCGTGAACTATCGAAATATGATCTTACTTGCCATAGTGCCGACAAACAAATTGAAACCGAGTTTATTCCATACTACGAATATATTTCCTAGATGATTCGTGCCTAACTTAATTTCTTTAACAATATGTTCTCGGTCTACATCTTAAATTTTTCCAAATCGATTTGTTCGTTCCATCTACCGCCAATCGTAACTCGTTCATTTCAGTTTGCCAAAATTTATAAACTAAATTCAATTAACTCGTAGTTTATATTTAAACATATTTTGATCATCAACAAAATTATACGTACGATTTTCTATAGTGCTTATCATCTGCTCACATAATTTACACTTACATCAAAACACATTAAGTTGATCTATCTATTCTACCTATGTTAATGTCCATTAAATATCCTTGTTGATCTATCTATTCTTCCTATGTTCGTCGATTAGATTATCTACATTGATCTAAATTAAACCATCTGTTTTAAAAATCTATAACAAATTATTCAATACCTATTCAAATATTACAAATTTATATTTTTCCTAATATTTTATTTACATACTAGCTAACAAACAAAATAATGACGAGATATTGCATTTACCTCCAATGAAGTACGCAATCCAAATAGGCTTCGCCGCGCTCCTCCTCTTCCTCACCTCTCTCTCTGTTCTTTTTCTGGATTTGGAAAGGTGTAAATGAGGTTGAAATGATTGAGAGTCGGCTTATATATCGGCTCGGTAAAAACGCCCTTGCAGAGGGCGGGAAGGGGGCCGCCTGCAAAATTGCCAGGGCGGCCGTGGCAATTTTGCAGCGGCCCCCGTAAGCACGGTGAAAACGCCCTTGGTAAGGGCGGGAAGGGGGCCGCCGCAAAATTGCCAGTCGGCCGGCCTTTTGCGGCGGTCCCCGTGCACGGTGAAAAACGCCCTTACCAAGGGCGGGAAGGGGGCCGCCCGCAAAAGGCCGGCCTCCCGGCATTTTTCAGCGGCCCCCGTGCACGTGAAAAACGCCCTTCCCAAGGGCGGGAAGGGGGCCGCCCGCAAAAATGCCCCGCGTGGCGGACGGCCGTACGGGGCCGTCCGCCACGTCGGATTTTTCGCCCTCCGGGAGGGCGTTTTTCCTTCACGCCTCCCGGAGGGCGGGAGGAGATTACTTTTGAAATTTTTCAAACTCGCAAGTTAGATTTGTAAATCTTTAAAAAAAAATTAAAAATGCAAATCCTATTCCCTCTGAAAGGCTGTCTATTGAAGATGCTTGAGATGCTTCATAGAGCACTAGCAGCTTCAGCTGAGGCTTCTGTCAACATATCAATGGACTTCTTGTGCGTGCTAAAATCCACAAATCCACAATGAGATTACTAAGGTTAATTTCCGAAAGAAACATGCATAATAAGAACCGCGTAATTTAATGAAGATGTCGACAATCAAACTAAAAAGGCAGATAACAAGCGGGTAAACAAAAACTCAGATTATCGTATCATAACCCAAATATCACCAAGGCAGGCCTTCGTTCATTTGGTCTCAAACCATCGACGCTATCGTTTTCCATAGGATCACTTCATTTACACAAGGAATGCACTGATGCATCATCGCATGTACTTGATGAATGTAAAAGGTAAAAGTAAAATAAGAACATGTACCATATAAAGTCCATGAGAATAGTAGATGCGACATCTATTGCGATTGGCTGTTCAAGTTCCTCAGATTTGCTCAATAGTATTTATTAAGGCAAATGGCTAAGTCCTAGGGATATTTTTTCTTTTAGATTGAAGGCAATTTTTATTACCCGGCTTTTGGGAGAAAGCCAAACGTACCACAACAAGGTTCTGTAGTAAAGGAAAAAACAAAAGAGAGACAGTAATTACAGAAAACGAAACAAACTCAGCACCAGATTGGAACAGCCAGCCAAACTTCCAAAGCACAGAGACCAGACAACTTCCAAACATCAGGATCCTAACTATAGTTGGCCAACCGGGTCGCCCCGCATGACACTAGCACGGGCACGGCCGAACATGACATGGTTAGGCATGATAAGAAAGTCGTGCCGTGCTGGGTAGTGCTACCTTGCCAGATAACATGCCCAAACATGGTACATACAACTTAGCCATGTCGTGCCGAGCCACTAGACATGACAGCATGTTAGTACCAGTGTTGGCACTAGCACTAAGAATAAACTTCATAATAAACTTAAGATCAATTTGATCATTTAAACAAAAGAATATACTTCAGATCGATCTTCATATAAACTTCAGATCATTTGAACACAAGATAAACTTCAGATCATTTGAACACAAGAATAAACTTCAGATCAAATCTCACAAGTTTGCATATCATAACTTTAGAATAAACTTCAGATCAGATCACATATCAAATATTACAACTTCACAAGTAGCCGCCAGTCATCAGATCATAACACACTAATAAGAGAAACTAATTTATTTGGAACTTGTGCAATGGTTGCTTCATTAAAAACCTATCTAGAAAAAACTCACCCTTGTGAGAAACCCTAGACACAAAAAAGAGTATAACCAAGCTATTTAATTTAAAGTCCATTGTCTGTCCACAACTTATATAGTTCCATTACAAAAAAGATCACTAAGAGAGATGAGGTAGTTAAGACACTAATCAAGATATAGGTCTTCAAAAGATTGTTCAAGTTTCTTGTCCTCCATCATCTGTTGCAGCCTAGCTTCAGCTGCCTCCCAGTCCTTGATGCATGTCAGCTTCTCCACCATTTCAGGGTTTAGCCTCTTCCGTCGCTCCCGATGATCCCGCCAATCATACTAAAGGTAGATTCGAAGAAATGTAGACACGAGCATACGCTTAAAATATCTTTAGCCATGATTGACAAAACTGGATATGTGAGTTTGTGTTGATGCCACCAGTTTAGGATGTTAAAGTAATCAGTTAACTGATTGACAGTGTCACAATCCAAGTAGGATACAAGTTCAGAAGCATTAGAAATTGAAGAACTTGTAGCCTGCATCAGGGCAATTGCAGATGTATCTCTAGACATATTTAGAGTGTCAGCTAAAGGATGAAGACCCACAACAGACCCAACACAATCATCATCATCATAAATTTTATCCCATGCAGATATTTTCTTACCAGACATATTAGGATGGACAGTCTTCCTCAACCTAACAGACCCATATTTGTCCTCATACTTGCTACAAACATATGAAAGACGAGCTCTAGTGCTAAGCAAGTATGCACTATAATCTGTACTGATAAGGGTACCCAACCTCCTAAGCACTCTAGTGAAACCTTTCATTTTAGCTCTAGGATCCAAGATGAATGCAAAAGAGTACAGCAAAGGAATGTCCTTTCAGTATTTATTATATTTGTCTATCATAGGTTGAACCACAGACCTAATGTGAGTGTCATTAGCATAGTTCTTTAGGTGTATAGCAATCTTAATTAGGTAATGAATCATAAGTGAAGAGGTAGGATAGTACACACTAGACAATGCAAACAGTAGCATCATAAAATAATTCAAAAAATGATAGAACTTTCTCAGTCATAGCCCAATGATCATCTGTCAAAAGCAATTGCCCACCTTCAATCCTAGGATACTGAGCATGGATGAAAGTACTAAATGGTGCCTTATAAGAAAACAAATGTTTAAACATGAGATATGTAGAATTCCACCTAACATCCATGTCAAATTGAAATTTTCTAGGCCTAGCACCAGTGGCAATACAGTAACTTGTATATGCAGCAATCCTTTGGTTGGATGAATTTAAAAATAAGATTGCACTTCTAAGTGTTTCAATCAATGATTTAAGAGAAGTAAGGGCTTCCTTAACAATCAGATTGATAATCTGACATACATATCTCTGATGCAAAAAAAATGAGTTAACATTAGAGGATGCATCATAATCATCGATAGTAGCATCAGTACCAAGATATGTGGACAGTAAAGGTCTAAGTCTTTGCATGGATGAAGCATTAGAGAATGCATTGTCTAAAGTAATAGCAAACACTTTTTCAGACATGCCATAATCAGTAAGCACAGATGCAACACGATCAACAATGTTTTGTCCACTGTGGGACACATCAATAAGCCTAAGACCAAGCACCCTCTTCTCTAGCTGCCAATCAGAGTTAACATAATGTGCAACAACACTAAGGTAGTCCTCTTTTGCTTTACCAGACCAAATGTCAGAGGTGAGACAAACACAATAAACACCAGTGCTAAAAGATTCAACAAGCTTAGCCTTAGAATCAGTGAAGTACTTCTCTATATCTCTAGTGGTGGTTTGCCTAGAGACAGAGACAAATTTAGGGTTATGAGCAGTTTTAATGTAATTCTCAAATGCATCAGTTTCACCCAAACAGATAGGAACATCAAGTCTAGCAAGCAATCGAATAAGTTCTCTACGAGCAACATGAGGATAGTACTCCCAATTACGCATACTACCATCATGATTAAAAGAGATATGAGACTGAGCCATGTGGTTTTTTTCACGCCTCCTAGGGCATTTATCCCTATGTTGGGTGAGGTGACCAGTGCCACCACTAGAGAGAGCAGAATGTTGCTTAGAGCAATGGATGCACTTAGCTGCATACCTAACATTCTTACCATTTACCTTTTTGAAGAGCTTCTCAAAATCCTACCACACTACTGAGGTAGAGGGACGAGAGCGCTTGGCGCTATTCTCGTCCTCCTCGTCATTTGCAGCCCCGCCTTCTTGACCATCGTCGACATCAATGGGAGCCTGAGCACTACGACCGAACAGCTCCTCGGTGTCCTCGCGCATGTCGTCCTCATCGTCATCTCCGGCCAACCCGCACATCTGCCTCTCTTCGTTGGCGGTGACCTCAACTGTGTCGTCATTGGAGATGGTCATCATCACGCGTCGACGCCTCGGTTCCTCAATAGCTACACAAAAAAGAAGCTTCACTCTTAGGGTTAGGGTTAGGGATAGTCTTACCTTCACATCCGGAGCACCGGAATAGCTGGCGACATGGACGAGACCTGGATCCGTCCCTCTGGTTCCTCAACGGATTTGAATCTGGAGCACCAGAGTAACCAGCATCCGGTGAGGTCGACGAAGACGAAGAGGAGGACGACAAGGAAATGACTAGGCTACATTGATGATGCAAGATCAAGAAGACGGGAGTACTATGCCATGTCGTGTGCTAGTGCCGGCCACCGGTGGCTCAAGAGGCCACCGGATCTGGAGAAGAAGATATGGGGTTGGAGGCGGGACCGCGGGAGAGCCGAGTCGCCTTCACAACGGACATGGCAAGAGAGGAGAGCGAGGCAAGAGAGAGAGAGAGAGACGCTCAACCAGCCACTGGAGGCCCTCCGACCGGCCGGCGTAGGGCGAGAGAAATGAGAGAGAGGCTAGGGTTTTCGGGGAGAGAGGAACAAGAGAGAGACTAGATCCCGATCCAGATCTAGCGCCGCTACAAAATGAGCTAGGGTTTTCTGGGGAGCAACGAAGCGGCCGCGGCGGGAGGGTTATATAGCCCCCCTCATCCCGGTCCGATCCAATGGCTACAAGCGCTCCGATCTGATCCAATGGCTACGAGCCGTGCCGCCCCCGTGCTGCCCGTTGGAGCAGGCTGTGTCTGTGCCGGCTCTATGGGCCGGTTTGCAGGCCCAGGCACTAGCACGTTGTTGGGCCAGGCCAAGCACGGGCACGGGCCAGGCTGTGCACACCAGTCCCATGTCGGCCCAATGGGCCTAGCCCGTTTGGCCAACTATAATCCTAACTCCCCCCTTTCATGACTAAAGCTACTGCTACAATCAACTAATATCAGCAGGTAAATTGACAGCTTGAAGTTGAGACACCTTCTTCATTATCGCCTAGTTTGCTCCATTCATTCAAAAAGGATAGAGATTTATAGACCATTTGCAGCACCCTTCATTATCACGTAACTAATATCAGCAACATCCTTCTGAATTTTGTAGCCTTATCCAGTTCTTCAAAAAGGATAGAGATTTATAGACCACCTGCAGGGTACTATTAGGCAATTCATTCTAGAAAAACCCAGTCATTTCTTGTCAACCAAACCCCCCAAACCAAAGCAGTGACCATAGCAATCGCTAGTTTTGTTTTATGTTTACTGTTAATCAATATGGTACCCTCTTCCAGAGAACCAGGCAACTTCTGAAGCTCTAGAGCATCCCTCACTGCACACCAGGCAAACTTTGCTTTAGGACAAGTAACACCAGGCAAACTTTGCTATAGAACCTGTTAACACCAAAATTTGGTAGTTGAGTCCCTAAGTCTTTGCAAAGATGAAGCAGAATCAGATCGGCTGGTTTGGCGGAGAAACAGAGGCCGCATCGGCTGAGAAGCGATCGGCTGTGAGGCTAATCGGCTAAGGTTGGATCGGACAAGGGCGGCCGATAGCTGATTCTACGATCGGAGAAGATAAAGCCGTTTCTGTGCAGCAGTTTGAAGATAAATAGAAGATTCGGTTATTAGATTGCGTGCTAAATGATATTGCCATCTATGGATAGAGTCCTGTAACGACAATTGTATCTGTCATTTAGGAGTTTGTTTAAATTGTTCATTGTAATACGGCGTGGGTCCTTCCCGGGATAACGTCGCATTTTAAATAGTAGTTTAGATAGAGTCCAGGGTTTGTACGGATAATGTATCTTGGGTATAAATAGGACCCAAGACCCCCTGTAAAATATATTCAACACAATCAATCAAACCTTTGGCGCATCGCCAACCTTTTTCTTCAGACGAGCAATTTGTTTAGCTACGGGCTGCATCGTTTCGATCCCCAGATCTAGGTAAATGCTTGTCATTAGTGGTATGATCTGTTATTTCTAGTGCTTCCATCGTAATGACACATTAGATTCAGGAGTTTATACTGTGTAATTTACCATATAGTGCATATAAATTAGATCAATGTTTAGATCTATCCTGCCATTGGCCGGTTCCGTCGAGAACTCGCTGCCAATAAGGCTAGATCTAAAGGTTGACTGGTTTATATGCGGTATCCACCGTCTCGAGAAATATAAATCGGCTACAACAGATCAAGTTGTTCTTTTTATACTTAATGCTGCATCAACGTTGAACTATTAAGTTGGTTTTAGAACTTCTAATGATTTGTTCAACTAGATTTATGTTGTTTAGAGACAGTGTCAGGGTTTTAGCCGGCCTTATCTGCCCTAATATGTTTCTTTTAATATATTTATTATTAGATTTATATTAGGACTGCCACTTATGTTAAGATCTTGTTCTTGTCGGACCTTGTGAGCCGAAATCGGATGGCCATGGACAGCCTACAGCCAATTTTTGAGCTAAGTCTCTGGTTCAAGGGTGATATCTTTTCATAAGAACCATCGGAGTACTAGCCGATTTATTGTTAGCTTTTCGGTATCGGCTAGGCTATCAATGCATATATCTATTATCTTTTACTGTATTTGGGTTAAACGGCTAATGCTGTCTCGGTATCGTCGATCCATTCTAGTCGCTTGGCTTAAATATATTTTAGGATAGCAGATATATGCTCATGGATTTCCTCACCGATTCGGTGGGGATCTAACCTAACACTTAACGCATATTTCTTTGTTTTTCTTGTTGGTTAACAGATCAAACCAACCGGCACGCCATGCACCGCACAGAGCGTGAGAAGGACCCTGCACCGGAGTCAAGCAAATCTCCCGAGGCCAGCGTGTGAGAGAAATTTCTCGTCAACACGCTTCTTGGCACGCCAGTGGGACTTTCTCTGTCGGCTCGACTCGGACACATAGACTCGGCCGGCAAGATGGTCAACTCCAAGAGCCCCAACGTTTCCCAGGACAACATCGTGCTTGTGAAGATGGAGCAGTTATCGGCTGAGCAACAAGCCGATTACAAGAAGATTGTGGAAGAGCTCCAGGCCAACTACTTGCAATCTTTCACCCAAACAAGATCCGGGGCCGTGCATCGAAGTATAAATTCAGCGTGGGCGATCTCAAGGCATCCTCCTCTCGGTGAAACAAAAGGCAAAGAAGATGGAGGAGCCGATTCAGAAAGGACTATTCGGCTCAGTATTCCTTACAAGACCGAATCGACTCTGGTCGTTCATCACGCTACGGTCAACCAAAGTAGCATCTGGTCAACACACTCAACAACATGATCGCTACCGCGGTCGACGCCAAGATAGCCGACCAGCTGCAATGGGGGCCGACGTACTTCACAGACGGCCAGTTTCCTGGTTACAGAACGTTGGTCACCCAGGATCAGCCGATCCCACCACTCGCACAACCAGTGCCGTCAGGAGGAATCCTCAGCCGGCCAAATCCAACTGGATCGGCTACAAAGCCGGTGATTACCATGCTGAACCGACAGCAATCGCTGCCCCAAGATCAGATTGCTAACATGTTCAACGACAATCGGCAGTCAGAGCCGATCGCCCAGATTGACCTGGACAGGCGGTACAACGCCGGTGGCCGACAGCTGTTTCAGGACCACCAACGCCACCACCGACGCATCGGCCACCTCCCGCTGATCATCACTACCAGTACCAAGGAGGCCGCCAAGATCATCATTACAGGCCTCAGACGCCGCCACCGTTGTATCGACAAGCACCCGCACCATATGATCCATACGAGCTGATACAGCAGGACAACCGGACTTGGGTCGATCTGATTGCAGACGTCATGCGCGATCAATTCGGCCTCAAGCCAAAGGATTCAGGGAACATGTATCGGTATCCCTATCCAGAGCACTTCGAGCAGATTCTGCTACCTAACCGATACAAGATCCCAGATTTTTCAAAGTTCTCAGGGCAAAACAATGTTTCAACTTACGAGCATGTCAGCCGATTCTTGGCACAGTGCGGTGAAGCATCGGCTACAGACGCCTTGAGGGTTTGGTTGTTTCCTCTGTCTCTTTCGGGATCGGCTTTTACCTGGTTCTCTTCACTACCTTACAACTCAATACAGAGGTGGGGCAATCTCGAAAAGCAATTCCACAGCTACTTTTATTTCGGCAACCATGAGATGAAGTTGTCAGACCTCACCAGCATCAGGCAAAAACACAACGAATTGGTTCAAGAATACATCCAACGCTTCAGAAGATGAGGAACCGATGCTACAGCTTGGTGCTATCGGACGCCAACCGGCCGATTTGGCCTTTCATGGTTTGATCGCGCCGATCCGAGAGCGATTCTGCGCGGGACTTCGATAGCCTAGCCCACTTGGCGCGAAGGTGACGGCCCACGAGTAGCGATTCCAAGACACCGGAAGGCCTTCAAAAACATAACTCAGTCGTCGTCAAATCGGGTTGCGAGTCCGACGACAATGATGCGAAGTGGCGGCGGCCGAATGGGCCAAGAATAAAAAGGCCATCGTCTGCCAATGGCTGCTGAAAACGGCCAAAGAAGAACGATACGACTTCGACATCACCAAGGCCGACAGGATTTTTGACTTGCTCCTCAAAGAAAAGTAGATTCATTGCTGAAAATCACGTGATCCCGTCGGCCGAAGAATTAAAGAAGAAAAAATATTGCAAGTGGCACAACTCCACATCCCATGCCACCAACGACTGCAAAGTCTTCAGGCAGCAAATCCAGTCGGCAATTGAGGCCGGGAAGCTGAAGTTCGCCGATTCAAATCGGCCGATGAAGGTAGATGGCAACCCTTTCCCGGTCAACACAGTCCAAGCCGACCCTAGGCAAGCTGATCGACAGAACAGAATGGCGCATGACTTAGTCAATACATCGATCGGGGCCAAGGCAGAAGACGAGCCGATTGGATATCACACTGCGCCAATTAATATGGTGCGCCCAGTTATCAAATCGGCTGACCGACGGCCGATCCATGAAGATAGCCGACACCGTCCTCAGCACTGGTCTCGGCAGGGAGAAGCTTGCAACGAAGCACCTCGTCGGCGCGAGCCGGAGATCCAAAGCCGCCGACACGAGGTAAACCGCAACAGTGCCGATCCACATTGGCATTGTGATTTTTCAGTATTGCTAGGAATCCGGCATGAGGCGCCAACACCGGACGATTGCCCAAGATGCAACGATCGCCGCGACGACGAGCACAGGAGCTCATCGGCTACAAGCCCAGCCCGGTTCGTCCCTAGAGCCGTTCAGCTAAACCAAAGGCGGCGGTCCGTCCATGACCGGCTCGGCCCGATCCACCAAGACTTCTTCGTCGACGAAGACCACAATGACAACAACCGCGACGATGAAGAGGCCGACGATGAGGAATCGGCCAATCCCCAATTATGCCCGTCCGATCTCTTCACAAAGACGTAGAAAAGAAAAATTCAACGACTTAAGCGTGAAGGAGAGAAGACGAAGTGCGGAAAATGATCCACGAACAGCGTCATCGGCTGGGTAAGATCAAAAGGCGATGGGTTCCCAAAGAAAAACCGCGCAGCCGACGAAGAGCAAGCCGAGGAGAACCCGCCGATCAAGCCGGGAGGGCAGCCAAAGGGAAAGGCAAAGTTTCGCATCGGTTACCAGCTGAGTTCGGTGCTCGAAGCCGTGCGTACACCATCGAGGACGACCTAGTGAAGCTAGCAATCTCACCGGACCAGGCTATCTTCGACAAACCCGAGGGACCGAAAGTCGGCACTTGAAGCCATTGTACGTTAAAGGATTCGTCAACGGCAAGCCGATTTCCAAGATGCTAGTTGATGGGGGAGCTGCAGTCAACCTCATGCCTCACGCAACATTCGAAAACTAGGCAAGGGGCCGAAGACCGATAAAGACCAATATGGTGCTCAAAGACTTTGGCGGCAACCCATCGAAACCAAGGGCGTCCTCAACGTCGAACCGACAATCGACAATAAGACCATGCCCACAACATTCTTTGTCATCGACGGGAAGGGGTCTTACGACTCGCGCTCGAAGGGACGGATACACGCTAACGCTGCATTCCTTCTACGATGCATCGAGCTCGATCCAATGGGACGGCGACAAGATTGAGATCGTGCCGGCCGACAGTCGTTAGTGTCGTCGTGCCGATTTGCCGCCTTGGGAAATCGAAGGCATCGATTGTTTGTATGAGAAAATCGGCAAGCCGATTTTCTAAATGTGTCCAATTCCACAATACACCGATTGGAGATGACGAGCCGCACTGCTTTGAACAAAGACATGGTGGAGGGCTCAAGCGTCTTCGGCATGGACACCGCGGACGAAGACGATGGCAAGCTCGGGCAAGGTTTCACATCGGCCGACGAATTAGAGGAAATTGACATCGGCTTTGGTGACAAGCCGAGGCCGACGTACATTAGAAAAAATTTGTCTCCTCATTATAGATCCCAGCTTATTGATTTGTTAAAAGAATATAAAGATTGTTTCGCTTGGGAGTACTTCGAGATGCCCGGCCTCGGTGATCAATAGTGGTCCATCAACTGCCGATTAAGGCGGGCTATCGGTCGTTCAAACAGCCTCCCGGGAGGTTTAAGGCCGATATGTACGATGCAATTAAAGCCGAAATCGCTCGGCTCTACGATGCGGATTCATTCGGCCTTGCCGATACGCCGAGTGGGTCTCAAACATTGTCTCAGTATTGAAGAAAAACGGTAAACTTAGGGTATGCATCGATTTCAGAGACCTAAACAAGGCAACCCCTAAGGACGAATACACATTGCCGATAGCCGATTTGCTTGTCGATGCTGCTTCGGCCATAAAATTATCGGTTTCATGAACGGCAATGCAGGTATAATCAAATATTTATGGCCGACGAGGACATCCACAAGACCACTTTTTGGTGCCCCGGCGCAATCTACTTGTACGAATGGGTAGTAATGACATTCGGCTTGAAGAATGTTGGGGCAACATATCAACGAGCCATGAACTATATTTTTCACGACATGATCAACTCACTAGTAGAGATATACATTGACGGCGTAGTTGTCAAGTCCAGGGAGATAGAGGGCCATATAGCCGATCTGAGACAAGTATTAGAGCGGACAAGGAAGTATGGCCTAAAGATGAATCCGCTTAAGTGCGCGTTCGGCGTATCGGCCGGGCAGTTCCTGAGATTTCTTGTTCATGAAAGAGGAATTGAGGTTACAACAAGAAGCATAAATGCTATCAAGACAATTCAGTCTCTGAAGGACAATAAGCAACTCCAGTCATTGATTGGCAAAATAAATTTCATCAGGCGTTTCATAGCCAACCTCTTAGAAAAGATGGAGTCGTTCACACCATTGCTTCGGCTAAAAGCCGATCAAGCATTCACATGGGGGGCAGAGCAGCAAAAGGCGTTAGACAACATAAAAGATTATCTGAGTTCCCCTGTAGTTTTAATGCCTCCACAAAAAGGAATACCGTTTAAGCTGTACCTATCAGCCGATGACAAGTCAATCAGCTCCGTTTTAATCCAAGAGGTTGAGGGCAAAGAAAAAACCATCTTCTATCTCAGCCGACGGTTGCTAGACGCGGAAACAAGGTATTCACCTGTGGAGAAGCTATGCCTATGCCTCTATTTTTCATGTACGAAGTTAAGGCATTATCTCGCTATCCAATGAGTGCACAATAATCTGCAAAGCCGATGTAGTTAAGTACATGCTATCGGCTCCAGTGCTAAAAGGAAGAATTGGGAAGTGGATTTTTGTGCTAATAGAATTCAATCTAAGGTATCAGGCACCAAGGGTAGTCAAGGGACAAGCAATAGCCGGTTTCATTGTGGAGCACGAAATGAATCGATCGGCTCGTGGAGATTATGCCTTGGACTTTGACGTTTGACGGCTCGGTTTGCACCAACATGCAGCATCGGCTTGGTCATTATTTCACCCAGGGGGCAAGCTTCGAGTTTGCTTTTGCTATCAACCCCCATGCTACAAACAACCAAGCCGAATACGAAGCCGTCCTTAAAGGATTACATCTACTCAAGGAAGTTGAAGCCGACGCTATCGAAATAATGGGAGATTCATTGTTGGTCATCACCAATTATCGGAGAATACGAATGCAAAAACGATGCACCGATGGTCTATTATCAGCAATGCGGGAATTAATGGACGGTTTTGGCTAGTTACTTTGAAACACATCCCCGAGAGCGAACACAAAAACTAACGATTTAGCTCAAGGGGCATCGGGCTATCGGCCGATGTTGAAAGAGATTGACATAGAAGTTGCCGCCATTACGATCGATGATTGGAGGTTTGAAGTTTACAGTACCTCAAAAATCCCTCTCAATCGGCTACAAGGAAATTACGATACAAAGCATTAAGATATGTGTTGCTCGATGAAGATCTGTACTATCGGACGATTGATGGTGTGCTACTCAAGTGTTTGGGAGCCGCTCAAGCCAAAGTGGCCATCGGAGAAGTGCATGAAGGAATCTGTGGCACACATCAATCGGCCCACAAAATGAAGTGGTTACTTCGCCGGGCAGGGTATTTCTGGCCGACGATGCTGGAGGATTGTTTCAAGTATTACAAGGGCTGCCAGGATTGTCGAAGTTTGGCGCCATACAATGAGCATCGCGTCGGCTATGAACCCAATTATTAAGCCCGGCCGTTCGGAGGATGCGGTATTGATATGATCGGCCGATCAATCCACCCTCAAGCAAAGGGCATAAATTTATTCTGGTGGCGACAGATTACTTCACAAAGTGGGTGGAGGCGATTCCCCTGAGGAAAGTGGATTCTAAGGACACAATCGAGTTTGTCAAAGAACATATTATCTACCGATTTGGCGTTCCACAAACGATAACAATAGACCAGGATCTATCTTCATATCGGACGAGTTTGTTCGGTTTGTCGACGGCATGGGGATCAAGCTGCTTAATTCTTCGCCGTACTACGCATAGCCAACGGACAAGCCGAGGCCTCAAATAAAAGTTTGATTAAGTTGATTAAAAGAAAGATCTCCGAGTACCCTAAACAGGTGGCACGGTCGATTAGCCGAATCACTGTGGGCGTATCGGATGGCATGCCACGGGTCAATTCAAGTCCCTCCGTACAAGCTGGTCTACGGACATGAGGCGGTGCTACCATGGGAGAGCATTGTCGGCTCAAGGCGCATTCAGCTATAGGATCAACTTACGCCGACAATTATTATCACCGATGGTGTACGAATCGAAGACTTAGTTTTATCTAGGATGAGGGCCTTGGAAAAAATACAAAGGATAAAGAACAAGTAGCCGGACATTATAATAAGAAAGTGGTGCCTAAATCTTTCGAGGAAGGCGAACTCGTTTGGAAATTGATACCGCTGATTGGATCTAGAGATAACAAATTCGGCAAGTGGTCACCAAATTGGGAAGGGCCTTTTAAGATCCACAAATGCGTCTCTAAAGGAATACATGCTAGAAGTGCTGGACGGAGAAGTATTTGGAAGGACTCTTAATGGAAAATACCTGAAGAAATACTACCCAAACGTATGGATCAACTCGTGATTCGGCTCTAGTTGCTTGGCCGATTTACGACAGCCGATGTATTGCTTCAATAAGGCATCGCTTTTAGGCATTTTTATGCAATATTTTTTCCTAAGATTTCCACGATCGGCTAATGATTGGCCGATAGCGACGGTAATGATGCGCGAACGGCTCGATTTCACAATTTTGTCGACATCGAAGCTATCAACAAAATTTGGGGGCATATACATACACGAGCCGATTGCAAAATTGGGCGTCAGATTGCAAAATTGGGCATCAAGAATTTTTAAACTTTTTAAGCTTCGTAATCGGCAGTCCAAATAAAAGCGTTGGAAGTGATTTGGATCGACGGCCGTGATTCAAGTGTTAACATCGACGGCTTTGGCGTGGTCTCGGAATCGACGAATGTGACGCGATATGGACTGCTAGGGCCGATTCCAGCATAAGCAATTCAAGATACTGCGTGCGGCCGAAGCCGATCTCATCCACGAGCACAGCTGCAAAAGATTGACGGACTATACTACACAAAAGTTAAAGCCGATTACAAAGTTTGAGTAAGTTGATCAAAGTTCAAGCCCGTTACAAAAGTTAGACAAATATATTACAGAAGGCAGTAGCCGATTTCAGAATGTTAAAATGTGACAAGATCATTGTTTCAAGAAATCGACTATGGCCAACAACGCTGTCCGCCTGATATGGTCTATCTCCTCAATGGCCCTGACGTCGTCGGCCTCAGACCCAGCCACCGGCCGGATGCCCTTCACCAGGTCCTGTAGATGTGCCACAGCCGCCTTGATACTTTGGCGTTGAGCTTTGATTTCGGCTGGCAAGCTGGCCATGTACTCCTTTTGGACATCGATCTCGTTCGTGACTTGAACGAGATCGGCCATCAGCTGATCTTGGCGTACGAGGAGTTGCTCAAGCTTGGCCGCCGGCTCAGTCTTTAGGCAGTCGAAGGCAGTTTTCCGGCTCTCAATGGCATCCTTGGTCGACTGGAGGGTGGACGACCGCGCCTGGTTCTCGCGACGATCGGCTATCCGCTGTCGTGCCCGTTCATACTTGAGTTGGTGGGCTTCCATGAAGGTGGCCAGCACAATGGCGTCGACTAAAGCTTCCGGCAGTTGGCCTTGGATTTCCTTGAAGCGCGCGCGTATTGAACCGCTGTCGACCGCCAGCGCATCCAGCAAGGCCTCCAGCCGGTTGTCGATGTCGGCTAGGGTGGCCCTTAGGTCCTCGGCCGGCGTCACCAATGCCACCTCGCCGATTTCGTCGGACTCCCCGAACTCCGACAAGTCAAAGTTGAAGAGGTCGGCTATGTTCTGCAAAGAGGAAGACGATCAGAAGATATTGAGCTGACAGAGCCGATCATCAGATTCAGTCGGCTTACCGTGGGCACCGGGTCGGAGCGTCGGCTCGGCGGTTCGCCGCCGCGGCCGTCGGGGCCTCTTCTTCGGTGTCGTTGCCGCCGCCCACGGCGATCACAACATGCTCGCTGGACACTGGGGCAGCCGACGGAGATCGTGGGGCCGCAAAAGAAGAGTTAGCGGTCGAGTCGGCTAATTTCTACAAATCAAATTGCGAGAAATAATTACCGATGGCACGTGACGTGGAGTGCGGCCGACCAATTTATTGACCGAAAAGAATTGTTCGGTCGATGCAAGTGATATCATCGTAAAGCCAAATTTGGTGAAGTGAGGGCTTACCGGCCGATTTTTCGCTGGGGGACTTGGGACTGGCGGGACGTCGGCTGGAGCGTTGACGGACTCATGGCTCGAGCTCCCGGGTTCGGCCGCGCCGCTCCAACAGCCGCCGACACTTCCTCGCCGGCGATGGCGTCGAGGAATTGCGCGACGCCGGGTCCAAGAGGGGAGGCTATCGCGCGCGCTGCCGGTTCCTTCTCTTTCGGCTTCTTGGGGCAAGCGCAGCCGATGGCGTGTGTGAGTGGTGCAGCCCTTTCTTCGGGAAATCGGCTCGCGCACTTGCCCTCGTAGCAACGACGCCAGCTTCTGCGCTCCCCAGCCGATGGCCGACGGAGCGAGGCCGTCCCCGTCCAGAACACCTAGACGGTATTCGATGGGGCGCCGGAGTCGCTCACCGTCGGCCGCTCCGTCTTCATCTCCCGCAAACCGGAGGGCGAATGTTAATCGGCTATATCAGCCGATGATAAGAAGAGGAAAATAATTTGGAATTTGAAGCTTACCGAAGGTATTTCTTTGGGCAGGAGCAGATCGACGTAATGAGATGACCGCGGTGAAAGATGTGTTGTTTGATTTCGGCCCACCATTGGTCGTAGGCCGTGCTTTTCCGAGCGCCGGTGGTCATCACACCGATGTTGCCGAGGGGAGGGCGGCTATATTTAGCGCATTATCAAGTCTTGTCTCACCACTCCCTCGTTTCAATCTTATCGGCATAGTAAAAGCCGATGGGCAATTGCCCAAGACCAAACTGTCTCGCCGCCGACACCGGGTAATAGAACTCATAGCTTTTGGCCACCGATCGGCCCTAGTGGATCCCGGTCGACAAGATGCAAGGGTGCAGAGCGGCGATCAACGGCTCCCCGCACCTCGGGTTGTCGGTGAGTTGATGTCCTCCCAATTGAAGTCGGCCGGCAACTCGAACAGTCCGTCGGTAAAAGTACCGGCGTGGTTCTCGCGAGACGGCCGTCGTAGAGGGCAATGAACCATTCGGCCGCAGGTCGCCCGATTGCCTTGAGCCCACATGAGCACGTTGCTTCTCCGTAGCTCATGCATCCGGTGATGGTGATCTCGGTTGGTGTCCTCGTCTTCGATCGGCTCCGGCCTTGGGAAGACAGCCTCGGTCGGGGCAACCGGGCTATTTTCGCGTTGCCGGCACTGACCGGATCTGTAAGAACCACCGGGGCCGCCGGTGTTGATTGGGGCGTTGGCGGCTATCTTTGCGGCGGCCTGATGCAACATTTGATACAAGTAGCAAAGGAGGTACTTCCCTAGCGCGAGCTTGCCCCCGTCGGCCAGGATTTCGGCTACGACCTGCCAGTTGGCGGTCGGCCCGTAGCTCGATCCACGTAACAAAATTTTTCAAGCCACATCATCGAAATGCGGTGTGCTCGTGTGGCCGACGGGTCCATCTTTCATGTTTTGGGCGATGAAGCCGCTCCACCCGCCGATGGCCTTGGTTTTGAACCGATGTGCCCTTTCGGCTCAGTTCTTGGGGTTAGCCGACGACTCGATGTCCATCCCGGTCGTCATGTACACGTTGGCGATGTGATGGTCATCGGCCCTTACCGGAAGATGAAGGCGTTGAAGCCGTAGTTCCGAAATATGTCGCCGATAGAAGCGGCTTGTCCTTTTCCATGCCGGCAACGGACAGGGGCCGGCACCGGCTATCCCGGCTTCCTCCCATTGAGTGTATTTGGCCGATTGCATCCTTTTGTACCATTCGATCCAGCTGCGTCGGTGGTCGGCCATGATTTAAAGGTCCCGTTCCAAAGTGGGCGAGGATGGCTTGTTGGTATTGAAGGGAATCTGTTGGTCTCGGCCATGATAACATCTACTGGATCGGTGTTGCCGATGGGGCCGAGGAAGTACCTCTGTGCTTGGGTCAAATTGGGGATGAACACTTGATGTGACAGGTGCTACAGTGTGAAAGAAAGAAACTCTAATCAGGAATGGATAAATGCTACAGTTTGGATGCAGAAAAGTACTAATCAAGAACGGCTAAAAGCAAGATGAGTACAACAGGGCTAGAAACATAACTGGAGAAATAAATCTGAAGAAAAGGAGTTCTGGGCCAACGGGTGTACCTCAGGGAACTCGACGATGGCGGCAGCCGGTGCGGCGGTGATGGTCGGTGCGGCAGCAACAGCTGGTGCGGCGGTGGTGTCCGACGCGATGGAGGTGCTTGACGCGGCGACGGTGGAAGCCATCGGAGTTGTTGGGGGCGAAGATGAAGTCCGAGTTGCGAAGGGCACTGAAGATTTGATGGACACCGGTGAACTGCCGGAGAGGAGAGAGAAAGCAAAAGCTTGTGTGAGAAGGGTTTTAAGTGCGCTTTGAAGGCGTAGTTGTTTCGGCCGAGGCAAATAGCTATTTAAAGGGCACTTGGGGGGAGCCGAAACGGTTTAGGTCAAGAAAAGAGCGGGAATTTGAACAAGCAACAAATCCGTAACACTTCGTATCACGGACTTGGGGGGCATGTGTTAACATCAAAATTTGGTAGTTGAGTCCCTAAGTTTTGCAAAGATGAAGTAGAATCGGATCGGCTGGTTTGGCGGAGAAACAGAGGCCGCATCGGCTGAGAAGCGATCGGCTGTGAGGCTAATCGGCTAAGGTTGGATCGGACAAGGGCAGCCGATAGCCGATTCTACGATCGAAGAAGATAAAGTCGTTTCTGGTGCAGCAGTTTGAAGATAAATGGAAGATTCGGTTATTAGATTGCTCGTTAAATGATATTGCCATCTATGGATAGAGTCTTGTAACGGCAATTGTATCTGTAATTTAGGAGTTTGTTTAAATTGTTCATTGTAATGCGGCGTGGGTCCTTCTCGGGATAACGTCGCGTTTTAGATAGTAGTTTAGATAGAGTTCGGGGTTTGTACGGATAATGTATCTTGGGTATAAATAGGACCGACCCTCTCGAAAATATATCCAACACAATCAATCAAACCTTCGGCGCATCGCCAACCTTTTCTTCGACGAGCAATTTGTTTAGCTACGGGCTGCATCGTTTCGATCCCGATCTAGATAAATGCTTGTCATTAGTGGTATGATCTGTTGTTTCTAGTGCTTCCATCGTAATGACACATTAGATTCGGGAGTTTATACTGCGTAATTTACCATATAGTGCATATAAATTAGATCAATGTTTAGATCTATCCCGCCATTGGCCGGTTTCGTCGAGAACTCGCTGCCAATAAGGCTAGATCTAAAGGTTGACTGGTTTATATGCGTTATCCACCGTCTCGAGAAATATAAATCGGCTACAACAGATTGAGTTGTTCTTTTTATACTTAATGTTGCATCAACGTTGAACTATTAAGTCGTTTTTAGAACTTCTAATGATTTGTTGAACTAGATTTATGTTGTTTAGAGACAAGTGCGTGGTTTCACCGGCCTTATCTCGCCCTAATATGTTTCTTTTAATATATTTATTATTAGATTTATATTAGGACTGTCTCTTATGTTAAGATCTTGTTCTTGTCGGACCTTGTGAGCCGAAATCGGCGGCCATGGACACCTACGGCCGATTTCGAGCTAAGCCTCTGGTTCAAGGATGATATCTTTTCATAAGAACCATCGAGAGTACTAGCCAATTTATTGTTAGCTTTCCGGTATCGGCTAGGTTATCAATACATATATATATATATATATATTATCTTTTACTATATTTGGGTTAAACGGCTAATGCTATCTCGGTATCTCCGATCCATTCTAGTCGCTTGGCTTAAATATATTTTAGGATAGTAGATATATGCTCATGGATTTCCTCAGCCGATTCAGTGGGGATCTAACCTAACACTTAACGCATATTTCTTTATTTTTCTTGTTGGTTAACAGATCAAACCAACTGGCATGCCTTGCACCGCACAGAAGCGAGAAGGACTCGACTGGAGTCAAGCGATTTCCCGGCCAGCGTGAGAGAAATTTCTCATCAACGAACCGTGTAATTTAATGAAGATGCCGACAATCAAACTAAGAGGCAAATAACAAGCAGATAAACAAAAACTCAGTTAAGCAGATAAACAAAAACTCAGTTATGATATCATACCCCCAAGTTAGGCCTTCGTGCATTTGGTCTCAAACCATCGACACTACCATTTTCCATAGGATCACTGCATTTATACAATGAATGCATTGATGAATCATCGTATGTACTAGATGAATGTAAAAGGTAAAGTAAAACAAAAACAAGTACCATATAAGGTCCATGAGAATAATAGCTTCCACATCCATTGTGATTGACCGTTCAAGTTTCTCGATTTGCTCAACAGTATTTGTAAAGACAAATGGTGCATGGCTAACTCCTAGGGATTTGAACCAGGGCAGCATGAAGTTAAATTGTTGACTCGCTAAAGAAATGATTATCTTACACTCCAACTAACTGTATGAGGATACTTTAACTATTGGCAACATTAAGAATGCAAATAGGTAGAAACATCAAAATGCATACTATCTTGAATGCAGCTTCACATTTGGTTCAACAAGAAAATCACCGAGGAAAATACCTGTTCTAAATGCATATATTAGATTTACGACAACATAAATATGGAGAAATATCACTCATCAGACTTATGATAATCCAACGCTGAAACTTTATGTCTCAACCTAGCTAGGGTGGTTTTCTAGCAGTACAACAGCAAGCACTGAAAACTTGTTCAGAAGGTCAACAAGGCAACAATTAACAATTTTATGGAAACACACTTCAAAGATGAATTTTTCAAGGACTTACTTTTGAATTGGGAGGTAGAGAAAAGAAATTCACTCATACAACTGTGACAAAATCAAAACTTGTTATCACATCTACTCTTCCTAGAGAAACAATGATCAGGTCAACTTAAAGAGATAAAACAAAATGTAGGTTTGGTAACCATTACTTATTCAGGTATGTAGTACATCAAAGTGGTGGAATTCACGCCAAGTTTTGCAATATACTTGGGGTAATCCAAAACTTTTGGATCCCTGTTCTAGTATGCTTAGTAAAATTCACTAAAGATACAAACTAAATGAGAATGGCCGTCAAAACTTTAGTAGCAGGACAAAATGTGGGGAGGTATTATCTTTTGCAAGCATTCTATGATTCCCTATGCAGTTTCCCTAAAAGAAATCAGAGAGGCAACATCAAGCCCAAAAAAGAAAAGGAAATCAAGAAAGAACCCATAAAAGAAAAAGAAAAAAAAATCAGGAAAGAACCAAGAACTGCAAAAAGCTTCTGCTGCTTCTTCTTGAGAAAGAAGTCCAAGAAGCACCAACCAATTGATGCAAGAAGGATGTTGAATCCTATTGAAGAATCGATACGATGCTATAGAGGGGGGTGAATATAGCACCTTAGATTTTCCCCTTAAAGTACTTCTCAAAATGTTTCACATGATCTTAATTTAGATCCAAGCCATAGGTCAAGCTAGATCTAAACAGTAGAAGTGAAGAACGTTGCAAAACTTACTAGGTCGAGTAACTCTACCTCTCCAAATACCTGAAGGTATATGAGGCAGTATCTTCCATCATGGCAAGCAGATCCAAAATGCTGAATTTAAATTGCATGAAAGTAAATTACGGGAATTTAAATTACATAGGAAACTAGGGACAAAAAACTGAAAATAAATTTCATAATCTCATAAGATATCCATTACAAAGAGAGGAACTAAAAATAAAGAAATAGACACCTTTACTAATTTTGAACTAGACTCACAAAAGCTCTAAAGACCATCTCTCCAAAATGGATCTCAAATTTCACTCAAAGGGATGCCTCAACACTTGCATATACCCCTCTATTTATAGCCCAAGATGGTTGAAAATCACTAATACAAAGTCCTAATTGCCCTTAGGGCGAAACCCTAGCTCAAAGCAATTTTTGCCATCCGATGTTCCTTAGAAGAGAACATGTCGGGCCACACGGAAGACCACACGGATACACGCTTTGCCATAGAAGATTTGGCGGCCACCAACAGTCTTCGCGCCGCGATCCGGTCCACTCCTCGTGACCAATCGCGCGCGAGATTCCCGTCGTCGATCTGCGTCGCGGATTCCTCACCGTTAGTTTCAGAATCGGAGAGAGAGGATGGCGGGATTCGGTTACTGTTTGACCGAATGCGGGCACGGGTAAGGGCAGCGCGAAATGCGGGGAGGGGCAGTGTAGCGTGTGGGCGCGGATCCGGCATGGGGAATGGCTGGGATGGCGCGGTACGGATGGTCGGGATGGCGTGGTGGCGTGGACTTCGGCGGCGGCGACACGTGGCTTGTGGGCCACAACCCACGGGCGGGGAGAGAGGAGCGCGCGCATGGGCGGGAGCTGGGCCGTCGACCCAGGAGCAGTGTTGGGCGGGAAAAGGATGGAAAGAGCGGGAAAAAAATAAAGAAAAGTAAAAAGATTTCCTAGGGGCTTAATTAATTCTGAGAATTATTTTAATTGATTAAAAATTATTTATAGTGCTCTGGAAATTCAAAAAATCCAGCTAATATATTTTGACATGTAGAATTTAAGAAAAATTCCTGCCATGCCATTTCCTCTTATAATTTTCATTTTAAAATTACCTCTTTGCTCTAGGTTAATTCCAAAATTAAATTTCTTTTGGAGAATTATTTAAATAATTTTTAAAGGGAAAAACTTCAGGATGTGACACCCGATCTCGTCGCTGACCAAGTTTGACCTCAAACACATGCACACACACAAACGAACAACCGTTCTTTGGCAACCTGACCCGCGTGAGTTAACGCATATTTTTTCGAACTTTCTGGCACTCACCAATTTTCCATCACTTAAGATAAAAACCACTCTTGGTTGACAATTCGAAATCAAGAAATTGGCCATCCTAGAAAATAAAAAGGAAAAGAAAATAAAAATAAATCAGTAAAGGAAAGAAGCAAGAACTGCAAGAAGCTTCTACTGCTTCTTCTTGAGGAAGAACTCCAAGAACCAAAGCGAGGAAGAACTCCAAGAACCAAAGCAATCGAAGGACAGGGAGAGGAAGAGGAAGGAGGGAAGAGGAGCTCATTACCAAGAAGCTTCTGCTAATTCTTCTTCTTGAGGAGGAGAAGCTTCGTCCTCTTCTTTGCCTCCTCCTCCTCGATCCGTTACTACTCCTGCTGTAGCGCCATCGCGTACCTACAGTGAAGGCAGCGGGACGTGTCATGGAGAACGTCACCCTGCTCCCCTCCTAGCCGTAGAATTGACAATGTGTGTTTGTGATGAAGAAGTTGTGGCCCGTGAAAGAAGAGGCCGATGCGAAACCGTCGTTGCCGCTGCCACAGCCACCGCCACAGCTGGCCCTTGCCAAGGAGGAGGAAGAAAAAGCCGAGCCGCTGGCCCTGGATGAGGAGGAGGACTAGGGATGAAAGCGGGAACGGAAAAATACCATACCGACCAACACAAAATACTGAAAATCCTAATCGAATATCGTTTTTGTGAGAAAAAATTGGGACAAAAAAGGAATGGAAACGAGAATGGTTGGGGTGTTTTCCCGACCGTATTCGCGGATCCCGTATTTCTCCAGAAAAATTTCCATGGGAAATTCCCGTTTCTTAGGCCTTCTTAACCAATTTCGGCCCACAGAACCAATTTTGCTACTTTGTTTGTGTAATACTGATGCCTCATATTTGTTGTAGGACGATGATGTCATGGACAGTAAAGAAAAACCAGATGATCTGGACTTTGACATGCAGAATTCCCTGTTGTTGTCTGATGGAGGACTTATGCTGTAGTGATGTTGGATTATCAATTATGTATGGTCAACCTATGAGGTGTGAGTCACTAAGTTATGATATGTTGCTTTCTAATTTGGACTTGTGTTGTAATGCCGTTAGACTATGCATGGTTGCAATTATTGCGTCGAGTTAACTCTTTAAAGTGGTTACATGTGTGTCGACGTTCCCTCTTTTTTTATCGATTCTTGATCGTAATTGACATGCTCCCGACCGCTCTCGATGTCTCGTATTACTGTTCCCAATCTCGGCTAAAAAATACAGGAACATGATGGTTAAGGCCTTTTCCCGACCGTTCCCAACCATTTTCATCCCTAAGGAGGAGGAGGATGATGTCGATGTCGAAAGCGAAGATTCGGAAGATGCCTTTTGGCCCATGGATCAATGGGGATCGTGTGATCTGACACCACGAACGAGCTTGCGAGTTCTCCCGTTGCTTCTATTTGCTCTCTCCCTCTCTCGCGTGGTGGGCTCCACTCTTCTATCAAAGACGTTGGCGAGCCAAACCGTCCTTTCCACTAACACTTGTCAGCCCAAATCATAAATATTTCTTTTATTTTTATGTTCATCGAGTTTAATTGACTTTCCTATCCGTAATACCAGAAATCATTATCCCTCGTTTTGCCAAAACCGTATAAGACAAGACATAGGATGATACGTGGCATTCTAATAAGTAAAAGAAAAATAAAAAAAGCATACAAACCCATACGTAAGAGCATCTCCAACAAAAGCTCAAAAATGGTTCCCAAGAAAGAGCATATAGAGAATTCTCAAAATATTTAAAGCATGAAATCAAAATAATATACAACAGATTCTCTATAAGCATCTCTTTTTGATAACTAACAAACAGATTGGAAGTGTCCATTTTCTTGTCATTCTCGACAACCCAACAGTACCGAGCGCAGCTCGCCTCACTATAAATTTGTCCTCTTCTTGGCACGCCGCCGCAACAAAGCACGCGACCGAGGCTGATCGGATCTCGCCGCCATCGATGGAGCTCGACGACGTGGCTCGCCACGGATTCAGCAAGATGGGGTTTGGGTAAATTGCTCTTGCTCCCGCTGCTGTTCTTGGACAAGAAAAGCTTGGGTTTTTTCTTTCTTTGAGCTACTTGAGCCCACAAATTCTCTCACAAATTCGCATTGACTTCTTTCTTAGCACAATTAGTAAGCAGAGACAAATAAATAATTTTTGAACAGGATGTCTTCCCAAGGAAGGTGAGATTGTTTATGTGGATAGCAAGAATCGCCTTTTCTTAGCATGAAGAGAATGTGATCAACTTTACACCTTGCTTACGATTATGGCCTTAATTTTTGGTACCCTAAACAGGAGCACATCACATGCATGTCGAATGAGACCACCCAAAGCAAGCAAAGCGGTTCAAGGAGCGACGCCGCTCACCCGGTCGCCGCTCACCCGGCCGCCGGTCACCGGTCCCGTGGTCGCCCGCGCCCGCCGCCGCTCCTCGATCGACGCTCCCCGCTGCACCACAGTCGCCCGCGCACGGTCGTCGCGCCCGGGCCCGGGTCGGCGCAGAGGTCTTCCGCTCCCTACTCGTCGCGCCCGCTCGCCGCGGTTGAAAAACCCTAGGCGACGGCCTCCGGCGGGCCGTAGACGGCGGTTCCTCCGCCGACTACCGTGTCCGTCCTCACCGGCCCTCGCCGAGCTCCACACCGGCCCAGCCCTCGCCGAGCTCCTCTCCGGCCCCCTCCGCCCTCTCCGCCCTCTCCGCGTCCACTCAACCCACGAGTCCACCGAGCTCCTCACCGCCCCGGCCCCCTCCGCGTCCACTCAACCCATTTTCGTTCGTGCGCGCAAATATGTCGCGGCACTCCTTCGCTTCGCACGGGAGAGACTGCGCGCGTGCTAAAATGTACCAGAATTAGCTTTTGAGAATGGACGAGCTCTTGTCAATACCGAGAACTAAAATTCGATTTCAGAAAATCTTTTTCTTTAGAGATGCATTTATAGATTCTGTTGGACTAACTTTTTGGAGTATAATCTTAAAAATCTGATTTAGAGATCTGTTTAGAGCAATTGTTGAAGGTGCTCTAAGTGAGAATGAGAATAACAAATTATAGGACTCAAATTATGGGACTCACATGTCGGTGTCCACTTCTTTCTCTTTTATTTTACCAGACGCGGGGTCACGGGAGACCACGCCAAAGTCGTGGCACGAGTCACTGCCCAGCGTCCAGTTCACAAGTGTCGTGCCTGGGTTCACAGTTACCGCGGCCTTGAAGTCTAGCAGACGCGCGTCTCTGCCACCGTCGCCATGCCCAACGCCGCTGAGATGGTCATGTTGTGCGAGCTCAGATGGTCAGGCCCTTCTTGCTGAACACCGCAATGAGGCCACTGAGGCTGGAGGACGGCCCCAAAGGTCACTGTTCGTACAATCTTGCTCGCCGTCGCCGAGACACGCCGGCCCAACGGTACCTCCCAGCTCAGCCTGCCGAGCTGCATGCACGCGACAGAACAGAGCACATTTGTTGTGGATGTCTGCAGAACGTCATGGCCATGGTTGGCGTGTCATGAGGTGGCTCGGCTCGGTGCTGTTCGTGCACTCGGACATTGCGCATGTACTCATATGCTTGTATATGTATCAGAGTAGGCAATTTGAGAGGTGTGTTGAAGCTTCCAGAGAAAGAGTTACCAAAGTCTTCATGGTATCAGAGCCATGCTCCTAGCCGCCGGCGGTGACAAACCCTAGCTGAGGGAGCAAGCGCTGAGGTGGGAGCGCATGGTGGTGGTGAAGGACAGTGAGCAGGAAGGAATGGACTGGAGGCAGGAGCAAGCCAGGGCCGCTCGCGGCTGCTGCAGTGCAGCGTGCGGCGATGACGGCAACATGCGGCAGATGCGTGAGCTGAGCAGGGAGGAGTGGAGGTGCAGCTACTACTAGTTGGTCCCGAGCCGTCTTCCTTCTTGTCTGCTGGTGAAGAAACACTAGCGACTGTTGTTGCTGCTGTTCTTCAAGATTGAGGTAATCGAGGTTGTCATTGATGCTGCTATTGATTTACTAGGAAGAAAGTAAAGGGTAAAGAAATTCTTGGCTTGTTGTTAGTGTTGTTGGTGGTGTGTGGACAAGGAGAGTTTGCGCTGTTATGTCAATTAGTTGAGTGATGCTTTATTAAAAATGGGGAAAAATCAGGGACTTGAACAAGTGATGGGTAAATTGGTGGACATGCTTGCAAAGAAACATAATGAGGCCCCAACTACAAGTAATACAGTGGTTCCTCATGTTGAAACAATACATAAAATTGAGTTGATGCAAAATTAAATCAAGTTAAAGGGTGTCAAAAATTACTTGAGTTTGTCTCAAGTTAAAGGGTGTCAAAAATTACTTGAGTTGGTCAAGGAGGCATTATTGATTTTATTTACAAAAGGGTTATAGAAGGATATGTTATAGGAGAAATAAAAGAGCCTGAGAGCACATCAAGTGCAGAATGGAAAACTTGGAGTACTACCAACTCTTTGGTGGTAGCATGGTTGCTAACTTCAATATCCCCTGCCATTGCTACAACTGTTGAGACCATCTCAAGTGCGAATGAGGTGTGGAGAACTCTTTCAAAACTCTATTCAGGAGAAAGTAATGATGCTAATTGTGGAGGCACAAGAGAAAATAAGTGATTTGAGACAGGGGGAGCATTCTGTGACAGAATATGTTGCAATGCTAAAGTGTTTGTGGTCTGATTTAGATCATTATGATCCTCTTGGATTAGAGCATTGTGATTGCATAACCAAAGTGAAGAAGTGAATTGAGCGTAGGAGGGTTATTGAATTCTTGAAGGGCCTAAATCTAGAGTTTGAAGGGAGAAGAGATGTTATGTTCTATCAGACTACTCTTCCTACCTTGGATGAGGCTGCAAGATGAGCTTAAGAGGAAAGTATTGCCTAGGGCTACACCATCTTCACCAAGTCCCACTTATGCAATTACACAAGGTAAAGAGATTAGGGAGTGCTTCGATCGTGGTGAAATGGGACACCTTATACGTGGTTGTCATGCTCCACGAAAACATAACTATGGGAGAGGAAGAGGTATAGATAGAGGTGGGGCAAGAGGCGGAAGGGGCTATGCAGGTAGAGGCAATAGAGGTAAAAGCTATGAATATAGAGGTGATCACAAAGCTAATGTGGTTACTCTAGAAAAAGGCTCTTCTGGAAATACAAATGTTGATGTTTCCAACTTCACTCATTCCACTTCAGGTAACTCTAATCAAGCATATATGTCCACAAAAGATCCTCATTTAAGTTGGATACTAGACTCAGGTGCATCCAGACATGTCACCGGTGAGAGTGGGGAATTTACATCATATAAACCATATCCATTTATGCACAAAGAAACTATTCAAACGACAAATGGAACATTATGTCCTGTTAAGGGAGAGGGCATACTACAGTGTACTCCGATAATTACTTTATCCTCGGTTTCATATGTTCCTTCCTTCCCAGTGAATTTGATCTCAATAAGTTCTCTTGTTGATCATATGGATTGTTAGGTTTCCCTCGATTGTGATAATTGTTTAATTTAGGAGAGACGAACAGGGGAGAAACTTGGAATTGGCGTCAGATGTGACGGACTTTGGTATTTAGATCAAAAGGAGACAAGTGAAGATGTATGTCTTGCATTGATGGCTTCCACAAGTGAAGAAGAGGCTAAGGTATTACTTTTGCATTGTCGATTGGGGCATATATATTTTGAAACTATGAGTAAGATGTTCCCAACAGAATTGAGTAGAGCGGATAAACTTAAGTTAGTATGTGATGCATGTGAGTATGGGAAACATACAAGAACATCATGTGTGAGTAGAGGATTCCGAAGTATATTGCCCTTTATGTTGATTCACTCAAATGTATGGACCTTACATGTGGTCTCGATGAGTGGAATAAAATATTTGTTACCTTTATTGATTGCTACTCTCGCGTGACATGGTTATATCTTATGAGACATAAGGATGAGGTTCTTAAATGATTCCAAAACTTTTATGCATATATTAAGAATCATTTTAATGGCCGGTTCAGTTTATTCGAACTGATAATGGACGAGAGTATGTAAATAGTGAATTTGGTAGTTTTCTTTCATCGGAAATGTTATATCAAACTTCTTGTCCTGATACTCCTCCGTAAAACAGAGTGGCTGAGAGGAAAAATCATCATATTTTGGAGATAGCTCATTCATTAATGTATATTATGAATGTACCTAAATTTCTTTGGAGTGAGGCAGTAATAACAGCAACTTATCTTATCAATCGCACACCATCGAGTATACTTGGGATGAAGACACCATATGAGATGATATTGGAAAGAATGAATTCATTGTTCCACCAAAGGTGTTTAGTTGCATTTGTTTTGTTAAAGATCATAGACCCCTTGTTGAAAAACTTAATCCTCGAGCTATCAAATGCATCTTTATAGGCTATTCATCTGGCTAGAAGGGGTACACGTGTTGGAGTCCATTAAAACGACGAACCTTTGTAAGTTTACTTTTAGGGAGTCTATGCCATTCTATGATGAGAAGACAGATTTGAGTTCCTTATTTATTTATCTTGATGGTCTTGCTAGTGGTGATCGTGATCAACAAAGGGAAGGTGAAATGTCTTGAGGAGGATGGACAATCAAAGAAGGAAAATGAATGTTGTGGTTGGTTTAATTTCATGTCCTAGGGATCCCTCATTTATTGTATTTCATCTAAATAGTCATAATTTTTTTAAAAAATAATAAAATAAATTAATATGATGCATATCACTTCACAAATATACAAAATATGCAAATTAAACTTGTAACAAAAATATGAAGATATGTTAACTATTTTTAATTTAATTTGTTCTTTTTTGAAATTTATACAAGACGAATTTGTTCTTTAAGTGATATATTTTATAGAGTACAGTGCACTAGCGGTCCCTAAAGTTGCGTCGATGTGTCATCCCGGTCCCTAAAGTTGTAAAACAATCATTTGGGTGCCTAATCTTGCGTCGTTGTGTCATCCCGGTCCCTAAAATTGTAAAACGATCATTTGGGTGCCTAATCTTGCGTCGTTGTGTCATCCTGGTCCCTAAAATTGTAAAAAGATCATTTGGGTACCTAATCTTTGCTATTGTGTCACTTTGGTCCAATTAGGAGCCGCCTTCCTCTGTAATCTTGCAAAAAAACTCTCCTAACAGCGAAGGGCGATTAGAAGGCCACTCCATTCCGCTTGGATGAAGCTCTCCCCATTCTTCTAATCGCCCTTCGCTGTTAGGAGAGGTTTTTTTGCAAGATTACAAAGGAAGACGGCTCCCGATTTGATCAAAGAGACACAGTAGCAAAGATTAGACACCCAAATGACCGTTTTACAACTTTAAGGACCGGGATGACAGCGACACAAGATTAGGCATCCAAATGATCGTTTTACAACTTTAGGGACCGGGATGACACAGCGACGCAAGATTAGACACCCAAATGATCGTTTTACAACTTTAGGGACCGGGATGACACAGCGACGCAACTTTAAAGACCGCTAGTGCACTTTACTCTATTTTATATAATCTATGTTGTTATTTTTTTTAAAACTTTTAGATAACATGTAAGAAACGAGAGGTGTCCCCTTGAGGGATGAAAATTCATCTTCATATTTTTGTTTCTTTATGTGTATTTTTTTATGCTGGATTGAATTTAGACTTTCGCATTTGTGTCCTGGCTTATATCATCGTAATATACCTTGTCAAAGTTTATAAACTTTTATAACAACTATTTTAAGTCACGTGCATACACGTAGGTAAAATTACTGCTTTCTGAAGGAGTACCAGTGAGCTAGTGAGCAGCCGGTTCAGTGGTAGAGCTGCAGCTGCACACCACGGAAGATTGCAGCACATCGACGAGGTGCCGGTGCCTGACGACCTTGGGCGGCTTGTACTGGTTCGCCGGAGCGCCGCCGCTGATCACGGCCTCGGCGAGCTTGTCGAACGTGCCGGGCCTCACCACGGCGACCTCCAGCGGCGCGACATCGCCGGTGGCTCTGCTCAGCCTGTACGCTCCGCCGAGGCAGCCCTCGAGCGGCGCGATGCATCGCCTGAGGAAGGCGGCGGAGTCGCCGCCTGACCTCTCATGGTCGAGCAGCCTGCTTCTCTTGCTCATCTCGATGGCGATCGTCGCGCGACGCCGCCGCCGGTCTCCGCAGTCGTCGACATCGCTGATGAACGCCGCAAACTCGACGACGACCTCGCCGCTGCCGGTGGGTGATGATGAGTCTTCGCTCTCCTTCAGCATGAGCTGGAAGGTGTCCATGGCGGCCATGACGTCTCTCTCAGTGAGCACCACGCCGTGTTCTTGCGGCGGCGGCGTGCGGGTCACGAACTGCAGCCGAGGGGAGGAGTTGTGGAAGCCGGCGACCTTCACGACGTCGCCGATCCGGTACCGGTACAGCCCACGGAACGTGGTGGCCACCACCTCGTACGTCTTGCCGACCTCCACGCCGGCGATGTCCACCGGCTCTGCCGCGGCGGCGCGGCGCCCGGCGGCGTCCATGTCGAACGGGATGAACTCGAAGTAGGCCGCCGTGGGGAGGAGCACGTAGGTGGTTTCCTCCGGCGGCGACGTGCGCTCCAGGTTGATGCCGATGGCGCACTCGGAGGCGAGGTAGTCCGTGCCGAGCACCGGCAAGGCCTCGCCGGCGAAGTGCTTGATCGCCGGGAAGTACTGTTCCATGGTCCCCGTCGTGACGCAGGAGATGTACCTCGCCTCCGGCCACAGGTGACGCAGCACGCCGCGCCAGTCATCCCTCTCGCAGATACGGCGGACGCGGCCGGCGAGCTCGGGGCATGGTCCGGCGAGCACGCCGTCCTGGACGGCGCCTCTCATCGCGGCGTCGGTGACGACGTCGGCGCAGACCATGCCGGACTCGAGGTCGTCGCAGAGCTTCCGCCACTTGGACTGGAGGAGGCGCAGGGCGCGCGCCAGGCCGGCGGCGTACGGCGCGCGGATGCAGTCGACGGCGTCACGCCGGCGGAGGCCGCAGAGGAGGTGGCAGTACATCTGCTGCTGGTGGTCGGCGCCGAGGATGACCTCGGCGGGGCTGACGCAGGCGGACATCACCGGCGAGGCTCCCCGGATACCGCTGCTCCGGATGCCCCACGCCGTCGCCGCCATGGCCTCGTACCCGCCCTTCGTGTTCGTGACCTCGCCGGCGTACAAAAACCACAGCGCGTTGCTCACCGCCGGCCGCGGAGGGAACAGCCTGAAAGAATCGCGACGGCGGCAACGCCGGCAAGAAACAGATCAGATCACAGCCTGATAAGTGAATCACTGAATCGTGGTGAAGAGGTCGTCGGCGTCGAACACCTTCTGACGAGGGCGGAGTTGGCCTGCATCACGGCCGCGGTGGCGGCCCTTGCGCCGGGAGAATCCAAGTATGGGATCAGCTTCGGCCGCAGCGAGCTCGTCCCGGAGCTGCACGTCGATCGGATCAGCTATGGACTGATGCTGATGGAGAAATTCTGATGAAAGTGAAGTGGGGAAAGGAGGAGAGGTGGATCACCTGAGGAAGAAGCAGAGGAGGGGGCGCGGCGAGAGCTCGTCGGGGCAGGCGTCGCCATCCGCGACGCGGCGGATGGACTCGACGTAGTCGTCGTAGGAGCTGACGGGGACGAGCCGGCGGAATTCGTCGGCCGCCGCGGCGGGATCGGTGGAGAGGAGGAGGTGGTGGGCGCCGTCGTCGGAGGGGATGTACCGGCGGAGGTAGGCGGCGCCGGCGTTCTCGGCGAGGATGGCGCGGAGGGTCTCGAGCTGAATCCGCGGGGCGTCGCGGGTGGCGTCGTCCAGCCGCTGCAGCCAGAGCTCGTCGGCCGCGGTCGCCATTGGAGGGCGCTGGGTTGGTCAACCCGGAGGTGGTCGCTGGTCTTGGCTGCTGGGCTCTACCTTCCCATGTCCGTACAAACAGCCGCGGGAGAGAGCTGGTTTTGTAAAAACTAAAAATTTTGGAGTGGCTTGCGAAGTTATAAAATTCTCACATAATGACGGACAGGATAGCAGATATATTTTTACACTTCTATTGTGATGAAAAAAAATAAAAATGTATGTGCGGTCTCTAAGTCTGTGCAAGTGTTTCCTCTGTATCTCTAAACTCTCAAAATTTTTATTCGTTGAGTAGTGAGTGTTATATAGGTCCAAACAAGCTTTAGCTGATGTGGTATGTCATGATAAAGACGCTACGTATAAGTGAAATCCACATGTGAGTCACATAAAAAACAAATAAAATTAATAATATATTTTCATACGGTCATAAAGAGGAAGAGAAGAAACGATTATTTTTAATTTATATTTCTATGTGATTGACATGTGTCACCGTGACATATCACATGGAACCGGTTAGAGTTTGTTTGGACCTATATAGCACTTAGTAAAAGTTTGAATACTCGAGTTAAGAGACCTACATGACACACCCACATCCACATAAATTTAAAGACGATCCATACGTTTCACTCTAAATAGTACGACAAAAAGTACTAATGATTCTCAAATTTAGACCTTGCTTCTCGAGGAATTTGCATACATGATTATATGAGAACATTTTTTTGCTGAGTATATCCAATTGACTAGCTAACTACATATAATATATTTTAATCAAACTATTGCAAAACTTTAAATTTAAAATATTGTATCATAAAACTACAAATTCAGCTAAATTTATCAAAAAACTATTTAAAGTCAAATATCGCAAGCTACGGATCATAAAACAAAACTACAGATTGCATAGTTTAGATCCTAGCACCACCGTTATCGTTGAAGGTATGAACATTATAATTTTGTGATTAAATTGGCAATGTTTGTGAACAAAACTGAGCATGAGGATGAGGGGCAAGTTATGGCAGGGAAACTTCATTTAAGCATCCACAAGGCTTTTTCTCTGTCTTAGAGGGCAAAAAAGTGATATATAAATACTGTATAACATTTACTTATATCCTAGCAACCAACCAAAAAACATTTTTGCATGAATAAAAATGCTTGAAGACATCACTGGAATAATTTCAATTGGTAAAAATATTGAAACAACTCTTCAAATTGAACACAAAAAGAGCTCCAGGAATTTACTTGAAACAAATCGCCAAATTAAATTAGACATATTGCTGGAGACCACCAAGAATCACCTCCATGGCATAGCATACTGTTTAAAAGCAATATCTGTTTTAATTGCCAAACGAGACATCTACCACAAACTTTAGGACTGTTGTTTACATACCAGAAAACCACCTTCGTGACTAGGCAACAAATTAACAACAAAGTTCCTTGAGATGCTGTCAAAATGTTATAAAAAGGGATGAGGGTTGAGGAGTAAAAATTATAGAATTCCAAGTTGATGAATTCCAATCAAATTGCGATATGCACAATGGAAAACATCGTAGAATATGAGGCAAACAAATTAACATGCATATCATAAATCATAGAAGTGGTCTCCTCTCTCGCTGCCTTGCCGCGCCCGAGCAGGAAGCCGGCGTGCTGAGCGGCTGCAAGGAAGGCGGCGGCGGGGCTGTTCCTCGGCGGGGACTTTGCTTGCTGTGTTGCAACGGAGGGAGGACGTGAGATCTGGGGTTTCCGTCCCTAGATCTGGTAGCGTAGGAGACGGCGGGGAGGTGGGCGACGAAGGCGTAGCGGTGGCGGCTAGAGGTGGTCGGGCCCGTGCCTGGCCGAGCCGGTTGGTGATGGCAGTGGAGATGGTCGGGAGGGCGACGGGTAGCGACGAGGTGTCGGCAACAGCGAAGGACGGTGGCGGCCTAAGCGTCGATGGCCAGTCCTCGGCAAGGAGTTCGTGGATCTGGCGGTGGTGGTCTAGTAGGCAGTGATGACCAACGGCGATGGTCTGGGAGTCCGGGCGAAAGACCTCCTCGGCAGCGGCGGCGATTCGAGATGGCAGCGGCCTGAGCGTCGGTGCAAGGTTCTCGGCGAGGAGGGGCAGATCCCGCTGGCAGTGATGGTCCTAGGTGCGGCGGAGGCCTAGGAGTCCAGGCAGAAGAGGATATCCTCATCAACGGCAACAAAGGACTCTGGCAAAGACTACGGCCCTAGGGGCGGCGGCGGGCTGGGAGTCAGGGAGGCGGAGAAGGATCCCAACGATGGCAGCGGTCCTATGGGCGACGGAGGCCTGGAATCCGGCGAAGTGGAAGCGGATCCTGTCGGCTCGTGTCTGGTCGGCTAGTTATGGCTGGACAACGATGGATGAAGGTGGGCTAAACCGGCGGTGCATGGCATCAGCTCACCTGAAGCGAATGAAGATGGCACCAGGAAGGTTCGCAGCGACAGCGCACTAGGGGCGACGACAACTAAACGACTTCCACTCGTCAAATCTGGCCGTTTCAAGAGAGGATGTCAGGAAGGAGGGATGTGTCAAGGTTTTCTTTTTATGGTTGTGTGTTCTCCTCTTTATTGAGGTGTGAGTCTAAGTGCTCTTGTATCCTTTTGGCTATGTATATCCTTCGTGGATATAGAGGCCGGATTAATGAAAATCCATTATCTAAAAAATAAATCATAGAAGTAACAATGCAAAAGTCATTTCAGTTTGACCAATAGAAGCAGTTGCAACAGGGGAAAGAGAGCAAAAGCTTGGACAGACATAATGATCTACAATGGCTCATCGAAACAGCCAATGCAGATCTACCACTTGTATCAAAACCTGAAAGCACACCGGGCTCATAACTCCATAAATCTCTATGATGTGTCTGATTAACTAAGCCCCACTAGCATTAAGTCACTTTGACACTCGAGTAGCAAACTTATGGTGTCACTAGCAGGAGGGGCAATTTATGGGAGACATCAGTATGTTTGCAGGCTTCATTTCAGAAGATGTTGATCCACAAGGGCTTATAGTATGTATTTAAAGCAGAAGTAAGTGATATGTAAATTAATTTCCATCATTTACTTTAATAAATTTTTGAATGCAGAGTCTCAGCAAGAGAACTCATTGTATACAAGCCTTCTACACCAAGTAACTTGCTATGGTCAGGCTTCAATTTGGTCAGTTTGCAAACAAACAAAAGTTGTTTTTTTTAGAGATGCAGATGCATATCCTAAAACAAAACAGGCCTCAGAAGGGGATATGCATTCAATTTATATGTGAATGTGCATACTGATTAGGACATTGGAACCCAAGAAATTAGACAAGTGATAGAGTTAAGTCTGCTCATGAAATTGTGTAGCAGATTGACAACAAACCACATCACACTTTTTAGAACACTGCTAGGGCAATGGTACCAATGCAAGCCAAAACTCGGTTTCACAAAATTCGATATCAGAATAAATCCCTGGAGATAGAATGCTTCACTGGAATACGTGCTTGTATGCATCAAATCCGTGGTGCCCTTCAACACATGGCAGATAACCAAAGAGATAATACATGCCTCAACAAAAATTTCAGTCTAACACAGAATTAGGAACTTACTTAGTGCACCTATAATCAGGAACAACAACCTAAAAATTAAGAGCATCCTAAAACCAAACAAAAAAAAATCCCTTTTTGGGGTTCCTAAGACTTGGGCTCTCTCTTCTCTGTTCTGTATAGAAATACAAGCATGGACTATGGACACAACTAGAAATAGCCAATCTCCATAGAAGTCTCAACAAAATGCCTTTCTATGTCCATGTATACCACAATGACTGCAGCTCCAGCATACACTTCGTGTGGTAAGTAATATGGATGGTTTGCATATGTACTGCGATATGATCACAGGCATTTTAACAAACACCTCTCATGCACTACAAAGGCACCACAACAACTTCAAAGGAGGAACGATATATGGTATTGCAGCAGCAATAGAGACATTCAGAAATCAGGAGTTGGGATAGAAATGCAACAAGATAACACAAGAAACCACCCACAATTCCACAATCAGGATACCATAGCTGACCTGACATGCCCCAATGGTCCAAACGCAGCTCCTCCAACCTACACATCGGGAACGGGTTCTTGATTATGTTAGGAAACGATTGGCAGACAAACGATGAAGAATGACAGATCAATCACAGATGACACAAGATTTAACGTGAAAAACCCTCCTAAGGTAGGAGGGAAAAAACCACGAGCGCCAGCCAGCAAATCTTCACTATATCGAGTGAGGTTACAAACGTCGAGGATTTATAATGCTTTCTCTCTTACCCTAAACGATGGCTTACAGGAAGTATATATAAAGGTGAAACACTAAATATCGACGATCCATACACCGAGGGGGGGCAGAGCCCCCCGCACCCCCTAGGCATCCCCACATGCAGGAGTCCAACACAATGGGTCACTTCAGCCTCCACTTCGCTCCGTCAGAAGTCGGCCTTTATATATGTGTAAATGAATTTGAATCACAACTCAACAAACTTCACCTTGAGACAAATTCCTTCTTGTAGCATAAATCAAACCTTCACCCTGAACACAACAAAGAAAACACTTTCATGCACCAAATAGCCTTTTGGGCTAAACCGTTATACCAACTAAGTTTGAGCAAAACTCAAACTTAACAACAAGAAACAATGTTCCCAAAACAGAATTGCTTAAGCAAGAATTGACAAATCAATGGTCTTGCCAAAAGAACCATTCATAATTTTATTAAGCTAGTGAAGTTAACTTGTAACTCCTAAGGGAGAAGCTGACATCATTTGACAACTCCATTTCAAACATAGAACAAAGAAATGCTAAAGTTTCATAACGAATACTGAATGCTCACTAATGATTCTTCTTGTTCTTAAACTCAAGATGCTTCATGGATTTCTTCGCTTCATGCTCCACCCGGATCCACTCCTGGAGCTCATGTTCCATCTGGAATCGCCGGCCGCCACATTTTCCAACATGATCGACCAGGTCTTGAAAGGTCACGCGTTCGGGTAACACTTGCAAAGGGGGCGTAACGCGTTGATGGACGTGTGGGCGGCGACGGAGGAGTCATCGGGCGAGGAGGATGTGGCCGCCGATTTGGGTGCCATTGCTCGTTTGCAATGTGCTCCAGCGCAGGCGTTGCTTCTTGACGGCAGCGTGGCGAGGAGAGTGTTCGGGCTTCGGAGCGGTGGCTCTTGGTTTCTTTCATCGGCGACGTGCGGCGGCCGCGAGCGGACGAGGTTGTTGTTGCTCGCTCGTTGTCCCTCGGAGACGAAGGCGCCTCAGACGATCAGCGTACCGAGGTCGCGGTTGACGTTCTTGCACACCGGTGCCACGGCACGCCGAGTTTGCATTGTGGATTCTTGTTTCTTGAAGACGTCGGCGGCATGCGGTGCCCGCAACGGGAAGGTTGTTATCGCACGTCGGCCTGTCTGTAAGCGGCTACGGCGGTGCTCGGCGTTCCTAGGAGTCGAAGGCCTCAGCCGATGAGCGTACCAAGGTTGCGGCTATGTTGCACGGTAAGGGGATATGGATACGAGGATACGGATACGACGATACGACGATACAGGATTTGAGAAAAACAACAATATGAGGATACGAGGATATATTAAGCTAAAATTTTAATTGTCATATAATAGATAAATAATTAAGATAAATAGTTGATGATGTATTCTAATAAAAATAGTGACAGATGATAACTAAATGTCTCATTCTTTCTCTTCTACAATCTCCTTTTTAAATTCTGACTCATCAAGGAGTTCGGCATCTTCTAAAAAGCCAACACCAGTAAAGCTCTCAGTGCCATGTCCACCAACATCCCACATTTGACTTGGTTCATTTTGATAACCACTAGAATTCCTTGAAAGAAGATGCAAGTTATTGTGCACATACATCAAATCTTCGGCTAGTTCAGGAGTGAGCTTATTCCTTTTCATGCTATGTATGAAAGAATAAGTACTCCAATTTCTCTCACAACAAGATGAAGATGTTGCCCTCAACTCAGGTGTGCTAGCTCCATAAGTCCCCCACCATTGCTTTGGCTCAAAATGGGCTCTATCCTCAATTGATTCAGGATATTCGTAGTCACCCAAGAAAAGAGAAAAATCAGCAAACTGCTTCTTAATTTTTCTTAAGTCCTCTGGTTATGTGAAGAACTTTTTAAAGCATTTGTTCCTTTCAGTGTTAATTTCATTGTCATTGTTAAGGCTAAGACAACCATGGACATTCTTTGAGCCAAGTTAGGCTATAGTACCTATCAATATCATCACCATATTTTTTAAATAAAAATCAGCAAGCACAATTAATGGTCAATCATTTAAATAGCAATGTAAGATTTATATTTCTTACCTTCGATTAAGTGAATGTGCCAAACGCTGGAGAGGGATATAGCTCTTGAGCCATCTAGCATGTAAAATACTCCAACACTAAAAAGGTGCTTGTACCGTTCATAATTTCTTCATGCCGGTAGATACAAGCTCTCACCTAATTTATACAAGACAAAAAAATCAGCAGGAATATTAATAGAAAAAAATCAACAAGTATAACTTACATGCCCTCACCTTCTCTATCATAGTCCCACATCTCATAGATCAAATGAAGGTATGGCTTATCTGTATCGATTGCTCTTAGCATCGAATAAATAGGGTCGGTGTAATCAACAATATATCGAATGCTATCCCATAATATATCATTGAGAATCTTTTCCTTCACGTCTTGAGCTTTACTTTGATCGTGCTCTCTATAAGCCATCCACTTGTTGCTAACAATCATGTGCACCAATGCATCCTTGATGAGCAAGAATCTCTTCAACATGACAATAACACTTGCAAACCTTGTATCTGCGACGATAAGAAATTTGAGCTTGCTAAACTCATTGAACATGGACAACCTCATGCTATTGTTCATGATGTAGTTCTTGATGAAGGCGACATCATCTGTGATATCCTTTATCCAAACAAGTTCTGTGTTGCATCTTTATCATCCTTTGGAGCACAAATATTCTTCAATGCAAGGTTGAGGGTGTGTACCACACAAGGAGTCCAAAGAATATTCTTATATCTCAATTCAATCATCAATCCGGCACCTTTACAGTTCGATGCTTTGTTTATGATTACTTGGACCATATTCTTTGGTCCAACGTCCTCTATCACCTCCTTCAACCGATCAAAGATAAATTCTTTACTTTTGACCTACAGTTAAAACATTAAGAACATTAGAGGCTAAAAGGTGAAAAGTTGAAAAATTACAAAATCAAAGTACTAGCTACTAGTTTCTTATCTCTCCTTCTGTGTCGATTGATTTTAGGAACACTGGACCACCCTCAGTTACAACTAGAAAATTTAAAATTGGTCGTCTTTGTGGATCACTTTGTGGATCACTCAATCCATCCGTTGCAATAGTCACTCCTTTGAACGGCCATGAAGATTTGATATGCTGCAACATTATCTCAACATGCGCTTCTCTTTCTAGAGAAGGGTTGTTCTCAACGCATTATATCTCGGGGGTATATACCCACCCAAATTATTGTTTGCAACATACTTGAAAGATGCTCGGTACTCAAGATTTTTTGCCACATTAAAAGAAAGCCCTGCAAAATACAAGCATTGTCATGGTTATCAAGATAGATAAATAAAAAAAATAAAGGGACAACGTCATTAGAAATTTTCTGAACCTGCCATGTGGAATAGCCATGCAATACGACAATCGGCTATATGTCACGTTTCAGCATTAAAACTAACTACAATATCTGCTTGCTTTGTATTTCTCCTTTTTAAAGATGGTGCACTTGAATTATCAAAAGGAGGTAAGCGAACCAGCTTATTGCTAGGCGCAGTTTTTATAGTAGCCTCAGAAGCTTCACGATCCTCTTTCTAAAGTTGCTTAAGTATTTTATATGTCATTTGCTACAAACTATAACACCTTTATCTTTTATCTTCAAGACATGTGCCCTCACTCTAAAATAGTTGCCTGGGTATTCATTTTCACAAAAATGACACATAAATCTTACAATGCCGCCCTTTGTATTTGAACGTGTTAGATGCCACCAATTTAGTACCATGTTTCCACCAAGAATATTTAGGATTGTTGACCTCAGTCTTCTCAAGTTTAATGTCAACTGGATTAGTATTACTATCGACAGATTGCGATCATGACCCCGATGATGCCATACCTTATTGAGCAAATACCTAATCGCTTCCTAGAATCAATTAAATAACAAAACAGTGAGACAGGTGGCGAGCAAACAATCAGTCATAAATTATTCGAAAAAACAAAATAAAAACATAATAATTATAAACTATATACATAATTGTTTATAATTAATTATTTTAATAAACAGAAGCAACTCGGTTCATACTAATTAGAATTAGTAGTTCATTCATAACTAGTAACTGGTCATTCATAAAAAATTAAAAAAATTAACTACTGTGTACTGTCTATAAAAATAATAAAAAATAAACTACTGTGTGTATAGTGTACTGTCTACAAAAGATTAAAAAACCAAAATATTGTCTATAGTGTTGTCTACACTGTCTAGTAGTACTAGTGCTGCCAGCGACTCCATCCACGCAGGCATCCATGCTGTGGCCACATATTTGATATTCGGCCGTGGCAAAAGTAGCAGTACTAGTAGTACTTGGTACTGACGGATGGCGATGGCGAGCCCTAGTGAGCGGCGACGGTGACGGTGTGCGGCCGTGCGACGGTGGAGTGCGGCTGATGGCGATCCGCGAGTGTGGCGTGGAGGCCGCGCGGCGGTGGATGGAGCGCGGGTGCGACGACTCGACGAGTGCGGCGTGTCGGCCGTGCGGCGGTGGAGCGCAACGGCGATGGATCAGCGACGGCAGCGGCGAGCATATCAGTTGAGGACGAGGTTCGAGGGCTACTGAATCGCGACGACGTGAAGTTATATGTATTCCGTACGTATTCTTATCGTATTTTTTTATTTTTTCATTAAAAAAGGATACGTCTGGAATACACGTATCTCCATCGTATCTCCGTATCTCGTACCAGGACACGGCGGTGGAGCATCGTATCGGTGCAACCGAGGGTCGCCGCCGAAGTTCTTGCACACCGGCACGGTGGCGGTGCCACGGCGAGCCGAGGGCGGCGGCGGCGGCGGCGCTTGACGGTCCACGCGGCTCCCGGGCCAGGTTGGTGCAGACGACGGCGTGGAGTGGCGTGGTGCGCTGACGTGGCCTGCAGACGGCAACCTAACGGGACGCCGGCGGTGTCTCGTCGGAGGGGATGACTTGAGTTTTCTGAGGTGGCGATGGCGAACAATTTCTTGCTCTGCGAGAAGAATTAAATAGCCAACCCGAGCCGCTTGTGCCGGTTCGCTGGTATTTATCCCCCGGTTTAACGCCAGTATCAGGTTTGTCATGATTTTTCATCGGGTTTAAAGGCTAAATTCATCGGGTTTGAAGGCTAAAGTATCAGGGTTTTTAAGAGGTAGTGATCACTAGTTCTTGTTTCTGCCTTCTGTAGATAGGTATTTGAAAGGCCAAAAAGAAAAGCAAAGAATTGCCGAATCGTTTGCTATTCAATAAAAACTGTCCAATTAACATGTACCATTTGATACGATATTGTTTTATGTAAATATATCGCAGGCTGTGTATATAGCATGCACACCGAATAAAAAATATAAAAAATCGTATAATTACTTTTTATATATACATAAAAAGTGTCATCTTCGTAAAAAAGATAAAATTTGAATAGACTTATAGTCTCAAAACTGTCAAACTTTTTTTACAACTAAAACGAACGAATTTGAGGCTAAAATTTAACACGTAGATATAATACTATTGAAAGTATATGTATATTTTTTTAGATGTTTCGATGACATATTTATTAGTTGATGTGCATGTGAAACTTGTATGCACATGATATATTCTCTTGTTTTATAGCTTTAACGGGCTTTATCGTTTGCTTGTTAACTTATTAGTCATAGTGAGAATTTGAATCATAAAACTAAATTTTGAACTAGGTTTTCAGGTTTTTATCGTAGTCTAGTTTTCATCGTTAGCTTTTAAATCACTAAAAATACACACATATATAAGTTTTATCCATTAGTTGTTTTGTTTATTTTTCTACGTCTTTATCAATCATTTAGCAAATGATTGCTCTTAAATCTTTTCCTATCGATCATTGATGTGGAAGAGTGAAATGGAAAACTTTTCTTGAATCTTTTGGTATGGGGAGGGAAAGGATTTCATGTATTTTAAATCGTATTTCTCCTTGGACTTAATTGTTTTCTGTTTCTTTATTTAATGTGAAAACTTTTATGCCATGAAAACGAACGTGTTGTCTTGTTATTTTATTAAGACAATATATTTTTAACTAAATTCAGGTGGATTTAGTTGCTTTGTTGGCCAAAGATAAACAATTTTCCTGTGTACCAAGTGATCTTTACAATGTTTATATTGATGCACAGCTTGCACCTACAGCTAATTATATAAGCCGTAATATTTATTAGCACTAAAAATAAATAATTTATTGGTAAAATTTTTATACGTTTTCTTCGGTTACGTGCCTGTGTTCGATACTCCCTCATTGTTGTTTTTTATGTAGCACGTTTTCCGAATGTATTTTTTAAAAAAAAACTATATGAAAGTTCTTTGAAAATCGTATTAATATATTTTTAAAGTTTTTTAAGGTAAAATTTTTTCTGTTTTACATTACAAGATATTTTGGATTTTAAATATATTTATGTATGGATCCATACATATATCCAAATTATATAAATGTTAATGAATCTAGATAAGGGATGGATGAAGAAACCAAAACGTTTTATAATACGGGACAAGAGAGTATGTCATGAGTCGCTCCGGTTGCATGCACGGGAGAGATCCCATCTTCTCCAGCCAAACGCAGCTTTAATGACTTAAAAACCAATATAAAAAAATAAACTGCGATGGAAAGAATATCAAAATTAATTATCTTTAATCTAAGATTAAGCTTTGAAATTTAAATATTAATTATGGTTGATAAGCTGAAGAGCAAGCAATGAAGATGTGGTGTTTGACACAAAAGAATTCCACCTTTTTTACGAAAAACACATCACATATAAAAACGTTCATATAAACGCACATACACGCACATACACTCACCCTGTTAACAATGCATACACACCTTACTATTAAGATCACCTTTGAAGACAGACGGCATATTTTGATATTGACAAAGTCACTACAAACATCTCGCTATCAACTATGTTGTCTACCACTAAAAGAATAAAGCCATAAATGTGAACATTTGACATGGATATGCTAAGTAACTTGAACACAAGTAGACAAGTTTTATCACCAGAAACCAAATCAGTTGAGCTATGTTTTATTTCACCCAAATGCCTCATTGAGGATGACAGGAATTTCATAAGGCTTAAAAAGATTAATTTGAACAACCGAGCCTCTTAGGGCTCCTACCGAAAGTAGGATTTCCAACACAAGGACATGAAAAACAGTTCCAAAATACAATAATTTAAGAGTTTGTGGTTGGATGGTCTGTACCAAATAAAACTGAAAGTTAGAAGAAATTGTTTTGTGAAAGAAGAAATTCTTTTAGAGGAAGAGAATGCATATGACTTCTTAAAATGAAAACATGAGGTATGAGCTCATGCTTAAATTGTCATGGAATTGAAGCATAGCAAGCAAATCCATGGGATTTTTGCCAGTGATATTCCTTTGTTCCAAAGGTAACTCATAGGAAAATTTTCTCAAGAATTGAAATCCTCCAAAACTCTCTTAGAAATTCCTTCAATCCAATGGAGCCCTTAACCTATGTTCTCAGACCCTGTTTGTTTGAGCTTTTAGCCAGCTTCTCACCCAAAAAGCGGAAAGCCTAAACAAACGGTCAGCTTCTGGGTCTAGCTTTTGCTAGGTGGAAAGCGCAGAAAAGCTAGGATTACATGGAAAGCTGAAAAGCCCCTCAAAATGAGCTTCTCATAGCTTTCCCCTGAAAATTATCCGCATGTCACTGATTACACAAGCGAAACATTATTTTTTTTCTTTTTCGCGACAGAACCCTACCTCTCCACAGCGATCTGTGCGCCGCCTCCCCTCTATCGCCGAGCGTCGCCTCCCCTCCGTCCCCACGCTCTGCCTCTCCTTCGTCCCCGTGTGCTGCCTCTCCTCCGGTCGCCGCTCGCCACGAGGGCCGCCGCCGTCCAAGCCAGGGCCGCACGCCAGGTACGACAAAGTTTCGTAGCCATGCATGAATACGTTAGTTCGTTTTCTGGATTGTTTTTTTTGGTACTGCACTGCATATGGTTGGCTTTCCTTGCATGCAACTGCTATGCATAAATCTATCTAGGGCATTATTAAGGTTAGCTAATCAATCTCGGCAGTAGATTTGATCACACATAAATAATGAATAGTTGGGAGCAGCTTTCATCAATGTTTGTCCCTGTAGTTCTTCATCGAGTTGGCTCGAATTATTGCAGGACAGAGCCCTGCCTGCCAGATAGCTAACAAATAACCAGTATATATGTACATATACAAGTTCAACTTTCAAGGAGAAAAGACAGTGCACTATTATTAGTAGATTACTACTTGGTTGAGCTTTGTCAACAGATTGACAGTGAAAGAGATTAGGAGTGAAAGAGAAACTTTTCTGTGGTGAAATATTAGAGAATAAATATATAAAATATAAAATATCTCTTTGAGATTTCCCCGATGGTGCTCGCTCATGTATGTGCATGTTTTCTTTGTATGTATGTGGCTGTTTTCTTTTTCCTTTTTGATGCTAGATGCGTAGGTGCCATGTAGACTTGTATGTAGCATTAAGAGCTAGCAACACATACATTGCAGGTGCCATTGCTAGATGTATTAAGTTTTGGATTAATGGATGGATTAGGTTTTGGATTAACTTATTAGTAATTGCATTCACTTTTTTATGCAATTATGAACAAACAACTATCCATCTAGATGGACAACAAAGGAAAGGGCAAGAGAAAGAGCAAAGAAAATGAAAAGATTGTTTGCGAAGCAGATTGGGAAAATCCTGAAATGACAACAATTTTTTGTGACATTGTTGTTGAGGAGATTGAAGCTGGGAATAGGCCTCTAGGTACCTTGAATGCAAGAGGCTATAAAAACTTGCAAGAAAATTTTTTTACTGCAACAGGAAAAATTATACCAAGAAACAGCTGAAAAATCGTTGGGATAACTTGAAAACCTTGTATAATTTTTGGAAATCACCTTGGAGCAATTCTGGCCTTGGAAGGGATCCTGTTTCAGGGTTACCTACAACAAGTGATGAATGGTGTGAGACAAACACAAAGGTTAGCAATCTATCATGTGTATGTTCATTTGAATTGTTTGTACTATATGCACTTGACTAATCAATTTGTATTTTTTGGGGTACAGGGACACCTCAGGAGGGAGAAGAGGGTATTCCGTTATGCTCCTCCACCATGTTTGAAACAATGAGAAATTATGTTTGAGAAGAGTCATGTCTCAGGGCACTCTACATGCATTCCTGGTGAAGAAGGTGGTGGGGACAGTATTCCTAATGCAGAAGAGGGGGATGATGATCCAATTCAAGAAATAGGGGGTGAACAATTTACACCCACATCATCTGCCCGCACCCAACTGAAGAGGAAGGGGAATTCTGGTGACCCTAGGACAATTAGCCCAAGGAAGAAAGGGAAGAATCCTATGGTGAGGGTGATGTCACACATGGTGGATGATGTGATTAGTGCCAACTCTGTGACATCCAAAGCATTGGCCGGTGACTTCACACGTGAGTCAGTTAGAGAGGTTATGGCATTGGTTAAAGAATGTGGAGCTGTAGAAGGGAGTGATGAGCATTACATTGCAACACAATTGTTCAAGCATTCTGCAAATCGTGAAATTTTTTTGTCTAGCTTCGAAACCAATGAAGGAAGGTTCAATTGGCTGAAGAGATGCTATGAAGAAAGGAACAAGTAGTCGGCCACGAAAGAATTATTTCTGTGTCTTATCTATCTAGCAACCGTTATATGTATGAATCTTTATATTTGTGCTATTTTAGATGGTTGTGGACTACTTTTTTATCTTTACCAAACTTGTTCTACCTAGTTTATTTTATTTGTACTAGACTTGTTCTATGCAATAATTTGTACTGCCTTTATTTTTTTGAGATGGTTGTGATGGTGTTCTCCATGTGTCTTTATGTAGATGAGTTCTGCAAGTGATGAATCGAGCGATGATGAAAATTCTAAAGTGTTGGAAATTGCAATTGCACAATAGAGAAAGATGAATCGGTTGATCAATGTTTCAAACATGGTTGGTATGTATTATGATCAAACTTGCCTAAACAAGTCAGCAAGGAGACAATCTAAGGTGACAGGTTATGAATGGGTTACAATCACTTTGAACAGACATAGATCATTTTATAGAATGTTCAGGATGACAAGGGCAGTTTTTGATAGTTTGCATGAAATATTAGTTACCCAATATGGGTTGAAATCAACTACTGGTATGCATTCCATTGAAAGTTTGGCCATGTTTTTATGGACAGTAGGTGGCCCTCAATCTTTTAGCCAAGTTGAGGATAGATTTTAGAGATCTACAGATACCATCAACAGAAAGTTCACTTATGTGTTGAATTGCATGAACAAAATGGCCAAGGACATTATTAAACCAAAAGACAGAAACCTCATTTTCATGATGCTATTGGAGCTATTGATGGAACTCATATTCATGTTGTTATGCCTTCTTCTGAACAGATTATGCATTTTGGTCGGTACCGATGTACCACTCAGAATGTATTGGTTGTATGTGATTTTGATATGAGATTCACTTTTGTTGTTGCTGGATGGCCTGGTTCAGTGCATGACACAAGGGTTTTTAATGAAGCATTGCAGAAATATGCTAATGACTTCCCTTTTTCACCGGAAGGTACAAAATATAGCAACAACAATTTTTGTATTATGAACCATTTATTATTGCTAACTTTTTTGACATATGTGTAGGAAAATACTACCTTGTCAACTCGGGTTATCCTAACCAGAAGAGTTTTCTTTCACCATATAAAGAGAGAAGTATCATTTACCGTAAGAGTTTTCTTTCACCATATAAAGAGAGAAGTATCATTTACCAAAGTATCGAGAAGGTCCTGAGCCAAGAGGTGAAAAAGAAGTGTTCAATTATTTGCATTCGTCACTATGGAATGTGATTGAAAGGGCATTTGGTGTTCTGAAAATGAAGTGGAGAATATTACTAAAAATATCGAGTTATCCGATGGACAAGCAATGATTATAATTGCATGTATGACACTCCACAACTTTATTAGAGAAAGTAATTTGAGTGATGAACTTTTTAACATGTGTGATCAAAATGAAGACTATGTTCCAAGTGTTGGTCAAGCAACACCATCTCAACCGCAGCCACATGGACATGAAGAGAGTGACATGAATGCTTTCCGTGCTTGAAAAATTGTATATGAATATTTATTATATTTATATTGCCAACAATTTATTGTTCGTGATTTATTGTGATTTATTATAATTATATTGCCACCAAAGTCTATGAATAATACACAAAACAAATACAATCAATATATACACATATAGGTAATACAGACGTTGTATATATCATCTAGTCACTCTCAGAGAGAAGCTAGGTTGCCAAACAGATCCCAGCTTTCAGAAAGCCAACATCCCAGGATGATAAGCCAAAAGCCAGCTTTTGGAAAGCAAAAGCTCAAACAAAACAGAAACAAAACAGAAAGGGGTCAAATTTGTGAGGGTAAACTGGCGTAAAACTTGAGCATGTCTTTTATTTCCAGTATTAAAAACAGAGGTCGTAGGAGCATTTTTGCTCTATTATCTTCACTACGACAATCAATAAACCCTAGATAACAGAAGAGCCAAAGCTCAGTGCTCAGAGGAGCTTTTCGTTTGTGTCAAACAAATCCCAGCAAAAAAAGGTAAGCCTACTTGTGTTGAGTCTTGACTCTTGACAGCATCTCCATCACAGCTGCTTGACTACATTTTACAGAGGGTGTTACTGATCAAAACTGAAACTCTGAAAGTTCTTCCCCGTCAACTTATCAGTTATCACCTGTGATTCTTACGTGCCTCAAGAATATGAAACATAAGCTGCAAAATTTTACCAGCTGTGAGACAAGGCGCTTTCTCTTTTGTAACGCTGAAAAGAAGTAATTAGAAAGCAATCACCTTAACACCCACGTAGAACGAGATAAATATGAAGGCAAGGACAGGCATAGCTGCAAAATGGGCACATGCGTCAGCTGAAGAGGCAATGTTCGTTTGAGTAAATTAAATTCATTAGGAAGTAATGGATGTGAACTCGCAGCTCACCATCCTTCCCAAGCATTCGTGACATGAGTAGTTTAATGCCGGAGGGTCCTACAACGTAACCAACAAGGTTTGCCACCTGCTTGAGTGAAACATGTCAGAGAGCATTTTGTTTGTAACAAGGTAAAGAATGTGACCCATGTCAACTGAAAATCCTAGATCTATGAATTTCTCCAAAAATCATGACTAAGTACCGAGAGTTTGGTTGCCATTGAAATGCTTTTACATGAATCATTTCATGCACAGTTTCTTTTCTTGGAGATTTTTTGGCAAATGCGTTGAATCGTAGTGAACCAGTAGTAGAGTAAGGGATAAAATGACTAGATACATTTAATTGTGAATTCAAACACAAAAAGGACTTACCATCAGGCAGCTGATTGTCACAGCACCAGCAATCGCACTTAACTCACGGTGAATGAACAACCCAATGGCACTTCTTGCCTACAATTTTAAATGCATTAGTTATTAATCATGTAAAATTGTCATCAAGCATCACACAGGCATGATGGTCTATCACTGTATGAGAGAACAAACAAACTTAAAACTATCTTATTAATTTAGAGTATGCCTAGTTAATTGTTCTCTTTTGGACCTCAAAGTAGTATCAAGTATTCCTTTCATAACTCAAGATTTAAAGATTGTTTTTTTTCTCTTCCAAACAAACGGAGTAACTTAACTTCAAGCAAATGAATGCAAGAAACAGTAAAGAAATGCTTCTTTATCCTTTAGGCTATGAAGTCTTACCAAATCACATAAAGGAACTTTACCTGGAACTTGTTGGATAGAGACTTGACCAATATTTCAGGGACGAAAAATAAGCATGTTAACCATGCCCATGAAATAAGTTTCCTATTTAGGATAATACAATCAAATTGACATCATAAGTCATCATAACTTCTATATGTTGACAAACAAAACTAATAATTATAGGTTTTACAGAAGTTACCATTCCAGGTCATGCCACACTGCCACAAAAGTGAATATCACCCAGATACTAAGTAATTTTCTTTGAGAACCCCCAAGAGGAATGTACAAATACCTGCAACAAGTGAGATATAGGTCAGAAAATATTACCCTTAATTTATGGACTAATCGATGCGCTATTCATCGACTACAGATGCACAATGGTATACAAACATACCAAGTACCAACTCTATGTAAGCACGGCACTCAGTAATCATGTAGATAACATGTCAATAGTTATCTGCATGCATTTCTTGAGCATATGTTAAAGAGTAGTGAAGCTATGAATGGGGATAAAGTATATACTACATCTCTAACCCCAAACATTAAAATGATATTAAAAAATTGACCAACCTAGGAGGAACTAGGTGGCTTTTTTAATTAAGATGAAATAGGCACCCAAATTCGCCTCGATGAGGACTTGAACTTGGGTGGTCTGGCTAAAATGATATATATGTGTGGTAGCACATATGAGTTCACATAGGTAGTACTTAAACCAGTTAACACAGACCTGACCAACCATCTGTTAAAAGAAGCATGCCAGCTTTTCCAGAAACTCTCCAGATCATGACAATTATTTATACACCTTGGCATATTTTCAGGTGTCTCAACTCCTCCTACCTGCAATGAAATACTCAACATAAAACCAAAAAAAGGCATGAAACAGTGCATATATGACAACACAGTAGCGTTCTTACCAATGTTCCCTATATCTATAAACTAACTGTTCGAAAGGTAATGCAGAACGCATAATGAATCGATACAGATTTTAAATGTTGAATTACCAGTGACCAAAACCTGAAGTAGCGCCAAATCAGGAAAAATTTCAGCCACATAAAGTTCAGCACCTGCACGGGAGAGTTTTGGAAATCAATGCTTATTGACCCCAGCAACAAAGCATACCGGCTTAATATAGATGCTCCAGTATGTTAGTTAAGAACAGAGACAACCGAACCATGGAATCAAGTAATCATGCAAGTTAACACATTAAAGTTGGCAAAACAAACTTTGAAAACAAAATTGCAGTACTGCAAGTCAGTACACCTATTCATACATGGGGTTCATGAGAACCTGTATTCAGAAATCTTGAATTAAAACAGAAACAATAACAAAAAACATTGGTAAAATCTACTGCTACATATTGACTGAAAAGTATGCAAGAAAAATTCCATAAGTGTCAACTTTGAAGATTGGAGTATATACCAGAAAGCAGTATATATAATATCTTACCCCATAACTAATGATGAAGATCTCAAATGGCGATAATTGCTGCCATAATCGGCTGTCAAAAGAATAATCAATCCAAATTTAAAAATTATAGTAATAAAAATAAGAAAGGATTGATCATACTATATAAAGAAAAGCAGATACCTAACTACAAAAGCATTGTAGTGGAAAAAGTGTGTCATGGCTTCCATAAGAAGGAAACTTAGGATCCACCTCACCCCATACCAAGATATTTGTGCAACTGAATAATTTTTCTGGGGTACATCTAACTGCAATATCGCTACAACAAGAACAGGTTAGTACATGTCAGGATATTTCTACACTATCCAACTTACTACTTGAGAAAGAAGCGTGGTTCAAATTTCTTACTGGAACTATGCACATGGTTCCTAAAGTCACCCAATGGCTAGTGCCATTTAAGATCGTTTATAACAATCTTAGAAAGATATTTTGCAAATAAAGGGAAGAAACAAAGATAAATTCATAGTAGCTACTGGTCTTTTGCTATTCACTATACATGAATTGCCAATTTGTTTTATATTTCTACTTATCAAATTAAAATTTGGTCTTAACAACCATGCCAGATAATAGACTATCATGTTAAGTACTAATTCGGAAATTCCTTATCATAACTTACAAATATATTAAAGCAGCATGTACATGTTGTTTCTGTTTTTTGTAGGTTAGACTTAGACGGCAGTAACAAATGGAACCAGCAACCAAATTAAGTTAGAGACAAGTTGTTTTGATCACTTGCTATCCTTAGTTAAAAGATGCTCGGAAATTTCTGGTCAAGGGTTTTTAGTAAGCCTCACAGTGCATACAGGATGACACCTGTCTAAGGGAAAGAAAGAAATTAACTCAAAGTTAGTCTACACATAAGTCAAGGTCAGAGCATCGATCAGGATCAAGTCTCCCTGCGCTAACCCTCCCCATCAAACAAATCCCTAAGTCACATCAATGCATAACAGATTAACAGTACATAAAACTGACATGGGCACAGGGTCAAAACTGCATAAGATGTCATTACCATATGTTACTTCAGCTTCATAAAAATATTGTTTTAACTCTATTACAGCCTAAGAATCATGTCAATTTTGATAGATCATCTTCATTTCGTAAAGCATGACCGATAATAGAGAACAGGGAAACATTCACGGAAGCCATATTTGTTTCGTTTCAATTTTAACATCTTTTAATTTAATCTAATGGTGATTCTCTCCCCTGCTGCCTTTCAATTTCTTAAAAAGAATATTTATTTCTGCTGCTTTCAACAACTTCATCTAACCGATTCATCTACAATGAGATCATATAAGTAACAGACCAACCTGGGCTGCAAATGCATTGTAGCTTACAATAGGTCCAGCAATGTAGAGTGGAGCATATGTCAAGTAGCATAAATATGTTAGTAATGTGTATTTGTCGACAATGAGCCCTCTCTCCTGCCATGAACAATGCAAAATTTTACCAACAGATACAAGAATGAACATTATCTGCTTTGTAAAGGAAGGACAGAATAGTAGCTACCGAAGCTGAAAATTCAAAAGATATACCATAGACAAAGATAAATAGGATACACAGGTGTCAAGACTCAAGATCCACATTACAATTTACAAGCAAGCAAGAATATTCATATTGCAACTACATATACTCACAAGTCACAACAGTTCAGCCTGGTACCAGCAGAAATATTAGCCATTAATTTACAATTAGTAATTATCGACATCTTTCTACAAACCACTAGTTTCATTCTCTGCTGTGTCAACACTTATTGCTGGAAACTTGAAGGATGATATCTTAATGCTTCCAAAATGGCAAAACCAACAATGGTTGTATGACACTACCATGAACCAATACCACATCAGAGCATCACTACCGACAACAGTTTTTTTATTGGGACAAGAAAAATACAAAAAAAATATAAGTACCTGCAAAGCAAAGTAGCACGTTTTGCCAGAATAACAAACTTGGCATCGCTGCATATGCTTCTGTACCAAGAGAACCCATTTCAGTACAGTGCAGTACTGACAAGACAGATATGGTGAAAAATAAATTTACTAATTTACAGGTATAGATCTCTACAAGAGCTACACACAAACTTATCAATCTCCCATTGGGCACACCACACATATCAGATAGAAGTTTATAATTTATTCAATAGCAATCGGAAAATAAGACATGTCGACATATTGTTTTGAAAATTACCAAGATGAATAAGAAACACGTAAGATCAGATCTGGCCAAACCCTATGGACCAACAGGGATATTAACTAGATAATATGAGCTTGTAAAACTATATTTGTGTAGTTTAAAGCATCTGATGCTTAAACAATGCAGTGCAAATAATGTGGGAGAGAAAGGCAAGTCATCAGGAATTATAATACCTCATGGTCAAAGTGAGAAGGACGGAGTGACCAGCAGTAATCACATCCAAAGCTTATCATTCGTAATACAACTGCCAGACAAATCACAAGGCACATGATAAGGAGAAAATTATTATAGATTTCTACACAGTAAGCATCAAAAGCTCACGTGGAACATGATTTCAAGCAAACCAAGATGACATAAGGAGAAACATACCAAAATTGAAGCAAATGTGCCATCGAAATGTACCCCGATGATTGTCTAAAAAAGCAAGCTTTTGCCTATTCAGATAAGAAAGTCAAATGTCACAAAAACTAAATATAAAGGACATCTCACTAAGAGAAATTGCATCATAGAGATAGTACAGCAGCTTTAGAACATCTTACCCAAACAATGAGAATGAATAGCCTTCATAGACTCGGTTAAGTATAAGGAAAGCTAAGTTGAAGCTCCAAATGAGGCCAACACAATGCTTATATTGAGCAAATAGCTACAAGAGAGAATACTACGATCAAAAAGAACTTAAAACCATTATGAACCAATTAGAACAGCGAAAAACCAACAGTAATCCCAACACTACAGCCTGAATGATTGCTTACAACTAAGGTACCGTTTATTGGTTGGCAATAATCACATAGTAAACAGCGTGCTCACTTGAATTCCTAGATGTTCGACCACTTAGTCCAACAATATAGTAATAATGATTGACAAGTTCTACTTGATAAATGAAACATAGGGGATCAAGAGAACAGGTTTGAACTCAAAAGACACATCAACTGACATTTCATTCCACAAGAATTTACCAAGATGCAGTGTAGTTTTGCACAGAATGACAACTCAAAAAATTCAGTGATTTGGCAAGCCCATCATCACAGTGTCTCCGCTTTTGTTGGTATGTGTACTATGCTTCTTATCTTTTATGTGCTTGATATCATATTCACTGATTAATATAGTATCCAGTTTTCTACATCATGTTGTGACTTCATACATTTATTTTCTGAGAAAGTTGCATCCGTTAAAACATATAGACATTGTGCATAGACAAAAACGTTTACTTCGACTGACAAAGATACTATACTAGTACCTATAACAAGAATTTCAACCAGTGAACAAACAAGCATTTTGTTTACTCCATATGCTTTTGTTTGTGAAAATGCCTCTATATATTTATGCAAAAAAACAGAAAAACAATGACTAAGACAACTGAAATCAACAATAGTTTTGATCAAAGATACTAGCACTGACCTTCACTATGGAGTAGTTAATCGATGCTATTAGGAGAATGAAACTAACACTGCCATAGAGATAGATATGTTAGAAACTTTACAAATACTGGAGAAGATAAGCGAATGAGCATTGGTCAGTTTCCTACCAAGCACCATGTAGATAGCATAAATAGCTCAAAGACAGGAGAAGCCACAGCAAGGAGGCCCCTCTTCCCTTCAAGCTGTAGCAGTACCGCAGCGTATTCGCCAACATCAGAAATGCACCCATCACAATCGTAAGAACAGGTAAGTTCCCTCGGAAATTTCTCCATTGTGCATCAGACAAGTCCTGCAAAGACAGAAGGCAAGGAAATCAGAAGGGTAGCTCCTCAATCTTCAGATAAAACCAGAACATTGACAAAGGAATGGGTGGAACTTTACACACGTTCAGATGGCCAGCGAGTGAGCCTGCTCGTAGGCCGTACAGCCTCCCGGAGTAATCTGCACGCACCGAGCACCAATGTGACGCGAAGCAGTTCCAAAATTAACAGAAATGGAAGATTTAGGAATCTGAGAAGATTGGATACCATGAGAGAGGCGAAGCGACTTCCGGATCACGACGAGGTAGAATCCCAGCGCGTAGATGCAGAGCGCGGCGAGCTCCATCCGCCTCCACGACATGCTTCCCATCTCAGCCTTAAAACCTCCCAACTCGTCACTCACCCCGCACGCTGGCGCGTTCGGCCTCGTCGAGAATGAGTTGGGAAAGCGGAGATCTCCGAGCGTATGGACACCGCTCGCGGCTCCTCCTGAGATGAGGGAGCGTGATCCGCCGGCGAGCGGCGGATCGGCCGCCTTCCCCGACCTCAAACCCCAAAAACCGGATGCGGAAGGCGAAGCGAAGAGGATGAGGTGCGTCGACGGGGCAGCGGAGAGGGCCGAGGAGTCGAAGGAGGTTTCCACCGGAGGCGCGGGAGACGACGGCGGCGCGGAGGCGGAGGCGGTGGTGCGTGTCGCCGGCGACCGCCGGGAGGGGTCTCGTCGTGGGTAACGAGAAGCTGCGCGGCTTATGTGGGCTGAGATATGGGCCCAATTATTAGTCGGATCGCTTGCGGCCTGGACCGTACGCAAAGGCCCATGGGCTTTCCGTGGAATCAGGCGCACGCCACGTGGCGAGTTACCACTCGCTCGCGCTTCAGGCACGTGTCCATCACCTACTCCCACTTGCTGGGACGCACAACGCACACGTGGCCTCTCCTAGCACCGTATGTCAGTAACCGGTCCCACAAGTCAGTGGTTCATCAGTAGATATGGTGTAAATCTCATTTTACAGAAACACCCCCACATCAAACGGTATTTGCTAACAATACCTCTCTTCTCCATCCTCTTCTTCATTTCCATTTCCTTCCAAGGAGAGGTTGAAGCGGCATCCGCGGAAACCAAGGTGCGATTTTTTTTTGTGGATTTTTTGGCTGCTTCCATTTCGCACTCCACTGATGGATTACGATAGCAGCTGCTGCTGCAATTTCTCGGTGATTTTACCGGATTATTTTATGTTACTTCCACTGGTGAAATTTTTTTTCAGGGTAGAAGAAATTGGTCCTGCGTGATTCAAGAACCGCACCTAAAGTTTGTTGTTTTCCGATGAATCCTATGGGGGTTTATGTTGTTTAGTTGTAAAATTGATCTGATCCGTCATCCGTGAATCTTTTGTTGTCTGGACGAGTTACCCCAGTGAATCCAGGGTTCTTGTTGTCACTAGTAGAAAGTTCCTGTGTTCTTGATAGAGATTTTGACTGATGATTAGGTAGTAGTGAACTAGTGATATTCATTGCAAAGGAGCAGTAGAAGTAATAGCATCACCAAGAATGCGAGGGAGACGGCGGAGAGCTCGGGAAGCTGACCCTGTGGCTGAACCATTCACCATCGACGATGAGGTCTCCCATCTCACCAGGATTAGATCAGAGCCAAGTCAAAAGACTCTTGGTGCTTTTCACGCCGGCCGAAAGAGAGCTATCTCGACATTCGAGCTGTTGTCTGGGAGGGAGTCCGGTCGTTTGGGTGCTGGTGGATTCTCTAGAGCCGATTGCGCTTACGCTGCCCGGAAACACCTGCCAACAAAAGGACCATGGTGTGTGGATGACATGACTAGTGAGGCATATGTGTCGCAGTTCTCTAGTGATGGTTCACTGCTTGTTGCTGGGTTTAGGGTAGGTGATTTTGCTGCTTGCAGAGAATAATCTACCTTGATATGTTTTCTTGTGGTTTTATTAGTAAAAGTTGTGCATACAGAAGTTTCAGAGCTAATTGGTAATGTTTCTCTCCACAAAATTTTGATGATAAGGGAAGCCGCATCAGAATTTACGATGCCGATAATGGGTGGAAGGTTCATAAGGATATAAGCTGCCGAAGCCTGCAGTGGACAGTTTCAGATATTGCTCTCTCACCTGATCAGCAATTACTTGTAAGTCTGTCTATGATGCATCTAATAAACAGGACTAGATCTAAGACCTTAGCCCTGTTGTTTGGATGAAGGAAAATATATAGGAACTGATTGGTTATTGTTATGGGGAATGATAACCATAGTGGTAACATTTATCCAATCTGAAAAACTACTTGCTATTTCCATGTAGATGCTATATAGAAAATAAATGACATGTTGAAAAACTACTTTTTTCTCTTTTGCATTCTGATATTGGTGAAGTTCACTTTTTTATGATTCGTTATTTAGTTTACCATTTTAAAATTCAATGATATATCAATTGACATGCAATGTTTTGTGAATAAAATTATCTCCGTGGTGAACGGTTTGTTTGCATTGAATTGGGTGCTGACATTAATCATTTAGTGCTCTGGATATTTCATCTTCATCCGTGTGCTTGTTTTCCCTCAAGTCTATTTGATCCTTCCACAGGCCTATTCCAGTTTGTCGCCTACTGTTCACATAGTGAATGTGCAGAGTGCTGGAAAGGAATCACAAGCTAATGTTACTGTATGTTCTATACTCCAAAGCTTTCCCTATGTTAGTAGCTTTTGAAAGCATGAGCTGCCTGGCTTTATTGAATTCATAAAATGCTAGTGATGTTGTTGTAACCGCCCATGTTTCAATTGTTCGTTTTCTGCAGGAAATTCATGATGGTTTGGAGTTCTCTAATGATGATGATGATGAATATTCTTTTGGAATATTTTCTGTTAAGTTTTCAAAGGATGGTCAGGAAATTGTTGTTGGCAACAGCGATAGATCTATAAATGTTTATGATCTTAGAGCAAATAAAGTGTCTGCTCGCATCCGTGCTCATGCGGTATAAATTACCTGATTTGTCAGATGTTTTTGGTTCAGTCAGTTGTATGACTGTTTTTTGCCTTGTCCATTCTGTTTCATATTGACCTAGCTACCTCATTTATACCGACCCTCTAGTTTTTTTTAAGGCAATTGTATAACACATTTATTTGCTATCTTATTTTCTTCTCAATTGGTTCTGTAAGGCTGATGTCAATGCAGTCACCTTCGCTGATGAAAGTGGTAATGTATTGTACTCTGGAAGTGATGATAATCTCTGTAAGGTTAGTGTTTTTGTTAATTGTCGGATTAATGCCTTTTAATCTTGCTTCAATATGACGACATACTTTATCAATTGGAAAGAAGAACTATCACAAATTATATGTATAATGAGCATAACAAGAGTTGAATAGGTGATAGGTGAAGGATAGGCTTTATGTTTTGGAAATTGAATAGTACAGCTCTTAGCATCTAGATTCTATGTTCTAGAATGCATTTATGAAGGAACAGTACTAGATCCAGTAAATGGACTGTTAGAACTTCCAGCATTGACTAGTCCTTGTCCTCACAATATGTTATGGCCGTTAGGTGTGGGACAGGCGTTGCCTTGCTAGAGAAAAACCAGCAGGTGTTTTGACAGGCCATTTAGATGGGATTACATTTATTGATAGCCGTGGCGATGGGCGTTATTTCATATCCAACTGCAAGGACCAAACGATCAAACTTTGGGATGTGAGGAAAATGTCCACTTCTATTAAAGGGTATAGTTTTTGCTCTACGGTCATTCTGTACTTTTACTTTTTCTCTTGCGAGGAATTACATGTACATTGTTGATTCCCATATCTATTTATTATATATATATTTCTAAGATTCTCTATCGCCTGTTTTTGCAGCCGTCAACCGAGATTTTTTGACTGGGATTACAGATGGATGTCATTCCCATCGGAAGCCCACCACTGTAGGCATCCAAATGATCAGTCTCTGGCCACATACAGAGGCCATTCAGTTCTGCGGACACTTATCCGTTGCTACTTCTCCCCAATGTACAGGTTAGGGCCCAACGATGGATTATTTTTATCACACACGTTCAAGTTTATTTTTAACCATTTTAGCAAGCTATGTTTCACTCTTCGAACACCATCATGTACATATTGTTAAAGAAACAGTCAGTGTTGTTGTTGTTGTTTTCTCCTCGATGTCCATCAAAGTTGGTATGGCATCATACTCTAGCTAATCGCTATACAAGCGTAGGCTAGAGTAATAGGTCCAGTCATTTAGAGTTTTCTGTCAGTCTTGGTTTCTGGAGTGTGTAGGTCCAAGTTTAAGGTAGTTGATCCCTGCTAAAGAAAAAAAACTTAAGGTAGCCGATTTGCTTGTGACCATTTGAGTGAAAAACTGTAAAGACAGCTATTATAATGAATTTAAACTAGCATGGATCTTGTTTAGTTACTAGTCTTAATAACAATTTCCTTCATTGCAGCACGGGTCAGAGATACATATACACAGGATCCAGCGACGAGTATGTCTACATCTATGACGTGGTATGTGACTTCAACAATTTCCTCCGGATACTCTATTGGTTTATTTGTTTATTCTTCATATTTTGTAAACTATAGCCTGTTGAGTTGGTACATTTTTCAAATACTTGGGTCATTTGTTATGTTACACCAATAGCGCGTCAACTAGCATTGGGCATAAAATCCATCTCGTTCCAAAAAAAAATGTAACGGAAAACGACACGAGAGTGTCTTTTCATTGGATAAAGCAGGAGTAAATACAGCCCTAGGACAACAAAAGAGAATGGAGTAGTATAAGAGCTTTACAAACTATACAAACTATACAGTAAATGGTAGTAACTCGCATAAGCGTTTATTCCTCGGCAGACATCACAGCCTAGCCTCCTCTTTGATCTTTGTAAGAAGATATGTCGTTGATGCCTCTTTTGTGATCGAAGATTCGTCGATTCCTAAACCTGATGTTCTTTCAGGTAACTGGGGATATCATCGAGAAGCTTTCGTGGCACGGATCGATCATCAGGGATTGTACCTGGCATCCTTACAACCCGACAATCGTCAGCTCTTCCTGGGACGGCTACCTGGCAAGGTGGGAGGTGTCAGGGGACGAGTACGACCCTTCGGTGCTCACTGAAAACGAACAGAGGACGAGTCCTTACCGTCAGTCATACACACGGCACCTTCTGTTGTAGGGGAGAGAAGCCATTGGTTTCCTGCAAGGAGTTGTGATGGTGTTATATCTGTAATCTCCTGATTGCAATGCTCATTGCAACAGCGTATAGGATTGGGCAAAGGTTTCCTAAACCGTTTTTAGGGAGGTTACCATCATTCTGTGGTAAGGCGGTTACCACTTTAACCGCGTGGTTATTGTGAAAACCATGCGGTTATTGTGGTATATACCGTGGTTTGAAAACCCTGGGACTGGGTGCTGCCAAACGGCATTTCCTGTTGTAGAGAAGCCATTGGTCGCCTGCAAAGAGTTGGGGATGTCGTTATATTTGTGATCTCCTGATTGCAACAGTGTATATAGGGATGACAATAGTCGAAAACGGCATTTCTTTGGGAACGATTCTCAGTTAGTCCGAAATTGACCATACCTATCAATTTAAGTATTCAGCAACAATATGACATTAAAAAAATTTAGAAAACCGAAATTTTATATGTTGCTAAAAACAGTTAACTGTCGGAAAGGGTACCACTTAGTACGGTGGCAGCATAAGCATTTGGTGCAGTTCGAATTGCCGAATTGGCTTTTGTAGAGCTGTGTAACTGAGAATGTGACTGTAAATGATTGGTGAGCCAATGGCAGTGAAAATTGGTTCTGTACCATCAAAATTTCAATATCTAGTAATACTGAATATCAGTAAGGGTTGTGTTTGAAGCTAAGGGTAAGAAACCCTTTCCCCCGATACATAAAACAAATTGGATTAAGACATAATTAATTAAGTATTAGCTTAAAAAACTTTAAAAATGTAATAATTTGTTTTTTAAAGCAAACATTTCTATAGAAAATCACAAGGGAGTAGATGTTAGGAAGAGGAAGTATAGAACACACAGGCTTGACCTCAGCAAAGCCAAAAATAATCCAGGAATGCTCTCACCGCAATAATTCTAAAACCAATTGGTTTTATGTTATTTGAGGCATATTAGTGTAGAGGTAAAATTGAGCAATATCTTACATAAACAAGTAGAACAGTAGTTCACAATAATAGAGACATTTATAGTTTGACGTTCCAAAACTTTGCCTCGGGCATTTCAGAGGACATTGCAACGACTGAACATTGCCCTGGTACTACAAATTCCAAAACATGTAACAAATAAAAACTTGAATATAACGAGAATAAACTATCGGTCTAAACTTCCGAAGCAATTTTTGTAGCTTCGTCAGATCTGTTTCCATAGCCTTGTGAGCGCTCTCCAATGCCTCCACAGCGCCTGTTCCTCGATGTTGTTCAAGGCGCTCCATGACTGGGATCACCATGTCCCTCGTTTTGTACTGGATCATGCACAGGTGGCGTTCCTAGCGTTGCTTCCTGCTCATGGGGGCAGATGTGATGTAAACATAGGTTATAGTGTGAAACATTCTCTTGAAAAATTATACCAAACCATCCATAGAACACTTAAAAGTCAGCCAAACAAAAATGTTGTGCCAACCAAAATATATCAGCAAAACTCTCAGGCTCTCAGCCATGACTCGAACAAGGTTATGCAAATTTCCTTATCTTTAAGATGGAACGAGAAGACAAACCTTATTTTTCTGCTTGGTGCAAGTATTCCGCGTTTTTCAATGCTCTTATATCGGTCCCTTGCTAGATTACAGCACCCCTGCATGAAATCATATAAAAACAATTAGTTCGTGCTGAATTCTGGACCAGAATGGAAACTAAAAGAGTCCTCTTACCTTCAGCTTTCTAAGAGAGCCACTAATCTCTTCTGTCAATAGAACTTGAACAGGAGCTGGTTCAAATCTGTTGAAATTTGTAATTGTTAATTAGAAAACCAAACCCATCACCAAATAACAAGGCATATAGCATGACATGTAGCAACAAATCCTGCTATATTAAAATATACCCTCAGAAATAAGTAGCAACACTATCAATGCTAATTTGAACAGCACAAAATGTGGAGGTATTAGGGCAAGAGAAAAAAGAATTGGATGAGAAGATGAATATTTCTATATAAATTAAGATACAGAGTTTGTGGCTGACAAGTTCCATGAAAAAGTAGGTGCATGTGATGACTTGATTGTTGCTTTGCTAAACTGCGATGTGGAGGAAGCTTAAGTGGGTGCATAACAAAAAAATACTTCTCCAAAAGAAGGCTTTACTCACAGATCATAGTGTTTGCATCAACTGTCTCACTTTCAAAAAAAATACGACTACATCACAGTATAAAATTATTGTTCTACTCCAGTGTCCATGAAACATTTCGCCTACTAACTTAAATGTCTCCATGATATAACTATGCCATCATTATATGCGAAATGCATGCAAACTAAACTATTCTGTTAATTTGCAAAATCTCTAATAGTGTAGCAATTTTATCCAAGATAGAAGAAATTGCTGTCAGAAAATATGGGCGACTTAAAGTAGGTGATGTTAGAGGTGTACTTGTGTCTGCCCAGACGAGGCGGGGCTGACTTCAGTCTTTCCTGTTTAGCCACAGTTCGCCTTATGTGCCTTTTCTCCTTTTCCTCATCTTCTTTAGCAATTTCATTTATTATATCAGGCAGGCTGCAAAAAGAACAATATAATAATATAAGCTAACTTTGACTGAAATGGCAGATCTTGGGAGATTAGTGAACAAGAATAAAAAGAACTACCTATCTATTTCCTTTGAAAGATTTTCCATCTTCTTTGCTTCAGCTTCTGCTCTTAACCTCTCCTTACGACGAGCTCTTTTATTCAGTTCTACTCTTGTAACTCTTTTCGTTTTAATTTTCCTGAAAAAAGAATAAATCATACAATCAGAAGTACACCATAATAATATTTGCAAGAAAAACATGAAATTTAGTAAGTCAGAACAGTGTGTTTTATAAATAAAAAAGCACACGATAATTCCAGAATTCTCTAGTTACAAGCTGTGACTTTCATGGTTATTTCACAAATACTGTAAACCTGAATTGTAATATAATCACTGAGCATGTGCCATAGTAATAGAGGAATATAAAAAGTCTAAACAGGGATAACCCACATTTTGCCCCGTTAGCTTGTCATAAAATGGAAAAGGATATATTAATCACATAGTGACCATGTTACCCGAAAATCGTGAAACATGAAAGCTTTGGAAATATATATTAAGGGCATAGTGACCATGTTACCCCCCAAAACCCTAAACACATGTAAAAGCTTTGAAATTTTAAGCATCATGCATAACTCAATATCGTACAAGCATAAGTGTATGCCTATTAAAACTATACTTCCAATAGTACAGACGAATCTAACCTCTGTGCAGCCAAAGCATCAGCAGCCTGGTCTTCCTCACCTTCTTCAGCAGCTTCATCTCCATCATCCGCATCAAGAAAAAATTTCTGTGGGCAAGGTGAACAAAAAAGGTACAAGTGAGATTTTATGCAAAATGCTACATAGACATCACAAGCACAATCCACTAGTAAGGTGAAGGACCATACCATTGTAATAAATATACCACAGAACATAATGTCATTGTATATGGAATCTAGCTCAAAAAAGTTCATCCGAGCTCACAGAAAGGCAATTTTCATTGCAAATTAACTAAAAAGTTGAGGGCGTACATAAGGTTTCCAAGACATGAGAAGGTAGAAATTTCAACCATCTCTTGGTGAAGAGATGCATAAGACTTACATCTTCTTCAGTGATTGCTTCACCAGGAACGATAAGTGGCACAGGTTTGGGCCCTAGCTCTTTTGTGTAGATTTTACGCATCTCATCAGCAACAGCTTGAGCAAGAGAATCCTACACTCACCAACAGAAACTATAAGTCAAAGGAATTTTTGTTAAATAAAAGTGCTAAGATATCCACTAATATAAGGATCATCAGTTCCTAACAAATGGGTAACATTGCCAAATCTGGAGCTTAACCTCTAGAACATAAATTACAAAACATACCTGATGTGCTTCAAATGGAGGGTTAAATGAACATCCTGGGGCCTCAACTTCAACAGCGGGAATCACAGATGAAGTAGACCTCTGCAACAAAAATGATAAAAAAAAAGAAACTAACAACTTCAAATTGAGCATATACAAAACCCACAAATTCAGCATATTGCAACCGAAAAGATTTTATAAATATTGAAAAATAGGACCACATAATTCTAAAGATTGATTTTTTTGTAATACAGAGAGTAAAAACAGATTAACAGAATGCAGAGCATAGCAACACCTTTTTAGCCTTGCGGTCTCCTTTAACATCTACACCCCAGATGTCAAGGATCTTTTCACCTGAATCATCTTCCTGTAAAACAGACAAGTCCAACTTAGCAACCTGGAACTTAAACAAAAAGAAATTCATTCGTCTCAAATAGAAGCAACTAATACCACGGGTACAATTTTCGCTTCATGTGTCTCCTTCGATTCTTTCTTCTTTTCCTTCTTCTTATCCTTCTTTGTCGTTAAAGAAGATGGGACTGGTTGTACATATGGATTCCGCTTCAATACACTCTCATGATATAGAACCTTCTCTCTCTTCTTCTCAATCTTCCTTTTGACAGGAATATCTACAGCCAGTAAAAATAGTTCAAACACACCAAGGTATAAATTAGCAGAAAAAAGCAGAGGTTAAGAGGAATAGTAACAGTAAACATTAACTCATTTAGAAACTTTACGCCTACTTTGAAGCAAGTCAGATAATTCATTGCCGATATGAACCACTTTATAATTAAGATCAAAAGGTGCAGTCTTAAGTAACAGAACATCCTCAGGTCCCAAACTGACGGGTAACTAATTTTCACAATATCAAAGCAATATATAGATATATGGCGATAGAAACACCCGTCTGCTACAGCTTGGAAGCGATTTTTCACATTAAGCATCCCAAGAACATAAATTTTAGCCTCGATTCGAAACTACTACCACAACCCAAACCACGAAGTAGACTTGGGGGAGTCTATCGACCCAGCAACATCCACACGCTCGACCATATGCCTTGTGATTTACCTTTGGGGGCAGCGTCTGTGGCGGCGGAGGAGGAGGTGGACGCGGAGGCCGGCTTGTCGACGAAGAAGAGGGAGTCGGAGGGCAGGGACGGGATGGCGGCGGCTCCGGCGTGCGCGTCGCGCGTCTGCTTCTCGTAGAAGTCCTCGATGTCGTCGGTGCTGATGTTGGCGCGCCACGCCTTCTTCCCTTTCCGCGAGCCCTTCGAGGCCTTCCCCATCTCCGCCGGTGCTGCTCGGTCGCTCTCGCCGCCGCCGCCGCCGCCGCCTCGCGCTCGCGGTTGCTGCGTGGGGGATAGCGGGAAGGGGGTGGCGGGGGCGGGGATTTGGGAGGAAGTCTTCGTATGGAGTTAGGTTAGGGTTTCTGTGGTTTAGATGGGGAACTGGCTCCCTGACAGGTGGGCCTCCTTTGCGTTGGAGAGTAAAGGGATTCCAAGTCACCGACATGTGGGGCCACGAGAGAGAGGCCTACCTGTCAGTACCTTCCAAGGGCCATACACCATCGTTTGCCATAAATTTTACATTAGAACTTAATTTTGACTTTGAGGTTCGCGTTGACTTTTAACTCGCTAAAATATATGTATATAAAATTTACTCGTAAATTATTTTTTAATAAAACATATGATTTATAATTATCATTAGGACAACCGGTAACAGATAATCTTAGTTGCTTCAAATCAAACCTAAAAGGCTAAAAGCATTCAAAACATGTGCTACCTGATGAGTATTAAGCTAGAGGGGTCGTGGATGAACATATTTGACAAGGATTCACAAACATACTAATTTTCGATTCCTTCTCTCTCTATACACCTCAAAAGTATTATCTGATATGTCCATTCTCACATAAAAGTCAACCTGCTATTGTGTTGCTTAACACGTGATGCTTATAGTGTATATGGCATTCGCTACAGCGAAAACATTCTCTCAGTGCCACACTTGTTTACACATTGCGGATACTTTAAGACGTCTCACTCTGACTTAAAAAATAGCCAACATAGCTAAAATATAAGGCGCTATTCATTTCAATGGCTGTTCCATTTAAGTGCTAAATCTTGTAAGAAATAAAATTTGGCCACTCATGCTGGATCATCTCATTCTTCCCTCGCTCTTTCTTTTTTTCCCATACATGGACTCCGTTAATAGAGGTTGATGCGTAGGTCATACTAATATAAAGATTATGTTGGACTGAACGCGAATATGAAGAAAAAATTAGGATGTGTTTTTTATGGAGTTAGGAACTTTTTCTATAGAAAAAACAAAACGACTCATTAGTACATTTTTAAAGCTAACTTTTCTATATATTTTTTAAAAATTGTTGTTTAGTAATTTGAAAAACGTGCACATAAAAGAGAAAATAAGGGAATAGAAGTTGAAAACTTGACATCCAAACACAAAGTCTTAATTTTTTGGTTAGGATGGCCAAACTAATATTTAGAGAGAGCCAAATTTAACACCTCTTTTGGAGATTATACATTTTTTCAGGCTACATGAAAAACAATCATCATTCACATCACATCACCACACAAGCTATATACTCTCTACGTCCCAGATTCATATATATATATATATATATATATATATATATATATATGGAAAAAAGAGTTGTCACGGCCTATAATAAATTATTTGAGCTAATTCCTGAAGTTCGATTTTCATGTAAATGGATTGGTTTATTTTAGAATAGAAGGAGTAAACACATCTCTCTGGCACGCTCAAGAAACTGATCCCAATTATTACTAAATTCCATGTATGTAATTCCTAAAGAATGAAAAGAATAAATTTGCCAATGATTAAACTTATCTGCTTTCCTCGTATGCATGATTGCTCGCGGAAAAATGATGAATATTGAATGCGATCATCTGGCCGCACAAAACACACAAGCATGAATATGATCCATTGCGGAGCACCTAGCCCTGACCGCTAAAAGAACTACTCCCAGCAGGGTGATTGTCAACTAAATGTCACATCTAATCATAGACAAGTCGCAGTATTTAATTCTTATCATAATTTTACTTTACCTAACTTTTAACCACTCTTATCATAATCCACATGTCTTACACTTTATAAGCTTAGCCACCTTAGTAAGAATGCATGATAATATACTCAAGCCTCCTTAATCAAGAATGTGGGACAACCTTAGTTACCAACCCCTAATTCTTCATACCAGAAAGCCACGGATATATCACGGCAAGACGACAATATATCTACTTTATACCAGAAAGCCAACTACATATAAAACGATGTTTTAGTTCTGATGGACACACTCTAATACCAACAAAACCATACAATACCACTAATCCTAAAATTTGTAAGCTTAAATGTACCCTAGATTTAACCCCTGTTAATTTCTATCCAGGAGCATTCCTTTCTCAAAGGAGAGGATTCGAACAAATGCATCAGGGCAACACCCAAGATTAGAAAGCCGAGCGCCCTTTCGAATCTGATGAGGAATTGGAGAAGTGGCTTGACCTTTTCCTTCTAAGGGTCTTCCATGTAAAATTGCCTCCCTGCAAACCACTGGTTGTGGATTCATCTTCGGCATCGTCTTCATTCTCATCCTTGCTGTATGAAGAAACACCAGCCCTAACTTTTTCTGGTGTCCACATTGGAATGCTTGCATCATCTGCAATGTTATCTAGAGATTTGTGCTTTTTCCTCCTCTCACTGAAATCAACTTCTTGTACATCAGACAAATAGGCGCTCCGCTTTGCTCTTGGAGTCATCCTTCGAATATCTTCAACTCCATCGTCTGCTTTCATCCACTGATCACCAAAAGAGTCTGAGTAGACAACCTCTTTCCTGCGTCTCTTCGTAGTTAGCAGAACATTCTGGGGTTCATCTGCAGGTATCTTCTCTGCTAAGGTGTCAGTGGCGAACACCCAGTCGGGAACCTCAATTCCCTCCATGAGCCTCGGTTTATAGTTTTCTCTTTGCCGCCTTTCTTCATCCATCTTCTCAAACAACCAGAATTCTTCATCATTACGAGCAGCCAAACGATTTATTTCACGCTCACTAGGGATATCAGTTCCCAGTGAGCTTGTTCCTCTCCTCAGGATCTCCTGCAGCATCGCTCGCCTATCCTGAGCTGCAGAAGGAATTGAAAGTGTTAATTTGGTAAGTTCCAATACACACAGAAAATGGAGGCTCTATGAATTGGCATTTTTTCACAGTGCTTGCAAGTTACTAGAGGTATCTCCACTTCAAAGAAATATCAACCGTTGATCGCTTTAGTACCTTCCAATCACATTTCAGCAGTTGATATTTCTTAAAGTAAAGGTACCTCTAGTACCTTTCCAAGCACCATAAAAAAATCTATGAATTTTGTTCGAGGATTTAATCTAACCTGTGGATGTTGTGTTGAACAGCCCAGCCTGGATAACTTTTGCATCAATACCCATCTTCTGTTTTGCACGGTCCAAGATCTCTTCTTCAATTGAGCCGACACTAACAAGAACGAATACACGCACTTCATTCTTTTGTCCAATACGGTGGGCACGGTCTTCAGCCTGCTGATCCATTTGTGGATTCCAGTCACTGTCAAAAATAATAACAGTGTCTGCAGTCTGCAAGTTCAACCCAAGGCCTCCAGCTCGGGTGCTGAGAAGAAACAAGAAATATTCTGAGTCCTTCTTGTTAAAATCTGCCAATAATCTCCCTCGCTCTTCAGTCTTCGTAGATCCATCAAGCCTCATGTACTTGAACTGGTACATTTGCAAATATACTTCTAAGATATCAAGCAGTTTTGTCATCTGAGAGAACAGCAGAACCCTGTGACCAGCTCTCTGCAATTTTGGAAGTAGCCGGTCAAGCAATTCAAACTTCCCTGATGCTCTAACAATCTCCTGCCGTTGATACATGTTATAATGCTCGACGAACAGATAGGGATGATTGCAACATTTTCTAAGTTGCATCGACAGATTTTGCAAAGCCTTTGATTTGAGCCCTGCATATACAGACATGAATAAGTTTGTGGTTTTCTTAAGCAAGACAGAAGGGTAATAAAAATAATGCAGGTGAAAGACTAAAGCAAGGACGAGACTATGAATTAGATATAGCAACAACAGGGAAAACAAAAACAGATCTATATTTGCAATGGCATTCTACCCCAGAAGCCATTAGTTATGTGCATTATTCCAATCTCTTCGAACCAGTCAAACAGTACAAATTAATTCCTCAATATAAAAAGGATTAGTATCCATACCAGATCCTAGCCTAACCCTTCCATTGCTAGTGACTTGTTCATAGTACGCTTTTTGCCAAGCAGACATGTCACACTTGAGAATTACTTGTGTTTTCACAGGAAGATATTTTTCCACTTCATCTTTCTTCCTCCTCAGCAAAAATGGACGCAGAACCTGCACAGAGAACAAAGAGTAACGGAATTATTCAAATAAATATTCACAGATATTAATAATTAGCCACACACTTTGCATGCTGCAGGAACTCAATCGAAAAGGTGATATGCTAAGAGAAAATTAAAGCTAACTATATTGCAAAATTTAAGCTAAAGCTCAAAAAATACTGAATGACAGGAGAAGGTGGATTGGGGGCAACCATCACTCACTTGATGCAAACGATGTATAATTAGCAGCTGTTCCTCATCATTAAGGCTGACTTCACATGCAAATGGTGCGTTAAACCATTCCTCAAAATTCTGCGATGAATTAAAAATATTTGGAAGAATAAAGTTAAGCAAAGACCAGAGCTCTTGTAGGCTATTTTGGATTGGAGTGCCAGTCAAAAGTAATCGGCGACGGATTTGATATCTACAAATGAAGTATAGTGAATGTAAGTCAGTGTAAAATGTCAAGTAAAAAAACCAGTGTAAAATGATCCCAAAAAAATCAAAACTATTCATTTCATTAAGCTTGAAGGAATATGTTAATAATGTCAGATCACTAAAAAGAAGGATGAAGAATAATTGTACAAGAAATTGCGAACATGAGAGTAGGCAAGTAGCCATGAAGCAAACAAATACTGAAGTGCGATAGAAAATAGGTGTGCTAAGAATATCAAATTATATTCACAAAACAAACTAATAATGTATTACATTCACAGAACAAAGTTCACTCTTATAATTTTAGTGAATTTCACCAATCTACAATGGAATTCGATGTTGTGTTTGGGGCCCATTACCTTCTTTAATGAGAAATAGAAAAGTTCCAAGTGATAACCAGCCAAATATAACTAATCTCCTGAATGCAAACCGATAAAGTCACAAGGTTTTTAAAACCACTTCTTGTGGGGAGGTTTGTAAGACCTGGTACTACAAATAATGCTTAAATTTTTTGGGTTGCTAATACTGAAGTCATTTATGGGCCAGTGGGTCAAAAATCATAGGACATAAATTGTGGGTGATATGTGATCACATGCTGGGTTTTACTAGAGTATGTTATGAGCAAAATCTATACCTAGAAACTAGCGTGCGAGCAAGCGCACATTCATGGTTTTTCAAACGATGTCCTTCATCAACTATCAGATAATGCCAGTGAACCTTCTTCAGGAACTTAAGATCTTTCAGTATCAAGTCATAGTGCGTGAGCAAAACATTAAACTGCCGTTCTCCAAAATTCTTTTCCCTTAGAGCCTTCCTATCATCTGGACGACCATCATACAGAATTGTCCCAATGCTGCAAAACACAAAAATATGATCAGTTTGGGTACTTTGATTCAATGTAGAATGGAAATATACACAGATGTTATGATCATCCTCCCAATGAAACACTATACCTAGGAGCCCAAGTTTTGAATTCATTAGACCAATTTGGTAACACAGCCTTTGGGGCTATTATTAAGTGTGGTCCTGTAACCTCCTTCTTCTCAAATAGATATGCGATCAGAGCTATGGTCTGAATTGTTTTCCCCAAACCCATTTCATCAGCCAGAATACCATTCAAATTATTGTTAAATAAAGAAAGCATCCATTGCAGGCCCTCTAATTGATATGGTCTTAACTCCCCACCTTCCAGAGCTGATGGTTGTTCCGTTACCTATAAATTCAAAGAAAGGGAATGCAAAATATTTGTTTTTAGTTGCATAAGTCCAAAAGTGCAGAAGCTACAATTGTACTGTAATGATGCAAGAAACTAAAGGGAAAATGATAAAATAATGAAAAACCAGAACAGCATAAGCGTCGACAAGAGATGGATAACCAGATCATTAACACTGGAAGTACTCCATTTCTAGACCCATGGGCAGTGAAGTATCACTCATTTGCAGGTATTCAAATCAAACAGAAACAACTATCATTCTATCAGCAAGTTAATGAAGAGAAAGAAAAAAAAATACAGAAATATGATTAGTCTTTTATATCAGATATTCAGATTGCCCATGTCAGATGAGAATGCAAACAGTGACAATGGCCAGTGTTCAAAAGTTAATTTCGCAGACTGTATATGTTGCCAAGCTACAGATCTAGTGTTAATATTACACAAGTGCACATCATTTGCCCAAAAGTTTCAAGCAACCTTACAGAATCATATTGCAATCGAACTGACAAGGTAGGCACATGCCAGTGGCACGCAATTTTCAAGAAATGCCATAATGTCACGTTGCAGATGAGAGATGAACAAACACAGTAAATTTACATGTCTATCATACTACCACTGATGCCTAGTGACAGTGCGGTTTATTGGTAATTGCGTAAAAAGATATGTAGTTCTGTTAAATAAAATTTTGAATTTGTAATTTTCTCAGTTTCCCACACTTCAGCAACGTATATGTAGTTTTCCCAAATTTAATCTTTATCCAAATCATCATTTATCTATTAACACCAGGGATCAAAGAGGAAGCATAAACTTTAGTGCAGATCAAAAGCAGACACTCAAAAGGTCAAAATTATGTCCCAACTACTTCTGGAATTTTATCGTGTGCTGACATCAATACATTGATCCTCTTCTACTAAGCTGCCACATTAGTTTTTTTACTTACAAATAAGATTGTCCTAAGAACCCAGATGACCCTATCATTTTCTCAGGCAACACATGCATAAAATTTATATGGTAGAAGATGAACTTCATATACCTTCTCTTCAATGGAATGGACGGTAGAATCAAGCCTATGGCCAGCATTAAATTTACTATGATCAGCAGAACTATGATGGTCTGCATCAACATCTGATGGGGACTCTTCATCAGGGGATTCAATCTTGAGGCCTGATATTTGAGAACAATCATCAGATTCTGACCCTTTTGGCACTTCCGATCCATCAGGGCGACTAACATGCTCAGCATCTTTTTGTCTCTGCACAGCTTTCCCTATTCCCTCAAGAAGCTCATTTGTTTTTTCAAGGAGCAGTTTCAGGCGCTCATTCTTGCTCTCCTCAACCATACGCAAATAAGCTTCTTGGTCACCAGCTTTCAAAACTTGTAATCTACTCTTTTCTATGCGATTTATACGTTGACGTGCACGAACATGCCATGCCTACATTTAGAGGAAAAAAAGGTCACAAACATTTGAACAATCCATAAAAGGAATATATCTAGGAACAAGAACATGCTAGACCAAGGAAGTGCAGTACAATGATAACTCAATAATGTATTGATAAAGTAGCAAACATCTTTTTTAGAGACTTGATCCATACTATCATTATTTTTGCAGGGTACACAATTAAGTCATCATCCATATAAGGTATTTCACTTGTTTTCGCACAAAAATGTGTATGCCATCAAAATTCTCATCTTCCATAATCACCGGCAGCATAAAATATTATTCCGAGGCATATCGTAAGTTATTGACGCAAGACCATTACATATAGGGGCATAGGGCATAAAATATTATTCTGAGGCATAGTAAAACAAAAGTACTTTCTTTTCTCTTATACCTAAGCACTATTGGCAAACAACACTGTCATGAGGTACTGGTATCAGTGCAACCTAGTCTTTGTAACAAAAAGAAAAGGAATAATTGGTCCAAAATATGGTGAGTTAATTTCTCCAATAGGGAAGGCACCAATTAGGCATTGTCTCAAGCTATATGTTAATCTCTAATGAAAATTATATTGACCATACCAGAACGCCATCATTGCGCTGTTTTTTTCGTTTGTAGGAAGCCGGTACTTGCAGTTGATACTCCCTAGCAGCATTAAGAATTTCTGAAAAAAATTTCCTCTTCCTGATCTCTGCCTGGTTCTTTTCCTCCTCTTCAAGTCTTGAGATCCTCTGGAGTTCCCAAATACCAAAAGGGGAGTACTTATTAATTCAAGTGTATATAAATTACCCAAACATAATAATCAAAAGATACATGATACAAAACCTCTGAGAATCTCTTTTTGCGGTGGATATCATCAGCATCCATTGAAAAACTATCTCCAATCCCATACATGGTAAAAGGATACCTTATCCGCATCATCCCCCAGTCAAACAATTGCCTATCAGGGTGTGCACATTTTCTGTGTAGCCAGTATTCTGCACTGATATCAGTCCTTACTTTCTTCTGCAAGTCTAATAACTGCACATGTATATGAATAATCAGCAAGCTTGATAGGATAACTCACTGCTAATATCGTACTTCTTGATATAGACCTATGGAATTCATACACTTGCTGAACTTTGCACTAAATAGTTTCAAATTGCAAATAGCCAAACTGTCCAACAAAATAGAATAAATACCTGGCTAAAGGATAGTGCACAGATCACATCATCATACTACTACTGTACTATGTACTCCCTATCTAAAGACGTCCTCCATACCAACTACTCGACTGATTAATTGTTACAATGCCTTGATTAATGAGTGCAAAGAGTTGGATCTAGCTAGGTGCATAGCAGTTTTTGTCGAAAAGCACCGACTTTATTACTTATGCAAATCATTATTCGGTTGAGAAATTACAGAAATCCTTTGTGGTTTTTCTATAAATGTACCAAGGCATATTAAATAAAATTTCAGTAACACGTGAGTTATTTTTATGTACATTCAAGACCCAAAATTTAGGAACAGATTCTATCCATTCAGGAATATGACATTTTAGAAAGCATGTAGTCAAACATCTTTACTAGTATATTACACCAAAGTACTGAGAGGGGAGGAGGGATGTGGTTTAGAACAAACCATCACAATCACCAATTCAAACATTTTTAGTAGTGAAGATTATTCATGTATTGAGTAAAGTGCCTATTAGATAATTTGCAAAACCACCATGCAGTTGATGCAGCTCACACCTCCATCCCTGAATTCCTCAACCAGCCATTGGGAACAAGCATGGCATATATACCGGAACTCCTGATTTGCAAGTGCGTTCAGTGTGAATGGTTCGCACGCTTTCTATTTTAGCGTTCTCCCAGTGAGTGATATCTGTTTTCTGTTCCGCATGAAACAATCTGTTTCCACGAACGTATGTGTGGTCGCCCCACTCTCAACAGAGCACTGGGCTTGCAGAGGGCTACATGGACTTTCTTCTTTTCAGGTTTTATCAATTTTGATTTAAAGTAATCTTTGAGTAGATAAAATTTTCAAGAAAAGTAAGTTTTTTCAATGGATCATTGGATTTTTTTTCTCTATCGACAGTTTTACCATATTAAAGTTTGTATCCATAATAACTATGGGAAGTTTTCTCTTAAAAAAATCTGTAGAGTGGTTTTTCTAATGGAAAGTTTTAAACCAATATAGGAAGTTACCAAAACTTCCTAGATGGCTCGTACCTAACACTACGCATGTTACGTGTAATAATGTGAGCGCAAATTGCGTGCCACACACTCCCTTGCCCATTAGGCACTCCCAATGTGTACATACTAATCATCGCCACATCAATCATTTCCTTGGTTTGTGTTCTAGGAGCTAGCCTAAAACAACTGCCCTAGATAGTACAGTTACGGTTTTCTTCACACGTGCATGAAGATTTGGTAGGCAAACTGCTAGATGTAGACAATAGGTTTTTTTGTACAGTCAAAAGAAAAGACAAACAGTTTTTTCCCTGGACAAGACTGCTGCAGTATTGGGTAGTAACATCTGAAATCTGCTTGTCCATAAAATGTACTAGAAGTCTAGAATGCAGTAGATTATGCATGTTTGCACAAATGTTGTTTTCCAAACAAAGTTAACTTGTATACTTCGACCACTAGGGCCATCACTGTACACAAAAGTCACCATCTAAAAAAAGAGCAGTAAGAGCAGAAAACATCAACACCTTCAAAGTAATATTTGCTTCTAATATCACATTTACCTTAAGCCCGTACAATTCAAGCAAACACTTCATTTGCAAATCTTCACCTCTAGAAGATGGTAATCCTGGCACATAAACAGAAATGAGTTTGGTGGCGGTTCATAACAAATAGTCAAACAACTAAGCATGTTTTAGAGAGGCTGAATATTAAAAATATTTGACGCATGATAATATTAGTAGGCAGCATCCTATTGGTGGAATATATGCTAAGAATAGTTTTAGAACTAAACTGTTGACTGTTCGCAAAGAAAAAAAACTAAACTGTTGACAAGAAATCACATATAGAATTTAAAAAGTCGAACACAACAACATCAGCTTTTGCACTGTTTCGGAAGGCCAGTTATTTTCAACTTTCCTTCACAGAGCAAGCTTACAGGCCCAAAACCAAAAGGTTTTGCAGTTTGCACCAAGGCCAGGCCTGGGAACTTCATAAGACCAAAATGTAGTAGGCCGGGAAAACACATCCCAACCCATCCAGTTTTGTAAGAACAGGAAAATGAAAGCGGATAAGTGTGAACACCAAAGAGGAGTCTTGCCAGTAAAGTTATTTAACTTAGAATAAATCAGAAAGTAAAAAAAAGGTGATGTACGAGCAGACCTTCAAGTTCTGCTAGCCTATGCTGAATGGAAGTGTTGAAGCGGCCTTCTTTTAAAGCAGTCAACTCTGAGTATGACATATATGGTCCTTGATTCTTCAATACAGCATCTTCAAGCTCTTGAATCAAGGTGACTCCCTATAAGGCAACCGATTTATTCTCAGTTGAAACGCAAATGAGAAGGCCAATCAAAAGCCTACTAATAAGCACTATGCCTCAGCCATAGACCAAAAAGGAGAAAAAGAGGTAATGACTTCAACCCAATCATCACAGTGACAATATGGCACTTTGAAACTACATCCCTAACAACAAAATCAACAGCAAGCAACTCAACAAGGACCAAATAGTATGAATCTATCTTTTGGACCAGAGTTTTGTTTAAATCACATAAAAACAATATGAGATAAAATACACAAGTAAATGCATCCACTGAGGGCAAATCCTTGTATATACCCACTATTAACCAAGTTCTCTGGAACTTACATCCTGTTTAAAGACTATAAGGATTTTACTAATCTAATCCTAGACCCTAGTATACACTTTACAAGCATGGTGGCATACCAACTGTCAGCAAAAAGCTATAGATTAATGCCATCTCCAATATTACACACCACAAACATATATGCATTTGTAAAAAAAAGGATATAAAATTATGTTTCCACATCATCAGAAATCCCTAGAACACTACACATCTCTTTTTTTGTTCGTGGAACAAGCATCTGATCCACAAAGTAGCTCTAAGCTTCAGATTAATCAGGTAGGTAACTAAGTATGCCTTGACAATGCCTTCACCCGATGAAACCCAAAACCATACTTATTAGGCACAGACATTCATCACAAAATGCCATGGAGGAGCGTTCTACAAGTGCAGCCCACATTCCCCAACTGCAAACCACACTTGAATCCAGCAGCACTGGAAACCTTAACTACATCTCGCCAATTCTACTGAACATATATGCTAGCTAATCCAGAAAACCATACAAAACACCGCATCACATCTAGAACTAATAGAGCAACAGAGCCGAAGCACTCAACCGAAAGGGAAAGGCACAGCTAAATTGATGAAGCACAGGGGCAGGCACGCACCTCATCCGCGCCGGGAGAAGCATCCGCGCAGTCCTCCCCCTCCCCGCTCTCGCCGCATCCATCCCCGACCACCCCGACCTCCTCCTCCTCATCCCCCTCCCACGCGTCGGCCCCGCCGCCGCCGTGGTAGATGGACGAGACGGCGTGCAGGACGGCGGGCGGCAGCGGGAGGTTGCGGGACAGCAGGTTGAGCGCGCCGATGAGCGTCCTGGCCTGCTCCGACGCCCCGCCCCCGCCCCCGCCGCCGACCTCCTCTGCGCCCTGGGGGGCGGGCGGGGCCGGGGCCGGGGCCACCGCGGCCTCCACGGAGGCCGCCATCGCCTCTAGGGTTCCGCTCGCCTCCGCGACCGCGAGGCGAGGCGGCGAGGCCTCCGCTCCTCCCGGTTCAAATCGGGGCGCGGCAAACGGTCGATGGTTTCCTCCGCTCGCTTTTGAGGAGGGAGACTTGTTTTCCCGTTGCTTCGTCGGCTTCGATCGATCGGGGCGGGGGGTGAGGTGAGGCGAGGTGAGGCAGGCAGGCAGGCGCCGCGCCTGTGGCTGGCTTGGCTTGGGCTTTCGGTGGAGAATTTTAGGGTTTTTTATTTTATTTTTACGGCGTTCAGGTTGGGGATATTTGTAGTGGGTCGGGTCGGTGGACCTGTAGGATCGAACCCAAGGCCCAGCCCATAGTCTCTTCGTTTCTTATCTATATCTATAATCTATAATCTATAACTCTATATCTATAATTTATATCTATATCTATAACTATCTATAAAATAAATAATGTTTTTACCTAAAATTTTATTTTGTCTGACTATTTTGCAGAAAACCTCTTAAGTTTTTTTTGAAATTACTTGTAGTCCCCGTGCTTAAAAAGAAAAAGAGGACTTGGATGGAAGAAAATACCTCCTGTGCCCCTTCCTCCTGTCCCCATCCGTGCGCATCCGCGTCGTGTCTGCGCTCCTCCCTCCCATCACTGCTCGGAGCTCCTGCGTCGCGCCTACGGCCCTCCCTCCCGTCCCTATTCGTGTCGCGCCTCGACTTCACCTGGTTGCAACGCACGGACACGATTGCTAGTCTTATCTTAAATAGATAACACCGTTAACTTTTAAATATATATTTAATTGTTTTTTATTTAAATAATGTAAATCATATTTATTTAAAGTATTATAAAACAACTCACAACAAAATAAATAATAATTATATAATATTTTAAATTTAAATATGTGTCCGAAAGCTATTAAAAACCGGAGAGAATAACAATTTTGTAAGTACTTTTTGATATAGGTACTCGGTAAAATATCCCTGTTAGCAACTCAACAATATGTTTTTCCTTCCTAAAAAGAAATAATAATAATAATTTAGGTCCCGCTCAAACGAGCTCATAAGTCATTCTTAACGACTAATGATGATTGATTCTGAGCTCATAATAATTATTCGAGGGCAGGTATGAAAGAACTAAATGAATGTTACAGAGTTAAAAGGATTTTCCAAGAAATGTCGAAGAAGAAAGTTATTGGGGATCATGTCATTTAGCTTAGAAAATGTGACATAGATAATCCATGATCTATATGTTATAAAGGACAAGAAGAAGACCTTACGCACAATCGATGAGGCATCAGATCAAATAGTTTATACATTTTTAGTAATAATTTAACCTTAAATTTGGGGGAAAATAGAGGTAGCTCTTTTTCAAATGATTAGAAACATGACATAGGACGTATTCGGCTGGTCTATAAACCGGCTGATAAGACAAACCGGCTGGTTTGCTGTGAGAGAAAAATACTATTTGAACGATTAATAAGCCCGATTGATACGAACAAGCGAACACGATCAAACGTCTAGCTTGTCATGTCTCTGGTGCCAATGAAAGAAATGGTTCTGGGTCATTCTGTCGTAGACATGCTTATAAAGAAAACTCATACATTAACCTAACTAACAACTAACCGATATTACCCTGATGATACAATATTTATACATGTGTCCCTCTCCAAATAGCTGATATGTTTTTCTACACCATGCCTTTATGGCATAATTCTTTACATCATATGCCTCAACTACCCACTTTCTACATGTCTTTTGTGCATTCGTATTGGTTTTAATTGCTATCTTTGTGTCCTCGTGATTATATATGATCACTACATTATTTTCAAAACCTTAGTTAGCTTTAGTGCTCGTTATATATTCCATGTATAAAATATCCCACGTCCAGCATTAGATATTACTAATTTCTCAATAACTAAATATTACTAATTTTCGTTTGGCATAGCTTCCGTTTCAAGATGTAGCTTATCTTATTTCATTCATTTTTCTTTAAAAAAACAAGTGTTAATACATATATTTTTTAAATTGTCTTCATGATGATGAAAAGAAAAAGATAATGAAAACGGTAGATAGCCACTAAAACTAATCTAAAATAAAAAATTACGTTATGTTCCAATTATGACAATATCAGGGTACAAGTATTTAATTGTGATGTCAAATTACATTATTTTTGAATTGTGACGCCAAAACACTTAGGACAATCAATTGTATAGTTTTGCATGGCTTTTTGGTCATGGCACCAAAACATTCGCTTAGTCAATTGATAGCCTGGTTTTGTATGTCCCATACATCTATAATCTATAACTATAAAGTAAGTAGTGTTTTCACCCAGATGTTGTTTTGCTCGGCTATTTTGCAGAAAACCCTTTGAGTTTTTTTTCGAAATTAACCCGTAATCCACTTAACTATTTAAAAAAACAGTTATACGTACGATAGAGCTTATCTTAACTACTTAAAAAAAATTTATAACTTTTTACCATCAACTCGTTTTTTCGTCAAAATCTATAAAATTTCCGATCCGTATAACCTCTCGCTCCATTGTTGCCTCACTTTCCTCACCTCCAGTAGGCGAGCCCGACTCACGCGCCTCCTGCGTCGCCGTGCATTGCCCTGAGCGGCGGCCGAGCACACGCTGCACACGTGAGCTAGCGCGTCGCCGTCGATATACATGTCACTTATCCTATTCATCAATATACTTTTCTAACTAATAATATCCAAGTCGTAAATATTTTAAACTTTTACCAAATTTCTAATCGGTTTAAAGTATCAGTAAGTCAATATCTATTTTTATTATATTTTTGACTTAATTTGGTGAAATTAAATTAACTTAGACTAAATATCTATGTGATAATATTTTTTAATAAAGGTCCAGTTGTACATAAAATTTAAAGATACCATTATTTTCAAAGTTATATGTATATATATGTATATATATGACTATCTATAAAGCAAGTAGTGTTTCTATCCAAAATTTTCGTCCGTCTGGTTATTTTGCAGAAAAACCATTGCGTGTCTATAAAATTAACCCGCAATCCCAATGTTGAAAAGAAATGGAGGGCTTAAATGAAAAAAACCTCCTACGTCCTCTCTTTCGTTCCCATCCGCGCCGCGCCGCGCCTCCCCCGTCGTTGCTCGGGCTCCCTCGCCGCCGCTTGGACCTTCGCCCTCCGCCTACTTCCCTCCTGCGTCGTCGTTCGTCTGCAACGCACGACATTTTGCTAGTATATATATATATAAAAGCATATATATATATATATATAACCATTTTCTAAGCTAGTTGTCTTGGATCACTTTTTTTTATATAAAATCTAAATCAAGTTTGTCGATTGACTGCTAATGGACAATACACACTCTAAAAACGATTTGTCAATCATACAACCACGGGTAAAAACCGGCGACCATCAAACAGTATTCCGTCAAAGTCAGCTTTGGAAACTCGCCTAATTGTCATGTAGAGAAAAAAAGGATAGGAGGAAAGATCCTAGGAGTTTTTTCTAGAACACCTTGGCGTTCCCACACTCGCTGTCCCCGGAGAAGAAACCTCTCCTGGTCTGATCTGAGCTGTGTACTAGTAGTAATTTACGCCAGTTTAAAGGCCGGCCAACCCCGGACTCGCCTGCTCCGCTGCGACGGCGCCCCCACCACCGCCGCCGTACCCTCCGGCCGGCGGCGGCCGCGCCTACCATTTACTCCCGCCTCGTCTCTCTCTCTCTCTCCTACGATGGTGGTGTTCTTCCCCCACCTCTGAGCTGTTGCTGCCAGCTACCACCATTGACTCCGGCAAAGCGTACACCCCCCACCCCCACCCTATTTAACCCTAGGTCACTGACGCCTGGGCCCCACCGTATTAATCCCGACTCTACCACCTGGGCCCCACCAAATTCCCCACCCTACTGTCCCCCTCTCCGCGAGCTCGTCTCTTCCACCCTCGAATTTCCACTGCCGTGTTGTGTGTGTCTCCTCTCTCTTGTTACCACCACCTCGGATCCCAAGCTGCGGCGGCGGTGGCGGCGGAGGGGTTAGTGCCGGGGAGCTAGGGTTTTGGTGGTGGGACGAGGAGGAGGAGGAGGGGATGGGAACGGCGGGGAAAGGGGCGTGGGTGGTGCCGGCACCGGCGTACAGGGAGGGGGAGGGGTGGGAGGGGGCAGGGGATGACTCGCCGGGGTTCAGGTGCGGCCACTCGCTGACGGCGGTCGCGCCCACCAAGGGCCACGGCCCGCGGCTCATCCTCTTCGGCGGGGCCACCGCCATAGAGGCCGGCGCATCCTCAGGCATGCCGGGCATCAGTTCGGTGCTCTTTTTTTAAGTCTCACGCGCGTCGTGTTTGCTTGAGCTTTTCTCCTCTCTCTCTCTCTCTCTCTCCTTGTGATGTGGTGGTGCTCTAATGGTTTGGGGTCTCTCTGCTTGAAGGGCTCGCGGGGGTGACGAACTCGGTGCACTCGTACGATGTGGAGACGCGCAGGTGGACGAGGTACGGGCGCTGCTCACGTTTAGATTTTGCTTCATATGATTGCTCAGAAATCTAGGGTTTAGCTCAATTTCCTGGTCTCCTCTTCCCTTGGAGCTTATTTGAGGTTCAATTTCGTATTCTGTGCTATATAGTCTTTTAGGATTATGGTATGCATGGTGATGAAATCATTCTCTTATATCTGTGCTGTTGGGCGTTTAGGATGAGAAATGCATTCCATCCATTCAACCAATTTGCTTAACTTGGCCGTTAAGGGAAGGAATGGGATTATGGGTTCAAATAATCAGGGTTTAAGTTCAATTCTAAATGACACAGATTGCATCCAGCTGGAGAGCCTCCATCGCCGAGGGCTGCACATGCTGCAGCTGCCGTAGGAACGATGGTTGTTTTCCAGGTATTTGGAACTTGGGATCTTAAAATTTTTGTTTGGAACCTGTCTACTTACTTCTAATTAATTAATTAATTGTGAGTGATGCAATGTTTGCATAGGGTGGTATTGGACCAGCGGGGCACTCGACAGATGATCTCTATGTTCTTGACCTGACAAACGACAAGTTTAAATGGCACAGGTGAATGTTAAAGACACCAACCTTTTTGTTTGCGGATGCATTTGCCCTTTTTGGGCTTATCGTTGGATGGATATGTGATGTCTCCATTTCTGCCATCCGATGCAGGGTGGTTGTTCAGGGGGCTGGGCCTGGTCCTCGCTATGGCCACTGTATGGATCTGGTAGCCCAACGTTACCTTGTGACTGTCTCAGGAAATGATGGTTAGCCCTTGGATGCTAATTCTCCGAATCACTGAATTGTATTTCCATAATAAGTTTAATGGCATTGCACCTCCTTACTATTTATGGAAATCCGTTTTGTTTTGACTAGCAAGTTGTAACACTCTAATGAAGATACCTGCTTATAAGTTATAACTGACTGCCAGTTAGGGCTCTCCGCAATATGTATTAGACATATCTATATAACTTGTTCCTGAAACAAGGACAGTTTCTGACAAAAGTGCATGCACCCACGTGCAAGAGGAAATATGGCCTGAATTTCACACGCTCTTGTTCAATTTATAAAAAGAAAACATGGAACTAACACAATTTCTTTGGTACAAAAACGCTTTCACTGCAAATATATATGGACATTTCAGTACCTTGGCTATCCATATTCAGTAACAAAACTATAGATAACTTGTCTATTATTGTTATATATTTATAGTTCAGCCAACATTTTAAGTAGCCTGAAGTTCTCAACCCATTAGAAGATTTCACGTGGGTTGTTTATTTATTGCCTTCTCAAAGGATTTCGCTAGCATGTTTTGGAATAACTTTTAATATTTGTGGGACTTGTCAAATAATGTTTCTTTTGGTACAGGAAAGCGAGTCTTATCGGATGCTTGGGCTCTGGACACAGCACAAAAACCATATAGGTGGCAGAAACTTAACCCTGATGGCGATAGACCTTCAGCGAGAATGTGAGTCAGTCTATGTACTTTAAAGAGCTTCACTGATTCAGATCAATTCACCTTTCATTGTTACATATTTGCTTATTTTCTTCTACCCAACCCCTTGCCAGTGGTCAAACTGACCTCCTTTTTAGTAGATTGGCAACCTACTATGTATTTGTTGTATTTGACTTTTTTGGACAAACTGCAAACGGTTCCATCTTCCAATATTACTCCGTGTTGGAAACTGTTGAATCTTTGTTAGCCTTGTTTTCTAGCTATATTTGCGAGCGTTCTTACATTAAAGAAAAGAAGGAAAAAAACTGGTAGAGACGAGCCTGTATTATGCATACAGTCTGGTATTTTGTCTTTTTACGGGTTTGTCTGGGTTTGCTTTCAGTTTCATGAAATGCTTCTATGCTCTAAAAAAACAAACATTAATATTTTCAAAGCTAATCAAGGGTCTGATTTTTGACCTGCCACTATTCCACTAATAATACCGCTTAATTACTTGTGAAATTTAGTGAGAGGGAGAGAGATAGAACATAAAAGTACTGCTTTATAACTGGAATAACAATGTTGAGTTCTGCACATAACACTATGGTAATTGTTCCGACAACGTACAGATAAATAGTATGCTGTATGTGGATGAAACTCACAGCTGCACAACATAAATGGTTGTTATGGGCATGGGCCAGGCCCATGCAGCAGTTTAGGCATGATAAATTAGGAATAAGTCACATAAATATAGGGAGATTATCTAGTTAGGAAAGAGATTGAGGTTTATTAGAAAGTTAAGAGACAGAGATTGGATTGGTTTATATAATACTAGAGACTAGTTCCTTATGTGTCTAGTCTGTCCTCCCTGTATATAAAGGGACCCCATGTACTCTATTATCAATCAATCAATGAATCTCTAAAGTTAGCCCTAAGCCTCAGAGCCTCTTTTAGCTCAGCAAGGAGAAGCCCTGCCGCTGCTATCAGAGGGCGAGTGCCCTGTCCCCCGGTCTTCGGACCCTTACCCTAGCCAATCCGCCGCCACCGCCACCGCCCCTGCCACCACCCCCTCTGCCATCAGCCGAAGAGATTTCAGAAAAATTTTGGATAGTCTTGCTGACTTAGAGGTAATGCTAGCAGCAAAGCAAAAGGAGACATCATGGCTGCTGTAGTGGATGCGCAGCTACCACCTACGCCTACAACAACATCAACTTTTCTCCCTCAACAACATGGCCTTACTAAGCTCAAGATCATGTTAACAGAAGAGCAGCTGAACAAGGCGTCGAACGTCGCTGTAGCAAGCAAGCCTATGCAGCAGTTTAGGCATGATAAATTAGGAATAAGTCACATAAATATAGGAGATTATCTAGTTAGGAAAGAGATGAGGTTTATTAGAAAGTTAGAGACAGAGATTGGATTGTTTTATATAATACTAGAGACTAGTTCCTTATGTGTCTAGTCTGTCCTCCCTGTATATAAAGGGACCCCATGTACTCTATTATCAATCAATCAATGAATCTCTAAAGTTAGCCCTAAGCCTTAGAGCCTCTTTTAGCTTAGCAGGGAGAAGCCTTGCCGCCGCTATCAGAGGGCGAGTGCCCTATCCCCCTGTCTTCGGACCCTTACCCTAGCCAATCCATAACAATGGCATCGTAAATTACAGCATGTAGCACTTAATTCAGCATGCTTTTATGTAAAATGAAATTAGCACTTCACAAGTTTCTTAGGTGTAGCGATTGCATTTAATTTACACTATTCATATAAACATGCAATGTCTTACTTTGTTTAATTCTAAATCACTGTAGGTATGCTACTGCCAGTGCACGCACCGATGGCATGCTTTTACTTTGCGGTGGAAGGGATGCTTCCGGGATGGTATAGTCTTATGCTTTTGTTACTGTTTGTTAGCTCTAAAATATTCTCCTTAGGTCATGATGTCATATTATGTTTTTTATGTGATGTTATGTGTCATTGTTTAACTACGGTCTGCTAATGCAAGAACCTCATATGCATATATGGTGAATGAAGATCATCGATGGCTTTATCTAATGCATGATTTCTGGTGGCTGAGAACATCCTTTCATTATTTAGTAATGGATTAATATATTCTTAGGATAGCTCCTACACATTTAATATGGTAATTATCAATGCTCTCTTCCTAATTTTCTATCTTTGCTAGTTGGAACTTTGGAGGGCAAGCATTTACATATAGCAAATGAGCATAACTAGAGAGATGAAATCTTTAAATATAGCTAATGGAATTGAATCGCTGTTTGTTATGGAAAATATCACTAGAATGAAAAAATATTCTATCTCTCTCTCTCTTTCTTTTATGCTCGAGTGGTTCTGCATCAAGTATTATAGCAAGTTCTTAAGCATGATGTTTTAGCATTTTTAATGTGTGGTACTGTTATGCATATTTTAAAGGCAGTGGGACTCACCCTAAAATTAAGATTGCTTTATCATGTCAATCAAGTTATCTAGTTCTATTATTATAAGATGCCGATTGGACAGTAGATTTGTGTGTCGTTAAATAATTTTATGTTGAGATTAATTTATGATACGGGCAATGTATGTGCAGCCACTTTCTGATGCTTATGGACTACTAATGCATACAAGTGGGCAGTGGGAGTGGACACTAGCTCCAGGGGTATCTCCATCTCCAAGATATCAGCATGCAGCTGTAAGTTAACCATACACGTGATAGCTGAATTTCTTGTTTTGTTGATGACGAATCGGTGCTCAGATGGTGTTAACGGGTTCTCCTGGTTGGTTGGTTGGTTTCAGCAATTACTTTCTTTCTTGAAAACCTTGCCTTATTTATTGATCTAATTTCTGCACTCAAGCACATACAATATTCTGCTTTTCTTCTATTGATGGCCTGTGGTCGTATGTTTTAGGTCTTTGTGGGTGCTCGGTTGCATGTTACTGGTGGTGTCCTTAGAGGAGGGAGAGCCATTGAGGGAGAGGGTGCAATAGCAGGTGAGTTTACCTCCTTTTGTTCCCACAGCTTTCAAATGCTTATTTATACCCTCTTGTACTCAATCATACCACACTTTCTGAAGTTCTGGACACTGCTGCTGGAGTTTGGTTGGATAGACATGGCATTGTGACCTCTCGCACATTGAAGTCTTCACATGACCATGATGCTTCTTCGGATCTACTTCGCCGTTGTCGTCATGCAGCTGCTTCTGTTGGAACGCAAATATACATTTACGGTGGTCTGAGGGGAGGTAACTGCTGTTGGATACCATTTTGGTGATTGGCTGCCTCATTTTGTAGTCCATCTGAAAATCGGAGAAACCTTTTCAAACAATACTGTGACCATTGTTGGCTGAACTGTATTTTTCCTTTTGCTGTCACTAGATGGCATTACTATACTTAGTATTTGTTTCTCAATCGAGTGGGGTTGGCAGTTGTCATCTTGATGTGCTTAGTGTAGACAATCCACACATGTTTAGACAATCAAATTTGTAATCTGGCAATTTTCTAACAGAATTGAAATATTTCCATTTTAACTATTCAGCATTTTAGTAAGGTATAGATATTAGATAATGATAGAATTTCCTATTTATATCAAGGCCACAAAAGTTTTTGTAAGCAACTGATGAGTAGATGGGAAAACGGCCTGCTTTTCATTTCCGTTACTTTGTATTGTTATATTTCAGTGTCAACTTTGGATTATTCCAAGTTTTACTTTTTGGTGTGATGATTGATATATCTCCAAATTTATGCTGTTGAAAAATCTAATATATGTTCTTTTCGAACAGATATTCTCCTCGACGATTTTCTTGTTGCTGAGAATGCACCTATACAATCAGAATTTACTTCATCTATGTACGACAGAGTCCCAAGGGCAGAAAATCAAAATAGAAACCACAATTTCAATTCAGATTCTCCCACTACAAATAACAGGCATGAGATAGCTTCTGGTTTCAGGTTTCATACTCATCTTGTTTAACGCTTCTAGAGTTATTGCGTTCTAATGAACTCTAAATAATTTTTCCACTGTTTTCAGCACGGACAAGAAGTCCATTGACATGTTGACAGAGGCTTCAGCTGCCGAAGCTGAAGCTGTTAGTGCTGTATGGCGTGCTGCACAGGAAGCATCTCATGCATCTTCAGAAGATAGCCTGTCAGAGGGAATAGGATCTGAGTCCCCACTCAGTGAAACTTCACCAATGCCTGAGGATTTAGACGATGGAGGTTCCCTAGAACCAGATGTGAAGCTGCATTCAAGAGCGGTATGCATTTTGATGTTTCTTCCCATTTGCATTCTTAAAGTTGCAAACGATTAAAGCATCCTCACACAGTTTTGGGGTGTAATACAACCCTTTCTTTAGTTTTTCATTTTTGAAGCATCAAAAAGCAATTCTGGAAACATATGCCCTGGCAGGGGATGTGTGTATTTTTCGTTTGGGGGTGTTTAACCTCCCCTCCACACGGGTTCAAATCCTAGGACCTAGTTGTGCACCATTCTCCTTCTTTAGTTGGTGCAAGAGCTCCTGGCCCTTTTTAGGGTAATTCATAATTTTCTGCAGTGTTTTGCATTGATTTGTTGAGTGGATGGATTACTTTTTCAGTAGAAACGGTTTGGATCATAGTAGCATTTAACCTCAAGACCAATTTACTCAACATTTCAACACTACATGATTGTAAAATGTCCCCTGTAATCAATTGAGCTTCCGTTTCCCTCTTGTGGTGTACATCTCTAGTAATTTCCTCTTGTGGTACTTCCCTCTCGATCTTATGATGTAGAAGCCTCTTAGATTAAAGTTGGCTGATTTCTTTCCTAATGCATTCTGCTTGTTTTGTTGATTTCAATCAAGCTACTGCAGTTTATTGATCCTAAATCCTGAATTCCCAATACCGTTTTGAAGGTTGTAGTTTCTAAAGAAGCAGTAGGAGATTTGGGATGTTTGGTCCGGCAGCTTTCACTGGACCAATTTGAGAACGAAAGCAGAAGAATGCATCCCTCGAGCAATGATCAGTCATATCCAGCCAAGAAAGCATTAAACAGACAAAGGTCCCCACAAGGTTTGCATAAGAAGGTACATTCCAATCTTTAATTTCTCAGTTTGTTGGAAGAAATATTTCCCTTACTTTCTTTTTGTCGCAGGTTATTTCGTTCTTACTTAAGCCAAGGAATTGGAGGGCTCCCGCTGAAAGGGCTTTTTTCCTTGATTCATACGAAGTTGGCGAGCTATGTTATGCTGCTGAGCAGATTTTTATGCAGGAGCCAACTGTTTTACAATTAAAAGCACCAATTAAAGTATTTGGTGATCTTCATGGGCAGTTTGGGGACCTAATGCGTCTTTTTGATGAATATGGTTATCCATCAACTGCTGGTGATATAACGTTAGTTGCTCCTGAACTTTTTAATCATATTTTGTTTTGAAAGCCTAGATGAAACTAGAGTGTATTAGATGTTTCCAAATGTATCCATTTTTTTCTGTGGTTATATCCTGCCAAATACTTTGAACACATGTGCTTTTCTTTGTCTAAACACCTGTTTCTATTTTTTTCAGGTATATTGATTATCTCTTCTTGGGAGACTATGTTGACCGAGGTCAGCACAGCTTGGAAACAATAACATTGCTTCTTGCTCTTAAAGTGAGTCTTTATTTCTGGTAATTGAAATACATTAATTGCTGCAACACTATTGTCATGAAGTTAGTTCTGAGCCATTGAAAACATATCCTGCAGATAGAGTACCCTGAAAACGTCCACTTGATTAGGGGAAATCACGAGGCTGCTGACATCAATGCACTTTTCGGGTTCCGCCTTGAATGCATAGAGAGAATGGTAGTTATTGTAATACTTTATACATATTTGAACTATAGAAGTTTTTTGATGTGGTGATTGCCTTAACTCTTATGCAGGGTGAAAGTGATGGCATATGGGCTTGGACAAGATTTAATCAACTGTTTAATTATCTCCCACTTGCTGCCATGATAGAAAAGAAGATAATTTGCATGCACGGTGGCATTGGAAGGTCAATAAACACTATCGAGCAAATCGAGAAACTTGAACGGCCTATCACAATGGATGTTGGATCTATTATTCTCATGGACCTTTTATGGTACCTGTTCTTATTCTGTTTTGTCTTCTACATTCATCTATACACGACAATTCATGAGTACTTTCTTTGTATAAATGCAGGTCTGATCCTACAGAAAATGATAGTGTGGAGGGTTTGAGACCAAATGCACGAGGGCCGGGCTTGGTGACATTTGGGGTATGATATGATAATTGAACTCTGCTACTATGCTTGTTGTTTTCCTGTTTGAATGCCAGCAACTTCAAATTAAATTGCACATGTTTCTTTATCATGGATGTTTCTTTTTTTATGAAATAAACCATACTGTAATCTCATTACTGACTCTTGTTAAACTTGTTCCTGTCTACTTTGCAGCCTGACCGAGTGACTGAATTCTGTAAACGAAACAGATTGCAACTAATCATAAGAGCTCATGAGTGTGTTATGGATGGGTTTGAGCGTTTTGCACATGGACAATTGATAACTTTATTTTCAGCCACTAATTACTGTGGTATGTCTCCTCTAGCTTCCTTTGTTATCTATGCAACCAAGTTTTGCTAAGACCATGCGTGTACCAGGTACTGCAAACAACGCTGGGGCCATACTTGTGGTGGGCAGGGGACTAGTTATTGTTCCAAAGTTAATTCATCCACTTCCTCCACCAGTTAATTCTCCCGAGTCTTCCCCAGAACGTGCCATGGACGCCACATGGATGCAGGTTAGAATGAGTATTTCTTTCTTCTCATTTCTCTAGTGAGACAAGGCAGGGTGCAACTTGATTGTGAGCAACATTTTTTTATCAACAATAACTAAAAACCCCCCAACATTAGGCTCTGAATGAATGGCTCATTTAATGATTTGTTTGCACAATTTCTGATTATATGCAGGAACTTAACATACAACGGCCACCCACACCAACTAGAGGGCGGCCACAGTCTGCTAGTGACAGAAATTCTCTTGCTTATATATGATACATCGCTGAACCACCTCCAGCTGCTTGATCCATGTTTCTTGACTGAAATCTCTTTACCAGTCGCAAGGTACATACATTATACCTCCAAACAACCTGCAGCCGAGCATCACATCACATGCCCCTGTTTGTCAAAGATGTTCACCTGGTGAATTAGTTCATTGTGACGCTTCAGTGTAGTTGATATGACTTCAGCTCCTCGTTGAGAAGCTACACAACTGTTGAGAGCTTCAAATCGTAAGCGAAGCTATGTGCTTCCCAGTCCCCTCCTCTACACCGATTTTAAAGGACAGAATGGAATGATGAGCAATAATCGAGTTGTATGTACTTTGGGTGGTTTACCTGTAACTTTAGTGTACATGATTAGTTCATTGTTTACTCAGGAGTAAGAAGGTTGTAATGAGTGAACACCATGTCCCCAGTGTGGGACGCTGCTTTGCACAGCGCAGCTATACAAGTTTATCGAAGTTAGATTGGACAGCGGAGAGCTTTGAGGCTTTATCCCGTTGCTCTTTGTAGAGCGTGATGAATGTTTGTAAGCGAACCGTGTTGTGATTAATTAAATTTATAGGTGTGAGAACAATAAATTATGTTGTGCTTAGATCAAGTTCAGAGACGATCGATTAACGTTGTCTGATAAACAGAGAGAAAAAAGGAGCGAGTGTTTGATCGTATTGATTTCTACTTCTTGTCGCAACTCCAATTGTAAGAGATGTTTTCTTGGATGATTTTTGTTTTCTTTTCAAACGAAAAAAGAACTCAAAAATGAAATGAAAAACTGAAACTAACTCACTCAAAATGGGAATAAAGAAACCCTCAAATATAACTCAAGTGGCATGAAAAAAACTCAAATCAGACAAAAAAACACTGAAAATCAAATGAAAAGAACTCAAATTTAACTCAAGTGGCAGGAGGAAAAAAACTCATTCAACTCAAGTGGCATGAAAAAAACTTTCAACTAAAGTGGCATGAGGGAAACAACGAAAAAAACTTCCAACTCAAGTGGCATGAAAAAAAAAACTCCAATCTCTAAAAGCAAATTTAACTCAAGTGGCATGAAAAGAAAACTCCAAATGGGAAAAAAAATCAAATCAAGTGGCAGAGGGGAAAAAACGAAAAAAAAATCGCTAGAGGGAGGGCTTGAACCTCCGACCTTGTGGTTAACAGCCACACGCTCTAACCAACTGAGCTACTCCAGCTGTGTTGGTGTTTCTCAAGTTATTCGTACATAACTATTTTACATTTTTCAAAAGAGAAAAAAACAATTTTACTCCCCAACTATTTTGCCGAAGCACTCAAACCCCTAAAGTTTTTCATGGCTCATTTTACACCTTGAATTGTTAAAAAGGTTCAAATTATTCCCTAACTATATTTCTCTTTTCTTTTTCTCACTATTATTGTATTTTGCATGAAATTGGGTAGGATTGATAGATGTATTATAAATTACCTATGAATATTTTTAAATTATTTTATTACTATTTACATAGGTTGGAAGCAGTAAGACTAATTTAACATAAGGTTTTAAATTTCAAGCAAATAGTCATAAAAAATTTAAACATATTTTGTAATTTTGATAATGGTATCATCTATGAATCTACAAAATTTTAACTTAAAATATGACTAATATGAAAAGAGAAAAAATAAATAAGCAGCAAAATATATTTTTAATAGTTTAGATGGTAAAATAAGTAAAAAGAATAATTTAGGGGTTATATGATCCAATGAGTCTAGGAGAGTAAAATGGAATTTTTTTCTCCAACTATTATATATTTTTTAAAAAGATCTTTAAATTCATACAGTAAGATGACTCTAGCCCGTCACCTTGATCGAAGAGGATTCCTTCTCTTATCCTTCCTCCTCCTGGTTATAATCTCTCCTTTAAAGATTTCTGTATTCACAGCTTATTTTCCATTTGCTCAAAGAACGCGTACATCCTATTATATCCCCTCCACGTACCAAAAGATTTAAGAGTAGTTTTCCATTTCGCTCTTCTGCATCAATGCTGGACAGGAAAACACTACGAGCAAAACTGCAAAATAATGTCATATCAAAGTTACACATTTTTATATTGAATAGTTTTCCATGTTCTTATATTATGTTTTATTGAAAAAAATGTCTATATAGAAATTTCTAAAGAAAAAAAGAAACAAATTTATTTTTTAAGTCTGCACTAATTAATAATAGTACTAGATTATTATCTCATTCTTTTACATGCGCCGCTATAAAATCAGGCCAAACAGCCAAACTCAACTCGTTGCTTTACGTACGTGGCCACCCACATCCACTGGACGACTATAACGTTAGGACCAACCCATACTGCTGCCTCTCGCCATCAATTCTGCCGTTCAGTCATCGGTCGAACAAACAAGTCGGATGTATAGCAGGGTTAAAAAAAAGGAAATACATGTCTCCCGAAACTAGAAACCGTGATCATGGTCTCTATTAAAACCCTGATACTGTTATAAAAAACATGCAAGATATGATAATGTCTCTTAAAAACATTAGGCTTAATTGTATCACGCAATTACAAATTTATCAATTTTTTCAAAAATGCTGTTACTATTTATAAAATCGGGTGGATGTCGTTATTTTTATCAAATTGGAAATGTGCTACTCCGTTACGATTTTTGTCAATACATTCATCAGCCCCATGCGATGTCAAACTGTGGCGGCGACCAAGAGACACCCGATCTCACCGCCCGATCTCACCGAGGCAGCATCAAACTGGAGAAGACGGAGAGGCTGAATTGAGTGGCGAGTTCTTGTTGGTGAAGAGGAAGTTTTCGGACATGAGGTCCCGGTGGATAAGGCGGTGGCAGAGCTGAATGACCTCCACGATGGTGCAGGTGACATTGATGGTGGCGATGCGGTCAAAGAGCTTCCCTGCCTTCGCAGAGCTCCATGACGAGACGCAAGACGCCTTCGTCCCTGCACACCCCCCACAGCGATATGATGCTGGTGCTCTTGGACATGTGGTGCATGATGGTGACCCCCGATGCACATCCTTCATGTCGACTGTCTTTCTCAGCTCTCCATTCGGCACATATTTGTTGTCGATCCCCTCGATCAGCTCGCACCCCTTCTTGCCTAGCACAGACAACTATCTTTGTCACCACCTTTCCCGTGACGCCCTTTTTCTTCCCGGCAGGCGGGCGGGATGGTGAGGAGGATAGAGGTTCTTGCTCATTTAATGGTGTGGAGTATGGATGTTGGGGCTGATGGAGGTATCAACAGAAATCATGATGGAGTGGTACGGTTCTAAATTTAAAAGAGTAATCCATCCATTTTATTCATGAATAGTAATATTATTTTTTTTAAATTAGCAAATTTGTAATGATATGGATCCATAATTAACAAAAAAACTAAGGGCCTTCTTGGAATCCCTATACACAACCTATACCATACTTGATGGGCTATAAACCACTAAAATTAATGGTAACCGGCCCATTCCATTGGATTAGACGGAGGAGATGCTCAACGAGCAGGTGGTCCACTGAAGAAGAAGCTGCCGACGAGTAGGGATCCTTTGTTGTACTATACATACAGTAGGTGTCACTGACACATGGACCCGAACCAGGTGGGACCGACACACCTACTGCATGTGCAGTATAGCAGAGGATTTGCATCCGTCGCTGACTCTAGCGCTTGCAATGAGGATAAATAGAAAGTAAACTACATAGAAAATAATTAAGGACAAGTTTAAGTGCCATATGATGATGGATCTTAACATACCCTAGGAATCAAATACGGAGGACACTACAAATCGAATCTTCAATTTTTTTGAAAAAGAAAACGGACGGTCAAATGTGCAAAATGTGCAGTTGAACGTTGGTGGAACATTATTAAACATTAGAAAGACTTGTGAAATACATTAAATTTGCTTGTTGAAACATATTTCAGCTTTGTGTATGAAACGTCCAATTTTAATGTATCTTTATATACTTAAAATATTCTTAGCTTTTTGTCGTCCATCTCCATGGCATCCTAATAGGTATCGTACGTATTTGTCCGTTCGTTCATCGTTGCCCTTCAAGTGCCACGCTGCTCTTCGTCTGTCATTGTCCTTGGTTTCCCGTTCATTTTCCCGTTGCCGAGTCCATGTACTGACCAGTGATCCCACTAAGTGTGTAGTATCTGATCCAATCTAATGTCATCTCTCCTTGCTCGCAATAAAGCATACCACAATCATGCTCTTTTTCCACGTCGAGGATAGAGACCATGGAGGTGGGAGGCCGTGATCACGACGAGGCAGTAGTGGACGAAAAAGTTGGCTGTCGACACAACTATAATCTAATCGTAACTTATAACTTTCACATAACTTTCAACTTACTTTAAAATTTATGTAAAAAAATCACAATATATGTATATGTGAAACATGCGTATACGTAAAACATACGTATATATGAAATGATTCACAACCATTAGATTTATTTTAAAAATTTATGTAAAAAAATCACAACATACGTATATGTGAGATGATTCCCATGTTTTATGAAAACGTCATGTAACAATTTTTTTTAAAAAAAGTTACATAAAAATTAAATTACATTATAGTTACAAAGTTATAGATTAATTACATCATGGTTATAGTATATTATAGTATATTTATATTATTTATTTTTTTAATAAAAATTTCCTGACAACCTCATGATCATGAAAATATCCTCATCACATTCTTGGTCTGAAGAACGCCACGACCTGCATATCTATATATGGCCATGAGACCTGATGGGTAGGTCGCATACCCGTGGATGTCGATCGTCGTCATCGTCCGTCTCCCGCACGCATATCCGTCGATCCCGCCATGCGCGGTCGCAAATTTGGTTGAGGCTCGGGCGTTGCCTCCTTGTTGGTCTACTCTGCTCGCCTCCGCGATGGCACCAACATGATCTCCTCGTCCTTCTCCACGTTTTTCGTCGATCCGTGCTACATCCTGGATGCGGAAGTGCATGAAATGCTGGATGGAAGAGAGAGCTAGATTTTGGAGCTTGACACCTGGTGACGCCCTCCCTGCACGGTTGCACCAAACCCCCCCCGGGGGCATCCCTCCTAGTCGGCGATTCCACCAGCTCTATTTCATATTATAATTTCATATTATAAGTTATTTTAAATTTTTTAAAATCAAACTTCTTTCGGGACTACTTAATTTATAAAAAAATATAGTAATATTTTCAACACAAAACAAACATATTATCAAAATATACTCAATGTTATATTTAACAAAACTAATTTGGTATTTAAATGATGTTAAATTTTTTTTATAATTTTGGTTGAACTTAAAAGTTTGACGTAGCAAAAAAATTTAAAGCAATTTATTATATAAAACGGAAAAAGCATGTTTATCTATATGGAAACTGAACCTCTCTTTTGTTTCTCATCCTGTACCTCTACGCTTGGACCAAGGAGGACGTCTTCCTCGTCACGTCTAGCGTCTTCTCTGTATATTGTTCTTGTGCCTCCTCGCCTTTCTCTCGAATTTTTAGTATTTATAATTTTTATTTTTAAAAATTTACAAAACTAACTATTTGTTTTGGAAAATTACACAAATAGTCTTCTCCGTTCTCTCGGGAGGACGAGATTTAAAAAGCCTTTTCGGAGGGCTTTTATCCGAGTGTGCGTGACAGTAGTTGGGTGTCGTCGCCGCGCGGGGAATATTTGCAGTGGCCTCCTTCCCGCGCCTTGGTAAGAGTGTTTTTCCAGTTCAAACACTTATGGATCGGAATGTAGAACACTTGCGGGGGAACACTTGTTCATCCTTAACTTCGACGGATCTGGAATGTAGAACGGTTGTGGCCGCAGTGTTGTGTACAATCCAGATATCCCAAAACCATATATCTCCTCCTTCCACGTATGAAAAATTGATTCTTTCTGTAGTACGGTGACACATAGATATACGGAACTATGCCTCGGTCCCAGTGCGGCAAGGACGTGTGAGCAAGGCATATGTCTAAGCTTCGGCTTCATACAACCGCAACTACAACCACCATCCGCATGAAGCACACATTCCGCACGGCTTAAACACGGTTGATGCCGCGCCTTCTCCTGTCGACACACATGATCTCGTACCTATAAACTTGGGTTCCTTGGGGATTACTCGTGTTTCATAGCCTTTAGAATTTTGTCTTGCATATATTTCGTCACCATGTTGCTAAATACAATGTTGTTATTGACCATCAAAGGGGATATTTTCTTAAATCTACCTCTAAAGTATGCCCGAGTGCCATGAAGGATAAATTCCACAATACCCACCAATGGAAGCCCCTAACTCCTCGCATCACTCGTTGTACACCTCGGCCGGGTTCGTTGTCATTATACCATATCGAGCTCCGTCGGTGTCATACAACATAGACCACTTTTCTTTCGGTTCATTCTCTATCCAGTGGGAGAAATTACGTATTGATGGTGCAGACCTCCTTCTCATTGTTGGCGGGTCATTATGCAATGGACCAAGAGGTACTGCAGGCTCGTCAACTGTGGCAAACGAGATTGCTCGTCGGTTTGCTTCGTTGTCGGCTCATCCAACCTTCTCCACATCTCATTGAACTTTTTCTCTTGATTTTGACCACATAGCCTCTTGAATAGATCCATCGGTGCTTGTTCTTGAATTGTTTGTAGAAATTGGCTCCCATATGCCGCATGCACCACCTACTCCGAACATCATGTCACCTAGCTGGAAGTCCCCTCTCCGGCCAACCATTCGAAGATAGTTGATTGCCCTCGGCATGTCGGCATGACGATCATGTATGAGACAAACATTGGGCCTCATACGAACGACTTGGCATCGAACTCTCTCCAAGAACCAATACCAACTTTCGGTGTTCTCACTCTCGACAAATGCAAACGCCATAGGTAACACTGGTTGTTCCCATCGCTCCAATCGCCGTCGTATCGACATCGTATTTGCTGTCGAAATGTTCCATCTATGCACGCACGGGCGACAAGTGCACAAATGCGTTGATGCAAGCACCAATCGAGAAAAGGCTCTTTGCAGCACGCTCTTGCTCGAATCGGTAGATGATGAAAAGGTCGAATGTCGTAGTAGGTATTGGGGTTTCTCCGAGCAATGATGGCTAATAGACGAGGTAAATTGTCATACGATGCTTCAAATATGCCATACCTCATCTCCAATATCTTTTGTTTCGCCCTCCAAGCCTTGGCATAGCTAATAGTATACTTGAATTTGTTCTCAATGTGCTTAATAATGGAGCCTGGTTCAAAATCCGTGTTTTTAACAACATGGTTGTACATCTCACCGACAACAAACGCCGAGGTGATGTTGCGGTGATACTTATCTACCCCAGCGAGACATGTGTGCTCACCAACAATGCTCATTTTCCAATAGTCACTCCATTTCCCTTTGTATGCATGAACGCGCCAGACAATCATCCTTCATACACTTCACATCATACACATAGTTCATAGACTTCACCACCCTAAACTCTCTATGCAAAGAGACCGCCCAATGCTTCACTGTCTCTTTCATGTCTTCCTTATGAGCATATCTAGCACCCTGGATGACCTCGTTATCCTTGTATTCAAATGAAACATGTTGCCCTTCCGAGATAACAAGCCGAGAGAAATCAACTTGTTCCCAATCGACGGGCATGACATCTTCTTCCTCGTCCGATGATTCATCGCCCTCCGCTTGCTCATTTTCAGAATCCTCCTCTCCATTTCTTCAACAATTGCTTCGATTCTCTCTCCCTCGTCTGCCACGCCAATCACCTCCTCCAAGCTTGCTTCATTGCTCGGACCTTCACCATACTCTGTTTGCATTGTATTACTGCTATCGACTTCGTGCAGTGCCACAAAAATAACAAGGGGCCGAACCTTTCAAGTGCCATGTCCACATAACGTCTCCACGACTCGGTGTTATCTATAGGCATAAGTTCCCAATAATATCCTTCGTTGCATGACTTACTACAACGGATAGAGACATTGTGTTCACTCTTGTATCCACTTTAAATCCACGTAGCAACCAACTATACACCGACTCAAATGTTTTCTCGTGGCCTATCGATGCCCTTTGATTTCATCCTAAATTCGAGATCTACACCTTACGGACCGTATCTAACGTTGCCTTCATCGTGAACTATACGAAATATGATCTTACTTGCCATAGTGCATGACAAACAAATTAAAACCGAGTTTATCCCATACTACGAATATGTTGCCTAGATGATTCGTGCCTAAGTTAATTTCTTTAACAATATGTTCTCGGTCTACATCTTAAAATATCCCGAATCGATATGTTCGTTTCATCTACCGCCAATCGTACCTCGTTCATTTCAATTTGCCAAAATTTGTAAACTAAATTAAATTAAATCGTACTTTATATCTACACATATTTTGATTATCAACGAAATTATACGTACGATTATCTATAGTGCTTACCATCTACTCACATAATTTACACATAGATCCAAACATATTCTATCTAAGTTGATCTATCTGTTCTACCTATGTTAATGTCCATTAAATTATCCTTGTTGATCTATCTATTCTACCTATGTTTCGTTGATTAAATTATCTAAGTTGATCTAAATTAAATCATCTATTTTATAAATCTATAACAAAATATTCAATAACTATTCAAATATTAAAAAATTATATTTTTCCTAATATTGCATTTACATACTAACCAAAAAAATAACGACGGGATATTGCATTTACCTCGGATGAAGTACGCAATCCAGGCTTCGCCGCGCTCCTTCCTCTTCCTCACCCTCTCTGTTCTTTTTGGATTTGGGAGGATACAAATGAGAACAAAACCTTTGACTCTCGGCTTATATACGCCGGGCAAAAACACCCTTCCGGAGGGCGGGAAGGGGGCCGCTGAAAAAAACCGGGGGCGCGCCCTTTTGCGGCGGTCCCTATATGAACAGGGAAAACGCCCTTGTTAAGAGCGGGAAGGGGCCGCCGCAAAAATACCGGGCGGCCGCCCTTTTGCAGCGTCCCCCTCCCGTGAGGGAGAAGACACCCTTAGCAAGGGCGGGAAGGAGTCCGCCCGCAAAATTTCGCCCGCGCGGCAGACGGCACCCAACGGCCGTCTGCCACGTCGGATAATACGCCCTCTAGGAGGGTGTTTTATCCAATCACGCCCTCCTAAAGAGCGGGAAGAGACTAGTTTTGTAAATTTTCAAATTCAGAAATTATTTTTGTAAATCTTTAAAAAATTAAAATTATAAATGCCAAAAATTCGGCGATGCTCCTGGTTTGGGCCTTGATTAAAAGAGTTCAAAAGAGTACGTGTAGTTAGTTAATTGACATCATATAAGCAGTAGAAGAAACAATATTGAGAAATCGTAAATTTAAAAAGCGTGAAACAAATAATCCACGGTAATAATACGGTGAATAAAGTTGAAAAGAACGGGCCGGTTGGCTGTAGGCAATGTAACGACACGTCTGAAATTCAGAGGCCGCCATCATATTCAGAGATAAGCATACATACATCGGATGCAGAGTAATATCACGTGTGCTTGGAAGGACCAATCTGTTAGCAATTTAGCATGAACCGTGCAGCTCGAATTCATGCCGGTTCACATGAGTACCCAAAATATTTTTGTACATTTAGTGACTTCTACCTCAATTTTGAATGTATTGTACAGCAGAAAACTCTCACTCTCCCTCCCTCTCTTTCAGTCTCTCTCATGGTTTCACATCTCCATGGCGTCCTGCGCCATATTCTGCAAATCCTCCTCGGTTAAGAGAGTCTTGTTGCCGCCGCTCCCCGTCTTATCGTAAGGCTGCGCCATCCTCCGGAGGAACTATTATACATGATGGATGTTAGAATATATTCAGCACAGAATGCGACAAGTCTGAACAATTTCTTGCATGAAAAGAATGATCAAATACAGGTTGCTATACAAGAATGTTAATCATGCAAATTGTGCATGTGTAGATGGAAAATAATACCATGGGCAAGAATAACTTCATTATCGGTTAGAGATAAATTTGCTCTTTAAATGATTACAAGTTACAGTACTCGAAGCAATTCAAACTACATAACACCTATCAAAGAAAAAGAAATGTTATGGAACATACCTCACGAGCTATATGCAAAGCCATATCAGTGCTCAGATTTAGGTGCGCATCATGTAAGTGTGACAGTATCCACCCAGGCAGTTTAGACCGTTTATCATGGCGACTGTATCTGCAGGTGAGAAATACCATGATATAACAATCCTTGTGTATGACAGCTTGGTCACCAGCAAGGCAGGGAAGGACAGGATGCGTGTGACAAATTAGAATTGCTTTTTTTTAACAGAATCAAATGGAAACATAGAAGACCTCAGGACCAAAATACCCAAAAAAAACTTGTAAGATGTATTTAACTAACTGTGGTTTGCCATAAGGTGGGACGTGATATCCAAGGCCCAGATTGCCTAAGTATTTAATGGAATAAATGATTATAAGCAGTAAAATCTGTTTGCTACTATATAAATTGAAGGGATATACACTTTTTTATTGGAAAATCCACCTGCATGCAGCATATTGATTCTAAAGATGTCTTGCTGCACTTCAAATTAAGGCACATTTGCTTCTACATGACCACCACATGCTAAATACAAGAAACCGGGAGCCTATTTGTTCAGCATATGCAGGTCGAAAATCAGGTTGCTAATCTATGCAGCACAAGAATTGGAGCTTTCTTGTCAACCATACGGCAGCTAACTATAATGAGGCTTTCTTGATGATCGGTGAGGTCCTAATTTTCTGAGTTAAAGTCAAGGCAGTGATCAAGTACCTCTTGTCAGCAAATATCATCATTCCATAATCTGCTTTAGAACGAATCACACGGCCAACACATTGCGCAGCTTGCCTCTGGCATTAACAGAATCCAAAATGTCAAGAAAACTTTGTTAGATGTCTCAAGAATAATAAAGCTACAAATCATCCAGCCCTACTTTCCCTGGCAGAAGTAGTATTATTACCAAAGCATCGAAGGTCAGGAAGTCACCCTCCTTTATCTGAAAAGTCTCTCTTAGGTACTCTAACCTAGCAAGTAATATCCTGCAGACAGTGTAAACACAAAAGAAGGCTGTCATTATGCCAGTAAGTATCCATGGCTGTTGCTATCGAGTAGATAAAGCTTTATAATAAGATGAACCATTCATAGGCACAGAAGTAATGCTCAGGTATAGAGATCAAGGGTTGCACAAAAAAATGGATCTTAAGTTCAGACAATAAGTCCTCACCTGCTAAGTGTGTACTGGAAAGGAACACCAAACATGATCACAAGTCTGCCATAGTGTCGATCAAAATCAATACCTTCGGCTACTTTGCCCCTGGATTGAGCATACTGGTAGTTAGCCATGAGTCATATGTTCATCAGATTATGTAGCCATGAGTCAAGACCACTTAAATATTTATAACAATAACACTTGAACAGAAGTAGCCAATCTACAATATACTGTAATGATGGTAAATTAGCTCGTGGTGCCTACTGGGTTAGGCTTATTGTAGCCTATTGATCAGCCAGATGATGAGCTAATGGCGGCAATTTAATCATATATTGAATTTTACACAAGTGTTGCCTATTTGTTTGAGCATTAAGGGACAAGGTAAACAATTTTTTGCAAGAACATTATAAACTTAAAAAATGTCTCAACGTATGAGTTCCTCATGTTTACACATCAATGAAATGTTGGTGGATGCCTGATTGGATGGTGATATTTTGCATGATCTGGCTGCTGACTTGGTAAATGTGGGACACATTTTCTGAAATTACTACTGCATTGCTGCACCAACTAGACCATTCATTTGTTTTGGTTAGCACATAATTACACCTATTTTTTTACTAATACTGTCTTCGTTGTTTCGGATATACTAGTAATAAAGAAACCATTGACCAACCAGCAATTATATATCACCTTTGACATAATTATTACCTACTTGGGTCGATGTTAAAATAGCTGTAATAGTCTCAAGCAATCCAATCAATTGCTCAGCTGAACACTGACACTAAATTTGAAGGGTGCTTTCCAACAGAACCAATATAAAGTGAACCAACCTGGCAACTGAAAAGAATATAGCACCTCTTCCACAATCACACGCCTTTCTGTAATTATCAAGAGCCAATGTTGTCTCAACAACATCTGGTGTTTCGATGAATACCAACTTATGCTGCATGATGTCCTGCAAATTGAAGTCATAACATTTTCATATTAGGTGCTAATGCATTGCGTGTTATCAAGGTTTTGCCAAGAATGCTGTATTCATGAGTACAGTAAAAGCACTAATCATGTGAAATCAGCTCAGGCAATGCACTTCTCAGCAGTACAATACACTGCACATGTAATAAGAACATGCCATTAGAGGCTTAGACACCATTTATTGCACTACAAGTGACAGTGTTCCAGAGCAGTACTACAAGTTTTTCCAACTGAAACAATGCATGTATGAAATTGTTAGACTTTATATGGTGACATAACAAGATTCAATGTCATAATCCATGAAGAGTTTTGCACTAGATTTATATTCTCTAGACTGCTCGAAACCAGAATAATGTACTGGTAAAGAAACTAACCTGCAAAATACCCATCTCATTCCAGCTGTTGACAATGCCATCCATATAAGAGTAACTGACAAAAAAACAAACTATGCCATCTGGCACAGCAGAAGCCATCTCCAGCAAGAGCCGACCATAATTCCTTACAACGCCAGGATCGCTACGCATATCAAACTTCGTACTGACAGGTAGCTGGTCACTGAAAATGTAATGGAATATTTGAAGTTATACAACAAGATTTTGCAATATCACCAGTAAGACTAGAATTTTGAGAGCCAAAACCTAATACAAAAACTAAACTACGTTCACGTGATGATGCTCTAAAGGATAAAGAATCATGCTGTGCTAGTATTTCAAATATGCAACGAATAAATTAGCTGCTTGCATTCAAAATAATATATGCCACATGAAATTTTGAAGGCCCGGTCCATACCTTCCTCTTGTCAAGACCATGGGACATATGCAATCCCTTGTTAAAGACATTGTGAAGCTCCTGCTTATAACAGGATTAAAATTCAAAAGGCGAGGGTAGAGGTCTATCGGGCTGAGAGTTCCAGAAGTTATGACGACTGTTTGGAAACGCTCAAAAACAGGCTGTATTGCGAGCGATGCATCATGGCAACTGAGCTGCAACACATAGAAATTGATTAGGACATCAATAATGCACTTTGACGACTTTTGATGACAGTTAAGATTATTGTCATATAGAGAAGAACGAATACCTGAATCACAGGGTCACGGATATCAGGCATTCTCTCATCATAGGGTTCTATTATTATAGAAAAGCCCCGTGTATAAGTTCCAATCAATGTGGCAAAGTCACAAATTGTCTGGATGTGCATGAACTCATCTGTATCAGTTATCTCCAAGGTAAGCATTAGAGAGTGTAGCCGATCATAACAAAACCTCAACATTTTCTGGTCGATTCCAGCCTGGGAATGGATTGAAGCAACAAAGGCGACAGGCATTTCATTCTCAACATTCTCTGTTTCCAGGCGTCCATCTAGGAACCTGACAAGCCTCCGCAACACAGCAAGAAAATGCTCTGCCCTCCTGATGTTTCCTGGTACAGCCTCCTTCAGAATGTCCTCAGGCAAGGCCGGGTTCGCGAGCCAAGCATCCGATACTACATCACAAGAAACAGTTTATCATAAACTATAAACTGTCCCAGAAAGACCACAACGGACAGTCTAAGACACAGAATTAGTGAAAGAAAAAATGGTACTCACTTGGCAGGTTTCCCCTCTGTGCCAATCCATCAACCAGCCTGTTGTATTCAGCACGAAGCCTATTGGCATCAGTGGCCTTGAACCTTCCTCCCAGATAAGGCAATTAGTGAGCAAGCAAGCTTCAACTATTTATCACAAAGTTGGATGCTCTTAAGGAAATCATAAAAACAATCCTGGAAACAAAAAGTTCATGTTTTTTATGCATATTAGTAGCTGCAAGCTTCTTCAACACCAGGTACCTATCGATCTCTTGCGAGATGCGCCGCAAGTTTCGCTCAGCACCTTCGAGCGTCTGCTTGCGGATGCTGACACTGAGAGCCTCAATGCAGACATTATCGATGTTATGCGCCTCGTCGAAGACGACGACGCACTCCTTCTGCATCTCCCTGGATACGATGCTGGCCACCTTGGGATCAATGAGGTATTGGTAGCTGTAGACCACGACATTGGCGTACTTGACCATCTGCCTCGCGAGGAAGTAAGGGCAGATTCGGCGGTCGCGGCCGAGGGCGCGGAGGTCGGCGAGGGTGTAGACCCCGGGGGGCATGTAGGAGGCGAGGTCGCCGGCGGCGGCGGCGCGGTCGAAGGACTCGAAGAAGTCGCAGAGCGGGGTGGAGTCCGGGTCGGAGGCGGCCTTGTCGCGGACCCACGACGCGGTGAGGCGGCGGCAGGCGGTGTCGACGGAATCGCGAGCGGCGGCGGCGGAGGCCTGGGGATGGACGCAGAGGTTTTTGCGGGAGGAGAGGCCGAGCGCGAGGAGGGAGCGGGAGGCGGCGGCGGGGATGTGGGCGAAGAGGAGGCGGAGCTCGGCGAGGGTCTTCTCCATCTCGTGGACGGTGCGGGTACAGTAGATGAGGCGGAGCGGGCGGGACGGGTTGGCGAGGGAGTAGGAGGTGATGAGGGAGATGAGCGCCGCCGTCTTGCCAGTGCCCGTCGGCATCTCGAGCAGCGCGTGGCCGCGCGCGTCGAGGGCGCGCTTGAGCTCACCCATGTACGCGTGCTGCTCCGGGTAGATCGCGGCGTACGGGAAGTGCACCGTCAGGCCCTCCAGGTCGAACTTCATCGCGGCGGCGAGGTTGGGGCCGGTGGGCCGCCGGAGTTTGGAAGAGAGGCTGAATCGCCGGCTGCACGCGCCGGCGCCGCCGCCGTGGGGAGGGGAGCGCGTGAGGTGTTCGTTACAATGACATGCCCGTGCAAGAGCAACACGACTATGGTGGCTAAGTAGGCCGGATCGATGTCTGAGATGGGCCGAGATGGGCTGGATTATGGGCCATCTCATGGCCCAATTACTACCAGTAAAAATTGATTCTGCTATAAATCTTGCGTGAACAATTCCTAGTTACTAATTAATATTTGTTGGTACCTAGTACCAACGCATCAGATATGGTTTTGTAGTAATATTATATTAAGGGCCTGTTTGGGACTATTCCACAAACTTTGTTTCACAAACTCCACCGTGGAGCAGCTCCACAAAAAATTGGAGTTTGTGGAGTACCTATTTAGGTGCTCTCATAACTCTACCTTTTTTCTAGAGCTGTGTGCGTGGAGCTGAACCCGTTTGGCTAAAAAACATGGAGCGGAGCTAAAAAATATGGAGCAGAGCAGTCACAAACACCCTCTAAGTCTTTTTAAATATGCTAGCAAGAATGCTTGTACGTTTACAACAGGTGAAGACAAACATATTAAACCACATGTTATCTCATGTTTTTACAATAATAATGACAATCACATGAAGTAGCTTATCATTGTAAAGATGTACCATCAGTAAGATCCATCTCCACCATAAAAGATGATCAAGTTGTGACGTAATGACCCAAAAATAGCATATGAAATTATGACTACAACATGAGCAGTCAATTATCTGTGAAAAAATTATAGTTATGACTTCCTGGTTGGACTCTCTCCATGAGTGGTTTATACGAGTGGTTTATGGACGTTGCATAACACTGTTAATGGTACCAATCGTCGTAGAGTTTTCCAAATGTTAGGGGTATATCACGTGTAAAAGATTTATATTTTCATTGCTCAATCAAAAAACATAATATGTAAGCAAAAGGCTCATCATAGCTTCTAGAAAAATGTGAAGTCAGTGGGTGCTCGATCACCAGGCCAGTTGCAACATGAAAGATATTCCCCTCCTCAATCTTAAATATAAACTGGTGAAAAAAGTATCCGATTGAGTGGAAGTAATCAACCTCAGGAATATGAATTGTAATGCAAAATAGTATAAATTAACTTTTTTTTGAGTGGGGGCTGTTATAAAACCCACCACGAAATCACATCGGTAACCAAATGCAAAAGAAACGACATCGAAGATCCAAACTGATGATGACATCGAGATATGATATTTGTTACGAAGTTTAGCTGAAGACTACGTCACTGGAGCACTGATTATGGGCACTACTCGGCACTACTCCCCGGTCCATTATAATTACAACGTATCAGAGTTACAATGACCCTCGACTGAACGTCGTTGGCAACCGCTACCTCTACCTATGTTAAGTCGTCATAGTTATAACAGGTGTACCTCTCTATTTTAGAGAGAGCTTAGGATAAAGTCCAACTATAACTCTACCCTACATCTACAACTCCATGTCTTAAAATTGTAACTAACTTCATACACATATTCGACACAAACTCTAACAAACTTTATCTTAATGAATATATCACGCCAACATAAATTTATCCCTTGCGCGAACCTCCATGTGTACCCGGTATCCTATATGCATTGATCATCTCTCGCAAAAAACGACCTATAATACTGCATACAAGCATGAGCATGCATTCTCATGCATATCCTTTCCTACATGCATGAGTAAGCACGTACACACATAGACATGCATAACCAACACCACATATTCATGCTAGTCTTTGATCAAGTCCCAATGCATCAATACTGTATGCAGCTTTGTGTGTTAAGTCAGTCTCAATGTAACGTTTCATGTCACTCTTTCCAATACTTTTTTATTTTAAAAGCTAGAGCATGAAACAACCAGTCTCAGTGGGATAATTTCGTTGCACAGTTTCATAGATTTTTTAGCATTTATTTTTTGTTATTTGTTGGGATCAAATGTGCTATATGGCTTTGTATGTGTATCTCTTACCACAATAGTCATGACGGTGTGCAAACCAAAAGTATCTTAAGGCAGCAAATTGTACACTGTCATATATTCAGGCAGCAAAAATTTGCATTTGAATTTAGAATACAGGTACTTGCATCGGCGCAATAACCAACCAAATTAACAAGGCATTGAAACAAGAATTGCACGTATATACAATCCAATGAGCTATCATCACAAAAAGGTTGCATAACCAAGGTTTTATCAATGTCTTTTTTTTCTCAATCCCATCACGAGGATCAACCAGTTCGTCGTGAGTTCATGACCAACCAAGAGGAGGAAACTAACAGACTAGCAAAGCATAAAAGTATCAAACCACGAGTCCACAAGAGCACGCACGGATCTGATCCTACCAACCGAACAGGGGCGGGGGCGACCAATCCCGACCGAGCTCGACGGACGCACGCACGCACCTGTGGAGATCTTCTCGATGCGCGGCGCTGTCATGGACGTCCCCTCCCAGCCGTCGCCGACGACGCCGGAGGAGGACGCCGCCGCCGACAAAGCACCCGCATTGCCTCCGCCGCCGGCTCCTCCATTGCCGTAGTAACAGCTCCTCCTCCTCCAGCCTCGAATCGAAGCACGGGAAGCAACCCATCGCCGCCGCACGCGCGCCACCACCCCAAAACAGAATCACCTCCATCCCGCCGCACCAAGAACCCACATCCCCCTCCCCCGCACCGCCCGCCCGCGCGGATTCGGCGAGCCACCCTCCCCCTCTACCCGCTCACCTCCGTCGCGTGGATCGAGGCGGTGGTGGAATCCGCCTCCGCCTCCGGCTCAGGGCGTTGGTCGGCTCCCATGTCTTTGGGCTCGTGCTCGCCTCAGCCGTCTTAACGAGGGATGCTTCTCGGGGACACCTCTTGCGGCGGAGGATTGGGGACGGAGGCGCGGGAGGAATCACGGTTGCGGTGGGAAATTTGGGCGAAGGCGTGGGAGGAGGTTGGGGCAGTGCCGCATTGTAACATCCTGGCCCACGGCTTAATAGGATTAATAGAATACTTATACCAACAAGTTGCAACTTCTTTTCCGGAAGATCATCTCCAAAGAACTCTGAGGTTAAGCGTGCTTGGCCTGGGGCAATTTGGAGATGGGTGACCGACCGGGAAGTTCTTCCCGGGTGTGCATGAGTGAGGACAAAGTGCGCAGAAAAGACTGGTGTTGGTATTTGGGGATGGGTGACCGACCGGGAAGTTCTTTCCGGGTGTGCATGAGTGAGGACAAAGTGCGCAGAAAAGACTGGTGTTGGTCTGTGAGGGCAGTCTAAGATCCTAGAGAGCTTCTAGATGTAGGCGGGCCCAGCCCGGGAAGGGTGGGACATTACAAGTGGTATCAGAGCACTGATGTTGGTCTGTTAGGGCAGTCTAAGATCCTAGAGAGCTTCCAGATGTAGGCGCGCCCAGCCCGGGAAGGGCGGGACGTTACAAGTGGTATCAGAGCCGACCCTCATGGTTTCATGGGGCTCGTGGCGGGTCAGTTGAGTGGGCATGGTGCGCATGGCGCGTGGGGTTTGGGGCAGCTGTTGGAGTAGTGCCCGAATTCTCCACAGTTGAAGCAGTTCACATTCCTTCTTCCTAGAGCGGCTAGGGTTGGTGTCGGTGTACGGAACTGAGGTGCAGCTGACCTGTTGACATGGTCGAGGGTTGGCGTCGGTGTACGGAACTGAGGTGCAGCTGGCCTGTTGACATGGTCGGGTACAGGAGAACGACCGGTTGCCGGAACGTTTGGCTTCCATCCGACGGGTGGCTCCCTTGGGACGCCGAGGCGCTCCCGAAATGGGCGGGCCATAGCAAGCCTCCTCTTGCGGTTATTTTCTACCATCTTTTGGTCTATGTTCAAGCCTTACGACCTTGTTGATGAGGCTTTGGAAGCTGGTGTGGTCTTGTCCGATCATTGGTCCTCTCAGCTCGTCGTTTAGTCCTTCGATAAATTTATCCATCTTTTCTTCTTCGTCCGCCAGGTCACTTGTGGCGTAACAGGCAAGCTGGGTAAACTTGTTCAGGTACTCTTGTACCGAGGTGTTTCCTTGGCGCAACCTACGGAACTCATTTTTCTTCATCCTCATAACCACTACTGTACGAAATTTTCACGGAAAGCGCCGTGAATTCTTCCCATGTCGGTTCTCCCAGGCATCTTGCCCGAGTCTCCTTGTAGGTGTCCCACCGATCACTTGCGGGACCTTCCGTGGCTAGTGGCGAAGATGACTCTATCCGCTTCTCGTACTCGGACGAGGGTTAGCTTTTTCTCTATCACTCTCAACCAATCTTCAGCATCCATGGGTTCTTTGGCCGCAGAGAAGGTAGGTGGCTTAGCTCGCATAAACTCTCCTAAGCTTGATCCTCCTCGACTTCCCGGTTGTTGGCGATTGCTTGGAGCAGCTGGGCTTGTAAAGCCATAACCTCCGCTAGAGTGGAGGGGTTAGGCTCCGGTGGGTTCTTGTTGGTTGCTGCAGCTCTGCGACGATGCGCCATCTGAAGGAGATAGATGAATTAAGAGACTGGACCCATTAAGATCATGGTTCCTAGGTGATTTCTCTTCAAGTTGTTTTTAAATGATCTTCAAGCAAACAAGCATGGTAGAATAAGCTCATTAATAGCATGCCATAAAACGATACCTAGGTTCATAACATTACATCAAAGGGGTACAATGGACTGTATATGCACAGTCCCACATGCCATGATACGAAAGCTACATCGTACTACTGCTTTTAGCTATTAGGGGGGGAAGGGTGTGATCCTTGCTGCCAAACCGTCCGAAGCGAGATCAAGTTGAGGCGGTCCTCTCGCCTAATCATCCAACCATCCGCAGGAGCCAGGTGCAGGAAGGGGGTGATCCTTTACTGAAGCAAATCGGAGTCCCCATGGCTCAGAGGTGGTGGCCTCGGAGTCCTGCTGGATCTTCCTGCTCGGTGGTCGGGTACTCTTCCGAGCGGTCTTGCGGGTGAGGGACCTCCGGTGTGAGTCGGGCGACGAGTGGGAGCTTCCTCCTCCATTGGATCGGTGTCGCTGGACTCCCACTTGATCTCCATAGGCTCCGTCTCAGACTCGGAGTCGGTGTGGATCTGGATGGGGTTCTCCTCTCCCGATCCAGGCTCGGATGGCACTGCTATGGAGTTTGAGGTGGGTCCCATGGAGGTGGCAGCAGTGGGGTCTATCAGGTACGGCGCCGGCTCTGTGCTCAACATAAAAGCTTGCTCCATCATGGCTTGAAGAGTGTCCAAGCATGCTGGAGTCATGAGATAGTAGTGGTCGGGCACAGGGGCAGGAGGTGTCGATGCAACTCCGGTGGATGTACCTGCAGTAGGGACAGGGCGGGAGCGCAACTGTTCCTCCAGCTGGTTAACTTGTTGCTTGCTCTTCCTGAGCTGCTCCTCCAGCTCCACCAGGGCTTCCCCACGGGCCATGTAACGGTCCGAGAGCTGCTCATATTGGGCACCGTTGGCCTGTAGTTGTGTCTGCAGCATGTTGATCTGATCCTCGCAGCTCTGGTGGCTCTTGACCAGATCATTGAGGCGTTGCTGCTGGTCGTTGATCTCGAGCAAAGCTTCTTCGTAGCAGTCATCTGCCGTCTCTGCTCAGCGGGATAGACGGGTGACCATAGGGTTGTAGCAGCAGGGGGTGGCTTCCACGGTGCAAACTGGGTTGCCTTCCTCGCGATAGGGGTGGTGCACAAACTCAGTCACTATGAGTTCAGCACGATGTATAGCATTGAGGCGAAGGAATGCTTCTCGGGCCGCGTCTTGAATGGCTGCTTCCACTAAATCTCGGTGGTAGCGGGTGTGGAAGCAAAAAGGTGTCTCACTCCCCATGCGGGCCTCCATGAAAACTGCTGCCTCCCATACTGGATACCCCTCGGAGCCATGCCTCCTGATCTGGTAAGTGGGTGGCTCTGGGTACCTTAGACACCACAGTAATGACTGAAGCTATGCCACGAATCCCTCATCTCGTGGGATGGTGATTTCCCAGACTCCGACATGGTCCGACATATGCTTTTGAAAGCAACTTAGGGTTAGAGGGAGAGAGATAACATCAAAATCATTTGGGTAAAAGAAGGGAATTAAAGGTATAGGAAAAAGTATATTTGTATTTTCAAAAGTAATAGTTTGCGAAATGGTCCTACGTAGGGATACTTCCCTTTAGCCAACTAGTCAGGGGTAGGGCGCCAATTGGTCTTATCCTACGGTCGCATGGCTCTGATACCAGCTCTGTGGACCCCCGTTTTTGGAACGGGAATCTTTCGTGTTTTTAGTACCATTTCCCTGGATCGATTAGTTGGTACCCACGAAATACAGTACTGAATAACCAGGTGCACATGCACGAATAGTTTTACCACGACATTATTACAATGATAGGCCCGAAGGCCATGTTCACCACATAGGACCTCATGGTCCGGATACAACACAAAAGCAGAATTTAGATACGGCAGCGGAGTAAAGGCAGCGGCATGTCGGTTGCCACAGGCAACGACTGAGGACTAAGACCTAGTAAGCGCCATCAGCTTCTTCACCTTCCTGGTAGTAGGCGTAAGGATCCTCCGTTTCTTCATTCCCAACATCTGAAGGTTTGTGCGTATAGCAAGGGTGAGTACCAACCGTACTCAGCAAGCCAACACGGAAGTGATGCATATGATAGGGTTATTCAAGGAATGGCTGGAGCTCTTTTGCATAAAGCCAATTTTCACAAATCTTTTCACAAGCCTAACAACTAGCCAAGTCAAGTTTTAGTTCCATAGTTCATTAATTCGGCGACGGTTCTGTCTACCATCCATCGTGATTCCAAGGATGGCTTCCCGCCTCCGATTCGTCATGGTTTTCTGGGGAGTCTACCCCTTCTCGCATCTCGAGAAGTTGATCCACCAGCGAATAAAATCATTATGCAAACCCATCCCAGCATTTTTAAGTTTAAAGTCTAGCCAAGCGAAAGTCTTATCACGATGCTCAATATCCGCGAGCACGGCTATTCGAATAGATTGATTTATTCATACTGCAGTGGATGTACACTTTACCCGTACTCCGTGACAACCCAACAAATGAGCCTACGTCCCAACACATGAGACAGTCATGGCAAAGCCTTTCGATAACCTCACTTTGGCAGTACCCGCTCCATGAACTTAAGCCCTCATGCACTCTAGCCGTCATTTTCTAGCAGTGAGAGGAGTTCTGGCGCACCCGGGGTAAGGGAAAACTTTCTCAATCTTTAAGTTCAATTAATATCGATTTAATTTCAACATCCACAACATGGGCCGCAGCCTCATCTTCATCGCACATACCACATCATAAAGAACCATCTATGCAAGGATACTGCCTCCGCTCGGCTATCTAATCAGCTAGGTCTATACCCATTCGAGAAGTACGGTTGTACTGGCTCATTTCCCGGCTATCTCATGGCTCGGTCCTTAATTAACCAGGGTCGGCACTTGCCTTTTCCGGAATCCACCCAAATCATCCGGCCGCCCCAGTCTAACACATTTGTGTAATACTTTTCAATGTTCATCAAACTTAGTTCATCATTCTCATGGCCATGTGGCGCTCATGTCTCCACAGGCCGCATCTCTACTACCTTCCCTAAGGTAGTTGCCCAAAGTTTTTCATAAAGTCATGAGTGTGCATGAATCTAAGTTTAGCAGGGCTAAGTAGTTTACCGAAGTTATTCTCCGGTTGTTTGTATCACTTCGAGAGTTACAAGGAATAATTCTAAAGGTAATCAATAGCAAGGTATGGCATCACAAGTATAGGTAACTCTGTATAGCATGCATGTTTAGGGTTTAAAATAACATCATTTCACAAGTGGGATCAATATGTTCAAAGAGTGTGATGACTTGCCTTGCTCGCACGCTTGTGGAGTGGTGTCTTCAACGGAGTCGATGCCGGTCTCTTCAGGTGCTACCCGTACGTGCGAAAGATCAATCGAATCCGATTAGAATCCAATATAACACCGAAAGGTCGAAAAGATCCGTAAAAGCCACAAAAACGATTTCAAGCGCTTAACCTAAATTCCTACTTGCATTTGTACCAGGATCGTCAGGGAAAATTCCAAGTTTTGACATCGGGCCGATGACTTAGGGTTTTCGCAAAGCGACGATCGCGATTTGCTCGAGAAAATAGAGTTAAAAATATCCGCGGAGGGATTTGTGCTTGAGGTTTTGAAGGTTCGAGCACGAAGTAAAACATATTTAAATGGCGAGGAAGAGTTAAACGAAATCCGGATTTAAAAATGACGCGAAACGAAATCTCGGAAAAAGTCGCATTTTGATTTTCAAATTTTTCACCGAGAAATCATGCTAGAAAATAATTTATTTTTGCCCAAAATTTTACTCAAATTTTCCCAAAATATTTTTCCAAATTTTCTAAAAATTTTTCAAATTTTTTTCTATTTTTCTTTTTCTCTTTTTATTTTTATTTTTATTTTTATTTTTCTTTTTCTTTTTCTTTATTTTCTCTGCGCCACTCTTCATTGCCCTTAATGTGTTCGTCCGAGGCTCGCAAAACAGAGCGGCGGCGGCGCTAGCGTGCGAGGGAAAAGGGGCGGCGGCGGGGCTTACGGCGATGGCGGCCCTCGGGAGGTACGGCGAGGCTCGGGCGGCTTCGGCGCACGGCGGACGACGCGTTGGTGCTCGGGAAAGAGAAGGGAGAGGCGGCGGTGCGGAAAAGGGCGGGGACTTCGGCCTTTTATAGCGCGCGGCGGGGAGAGGATACGGGAGGGAAGGGGCGGCGCAGCGCGGTTCGGCGGTTGCCATGCGGCGCGGGGAGGCTGGCGCGGCGCGGGCGCTTGCGATGTGGCGGGAGGGCACGGCGCGCGAAGCGGGCCGCGTAAGGCATCAAACGCGTGGGCGGCGCACGGGTGCGGGCGGGGTCCGGGCGGGCGCGGCGCGCGCGAGGGCACGAATCGCGGGCGGAGTCCGGCGTGGCGGCAGCGCGTGGCGCGGCGAGCGGGCGCGGGCGCGGCGGCGGGCGGGGCGGGGGCGTGGCACGGGGTCGCGGCGGCCGGGAGGGCGGCGCGGGCGCGGCGGCGCGCGCGTGACGCGTGCAGCGCGCGCGGCGCGGCGCGGTAGCAACCGACCGCGCGGCGGCGCGCGATCGGGGCTGGTACGGCGTCGAGCACCTCATGCGCAATGAACAGTGCGGTTTCATATTTTCCCAGATTTTCAAATTTTAATTTCCAATTTCTATTTTCCTCCCTTCTAAAACTTCAAAATAAATTTCAATATTCCAAAAATAATTCTTAACATTATATTTTCAACTTTTTCTCCACTTTTATTTTTCCACATTTATTTTTCATATTTATTTAAATTCTTTTTCCTAATTTTCATAATTCACCTATTTATTTTCCAAAAAATTCCCATTTCTTGTAAATCCCTAAATATTTTTATTGTTTATTTTCTACCCTAATTAATCTTCCACCATCCACAAATAATACTCTATTTCACAAATTCGCATTTTCATAAATTCGCACCTTATCTCCGATTTCTTTTAAAACTCCTAATTTTGAATTTTGAATTTTTCTCTCCGACAAACTCCAAATCATCCATGAACACCAAAAGGGAATTGATCACAACTAGATTTATGCAACTGAGCTGGCAAATAAGAAGCAACAAACCCGAGGAAAAAGCAACAAGCGAAGGTTTTTGAAAGTTCCGATTTTTACGTTCTGATTTCAGTTTCTTCAATTTTCAGGATGTTACACTCACAAAGAGCCAGGTCTTCGCCTAACCCATTCCTATAGAGGTTGCACAAAACACTCCTCCTTCCACTAATGATATCTTTTTTCTTTCGAAGGTGAGATCCGACCTTCACAAACTTCTTCCGACCAATCACAAATGAATAGGTGGCTCAAGAGTGACACATAGCCGTCTAGGAGTCCTCAACCTCCAAGAGTAACAGATCATGCAAGGATCTCTTGGGGATGAATGAAGTGCTCACAAATCTTCACGAAGACAACACAAAGCACTCACACAAACTCGAAATCACAACTCTCTCTCACACACACGAAATCCAAACTCGAAGATCTGTGGAGAGGGGAATCAAGCAAGCAAGGCTCAAAATTGGATCTCAAGAGTTGCAAACCAAGGGCACCATGAAAGTAGCAGCATTGTCTTGGAGGGAGAGGGGCTATTCGGACCCACGGCCTCGGATCTACCCGTTTATAGGCAAATATTCCCTTTTTCAAAAATTCTGAAAACACTTTTCGGACAAAGTCCGAAAAAACAGAACAACATAAAACAAAGAAGTCAACTTGGATTTTCGAAACTTCCAAAAACTTTTCGGACATATCCAAATATGACCAATAACAAACTGGATCGACAGATGTTTTGAGAACTTTCAAAAACGATTTTCAGATAAGTCCGAAAATGTCCATAACCGAGTTTGGCTTCACAGCCATTTTTGGAAATTCCAGAAATGCTTTTCGGACAACTCCGAAAATTTTTAGAACTAAGTTGGCCTCTCAGCCATTTTCAGAAATTCCGAAAATGCTTTTCGAACAACTCCAAGAAAATGGCCAGTACCATTTCTCAGTTCATAGAATCTTTCAGAAATTCCGAAAGTGCACTTTGGACAACTCCGAAAATCACAAGAAGAGAAAAAACAAATTAGAACCACTTCATAAAACATATTTTTGAGGACCCAACTCATTTCTCATTATCAATGCATCATCCCCCTTTATAGTATGGCTTTCCTATGGATGCAAAGTAAATTAGAATATACAATTTACCAAAGGTTCTTTTGCTGCTTTTAACCAAATCTCCATATATAGGATATTGCATCGATCATCAACTCATGCCAAACTAATATTCCTCCATACAATCTCAATTACATGCATTAGTCCTCATTAATCATATTATCATTAACCACCAAAATAATTAGGGGCCGAGATGCACGTTTAGTGAGGACGGAGGCGTAAGGCGAGGGGGAGAAGCCGAGGGGTACGGATCTAGCCGTTGGATCTGCTGGACGAAGAGCCACGACTGTTGGATTGATGGACGACAAAAACACTATCAATGTTTTTAGAAGGTAAAGATGAATATCTTGACTTTATTCGGTCAATGTATAGCTTTTACCACTGTTTTTTACAAGAATTTTACAATAACTAACAAACTTATAATATTGCAAAATTACTTATAAATGAAATAAAAAGTTTATTTTACTGCCCCAACTATATCAACGGAGTACTTAACACCCTAAACTATTTGTTAGATTATTTTGCCACCTAAAATATTAAATGATTTACTTTACTGCTTAAAATATTTTAAGATCCATAGATGACACCATTATAGAAGTTCTAAAATATTTTCATCACTATTTGCTTGAAATCTAAAACATGGATGTTGAAAGATAAGTTATAATGGATCTACCAATCCTACCAAAGTTTAATGCAAAATGAGACTTATATAAAGATAAAAAAAGGAGAAATACCGTTCGGAAGTAACTTGAACCCTTTTTAGTAGTTTGGGTGTAAAGTGAACCAAAAAATTGTTTAGGAGGTTAAGTGTTTCAGCAAAATAATTTGAGGAGTAAATGGACTTTTTCTAAATAAAAATCTGCCAATCTGATTTTTAACATTTTCAAACTATTAAATATTTTGAGAGGTATAGATTGTCAAAGGTGGTTTTAATAGTTTGACCAAATAAATTTACCATTCACATATTTAAATACAGAGGTAGTAGTATGTTTGTAGCGGATTGAAAGATATCCATATCCGAATGCATTGCATATGTCTCTATATCTATCTAAAAGCTCCCAATGCATTGCATATGTCTCTATATCTATCTATCAACTCCGTTAGAGCGTATTAATTTTGAAGGATTCTTTCATAATTTAGTTTAATTTCTCCAACAACCATTTGAAATTCGTTTATTTCATCAATTTGATAGAACAAACAAAATATATGTTTTCTCAAAAGGAATATAAATTGTAGAGAAAAAAAGATACGTAACAGATTTTTCATAAGGCTAGACTTCATGTCATACTTTCTCCAAAATTCCTAGGATAGCATAGTCATATTTTTATCACTTTAAGGGAACACAAGTGTATCTTTTTTATTCATATTGGAAATAAAAGTTGAAATGAATATGGTTTGTCAAATTTTCGACAAGCGAAATCTAGAGAAGATCGTTCGGACGTTCCATAGGATGGAATGCAGGAGGGAAAACCTCCCAAATCTGCAGTTATCTGCTTCTCCCTTGATCAATGTATATGTTTCTAGCTAGAAGTTTCAGTAACTGAGTTCTTGGTTTTTGTGCTAGGGGGAAGTTGCAAACCTTAATTAGGTTCAGAGAATTTGGTTTCAACCATTGTGTATGCGATGCTCTTGGACGCTCAATGAGAATTGTTCGTGATGCAGGAAGTATTTGACCGAAGATCTCGTAAGGATAGATGCATCTTGAAGGAAAATTGGATTCGTTTGCCATGTTGAAGTGTTGAACACCCTGGAATGATTCTATGTCCCACTATTTCATTTCTTTTCTTGATATGTTTTTCCTCAATTCCATATTGTTTCTTTTTCTTAAATCAAAGACTTTGATCAAGTCTATAGAAGAAAATAACACATTTAAGATACTAAATAAACACACTATCAACACATATCTCATATATCTCATGGTGGATTTCAATAAAACTAATTTAATGTTATGTTATATTATATTATATATATATATATATTAATTGATCAAAGTTAGAAATTTTCAACTTAGATCATATGACATCCTGACCCAATTAAAATTTGATATGTGTGACTCATAAAAGTTGTATGCCTATGTTTAATACTACATTGCTTGTTTAGTAAGAGTGAAAACAAGATTTGTTCCTTCAATCATATTATCCTCGAGTTAACCTTTTTACACAAAGCGACGATGAAAGTGTAAGTTGGATGATATATTTAAGTGGGTCCGTCTGTCGGATGGGCTGGGTTGCATAGTTATGAAGAGAGGGGCTAAGTGGTATCGGAGCCGACCCTCGCGGTTGCATGTACGGTACTGATCAGTGTGCGCGCATATGACGCATGTGTGTGAGAGAGACATGACAAGTGGTTGTTACAAAATGGTATCAGAGCTGACCCTCGCAGTTGCGAGTACGATACGAGTTAGTGTGTGGACATATGACATATGATGCATGACGTATGTGTGTAAGATACATGACATGACATGTGGCACCGATGCTGGACATGCATTAAGATACATCTTCCTCGACATTGCCTGTATACCATGTGTGAATATATGGGTAAGTTAGACTTGGATGGTAGATGTACTATATGGTTATATATGGTTATATTGTTATAAAGAGAAGGTCCATCCATCGGATGAGCTGGACCGTACGGTTTTGAGGGAGTTCTGTCTCAAAACAGAAAGAACTGGAACGGAGAGAGTAGTTAAATTAATTCTGCAAGCAAGTTTTCAGTTACGCATTCTTTCGTCATATACTTATTTTCTTTTTAAGGCGCCGATGGTGTTAATAGCGATGGTTTTGCCTTTTGTGATATCACTGTCGTGATAAACTTCATATTTGGATAAACAACAGTTTGATGCTTCAGTTTAGAATTTATTCTTGTCTTTTTCTCACATGCTTCTGTAATATGGGTTGAAATACTTACACAGTACACGTGCATGTGCATCACATTATTTGTCTTCACCATTTTTCTTTTCACGTGCTATTTCAGTGACATTCATTTTAGATTCATATATGTTAACCATTTTTATGCTAATTCTATTCATCAGTTTGTGTACAACTCTGCGCGTGAAATTCAAGAGCGGAGTAGTTGCATGGTTATATACATATTCTTTTAGATAATTAGCATGAGCTATATATGCCGCAGCTGGGAGATTGAAAATTCTCGTTATGAAAATGGAAATTTTACGTAAAAAAATCTTTACGAGAAAGAAATAGATGCTCCGACTAACAATAATCACTATAAAAAGATAACAAGGTCGCTCCTCTCTCCTAATAGATACTCTATGATACTATATTCGTCTCAAAATATATAAGAGATTTTGTTTGTGTAGACAAAATCCGTTATATTTTTGGAATATTACTTACTATCGGACTAATAATACTTGTTGTTTTAGACAAGGACACGATCTTTAAAAATACTTTTGACCATTAAATTTTATTACAATATATATAAATATATCAATAAATATATGATTTTATTGATCTATTTTTTAAGACCAAATCTATATATATGGTCATGGTCATCATATTTTGAAGAAAAATATTTTAGATGTTATTTGTAGCTTTAGTTTTTAAAGTTCGACAACATTATTATGCAAAACGACTATTATCAACCAAAAAAACAACATGAAGCAGGGATTCATTATGTGTGCATAGCTATTTCTAAGCCGCAATACGTTCCTTTTATAAAAGCAATGACTCGTTTGCTATTAGAGCATAGAAGGGCAATGATGCCAAAATGCCAAATACGCTCTCAAAGATTTTTCCTTTTCTGATCTAGTAATAACAAATAAAGGACCTCTGTTGCAATTTAGACAATTAAGCTTGTTATGACAACCATGCAAAAGTATAGTACCCAGGAATTTAAGAAAATTCATCGAATTGTATACACAAGGGGCAACTCCTTTATTTTCGAATTTTGAACTCCTCTTATATTAGTGTATAAATTAAGATTGATTGAACTACCAATTGTTACAAATAACTATGTTTTGCCTGGCTATGCAAGCGTAATGGTTATTGGTTGATGTCAGCAGGGAGATTTGGAACAGTCTGATTTTGTACTCGTTCAGTCCACGTCTGCTGCGGGTTGAATTCAAAATGCCAAGATATTCAAGATAATAATGTATCTTTAAATAATAATGAAAGCTTGACACTATATCCTTGATTGATAGTACAAATAAAATTAGATATTTAGATCAGTTTGAACATTTTATTAAGATTAAAAAAAATAAAATAGAGCTTGTGACTGAAATGCTACTTAATATTTTAACATATGTCCTCGATCCATATTAACTAAAGCACCCGTGGATATATAAGACTTTAATTTGTAGAAAGCCTTCAAAGTATTTTTTTTCTACGTTCTACATAAGATGTAATTTCATTATTTATAAAGTTCTCAACATCGAAAATTCTTCTTCATCCAAAGCCACTTTCATGATTTAAAAAATAAAGATACATATTTTAGTTGGGAAAAAATACTTTTAGGAGTATAATATATTCTTTCAGTCTACTTGGACGCAGGCAGCATATGATTCATGTTCCCAGCTAGTAATAAAAGTCTCTCCTTTTTGTCGCCTCCTCGGCTTCTCGCCTTCGCCGGTCGCCGCCCGCTTCTCCTTCTCCGGCCAGTCCAGCCGCCGCCGCCGCGTGCTCCTCTCCGGCCGCCGGCCCGCCACCTAGGTGAGGCAGCAACCTTCCTTCCTTACTCCCGCCTCCCTCCGTATCATAAGCCGTCATGGTAATCGATTGCAAGATGCCGCGCTTAGCCGGCGATTGCGATTCACATTGTGCATTTCCTCGCGCGAAATCGAATCAGTGCTCGGCTAGATGATGCCAATCGTGTTGCTAGCTCCTGGATGGTTCCGATTTCTTCTGGCATCGATCTTATCTGGATTACCAAGCAGACAAAATCATCTACTCGATGCCGTACACTCGTACTCCAGTACATTGCTTTAGTTATCTCCTGTTCTTGATTTCTTGCTTGTATATGGATAATGCCAGAGGGGACAAATGTAGTGGGGACTCATTGGTAGGTGGATACCAGGAAAGTGGTGTTGGATGGTTTGATTGGCTGCTTCCTTACTAGGCTATTGTTTGGGGTAGTTGTCTTATTTGTAGCTGCTTTTTTCTTTTTTTTAAAAAAATAAGACCTTACTATTTACCATAGATTGACCAAAAAGAATATCTAAGGAGCAAGAATGCAAGATGTGGTTTTGCACTTCCTTGTTTGTTCACTTGTTCAGGGAAGTGTACAGGTTAGATTCTAAAAGTTTTCAACAATTTTCACAGGGATTTCTTCTACAGCTGCACCGCGAAGAAACATGGATAAGCTTGACGGTTCTGCCCGTCTTATGATAGTTTCCGATCTTGACCAGACAATGGTGCGTAAATTAAACTCATCCCTTATCTATCCAGACTCAAGAACTAACCCATACTGTTATGTTCTGTAGCTGCAAGATGCTTGATCTTTTTTATTATTTGTTTGCAGATTGATCATGACGATCTGGAAAACTTGTCCTTGCTTAGGTTCCAGTCACTATGGGAGTCCGAGTTCTCCCAAGATTCTCTACTGGTCTTCTCGACTGGAAGATCACCCATCAGTTACAGGGGTTTGAGAACACAGAAGCCTTTGATCACTCCAGACATCACTATCATGTCTGTGGGCACTGTGATAGCATATGGTGAAGAGATGATTCATGATGTTGGCTGGGCAGAATTCCTTAGCAACAAATGGGATAGGGATATCGTTGTCGAGGAGACAGCTAAGTTCCCTAAGCTGAAGCCTCAGGCATGTTCAATGAATTGTATGATTACAAATCCTAAGTAGCTTTTCCATTTTAATGAGTGCACTAAGAGCCATATTTTTTTCAAAAAAAAAAAATTGTGTCGATGCAGCCAGATAGGAGTCAGGGTCCTCATAAGGTTAGCTTTTTTGTCGACAAGGAGGGTGCTTGGGAAGTTATGGATTCTCTTCCTGAGACTTTAAAGCAGCGTGGGGTAAGGCTGCGCAAGTGCGGGGGACTTACTTTTATTATGAGTGACATTGCTTAATGTTGTTTTAATTTTACCATGCTCCTTCTTTTCTATGATCAGCTAGATGTTAAAATAATCTTCAGTTCTGGTGAGGCCCTTGATGTATTACCGCAAGGTGCAGGAAAAGGCCAGGCTCTTCTATATTTGCTGAAAAAGTTCGATTCAGATGGGAAACCACCAAACAGTACTCTTGTTTGTGGTGACTCTGGCAATGATGCAGAATTATTCAGTGTCCCATCTGTTCATGGTGTCATGGTCAGTGACTCAGTGCACAAGGAATTACATGAAACTGTCCACTAAACTGATGGCAGTGGTTTTCGTTGTAAGCTTATTACAGGGTTTTTGAAATCATGTTCAGGTCAGCAATGCCCAAGAGGAGCTGCTTCAGTGGTATGAAGAAAACGCCAGGGGCAATCCTATGATGTTTCATGCAACCGAGAGGTGTGCTGCTGGCATTATGCAAGCTATTGGACACTTCAATTTAGGACCTAACATTTCCCCAAGAGATCTTGAATTCCCTTACCCGAAGTTAGACACCATCAAACCTGCAGATATAGTGGTGAAGTTTTATGTTCTCTATGAAAAATGGCGGAGGGGTGAGGTTCAAAAGTCCCCATCCATTATGCAGTACTTGAAAAGGATTACTGTAAGTACATTGCTCAGCTACATTTTTAGAGTAACTCACTCTAGCTTTGTTCATAAACCCCTCTTTTTGAAATCAATCATACCTTTTGTTGACTGCTATAGTTAGGTTATGAAAAGAGGTAACTATATAATTTGTGTCAGCATGTTATCTATAATCTTTCAAAAGTAATTTCAGACCATATGATACCACTGTCTCTTGTCTGGCGAAATGTACATATTGCTGATTCTTTTTTTTTTGGCGAGGATATTACTGGTTCATATTGGTTTCCTTGAGCTTCATTTAAACTGATCTTCTTCTTTCATGTGTGTTAGCATCCTAATGGAACAATTATTCATCCTTCTGGAACGGAGTGTTCACTTCATGCATCCGTTGATGCAATGAGTTCATGTTATGCTGATAAACAAGGGAAGAAGTTCCGAGCATGGGTGGATAGACTTGTTGCTTCATCGATTGGTACAAATAACTGGCTGGTAAGGTTTGACAAGTGGGAAATGGAAGGTATGTCCTCAGATTATTCGCACAGTAGATTAGTCATAGTAGTTATTCCGTCCCTTTTTTTGTTCAAAATTCCAAATGGCTTCTTGGCATAATTTTCCATTCTATTGTTCCATGAGTCTTTTCTTCTTCTTGTTTCCTCTGTCCACTTGTCCATTTTATTTTTTTCATTGACTTGCACGCCAATGTTAATGGTCCTGCTAATCTCAGGCGATGTTCAGTATTGCTGTCTCACTACTCTTCTGCTGACTATGAAGGTACACCCTCACAGGCTCACAGCTTTGTACATATACTAGCTGAATGTCCATGCTTTGCTACGGATAAAAGAAAATACATCATAATGCTGTCTAAAATAAAAATTTCATGAAATGTGTTACCTCTTTTTTTATAGAGAATGTTTACCTTAATTTGATTTTATATGTGGATATCCATTTAGATTTGATTGTTTGTTAATATTAAGAAGTTTAAGGGGTATTTGCAAATTTTATAATGGGAGTGGATGGGGTGTCAGATTCACTGTCACCACCACTATCTCATTTTACTAATAAACTATAGGAGTTTCGGCCAACACATATTAGAGTTGATAGTTGTTACATATACCGGACTGTTTTAATTCGACTCTATGCATATTCAGTATAGACATCATAGTCGGGAAACTTCATTTTATCTAAAAAAGGAAAACTCATTCACTTTTTTAGAGACCTTATGCATTATAGAGGGGATGGTCACTTGCTATACTGGAGAACCTGTATAATTTGGAAGTCATGAAGAAGTATATTGGGTATGACCAACCCTGAAGTTGCTTAATTTTGAATGTAGGATTGTTGCACTGACAACAAAGGGCCCACATGACAGTGAGTAGGTGATGGTGGCAGATTCACTGCCACCACAATTGCAGTCTTTTAGAATTGTATAGAGTATAGATAGAGGGGATAGTCACTTGCTATACTGTAGAACCCTGTACAATTTGGGAGTCATGGAGAAGTATATTGGGTATTGACCAACTCTGGAGTTGCTTGAATTTTGAATGTAGGATTGTTACACTGATAACAAGGGCCCACATGACAATCAGTAGGTGGTGGCCACCATTGCAGTCTTTTAGAATTGTATAGATATAGATTTCTATATCCTTCATGTTTACAGACTTTCTTGTGTACATCTATGTTCATATAAATCTATATGTATCCCTAAATAAGGGTATCTGCTTAACTCGCAGCCTGAGACTGAAGATGGCTTCGAGATTACACACATCCACAAGACCTGGCTTGAAGGATACTCCGCAGGCAATGAGCATGCATGCATCCTGTAGGCCATTTAAACACAGTCAACTTACACAGAAACACGAGGAAATTTTCATCAGGAGTCAAGATAGAATAACAAGTGTACTCACTGTTGTGTGGATTTGATCCCAAATACTCATAGTGCTATCCTGGGGTACTCACAAATGGTTTGATGCTCTTTCTGATTCATGTATAAAGAACAACATGCAGTCCATAAAATTAAGCAAATAAACTCGCTGTACTAGAAATCTTCTCGATGTACATGGACCTTGATACTTTCTTAAAGCTCTTTTTAGGGATGTCATTTCATATTTTTGGCATTCTTTTCTGTGGTTAGCTAGACGCGGAAACAACTTTTCAAAGGTGAAGATGAGGGGGAAATATTAGGTGAAAAGTAGCTAAGTGTTGGAAACTCGTAAAAACATTACCTAAAAATTTTGTAAATTCATTAAAAAAACTAGATGTAGATATGAAATATATTTTCATCAAATCTTAAGTCCAAACTTAACTTTATTTGCGAGAAAAAAAATGATTGAACAGTGTATTGTTACTATTCACCTGAAATTTGTTTTTTTTTCTCTCAAATAAAGTTGAGTTTGAACTTAACATTTGATAAGAATGTATTTTATATCTATATCTATATCTAATAATTTTTTCATAAATTTACAAAAATTTTAGATTTGGTTTTCACAAGTTTGCAAAGTTAGTTTTAATCGAATATGTTCTCAAATATGAGATGACATTGATGTGTAATGTATAACCAGGTGCTGGAAAAGGTCAGGCATGTGTGTGTGTGTGTGTGTTGTCTCAAGAAGCTCAATGCAAATGGAAAAACACCCAGCAATACTCTGTTTTGGTGACTCTGGCAATGAGGCACAATTATTTCACAAAAGGATCTTTACAGGTTGTGGATGCACCTGGAAATCCTGGTTGTAAATTGGCAAAATACCTCACCTCTGCAATTGGTTTTTAGTAGTGCAACCAGCAGTTTCTTCCAAAACCAAGCAAGCCATCAAGCTGGAGAGACATGTCCAATTTCTGCTGTGCATTGGTAGAAACAAATTCCCTGCCTGTATCAAAACATCAGAATTTATGTTCTTTCAGGCTTCAGCTATATTTTGCATAAAATGATTGGTCTGAAACTCTGATCGATCACATTGCACAGAGATGCAAGGGAGCCAAATGTTCTTGTAGTTATTACATCGCATACACTTTACTTACGCTACTGCATTGGCCTTCACAGAGAGAGAGGCGAGGCTACATCTGCTCCGGCGCCGGCGCCGCCGCTGGCGTGGCCGCCGTAGTGCAGCAGCGAGGTGCTGTGCCGAGAATCGATACGGGCTTTATAATGGGCTTGATGTGGCGGCCCATGTATGCTGGGCTGGAACGGGATTATCGTTTAAGTGCGGCCCATATTGATTGGGCCGACTTTCGACTTCATCTTCCACAGCGTATTCTCAAATTTTGCCATCTTTAAAGGACTTTGACACCTTTTCCTTTTACGGGAGAAAGAAGATTTGTTTTACTCGTATGCCATTTCTTGCCTTCCTTAGTTTAAACTCAGACACTTGTATCAGCCTAAACTTGATCGAAAGTGAGTAAAACAAACAAGTGCTATTTCCTGTACTTCTTAGTTCAAACTCAGACACTCGTATCAGTAAAACGAGTGGCATCTCTTCATTTTAAACGAGTGGCATCTCTTCATTTTGTTTTAGCTTCTGCCCCTGTTTATCTTCTGTACCCCGGGTTTACCAAACCTTGCGGTTAACATACTCCGGTAACCACATGATTATCATGGTTACCACATGTAATTATCGTTTTAAATTTTGAAATCGATGTATACGCCACATATGATTTTCATGGTAATGACGTGATTACTACAGTAACCGTTTGGTTATCACAGTAACTGCCTTACCGATGGTAAACCAAAAATGATAAAGTAAAACCCTATTGTACGTGGCCGAAGAGACGCAGCGTTAAGACAGCAGGCCGTTTTACAGATGAAGCAGCAAGCGACAAACAGAAGGAAAAGGGGAACAAAAGCTTGTAATAATGATCTCATATTTATATACTCTGCACAGGAGAAAAGATCAAACAAAAAACACGCTGCTGCATAGCTTCGATCCTCCCCTACCCCCACATATAACTATCAGTCTATCACGCCGGCCGCCGGCGATTCAGCGATCCGGCAGCTGATGCCCACCATCAACCACTATGGACAGCTCGCTCTCCACGCCAGCGCTGGTCGCCGGCGCCATCACCGCCGCCGCCTCCGCGGCCACATGACGGCCACATGAGAAGCGCCATTCTCGGTGGTGCTCGCCATGTCGTCGCCGCCGCCATGCCGAACCACCAGCAGCCCCTGCAGCCGCAGCAGGTAGCTCTGCCCCACCGGCTGCGACGACCTCACGTACCGCGTCGCCGTCACCTCGCTGGCTGACGGCCGGTCCGGCTCGGAGGATGGCCGGAGGTTGTTGAGCGCGCTCAGGTCAAGGTTAGGGAAGACGGAGCACCGGCACCGGGGGCACTTGACGTTCAGCCGGAGCCACTGGTCAATGCACTCCACATGGAAATTGTGCGCGCATGGGAGCCCACGGACCTGCACAATGGATTGGGAGAAGCAGCATATGTCAGTTTCCCTTAGGATTGGTACAGTTAAGCTCAAATCATTTTTGGTCCAATTTTGCCACCCAAACAAACAAAATGCTCACTTCTCATCACATCTCTCTTTTTTATCTCTAGTATTACAATTTGTCTTTTGGAACTTTTTGATTCACAATTTGCATAGGTTGGAAGGACCTAATATAAATTTAAATATAGAGATTTAAGACTGCACACAAACTTTCAAGATAAAAGTTTTTAACAAAACATTATGTAGCGTAGCTTATGTTGTCATCCGTGGTTGTACAATTTTTAGCTTAAATATGACTTGTATAAAGACAGAAAAAGAGAAGTGTAATAAAGAAGTAAGATGGGCTGTTTTTAGGTAGTTTAGGGGATAAAATGTCACAAAAATAGTTTAGGAAGTTATTGCTCTGGCAAAGTAGTTCAAGGTGGTAAAATGGATTTTTTCCCCAATGGAATTCATGCCACATATACACTCACATGAAGAAGCACCACGTGCAAACACTAGTTGAGTTGCAATTCAATCAACTTCTCTACTTGGTGTCCATAATTTACCTCGTTGCCGACATGGAATTCCTCAAGGCAGATTGGACACTCGCTGCAGTCTGTCGGAACAGCTTTCAGTCTGAACTTCGGGAGTTCTTGAATCAGTGCCTCCACTGCCTCTCTCTGCACAAAAAGGGCCAAATCAAAATCAATCTGCTCAATGACACTGTGGATTCCAGTGTTACAGCAGTGTTCAACAATGATCCCAAATGTATGCATTTAGGCAATATTGGAAAGAAAGGAATCTAAATGCCTTTGATCAGGAAACATCACTCTCAGTTAGATTATCACAAAAAGTTCTGCCAGTGCTTGGCAACAAGCCCGGGCAAAAGAGTGACGGTTCCTAATTAGTACTCCCTCCGTCTCAAAATATAACAACTCTTAGCTTCCAGGATTTGTCCCAAAATATATAACTTTTTCTCCACCAACATTCTCTTCTCAACTAATCATAGCCCTCCACCATTCAAATTTTCCATTTACCTTCACTTCTCATCCAATCACAACCTTCTCCCATTTAATTCTACCTACTTTCTTAATAACCGTGTCCAACCGTAAAAATCCTTATATTCTGGGACGGAGGTAATAGTTTCTTTCCTGTCCTTTTCTACAGAAGCTTAGGCTGTGTATTGAGCTCTATTCCTTGTACTCTGTCTGTTGTACTGACCTTTGCTACAAATCCAGAAGTCTTCAGAGACTTCTTTGCATCTCTGAAATCACTAGCAAATAAAAACATGAAAATTTTGTCTACCTAGATTAGACCAACAACTAACAATAATATGACCCCTTGAATTGAATATACAGCGGAATGCCTAAATGAAAGCAAATAACAGAATCAATCAAAACACACTTTAGCGATATGTTGAAAGGCGATTCATCAAATTGTGCAAAGCAACTCACTTGGGCAGCTGTTAAATAAAGACCAGGATGATATGCAGTATCTTGACCCATTCCTCTCATTTCCAAGCCAACGGCCTCAAATGCCCAATCAGGCACACGGATCATGTCAACCAAAACCTATAGATGATGACATGGAAAAAAAATATGAAATCATCCCTACTTAAATATAAAGCTACTAGTTAAGACAAATAAAGCTTCAATTGTGATTTGCCATAATGCAAGAGTTGCACATACTGAATTAAACAGGTAAGCATGGAAAAAAGACAGGCAGGGCTGTAGTTTCATATGTTTCAAATTTCTGCCATCAACAGTTCACTGGACAAAATCAGCGATGAAAACGAACGAAAAATCTTACCCCATATTCAGAGACTGGTATTCCCTGTTGTGCCCTCTGCTGGAGAGCATGCCTTCGGCTTAGCCACTGCAACAAAATTAAAATTAAAACATGGCGATATGCCCTCTGTGAATTTAAATATGCTTGACTAACAAAAGGTCTAAAGCCAGTACAACCATGAGGATTAGAGTTCTGCTATCAATATGGCTTCTGCACTAACAGTCAATACTAAGAAAGACCTAAACAACCCTTCATGCTTTAGTTAATTGGATATGATTTCTAGATGATGCAAAGAAGATATGAAATTATGACTACACCAATGCCGAATAACAATTCTCTATAACTAAAATCTTAACATATTCAATAAATGACATCTAGATATGGTATGTATGACTGATGATGACAGTTAAGAAGGCTGAATTTTTGCACAGTAATCGTGGATAAGCTGATGAACGACAATATGTGGATCCTCATCCAATGCAAGGTTGCAGTTTGTACTGATAAATCTCACAGCAGTACCTTTCCAACAGCCACACATGCAATACAGGCGAGACCACAGTAGCTGAAAAGCAGCCATATCAGGAAGCCCCATTTTTGTCCTTCCTCGGGTAACTACAGATAGAGTGAGTGTACATTAAGTAGAAATTCTATATACTTGGTGATGTGTATAATACTATCATCCACAATAAGAAAACTTACACAGCCTCTAGCAGTGCTAAACCACAATGTTCCTATCACAGTCCAAACCCAAAGAAAGGGATAGAGAAGAAGCACAAGAACCGACAAGACAACAATTCTCCCACAAAAACGAGCATATCTCTGTTGCCATCCAAGATCCCTACAATTACCAACCACAAAAAAGACAAAAGTCGTTGATGTACTTTGGAAAAGTTTAGAAGGTAAGCACCAACATAACAAAGGTGGAAATTGGCAAGTTAGCAACTCTGTTTTGTAGGCGATCCTCAAGCCTGTTACAGCTGTAAGAGGAAATACTTATGTGTTGTCCTATTGCACAGTGTTGATATAATCATACAAACACCTATTGCATACTGTTTCTTTATCACAGAATAATAAATTTGTCATCTGTAATCCTTTGGAAAGAAGGTAGTGTTGTGGCAGGGAATCTGCTGCCAACTCCTCCACTAATTTCTTACCAATTGCTCCCTTAATTTCTGAATATGACACTGCAGGCCTTCCAAATGTTGGGTTCTTTTATTTGGCTTTCTAAATTCGCAATTCTACAGGGAAAGGTTGAAGATGACCAAATTTTACAAATAGACATGAATAAACATTGTGAGGTGCTTCTCCTAACAGAAAAAAGAGGTTGACAGGTTAAATGCAACAATCACATCTATATGTTCCGAAAATGCAAACAGACTTAATTTATTCATTTTATCTGTACCAGACATGTAGGCATACAGCTACTCTTAGAAAATATTCTAGAGCAGATTATGTTTATACTTTGAAGTTCAACATTACACGTTAAAATGATAATACTACAAAAATTTGAATACAAATTTTTTCACCAGCATATGATTGCAACTCTTCAAAATAAGACAGTAAGTTGGGCAAAAGAAAATAATACAGCAATGGCTAAATAAAAAGAAATTGAGACTTCTATCCTCTGAAATGTTGAAACTATAAACTATATTGTTTTGCACCATGAATTCATCCAAAACTAGCAGACGGTTAAAAGGTTATATCTGATCTACTAAGGTAATAACCATGCAAAGAGCCTGTTTAGCCTTATGTCTCTTCATAACCATATAGTAATTAAAAACGATTACGGAAGTTATAGTTTTCTCGTTTAAAGACAAGGGAGGCTGAGGTTGCAATCAAGATGGTCAAGACGAAAATTGGCCAGGTTGCCGATTACAGGAGTTCTCCCAAAGGGTACAAAGCTATCGTCAATTGTTTCTCTTCTTCCTTTCTTGCTGGGCTGCTTTTCTCAATTTTCGGGTGACATCAAAATTTCCTGTATGCAAATTTCGTACTAGACCATAGTTAAAAAGAACTAAACCCACTGGTAAGTTTAGGGTCACAAGGGTGTCAGACTTGTGCATTTGTTTTGTCTAGCAGAACAGAACAGTCCACCCAAAAGCAGATAAAAATGATAACCACAGTCTGTTAGCCCTATGGTCCATTTGTAGGTCCACCATGGGTATATTGTGATAGAAGAAGTGATGTTGAAATAGATGGAGATGGTAGTTATAAACTTACAATCCCATGCCAGCGGCAAGGCCGTTATCGACGAACATGAGAAGGCGGAAGATGAAGACAGTGGTGTAGTCAACCTGGGAAAAGGCGAGAGGGTGAGATAGAGGAATAGTAGTTTGATTTCAGATAGATGTTGGAATGAGGAACTGACCACAATCCATATGTGCAGCGGGTGGGCGCAGAGGCGATACCTCTTCCAGTTGATGGAGACGATGATTCTGGACAAAGTTGAGGAGGAACAATAGCAATGAGGAAAATGTATCAGTAAAATGCACATTGCACTGGGTAAATGTTTCATTTTTCCACCAGATTTAGTCTAAACTTTCACTTTGCATTCACATAACACCCGCCCAACCCACTTGGGTGAGATCTAGCGCACCTAGTCCGGCGCAAAGTGAAACGTAGGTTAATCTAACTGGTGCAAAATGTAATCGACTCTAACAAAAACTGAACGCGCGGCGAGCGAAATTCTAATAAAAACTGAAAGCATGGCGAGGAAATGATGAAAGGATACAGGCTGGTGGCGAGCATGGAGAGAAAGAATCCATCGTACCTGAAACCAATCAAGCAAAGCAACAGATGAATAGATTTCTCAAAGCATATTACAGTCATAGCATCGGACAGGGAGGGGGGAATGGAGATTAAGTACCACTTGAAATCGACCCCCCTAATCGCCATGGCCTGGTAGCTAGATCTGGCCGGAGGAGCACGGCAGCATCCACGCCCCGCACTCCACTCACTTCAACTCCAGCTAGGGTTTCTCGCGAGGAGAGAGCGGCGTCGGACTGGGCGGCGGGGCGACGCGAGGAGGAGGGAGCTGCGGCGCCCCTCCCGGCGACGCGAGTAGGCCCCGCGAGGCGGGAGCGGTGGCGGCGGCCGCTGCGGCGCCGGGAGGATCGCGAGCCGCGAACGCGCCGGAGCGAGGGAAGAAGCTTTTCAGCGGCGAGTTCGTCGTCAGTGGCAGCGGAAGGAAAAGAAAGTGGGTGCGGGGGTTTCACGCTGTCTTGATCCTGACGCTTCATCTCTGATCCGACGGCAGATGAGATGCGACCGAGCTGAGGAAGAAGGTGAACTACTGCATCTACCCGTTGGAAGACGGCATTTGTACTACCTGAAATCAAGCAAAGGAAAGCGATACATAGATAAATTTCTCAAATTATATTTGTTTGTCGAGTAAATTTTATAAAATCTAACCTATTATCTAAATTACACAAAACCACCCAAATTTTTTAGCATGTGCCATAAAACCCCGGGTATCCTAAAGTTTCATATAATAACGCCATTAACCAGCTTATTTGAGACACAAAACCACAAAGATTTTGGCACGTACTGCGTCACCCAAGCTATCCTAAAGTTTCAATCAATAATGTCATTAATTAATTTGACATACTCTTTATCAAATTTAAAGAGGTTATATTGATATGGATGTAACATTTATATGATGGATATAAAACTCATAATGTTAAGATATAATTGTAGAACTCAAAAGTAAAAGTGTGATGGATTAAAGTAAAAATGATCGATCATGGTTTTGTGAAGCTTTATAGTCATAATACCTAGGATTATGTGTTATTTAATAAAATTTCTATGGTTCTTTGTGATTTAGACCATATAAATACATATGGTGAGGTGAAATTTACTTTTTCTTGGTCGATGAAGAGTACAAACATCTGTGATAAGTATTTTGATATTATATGACACAAGCTGCTTGGGCAGTTGTATTTAGGTAGATATAGTTATTAAGTTATATTATCCCCTTTTCTCCTACCATGAATTAGAAGAGTGGCATTATGCTTTGCTTCAAAGGTAACTGAGGTTTTGATATCTAATTCTTTTGAAGTTGAATTTGCACAATTTATTTATGTGTTTAATTCGGTGACAATGTGCTTCTTGACGTTCTATTAACATGTATGCTAAACTGAATGATGTAAAGCAAAACAGAGCAGTAGTGCAGTTCATTTGTTATAAAACTTCCACCGCATTAATTGTTGTTTGTGTTATGACATCTTTTTAGTTCCTCTGCAACTAAGAAAACAAAGTCTTTTGTAGGATTAAAATCACATTAATTTATTTCTTTGTACAATTCTGGAACAAAGGAATTGGTATTTAGGAATATGCCCAGAAAACTCCAACCGAGGAATGAAAACACCAATCGAGGAATGGTTCAATTCATGGGGATTTTGGAAGTTTTTTTAACATGAGCCTAAAATCCTCTTTTTTGTTGTGATGTCGAGCAACCAATTTCAACGCTTCATGGGTTTAAAAATTATTGCGGATTAGTGGTTCAGATTTAGAAATAAAATTGTGTACAGTTCATTTTTAGAAGAAAAAAACTAGAAAGGTTCAAATAATTAAAAAAATCTGCAAGGTTTGTACCAATCTAGATGGAAAGGGAGGGAAAGAATTTTGTAAACAACAGCCGCTTCGACTTTTCCTAAATCATACTGAGAAAAAACATAGTATATTTTCGATAAAAAATATACTATTAAAATATATTTAATGTAAAATAAATATCGTTGTAGGAGTTGCTATATTTTTTATAATATAGATATAATCAAACGAAACTATTTTGATTCCTCAATGGGATGTCTCATCGTTAGTTAAAAAACCATTCAAACGGTTATAAAATTATTTTGACAACATTCATACAACATATATATATACAACTCATCTAAACTCAACTCACATGTCAAGATAAAAATGTCGAGATAAAAAAATAAATTTAGTGTATGAATAGTACCGTACCGCTTACATCTAAATTTTTGTTTTTTCATGTGTAGGTTGAATTTAAACTTGATTATGGATCGATAGATATCACTGTATACCATATTTATGTATTGTTATTTTTTAAAAAAATCATATCAAATTGAAAAAAAAAGTATACGAGGAGATATTTCCTTGAGAGATTAGAGTCCACTCTCATAATCAAATTCATATAATCAAATTCATAGATGTTCGACTTAAAAGAAAAAAAGTTAAAGGGTTTTAATATAAAATGAAAGGAGTACATCTGTTGGCAGCTAGCCTTACCCCTACAATTTATGGGATTTGCTCTAATATGTGCTGAATCTTTTGAAGATCTTGACCAGTGAAGCATGCATGCCCTGCATCACTCTCATGCAACCTTGTACGATTGGACAATTGTAAAACAAATCCAAGCTGCTAGCTGCGTACATGGATTACTGCTGATTGGCATGAGCTGATCGAATTATTGGCACGTAATTAAAACTATTAATAGCCATGGGCAATGCAAGCCTCCCAGAAGAGCCTGTTGCTCTCTGCCGTGTGGCCTCCGGCGTCCTCCACCGCCGCCGCCGGCGGAGCACGACGAGCGTCATCGGTGGCCTTTGCTTTCCCCGCCGGCATCGGCTTCTGCTTTCCCGCCGCGCAGCACCACCATGGCACTGGCACCATGACCTTCTCATCCACCGCACTCTCCACGTCCTCCTCGCCGCCGCCGACGTATTGCCCATCGCCGTTCTTCCTCCCGTATCCGCGGCCATTGCCTCCGTCGACGCCGCCGCCGCCGCCGCTGCAAGACTCCGCGTCGTCGTCGTCGTCGCCCGCCACCGAGGAGCCGTCGGCGGTGGTGAGCGGCGACGACACGGCGGCAGCGTCGCTGGACTCGGAGTCGCCGGTGCGTTCTTCCTGCGCCGCCCAAGGCGGCGCCGGCGCTGCGACCGGCGGCGACGCGGGAACGTTCCCGCGGCGGCGGCGGTCGTCGTGGTCCAGGGAGATGGCCGGGGGACAAGACGTGAGGCGATCCATTTCGTTCTGAAACGACGAAACGGTGAGCTGTGTTATGTAAAAGTATTTTCGGGCTGGCGCGAAATATATAAAGAGGAGACGGCCCACGGACTCGGTGACGTGGAGATATTGATGCCTGCGTACTCTGGTTCATTAGCCGACGTCTTTGTCAACGACCTGACTCAACACGATAAAATGCTAAACATGAATTATTTTCTTTCTAAGTAGAAATTAATCATACTACTAATTAAAATGCTAAACATCATTCTTTTAAAAAAAACATCTCTTTCTAACCACGTAAAGTTTCATTCCTTCTGTTTGAAAATATAAATATTTTTAGATTGTTTAGTAAAAATTAAAATTAATAAAAGAAATCATTTTTCCATCTCATTAGTCATAATCAATTTTTAAATTGATCATATTTCCTTTCTAAGCTTTGAAAATACTTAAAATTTCGTGCATTAAAGACCCGTGTCCTATAAATGTATATATATTATAACACAAATTTTAAACTTATAATACTTATATTTTGAAATAATTGAAATGAAATTGAATGACTAAAAACCTAATTGCTGGTTAAGAGAACACATGGAAAGATGTCATGCTTTTCTAATCTGTACTCAGCCAAAGATGTAGCGTATATCCAGTAAAAACGAGTTAAATATTAAAAAATATATAAAATTCATGAAAAAACATTAAAAACAGGTATCCATATAAAATACATTTCTCATCAAATATCAATCAAATATCATTCAATGTCAAGTTTAACCTCAACTTTATTTAAAAGTAAAAAAGATAAATTTTGAGTAAATAGTAAGAAGACAATATTCATCAAAAATTTATTTTTCTTTTTCAAATAAAGTTGAGTTTGAATTTAAAATTTGATGAGAAGGTATTTCTCATAAAATTTTTAGATATGATTTTCATGAGTTTTAATACTTAATTTATTTTTTATTATATGTTTTTAAAGTAGTACTTTCTTCGTTTCATATTATAAAAGTCCTTTTGATTTTTTAGTCAAATTTTTTAAGTTTGATAAAATTTATAGAAAATGTTAACAGCATCTAAAACATTAAAAAAACTAAAGTTGTTTCATTAAATTGTACATTGAATATATTTTATAATTTGTTTATTTTACGTTAAAAATATAACTATATTTTTTTATAAACTAAATGATTAGAAAAAACAAATATAAAACGAAGACAGCAGTGACAAACTGTGAAATTATAGCTCAACAGGGTGAAGCGATGGGGATGATGATGACACGGATGACTATATTGATGACGTGGCCTGTATAGCTAGCTGGTCGATGACTCGACGTGCACCCAGCCTGTGTAGTACGTACATGCTGTGACACGTGCACATGCACATGAACTGGTGAGTTTTCTTTTCTTTTTTTTTGACAATAAAAAGTTTTCCTCTGTTCATTTTGATCATCTCGAGACCGTCACGTACTCATGAAACTCATGTTGCGGCGGCTACCGCTTTCTCGCTTTGGCTTTGGAAATCGGCGTGCTCCGATCGAGACGGGGCGGCACGGCACGGCACGCGGGTATTGGCATGCACGATGTGTTCTAGAAGCTTGCGTGGAGCCGGATGGGTTAAGCTTTCCATTATCTGTCTGGTTAGATCTTGTTTCAGGGTTACTATAAGGGTTACTATAGATTATTTATAAAACTTAACCAGATAAATTTAGGAGTTTTGTGAAATATTCGCTGATCATAAATTTAAGCTTTTAATAAATTTGCCTCACAAATTAATCATCGATTCTATAATATTTTTATAATTAATTTATGTTTATTTTTTTAAATTAATGTCGGAATATTGTTCGATATAATATAAACTAAATTTAACCCCTATATCTAAATACTATTTTATACTTATTTTAGGACCTGCTAGTTGGCGTTCTAGAAGACAACTTTATTTTTTGTTGCCGCCGGTCTCTCGTCCTCTCTCGGCTAAAATCGGCTGAAAGAGCCAACAGGTCCAGTCTCTTTTTATACATGTTTTTATACACGGTAGCATTTAAATTCGATGAAGATTCATTAAATATGAAAAAAACTATTAACATAAGATTAATTAAGCTTTAATTATTATAAATTATAAATTTAAAAATAAATATATTTTATATTTCAAAATATTTTTATATAGAAAGTTTTCACGTGAAATCGTTTGTTCAGTAGTTTATAAAGCGTTGATAACGAAAACAGAAATAAAATCCCAATCTTAATGAAAAACACTAAATTAACTCAGCACCATTACATTATATGAGAACTCGATTCGCTTGATAGTGATGTGAACAGATTAGCATCGTGCGATCGCAATCAGTTACAAGAATGAAAAACGAGAACACATACATCACAATTTTGACTCGGCATGGTGGCCTTGGCCTTGCTTCGTTGCCACGTGAAGTGGTTAGAGTCTTGGAGGAGACTCGACAAAACGGCGTCGCCGCGATACAAGCCTATATATATTAACTCTTTAGCTTTATCCATGTACATATCAGTAATTATCGTTTTAACGTTGATATTGACTAAATAACTTTATGTCATATAAACTACATATTTTTTTATGCATTTGGCGCATGAATCGTTTCCGTTTTTTTTACAAAGAATAGGTTTTTGGTCAATAATCATAGATGGACAAACTCTTTGAAACAAGAACCCTAAAAGAAAGGAAAATGTTACTTAGTGTAATTCATTAAGTAAGACAGACAAGAAAAAAAACATAGTTAAGCAGTGAGTAGGAGGCAGTATGGTTACGGTTAGTTCGTTTGTTAGCCCACGAGTTAAAATAAATACTTTGTTTAGTTGATTGCTTTAAGGAGGCTTTTGCATTTTTTTACTCTTGTACCACTTTGACCTTAAAATATTCTTTTTATTAACCACTTTTTAACATTTCAGAGTAGCATTAAAACCGATGGTATCATACAACTTCACTACTGGAGAAACCATCATTAGTTAAAGTGACAAAAATCACAGTAGTCCCGATTTGAGTTGCACCCGGGAAGATGATTCCTGAGTCCTGGGTCATGCATGACCGCTTCCCAAAAGAATAATTGAGTGTAAAATCAAGTACCCTGACTCAGGAAAATTTAGCATCCTCCTTGCATGCATGAAAGTGGTCATCCATGACTCCCGGTTTGATGGATATACACGAGTACTGCTATGCCATACTCTAAAAAAGAGCAAGACAGAAAGATTATGAAGCAAAGGGAGAAAAGCAATAAAAAGACCGTGATCCGGATCATGACATGTTGAAGAGACCAAGATCGGTGAAGAAGACTACTACAATGGATCATGACATGTTGAAGAGATCAAGATCGGTGAAGAAGGTAGGAAGAAGGCGTCGGGGCCTCTCCACGGATCATCGGGAGCATGGATGCGGATATGGACGAGACAACTAAGATAAGATATTTCATTGATCTCGACTTATTGGAGTGTGAGATTTGCTTCATGTCTCTCGAAAGAATGGAGCCCACCAAGAACATAGGTAAATGCGGTTTTGTCTTGCATCATGCATATGGTTAACCATGCTCATCGCGAGAAAATTTTATAGCGGTAGCTTCTTTTGGTGTAAGACTGTCTTTGTTTATCTGTTTATTTGTTATTGATCTAACCTTTTTCATGGACTAGATGGTGACCTTATTACACTAGCCTTTGGCACGATAGTTACTTGCTTGAGGAGGAAGCTCTCTTCTCCGTATCTCCTTCCCGAGCTTCCATCCCCACCATTCTCTCTTGTCATGCAAAGCAACGTTTTACAAGGTATGATTCTTTTCTTTCTACTCGGATCAATGCAAGAATGATCCTCTCTTTTTCTAAGGAATGATGCTTTCGGATTTGTGTTGCTTAGACACTTGTTTCTTGCCATGCGAGACGAGCTTGGTGTCATCTTTGAAGATGATATCTTTGAAGTATTGGGATGAGATGGAGCAATCGGAGAACAAGGTAAAACAAAGTGAGAAGAGATTGTCACTGCTCTATTACGGTGATGAGAAGGAGCAGCTTCCAAGAGCATGAGAGACGATGTTAGATCGGAGGAGAAGATATTGACGTTCCGGCTCGTGTCACGGTACTTCTACATGCCAATCACGCGGGTCGCACGAGGGTTTAGGGTTTAGGGTTTAAAATAGGGTTTAGGGTTTAAAATAGGGTTTAGGTTAAGGGTTAATGGTAAAATGGATTAGGTTTTTAGGGTTTAGGGTTTATGGTTTAAAATAGTTTTAAATACGACAAATGTTAATTATATGTTATTATTTTAATTTAAAATATTTTTAAATAGGCCATATGTTAATTATATATTATTGTTTAAATTTTAAATAGTTTGGAATATGACAAATGTTAATTATATGTTATTATTTCAATTTATAATATTTTTGTTAATTATATGAACATATGTTAATTATATATAAATATATGAACATATATGTTAATTATAATTATATATGAATATAACACAATATAATTGGGCTTGTAATAATTAGTCCCGGTTTTTAAAACCAACCGGGACTAGAGGTGAATTTCGGTGGGCGGGAAAACATCTCTAGTCCCGGTTGGTGGCTTCAAGGGACTAGAGATGCCCACCTACCTGGGCCACGTGGCTGCCCCGCCATCTCTAGTCCCGGTGGGTGGCTTCAACCGGGACAAAAGGTATGATCTTTAGTCCCGGTTGAAGCCACCAACCAGGACTATATCATCTCTAGTTCCGTTTGATGGCTTCAACCGGGACAAGAGATGTCGTACCTATATATAGCAAGGGTCTCACTGGGATCCAAACACTTAGCCGTTTTCACACAATTGCATCGTCTTCTTCGTCATCGTCGTCGCCGAGCACAAGGACGCCGCCGCAGCACGCCATCTCCGCCGTATTCGTCGCCATCGTCATCGCCGGAGGACCGGTGTGCCGCCGTCTTCGTCGTCGTTGTTGTCGCCGGAGGACCGTCGCCACCGCAGTTAGCCGCCGCCCCCTTTTTCTCCGTGATGCGCGCTAGGGTTTAGGCCGCCGTCGATGCCATCGCCATCGCCGCCATTGTCGTGGCCGCCGCCGCCGCGTCGCCGCCGCCGCCCCCTCCCCACGCCGCCCTCTCCCCTTGCCGCCCCTCCACGATCCCCACGCCCACCGGCCGCCCCTAAACCCTTAAACCTTGCCTCCTCCACGCCACCGACCGCCCGCAACCTCGCCGCCGCCATCGCCTCCCTCCATGCCGCCGTCGCCGCCGTGGCCGCCGCCGCCGCTGCCGTGCTATGTTTAAATTTGCAAATTTTATGAATGTGAATGAATGAGGAGGATTTGAATATGATTTCGATGTGTATGTGTAAATTTGTGAATATGATTTCGAGGTGTATGTGTAAATTTGTATGGACTTTATATGTAAATGGACGTTTATTTAAATTTTAATGCATGAATAGTGTGAATTTAGAATTTTGAATGTGTATTTAAATTTAAATGCATGAATAGATTTAAATTTGAATGTGTATGTGACTTGTGAATTTTGTATTTTTGAATGAAAGAGAACGATAAAATCAACAAACGGATGTGAACGGACGGACGACGAACGGACGGACGTACGTACGGACGTTGACGCCCGGACGGACGCACGAACGAACACTCGTTCGTTCGTTCGGTCGGTCGGTCGTCGTTCGTTCGTTCGTTCGATCGTTCGGTCGTGGACGAACGGACGGACGGACGTAGATGAATGGATGGACGGACGGACATACGGACGTGGGCGAATGGACGGACGGACGAACGAACACTCGTTCGTTCGTTCGTTGATCGATCGTCCGTTTGTTCGTTCGTTCGGTCGTTCGTTCGTGGACGAACGGACGGACGGACGGACTTACGGACGTGGACGAACGAACGGACAGACGAACGAACACTCGTTCGTTCGTTCGGTCGGTCGGTCGTTCGTTCGGTCGTTACAACGTACATAGGCATGCAACATCCTCTCTCTCTCCTCTCCACTTCCTCTCCTCTCCACCTTATCTCCCTCACATCATTCTCCTCTTTTTCTCTCCTCTCCTCCAGATGATCGTACTCACGGACGTCAATGAACGTTAGAACGAACGGACGATAGTTTAGGATTTGGGTTTGGGTTAGGGTTAAGGGTCCGAACGAACGGACGCGAACGAACGATAGTTTAGGGTTAGGGTTGGGTTTAGGGTTTAGGGTTTAGGATTTAGGGTGAACGAACAACCGACCGAACGGAGACGTGAACGATAGATTGAACGGATGGTCGGTCAGTCGTTCGTTCGTTCGGTCATTCGTTCGTTCGGTCGTTCGGTGTGGATGTAATCCAGGAAGTGACTTTTGAAAAATATCACCATTATGGATGTGCACAATTGGATCTAGTGTCTATCGGATTTTATCTATTTTTTCCATCTTCTTCTTTTTTGTCGATGTATTTTTATGTAGACATACATGATATTCCTGAATAATTGATACATGTATTAACCGAATAATTTTTTTCAGAATTCTTTGATTAAGTCCTCAACCCACAACAATCAAATGGTGGATCGTGACGAGGAACAGTTTCTCCTTGATGAGATCGCCGAGGAACGAGTTTTACAACGAGGAGGGACACGAAGATCCGGATCGGTACCTCAATGAGGAGGGAACGAGGGGAGACGAGCGAGGAACGAGGAGGGGAATGAGGGCTCCGCCTCCGCCTCCGCCTCCGCCGCACGTAAGAGGCCACGCGGCCTCGGCAAGAAAATAGAGGGTCGACATGTCATAATGGAGGTGGCACCTAACGGTCGACTAAGTGCCCCGAGAGGACGCCACAAGGAAGTTTGTGGCGCACAACGGACGGGTGGTGAGGGATCACGTGCCCGTAAGCGTTGCCAACCGGAGGCGGTCTACCAAAGGAGAAGAGGAGCAGAGCTATCTCCCAGACTCAGAGAAAGAGATGCTGTGGACGACAATGCTGCAGACGTTCACCATCCCAGACTCAGATCAGGCAAGGGTCAAGGAATGGACGTTGAAGAAAATGGCAGAGCTCTTCAGGAACTACAAGAAACAGTTACACAAGAAATATATTCTGAAGGGCCAGACATCAGACTTTGACAAGTTCCCAAAGATCAGAGATCATTGGGATGCTTTTGTTGAGCACAAGACCAGTGAAGAAGCGCAATCTATCATAGAAAAGAACAAGGCCAACGCAGCCAAAAAGAAATACCATCACAGGCTTGGGTCAGGCGGCTATAAAAAAGCAATGGAGAAATGAGAAAAAATGGAAGCCGACCTAGAAGCACGGGATATCGTTCCAGGCACAGCAAACTGGCCGGAACGATCAAAGAACTGGTTCTATGCTCACGGCGGCTCACTTAATCCCGTCGATGGCACAGTGATCTTTGGTGATGAAATTCAAGAAGCCGGACGGAGGTTAGAGGAGGCGGTGCAGGCCAGTTCCTCGGGCGCGTTCAGGCCCGATAGAGAGAAGGACGAGCTAACGCTCGTCCTCCAAAACCCAGAGCACCCGGGGCGTACGCGAGGAAAAGGCGTCGTCCCCTGGAAATACGGGTTCCAAGCTGACGTCGACACATACAGGAGCCGAATGAGGTCAAAGCGAGAGAATGATGCTAGATTCGCTGAGATGGAAATGAAGCTCTCGCAGATCGATCAAATTGTCGACGAAAGGGTAGCCCTAAGGTTGGCCGAGGATCGAGCCGTGGGTTAGCCAACGCGGATCGCAAGAACAACCGCACAACTCCAACAAGCAACGCAGTGTGCGTCTCCTAGAAATGAAGGCGAGTTGGCCCCACAAGCTCAACCAGGTCCGCCATGCCCCGTGGATGACATCACATGGACCCCGTGTGAGTTGCACATCTCATTGAAAAACATAACAATAAAGGTATATTCGTACTTTTATGTTGTACGTATATTTTCTTGAATAACTTGCCAATCAACGTTCATTCGACTAATAAGCAATCTTCTCGAACATGTCGCGTCGGGCATGGCTATTCCAGAGCCCGAGACGTCACCTACCACTTCTGCCCGTTCCACCTTCGTACTCGAAGGTTGAAATTGAACAGTGGAACGCGGCTATGAAGATCCGGAGTGGATATCCCTAGAGGAGACGGGGAGACGACCCTAGGAGAAACGACTCATGGAATATTTCTCGGAGGAAGATCTTCATAAAATTCCCCGGACGAAAGCGTCTCCAATCGTTCCACCACCGCCTCGCCTCCACCTCCTTCGCCGCCTCCGCCTCCTCCGCCTCTGCGTCGCCTCTACGAGCACCGACTCCTAAACAGCCGTCTCCAACTCCACCGCCTTCCAACCCTCCTCCGTCGCCACAACGAGCATCGACTCCTAAACGATCATCATCCAAGAGTGCGCCATCAATATCAAGCGGTCGTCCAAGAAAGACTCGAGAATTGAGAAGATGCCGCCACCCGCACCAAAGCGGTGGCTCTGCCGTAGGGCGAAGAAAGCGGGAAAAGATGTACCCACTTGGCATGCAGCCACGAAGCCTCGGAGTTGCACGATTCCAAATATTAGACCGATTTAAGACAATTCATGCAAGAAGTGGAATTAATATGGATCAATTACACGGGCGTACACCCGGCGAAGGCTCCGCTTAAATACAAGTTCAACCTTGGAAAGCCTCTCGTCAGCGGATCTCGTGAAAAGGCTTTCAACTCGGATGTACCACTTTCGTTAGTGGTAGATGCAACGATCCAGCAAGGGTGAAGACATGATAACATGCAAATATTCAATTGACTACTTCTTCGATGGAGATGACTACCTCTATCTCCGATTCGAAGATATATTCGACATGTACCAACTTGATGCCCTCGATGTCTCACTTCTCTGCGTGGGTTTTGTAAGTATCGCCTGTTATTTCATTTCTTACCTCCTTGAATTTAGCCGACTAAAATTCTTTTTAACCGTTGTAGAATGATGATCTAATACGCAACAAGCATGAATGCACCAAACATGGATTCATGGATCCACGCAAAATCAACGGCCCATTGGTTGATCAGTTTTCTAATGACACCATGGACACCATATACAACGCGCTTATGAAGCAACACTTCCGGTCCTTCATCCTTCTGCCCTACAATACTGCGTAAGTTTTTCTTTCTTTTCGAACCAATTTTAATCCCGTGCATACATAAAGTTTCATATGTGTCATCTAAACCAATTTGATTCCACTGGATTCGTTAGTACTTGACATGGGTCGATCGAAGATCCATGTCTTTGACTCAATGGATAAACCGAGTCCACGTACTCCGACATATTTGAACTGTTTAATGTAATGTCATCTTACTTTCTATTGCATATATGCGGTTCTCGGATAATTACGTGCTAACTTTCAACCGCACGTAGGGCATTGGAACGATTTCGGGTCAATGTTCGCGGAAATTGAAAAGATAAGCTCTGTGCGGATGGAGTTTTCGTGAGTAACATGCCTGCTCCTAATTTGAGTTGAATCATTATATGTTCTAAAATATGAAATGTATATTAAGTTTGTCGTTGTTTCTCTTTTAGTGTATAAAACAGTCGTAGGGCACCAACCTATGTGGATATTACGTCTACGACTACATTCACCGCTTTGTGACCGAAGTCAAAACTGTCGATGATCTAGATGTACGTATAACAACAATTCATACATTACGTCTCGATTTCTTATTCACTTCATATATTTATTTCTTGTTTATTCTAATTAATGACAGCTTATGCGAGTAAGAGACGACCTCCCCCACGAGACTTTCATACAAGCCGCTCAGGAAGATTTGATGGGATTTATTAACGAGCAGTCGTTGATCCCGCGGGGAGTTTTTCATTAGTTTTAGTAGCTAAACCACTCCATCCATAGCAAAGTAGATTAGAGACAATTTTTTATAAGCTAGCTAGGAAACATGTATGAATATTGTACATATTTTGGTAATATATGTATATTTTCTTTTTAAGTTCATTTAAATATGTGTAAATTATATATTTATACATATATATGCATGTTGCATATATATGTATGTGTGTAATATAATATATGTGTGTAATATATATATATATATAGCATATTCTTTGGAGAAAGGGCGAATTAAAAAAATAAAAAAAATCTTTAGTCTCGGTTGGTGGTTTCAACCGGGACTAAAGATGCATCTATAGTCCCGATTATTTAATCGGGACTACAGGTCGCCTATCTCTAGTTCCGGATTCATAGTCTCAGTTTGGCAACCGAGATTACTAAGGGTTACCAATCGAAACTAGTGTGACTTTTTCCAGTAATGCTTGTTGACGGTAATTTTTGTAGGTGCTTCTAGTGTTGATGCTATCGGTAGAGGTTAGATGATTATTCGATCAACCATTGACGCTGAAAAAGTCCCAATAGAGAAAATCATCAGCAAAGTAAATGAGGAAAGTAGCACGGCGACACAATTTCATACGAAATTAGTACAATCTTTTTACTCCTTACATGAAAAATATCAGCCATATATATTTAGAAAACTCGATATATATGACTTTTAACTTTTGGCTAATAATTACTTGCAACATATTTGCGTAATTCCACATAACTGGTACCGATGGATTCATATTTGAATCTACTTTCACATTAATTAATTTTGTAGTCAGTGATGTCATATGGTGAGAGAAGTTAATTCACGAATAAATTAGAAGTTGTTTTCTCTATTCTAAAATATCAAAATATAATAAGTATTTATAGGATTCGAATTTTTATCATAGCATAAGCATTCCTACCTATATGATTCTTATATTTCAATGATTCTAAAGCCAATCAATATCTTAAAAGGAAATTTGAGCAATTTTAAATTTTAAAACTAACAACTTAAATAAATTAAAATTTTTACCTAACCTTAATATTTTCCAAACAATCTAAAAATCTTTAAGGCTGTACGTACCAACATTAAAAATAATAAAGAGGTTGCAACAGCTCCAGCTGTGTATATATAGCGTAGCTGCATGCTCAGTGATGAATCAAGAGTGGCCTGGCCTCCTCGAACAAACTTAGTTTCACACATAATCTTGATAGGTAATTAACCTTAAGTACTAATGTATTAGTCGACTAATTTTTTATGTTTAAATTCTGACTTCACTAGCTGCACCGAAGAGCTATTTATATTTAAAAGCGGAGAAAGCAAATATGTCGAGAAGAAAAAAAAAGGATTCAGCCATTCAGGTGTGCTCGAGGGTTGAAAAGTCAACCGCGGAAGTTTGATCCAAAGGCCGGACGGCCCATCTCAACCAAAACCCAATCCAACGGCCACCTCGCACCTGAACCCAACCAATCAAACCGCTCCAGGGTTTATCTCCCGCACCGCGCCGCCTCCTCACCCCGCCTTCCGCCGCCGCCGCCTCTCGCCGAACCTTCCAGAACCTTCGGCGGCGATCGGACGGGCATGTGGGCATTGCGGAGTCTCCGCCGGAACCTCCTACGAGCGGCCTCGTCGCCGCTCCACCCCAGGTGCCCTCTTCCCCTCCCACTCTCTTCAACCATGGCGCTAGCTGTGAACCTGTGATCCTCTGATGCGTGCGTGTGTGTGTGTGTGTGTGTTTGGGCGGTCGATTCAGCTCCGGGAGCTTCGCGGCGGGATGCGGGAGCGAGGCTTCGGCGTCGGCGCAATCCGCGTTGCTGCCGCTGCCGGGGGCGGGAGGCGGGTTGTGGCGGCGGCTGATGTCGACGACCAAGGGGAGGAGCATGCGGAGCAAGGTGGAGAAGCGGATGGCGAGGGAGACCGGGCGCACGCAGCGGGAGCTGCGGCGCGCCGTCAAGCTCAGGAAGAAGCTCATGACCGACGACGAGAGGCTCATCTACAGTCTCAGGAGGGTATGGCTCCATCCATTTTTCTTCCACCCCCTCTCTGCTTCTCGTGCCGGAGAGAAAGGCTTCTTATGAATATGACGAAATGGTGCTTGGTGTATCCTGTGGCAATCTGCTTTCGATTACAGTGTCGGATTAAGTTGGATTCCACCTGTGTTTGCCTTGATGATGTTTATCATACTAGTTGAGTGCCCGTGCGTTGCAATGGAAAAAAGAATATAGTTAACCTCAAATCACATAGGGTAAAAAGATGTTAAATAATCACTGAATGCTAATTGTTGTAACGAAAACCTTAATATAGCAGAAATATAGTTATGTCACAATCTTGCTAGGGAAAAATATGCATCAATTCCAATTTTGTATGGAGCTGGAAACATGACTTTGCCTTAATCGATTTGGCCCAATCTTGCATCTCTTTGGAAAGAGGCCTGTTGTTGTGGAGCACCTTCACCTAAAGTAAGATTTTTGTTTGTTTTTCCTCTGCTGTTTCAAGCCTCTCTAAATCCTCAACCCACCCTGAACACATATTGCAAGAATTAAATGATGTGTCTCCAATGCTAATACCAGTATTTGGACTCAGATAAAAAGACTAACTGCAACATGCATGAAAAACTCAGATAAAAAGGCTAACTGCAGCATGGACCATGAAACTCATGAGCATGGAAGAATAAAAACCAATTTGCCGATCTTGAATATAACTGTGTCAATTTCTTTTCTCCCTGGCACATCACTACAACAGCCATGTAGTAGGGTTTAGGCATTACTCCATATCACTTCAACATGTATAATTGTATAAATGTAGCAACACATACGCAACATGCTTAATTAAAAGGGAGCAGTACCATAGAAGCCTCCAATTTACCACAATCAGTGACTCAGTGAAGAACCCGTGCGTTGCAACAGAAAAATAATTTACACCAACCACACCTCATATATGTAAACAGTGCAAAATAACATACGTCATAATAAGCGCATTCACCATAAATCCACAATACAGTTACAACTCCATTGCACAGACACAGAGAAGTTTCATGAAATCACAGATACATTATGCATACGAACAGATATGGTGACACCATGGACCTTGCAAAAGATGTTCAAAGTGCTAAAAACAATTATCTAGCAAGCATGCTAGCTAGAAGTATCCTAGGCACAAGATTTGCATCTATTTCTAGCAAGCATCCTTGCTATAAATATCCTAGCCAAAAGGTTTGCATCTGTTTCCGTCACACATCTAATTCCACCACACTGAATCTGCCACTTCCAGCAAGCATATGGCTAGAAGTAATCGCCAAAAGACATGCATGCACTTCCCTTCCGGTGAAGGCTAGCATAGCGAGCCGCGTCACGAGAATGTTTCCGTGCTAAAATAGATTCATTGAATAATTTTAATTCTGAACTGTGTCATCTAAAAAAAGAATACTCCTAGTTTTAAGTCGATACCATTTGAGCCTTCTCCCTGTTCCAAAACTTGAACCGATGTAAGGGTACAATTTGTAGGATTGGATCTTTTTGTTTTGTCGGATTTATCCTCCACTGCCAAAACAATTCATTACCACCACCATGAGTGTGGGGGCATGTATTCAATACTCATGCAAATGTACTGTTATAAATAATTTGGAGGGAGCAAAGCAACTTGCTTTCCTTTATAAGAGTGTTTGCTAGGAGGGCGTGGCACTACTGAAGGGTGAAAGAAATATGTGCCAAAACCTAGCAAGGAGTAGCTTGCACTCCAGTATTATGTTAGCCACAAGTTGCAGCCAACAATTCTATTGTGTTTGTCCAACATTTTTTCAGTCGACATCAACAATTCTATTCTATTGTGCAGCCAACAATAAAAACGGGCTCTTCTTAACTGACTGCATCCATAAAAAAAAGAGGAAGAATAACAAGCAATTTAAATCATTTTGTTTTTCCTCCAAAAAATTTATCATTTGCTCCAACATCTGGGTGGTCAAAAGTTTTACTTGCTTCAAATTGATTAGGTCAATTACCAATAGAGCAAAACTCATAAGACGCAAGCACGTGGACTGGATGCCAGCCAGACTAAATGACAAACTGCAATACAAGGTACAAATGATGGCCTGCTAAATTGCTTCTGATTTGGCTAAAACTAAAATGGGATGAGTTCATGACAAGTGAAAAAATTGGCACTGGGTGCTAAATAGCTAAAGCTAGCATGAGATAGATGTGTTGCATGAATCTTTTAGCATGCACAGCAAGCCAGCAATTTTACAATGTTTATGTTCAAAATAATGCTTTCAGATGTGCACTGATAATTTCAGATTGCACTGATCATTTCAGCAACAAGAACAACACTGATCATTTCAGGCGGAAAAAAAAAATAAAAGCACAGGTTTCAGATGTGCAGCTCAACCTTTTCAACATAAAACCTACCAAACTTATCAAATGAAACCACACAATACACAGGAAACCTTTTCAGATCTTCACACGAATATTTGACCACTGTCCCTAGCAAGTAGCAACATGGATTGATAGAGTAGTTTTGTGACCAGAGTTTGAATATCAAAACTGAACAAGTAGGTTGTGAGTTGTGACCAACCTGGGATGGAAGAGTAGGACTCAACCTCTGCATCGTCTGGCCCTGCCTCTTTGGCCTCGGTCACAGATGCTTCTACCACAGTCGACCTCCGTCGGAGCCGGCTCAGACTCCTTGGATGCAGCCTCAACCATGCCTCCTTGGCAGGGGAGTTGCCTCTGGCGGCGGCGGCTTGAGGCGGCGCAGCAGTGGCGGGGGAGGAGCTTGGGTTCTTCCCGGGGGAGGGGCAGTGGCGGCGGCTTGCTATCATGGATGAAGCAGCGAGATCGCGAGAGGCTTGGGGGCGGCACTGCGGATGCGGCTGCGGCGGCAGCAGCGGCTTGCGGACAGAGAGAGAGCTCCTTCACCGACAACTTCGTGAGGGAGTTGTCGCTGGAGGCAGCGGCGCCTTGGGGCGGCACGGCAGCGGCAGGGATGTGGCGCATGGTGGGGGAGAAGCTTGAGGTGGCTCTGCCTCCTTTGCGGGGGAGGGGCAGTGGCGGCGGCTTGCACGAGAGAGAGATGGAGAGGGGAGAAAGGCGAGAAACGGGATTCGGGTGGGGATCGGTCTACCTTGGCAGGTGTTTGAATCGGATTGAGATGTGGGCAGCCCCTTCACCGACAATGCTGTGGGAACGGACACCACAACTGGGAATGTTTTAAGTAGTATAGATATCTTGCTCATGCTGAATGAATCCAGTGCATAAGTGCTGCGCATAGTTATAGTTTAATGGTGACTGGTTGGCTTCAGGGTACACTTACGGAGAGAAACTAGAAATGTGATGTCATCTCTAATGCTAGAAAAAAAGGTAAAAGCATTTTAATTGTTTATTTGGTTCAGATCATTGTGCACCCACCAAAAAAAATATTGTTTGGATATGTTAGATTGTTAGGATTTTACTTTGCTACTGAAGAAATTGATCCGTAGCAGTATCAAATCCAATTTCAATGCTTGTCAGTTAGAAGTTTTAAAAAACAATTAAGGTTAGCGCTCATTCAAAATCTACCAGTCAACTCTCAGTCAAAACTCAAATGTTTATTTTCACTCCTATCTTTGTTCCTATTTTCAATCTATGATATGTTTGAACTAGTGAATTCATGGACTTACTATGCTCTCCTTCTGTCCAGGCCAAGAAAAAAGTTGCTTTGCTTCTACAAAAGCTCAAGAAGTATGAGCTACCAGACTTGCCAGCTCCTCGACATGATCCCGAGCTGTTGACAGCCGAGCAACTACAGGCTTACAAGAAGATTGGGTTCAGAAATAGAAACTACGTGCCTGTAGGAGTTCGTGGCGTTTTTGGAGGTGTTGTTCAAAACATGCATATGCATTGGAAATTCCATGAAACTGTGCAAGTTTGCTGTGACAACTTCCCAAAGGAAAAAATTAAGGAAATGGCAGCGATGCTGACAAGATTGAGTGGTGGCATAGTGATAAACATTCATAATACCAAGACAATTATCATGTTTCGAGGAAGAAACTATCGTCAACCAAAGAACCTCATACCTTTGAACACACTAACCAAAAGGAAGGTCAGTTTCTTGCAGTTAAGCTGTTTGTGGCTCTTGCCAATTGGAGTTCTCTAGTTACTTCTATTCATGTGCATTTATGCTTTGGATTATGCAAGCTATGTGTATGACATTCACCACCTCCCATGGATTACCCTGATTTTTTTTCATCTTTGATTCATATAAACTAAATCATGTTCTTTTAAACGCTTTGTGTTAATGACTAATTTTATTTACTTTTATCTATTACCTTTCCTTGCATTACTGGCTTTGTGCATGGATAATAGAGCTTGCTATACTTGTCCTTATGCAGGCTTTATTCAAGGCTAGATTTGAGCAGGCTCTAGAGTCACAGAAACTAAACATCAAGAAGATAGAGACACAACTCCGTCGTAAGGGTATCAATCCAGAGGACCCAGTTGCCATGGCCAGCATACAGCGAGTTGCATCAACATTCTTCCGAGCCATAGATGAGCAGCAGGGTACTCCCTACGTCTTCCGTGGTGATACACAACCAACTGCTGGGACCACTGAAATAAAGGAACCACATGATCAGCCATCTGAGGATAGCGACCAGGAAGAGCTTGATCGCTTTATTGCAGAAATAGAGAGTGCAGCCGAGCAGCAATGGGAGGAAGAAGAGGCAGCGGAGAAAGAAGAATCTTCTCGACTGCGATACTGGGACAGAGAAGAGGGGAGTGAGAGGAGGGGTTTCAATAGAAGCTACAACAACCCAGACAATGAATATAGAGACCAAGGAAGATACACGAGAGATAACAACAGAAGGACAGCAGATTCAAGGAGGTGGGATGATGACAGCGAGATAGACGTGTCAGGTGAGGAATGGGACTCTGATGATGATAGGAATAATGTAGTTGGATTTGACAACGACGTAGATGCTCCTGATGAGCACCCTCGGCAATTTGAAAGCACGAGACGCGAGAAGAGCAGGTCCAATCGCAGTCAGAACTATATGTCTGGGGGTTCCAGAAGTTCCAATGAGATACCAAGGAATTCAGCTACTGCCTCTGGTAGGAGTGTGTTCAGGGAAAGTGAGGATGATGAGATAGATACTGAAGATGATGAGCTGTGGGGACCAGATTTGAAGGAAGAGAGAAACTTGAGAGCCCCTAAGGTGAATTTCTCTAACTATCACAGCGGCACCAGCAGCGAGGAGGACATCGATGACAACTGGAAACAAGATGCCAGGGCTGGCAATATGAGGAAGAATACTGATGAGAACTGGGACAGCGACTAACGAAGAATAAGAAATCGAATGTTTCGAAACTAAGATATTCCATGGCTGCTACAGGTTACATTTTCGCCTAATGGTGAACTGGAGGGAAGACATTACACTTGGTTTTGGCGAGGCCAACTGTTCTTCAACAGTTCATATTGCAACCTTCAGAGTTCAGACAGTGCTTTGGTCCCCATCACTGACATCGCTACATCAGGAATGCGCTTTAAATTGCCTGCATTGGATCTTAGATTGCAATGACACTCCTATCACATCCTCGAATCATGACCGGGACAAGATTATGTTTCTTGCCAGAGCTGGCTTTCCTGTGGGGGAAATTCATACAGGGTCATGCATGTTTGTGGACATGCGAATTCCTTTGCTCTTGACAAAGAGAATTGCACATATACACACTTTGATGGCACTGTATGACGTCTCTATCGAGATATATGATGTATTCATTGAATGCTCTGATAAGCTTAAGAAAGCAACATTCGTTTTAGCACCTCTATCTTCTGCCGGCTCGGTCCGTCCTTTTCAATTTTTTTACTGATTATTAAAATAAATTATTTGCTTCAGGCTTTGAAAAATACGCTTTCTTGAAAAATGTTATTGTATGATTTAAACTACTTGTTTTAAACTTTTTATTAAGTTTATTTCTTAAAAAATAATTTATCCTTATAATCAAATGGATAATCCGTTGTAATAATCCGGTCAATAATCAAAATCAAACTGGAGTTATTTTAGATTCAGGGCCTGTTTGAAATGCAGAAATTTTACTGGATTCAGTTCAATTAGAAGGATTCCAAAGGAGTAGGATGAAAACGGTACGAAAATTTTCCCAACACACCGATACCTAAAATCTAATAAAAATGATATTGTTCTTGATTGTTTGTGACTGTATAACTTAGTTTTTTCAATTTCTGTCTACGTCGTACTGAAGTTGAGTTAAATTCATAAATATGAAAAAATCTCGATGGTACCAATACATTCCTGTAAAAATAATACAAAGGAGGTTGAATGTTTCCCCCCCTGTTTCCAGCCGTACTTTTCTACTCCTTCCATTCCAAAATAATTCAACTTAAAATAAAATGTGATTCGTAGTCTTAAAATAGGTCATTCTATTGAGATTGAATTATTTTGGGATGGAAGGAGTAGTTCAGGCGTAGCACCAAAGCTACATTATAATTAACCATGATAAAATATATAATTTAGACTCTGATCACTATCAACTCAAGGCCAAAGCAATGCTCAACGGGAGGCATTTGAAAGATTTATACTAACCAAATTAAGTAACATATACACGAATATAAGCCTGTCTAGCCAATATCTAGTGCCAAAAAAAGGATTATTCGTAAGTTCACTAAGTAGAGGTAGCAAGAGATACAACACCCACGAGATCTTCCAGCTTTCAACAGGAAACTAAAATCTACTGAACCAATAAAAAAATTATATCCACTAATTCTTGGTGGAAAAAGAATCCTTTTGGTGCGCCTATTTGGTGCCTAAAAATTTGTTACCTCCATCAATGTCCCCCCCCCCTTTTGCTGTTGAATCCTAAATGCAGTGGTCAACCGAAACAGATGTCACTGCATTTGATCATAAAAACTGTAGGATATCAATGAGTTAGCGAAATCTTGAATTATTGTCCTTTGTCATCATGCCAAAGCTCATTGCAGAAACCATTTCTTTGCCTCTTGCAGTATATGGCTTCTCCAAAGGAATCAACAAGCTGCTCAGCCAGACCACTTGGCTCATTGATTAGTGTTTTGATGAATGTAGTTACAACTCTACGATCATTCTCCGTTGATCTTAGACTAAACCAGGTCAAGAACTTCATCCTGAAATCATTATCTATGTGTCCCTTGCATTCCAGCATCCTGATCTTCTGCACACAGTACTCAAAGTCCTCATCCAACTCCCTCGGTCTTGCAAGCCGCTTTTCACGGCAAATAGCGGAAGCACCATCTTGTTCACAGCCCTCTGGCCGAGATTCAACAGCAGGTGGTTCAGCTTCAGCACTCCGGCCCACTGCGCAGGTCTCTGAGCCACCACTATCATTGGATTTTACTGGTGCAATCTTTGAATTGTAACACTTGTCCGGTGAGATGTCCATGGGGACGGGTGCCTCAACGTTTAGGTCAGGAACAGAATATGTGTTGAACTGAAGTTTGCGGCAAGCACCAGATAACAATTGGCCCTGTTCACTGTTCTCTGGCTGCTCCACGTCTGTGACACTTCTGTCACATGAAGCTTCATGAATATCTTCAAGAAACCCTTCAAAACGGCCTTCCTCAGTCCAAGCTTGCCGCAATATCTTCCCAACATCTTGGATCTTAAATCCAGTTGACTTAAAAGCCTGTGTCTTCTCTCCTCTATGTGCCCGTGTGTCTGCTCCCGCTACATTCTGTCTGGTACGTTTAAATGATACCTCCTTGCTCCCCGTATAACATTTAGATTCAGAATGGCCTAGTATCCCATCATCTGTGAATGATATTATTCTGAAGGAATACTGTGTGCATGGGGCAAGGTTAAAAACAAGTACTTTTCTTTGATCTTTGGACAAAACTACAGGCTGTTCCATGCTTGGCTCCTCTCTGCTCTTCCAGTACCATAGCTTATAACCTCTGATATTGTCAGAGGAAGGTAATGGAGTTTCTTTTAGAATAATAACAACGGAAGAAGATGTTATCTCTACAAATCTGAATCTACAGGCAGCAGGTAAGGAATCTGCATGATAAGAAATCCATTAGCTTCTTTTGCACTATCATCAGCACGATTATATTATAGATAGAAGTATGTAACAATGAAGTCATGCAAGGAAGATCACTACCTCGAAGATGCAGGTCTGGGGAACTCAGCAACTCATCAGCTCTTTGAATTGCTAGAGAGCAAAGTTTCTGCAAATCACTACCAGCAGACAACCTGCTTACAATACCACGTGCCATCTTTGCCGACATTCCATCCAGTGGACCAATTTCACTTTCCAATTTTGCTTTTGCATCTTCAATAATACCATGCAATTCTTTAAAGCGGCTAGTCCCCCCCAGTAGCCGATAACTCAAATAGATGCGGTGGCAGAGCATATCTACTCGGCGTGCATCTTTGGCAATCACCAACTGCCTTTTCCAATAACTGCCAGAGTAAATATTCATGTGAACCACACGAATTAAAGCATGTCAATTAAAAAGTTTCCAAATAATCTTACAAGTAATACTACCTGTGAATTGAAGCTAGAAGTTCAACATAGGACAATGATTTCAACAATGCTCAACATGAGACAATGATTTCAACAATGCAAAATTAGTATATGACATCTTGAAGTGCATCTATCTGGTTCATATTTGGAACCATGCAAAATTAGTATATTGTAGTGTGGAAAGTAACACTGAAATACTAACATAATTAGTAAAGACAATGGAGTTAGCTTTTCGTACACGCTGTATCTTGGTCATATCTTATGCTTTAAATTGGTTTACAAAAGAAGAAAAAGTTCCAGGCTATTTCTCTAGCTTGTGCTTCTACTAGATTCTAGTTGAGTTGAATAATGCCTATGCACTATAAATAATGTCTAATTGTTCTTTTATTGATTGCTACTGAGATGTTACCTATCAAAGAAAAAGGAAGGAAATAAAGTTTACAAACGGGCATTTAATTTAATGTGCACAAATATATTGCATAGACAAAATACCAATTGCAGCACTGTTTTCCATTACAGAATTGGAACTAGATCTTGTCATATTTTGACAATTTAATGAAGACAATAATATAATTGTGACTAGAAACATATAAAAAAAAGATTTGGGTAGTTGCTACAAAGTGTGCTTACCCTAGTATTCCAGAAACCTTTCCACATGAAGCACAAGAATAGCTCCCATCAAGTTGAATAATATCCCCAAGATTAAAGCATCCGACCCTCTTGTGTTGGAGCGCACACTCAATATGGCAAGAAGACCCACAGCAGTTCTTGTCATCGTTTTCAGATGCACAAACCAACCATAGACTAGGATCCTTATTGTCATCAAACTGATGGCAAATACAACATGAGCACCTCTTGCAGAAGGAATCTTCAGATGTTACAACAGCTTTACAGGCCAAATTCTTACAGATCCAAGTGCTAATGCATTTCACCACGGACATGACACTCACCATTGACCACTTCCTTCTTACAAACATGGCCATTTGTTTCTGTTAAGTTAGTTGGAGATTGTTTCTGCAATTCAAGGTTCTTGCTTGCTTTAACAGGAGTAGCTTTGGTCATTTCTTCACTTTGGTTAAGCAAGACACCTTCCCTTTTTCTTTTTCCGTTCACGTACTAGCATCGGTAATAATTTTCTAGGGTAATAGTTTCTAAACCCTCTCTTAACATCTTGTGGAACCTTTAAAAATACTGACCCACTTTATTGCGAGGCCTATCCACCAAAGATAATCAATGCCCAATAACTGAAATGCAATATCATATCTTTGATAAGCAAGAACGGTTATTCTGAGTTCTAAATCTAACAGTATATGGTACATAATCAATGTAAGAGGGTCCACACCACAAGCAATTGTAAAAAAAGGAATAACAAAAAACATCAATATGGCGGGAGCGGGATCCTTAATAAATCCAGTATAACTGCCCACATCATGAGAAAATGTTTAGAATGAATAATGCTATGTGACTTTTCTCATTTATTAATATAGCATCTTATTAATGAAGTCATGCCTGAAACAAACTGATTCGTATAACGGAACAGATGAAGAAGCATCTCAATCATGTTAAAGGTAATTTAATGAACCAACTGTAATAACTTCCAAAACTACCAAGATCTATTTACTAAAGTAACATATGCATAGTTACTATTGACCTATCGTTGATTAATCCAGAAGTCATTTGGTGACTTCTGCCAACCCATCGAAGATATCACACAAACAATGAAAGCTAGCCTCTCGAAGAACAGCGGCACAACTTCAAGGCGTCAAGCATCCATCTAATTGAGCCTAGAATCATCGTCAACTTTTAGCCGTTGGCACAATCAAGCGGCGAATCAACCGAGCTACCGTCCAATCGCATCATCAGCATACATACAAACAAACGAATCGCCGCACGGAAACACGCAAAACCACAGCAGCTAACACGCACCACACCCGCTCGTCCTAGCTAGAACCCGTAACACGCGAGGTTGAAATCCACGGGTCATGTGGAGGGGGCAAAGGAGGAGCATACCACCTTCCGCAACCTCTCGATCCCCGATTGCCGCCGTACAACTCCTACCCCCGCACCCCCACCACGGCGGCGGCGGCGGAAGCTAGGGTTAGCGGCAGCGGCTAATAATAGGCCAGCGGTGCACGGGGACGGGTCCGGGAGATCCCCAATGTGCGAGGCGGCGACGCGGGAGGAGGAGCCGCGCGCGGCTACCGCGAAGGGGGTGAGGAGGCGGCAGCCCTCCGGCGAGCTCGCGTCGCCGTCGTCGTCGTCGTCGTCGTCGTCGCGAGTCAAGGGGAGGGAGGAGGCGGAGGCGGCGGGTGGGAAGGGAGGGGAGGAGCGAAACAACGGTGGGAATTGAGAAGGCAAAGGAGGCAAGTCAAGTCGAACAAGTCGGCGAGGCGCCGTTGGAACGGAACGGAAACGGAAACGGAACGGAACGGGAGTTCCCGTTCCGTGTGAACTGGCACTGGACGCGTTTTCGTTGGTGGAAGCGGGCTGGTGGGCCGGATCGACCCGGCCCGTTCAACATAGTTCATCGGACGGCCCATGCGGGTGATGGAAGTACAAATTTGAAGCGTTGTGCGCGTGGGGGAATTCATGAAAAACAGACCTTAAATTTAATTAAAAAAACTAAATATATGTGCAATCATTAAATACATTTTTGATTAAATCTTAAATTTAAACTCAATTTCATTTGAAAGTAAAAAAGAGACTACTATCCACCCGAAATTTGTCTTCTTTGAGAAAGAAATTAGTTTTTTTAAGTTGAATTTAGACTTGAGATTTGATTTGGTGGGAAGACATTTCATACCTATACCAAATTAGAGAACTTTTAGGTGTCGTTTTTACAGGTTTTCACTGTGTTGTGCTGCGAATTACAATCCAAAACGATTGAATTTCAAAGTTCAAATTTTAAGAATAATTTAATATATTCTATTTCACTTTTCTTCTTAGCATTAGAGAAAAGAGAGTTGGCAACAAAAGTGACGAAGAAAAGCCTCTTAAATTAGTCTGTCCGAAAATTCTTAAATTCAAAATCATCTTTTAATTGTTATAATACAAATACTTGCCAAGAACTATAATCAAAGGAATTGCCAAGCAGGTACAACGTGTCAGGCTAGGCTATAAATGTTATTAGCACGATGGTATTTTGGCACGATACTTGGCACGATGTTATTATCGCTTTTCTTTTAACGAAGCAAAGCATTTTCAAGAAGCAGACATGAACCAGGGAGTCATAATATTCCTTTGCATAAAATTCTTCCACAGATTCTTTGAAGTTCCTCATTCGGCAAAAAAATGTCTAACCAAACAAGCATTAGAGCTCACAACAATTATTTGTCGAACTGAGAAATGACCATTCAGATACGGACATCTACTGTCAAATTACTCAGCAGAATAAACACGAATAAACTCTCTAAACCATAGTGCGATAAATAACATTCCTACAACAGTAAGTTTACAACGGCATGTAACCAAGTTAAAAAAAACTTGAGAATCAGATTTTCAGCAATGGCAGATGAAAATTCTTCAGGTTGTGTACCCTGATCCTTGTCATTCCTCGCTAGCTCTGAGCCATCACGCCTGATCCTATTACAGTTCGTTGATCTTGTCGAGTTTAAACATATTGATGTATCCAGCAGCCTTATCAAAATAAAATCTAACTTGAATTGGATTAGTGACGGCAGCATTATGCCTGTGCGTTACTGTTTCTCCTTGGTCCAAAACGGATGCTAAGATTGTCCAAAACACGGCTAACATTCATGAGCCGTGGATCATCAGAAGGAATTTCACGTTCCTGAGTTTGAAAAAGAAGGGCCGAGGAGATGTAATTAGAATAGAAAGAGAGAAACAGGAATAATACACCCTATACTGGTAGTTCATAACAATGACTTTGGGTCAGCATACTATGATGTGTAAATATCCAATGATTTCGAAAAATTTCAGGACGGTACGCAGCTAATGAATTAACTCAATGCAACATAAGAAAACAATATCATGGGTGATTCCATGGTGAATTAAACATACTAGCCACAATATTGCAAAATCTGAGCTTACCTTCAAACCCTTGTAGTATGCTTCAACAGCAGGAAGTGATGGAGTGATTCTGCGGTTTTGCATGAGATCCCAGACATAATTTGCCATTGTATATCCACCAGTCTGAAAGAACCCACAGAGTTTCAACCATAAGTAATTTGGGAAGCAATTTGGATTCGTTTCAAGAATATAACATAAATAAAATAATTTTGTGTATTCTTTAAATAGATGCATTAGCATTTGTAAGACTTGTAACTGTGATACTTTACCTTTTCACCTGAAGCTGCAAGTAGAAGATCAGTTCCCATCCTGGGGTTCAAGAAGAAATTTCTTGAAGTCATCTTCTCCTAAAAAAGTATTCTAAGATGTAAAATTTTGAATCTCTAAGTTGGAGAAACTAGAAAACCAAAACAGAAGGAAAAATTACTATGGTTTCTTGAGCAAGTTGCATTCCTCTTGGAGTATGCCCAATCATAGCTCCCTCAGCAAGTGTCTGCATGCCATTTATGCATAAGAATAAACACAGAAATATAAGAGAACACAAAGTTTGAAACAAGAGAAAGATTTTTATCTGATTTCCATGTAGATTCTCAATGAGCTCCACCATGGTAAAGTTACATATTTATTTAGCAGTGCTGTAAAAGACGACACTACTAAGCAGTAAAGCAGGTAGTATAAATCCTATAGTATAAAGCAGGTAGTACAAACACGTATGGTTAATGATTAATGATCTCAAACTTTTTTTCCCTAAATAAAGATCACTTCCTCAACAAAAGTGTCCATTGTTGCTAAGGTTTTTACTCACCACATACAACTCTGGGGGTGGAGATTTTGAGCTTGCAAACTCTTCAAAAATCTTAATGGCGGAATCGATATCTCCACATTGAAGATAACACCTTTTTCAATTCAAAATTAACAAAATAGCAGCTAAGATCAGAAACTAGTGGGTAGTACAATAAAACAGGACATATGAAGGGTAGTAAAACAACGACAGACATGCCAAAAAATAGAAAATATACCATTTCCAAAAGAAGTCCATTGAAAAAAGTGCAATGATCCATTGATATGAACAGTTATTAAGAAATGTTGGCCAATATATGCGTACTCAAGAAGTTTTTCAGCAAATATAATACTCAAGAATGAGAATTTAGAGAGCAAAGCAACACCAGCTAATTTTTTAAGATAACTGTTCTTTCATAATTTAACAATAATGAGCCACACAGGGACATACTTCTATACTGTACACCTCTGGAGCAACTAATAATGCAATGCAGATCACTGTCGTATTGTTCATGCGCGCTTAAACTTATATCAGGAAATGGTAAACATAGATAGAATAGATTACCTCATAGCTTGCATCACAATGAAGGCATCATAAGTAAATCCATCTTTAGTAAGCATGTCAAGAAGTACTTCAAGTGTCTGCAGGAATAGCAAAGTAAATGAACTCATCATAACTAGTACATACAACTCAATGTTGAAGATTTTGGGCAACAGTAGGGTGTGCAAAAGAATACACTGCTGAACAGCAACCACGAATTCACTCCATCCACAATATAAGTATTTCTAGGTTGTTTAGCAAAGGTTAAGGTTGAGGAGAAAAGACTTTAGTGCCCCTCATTTAATTACATGGTTGGGGATAAGATAGGAAGAAAATTGAATGAGAGATTGAGAAGTGATTCATGTGACAAGTAGTAGTGTAGGAATGCTTATATTCTAGGAAAAAATTCAAATGCTTCGAATGCTTATATTGTTGGATGGAGGGAGTATTAGTTAATGCAAAAAAGGTAACACAAAGGCAAAATAGCACACCTCTTTGCTCTTCAGGTCTGCACAAGCATGGGTCGCAACATGATAAATTGTCATCTGTTTAAAGACAAACGGCCGTCTATGTACATATTCTGCTGTTGGCAGGTTGTAAAGCTCTTCCTCTGACACATTCATCATTATATTTTCGGAGCTATCTTTAGATACTCTTTCAACATTTTTCCAACCTTTTGACTGCTGAACAAACTCGACAATCTGATAGAAAAATTTTTAGCCCAAACTAACTGTTTGAACATGTTAAATACATCCCTCTAATAATTGCCCATATATGGAAAACATACTTTTGTCATAGTCTCCTCAGTGGTTGGTGCCTTGTTCTTGAATGCGGTTATTAGTCCAGCATAACAAAACTTGTTTAATCCAAGCCCAGCAGCAGTCATATCACGAACTATAGCATACCTGTCAAAACAAAATACTTATAAGTTTCTCACAAAAGGGTAAATGGGTAAAGTGGAGAGTTCAGGACGTTAAGTAACATTTCAATTAATATGGGTGTATTGGCATGGAAGTAACAGCAAATTACATGTACTGCAGCCTCCAGATCGGTTATATTGGTACTAACAATTCCTATATTCTTAAATTCAAAACATAAGTTATACGGTGTATATGCTTTTACATTTTGTAGTATCTTTCTACACTTTTTCCTCACATGTTCAATTGGGCAGATCCATGAAGATTCAATCCAGTGATTAGCAGTTCAGATGAAGCTTTAGAACAGAAACAACAAAGGTAATGAGTTATTAATGTCCATTAGGCCTTGGCTTATTCGTTGCTAGTACTTCATAAAATCATGCTATGCATAGCGAACCACAATGTGCCTAGACCAAATGATTTTATATTTCAGTCTTAGTTGTTGCAGTGCTGTACTGTTTGAGCAAAAAAAAATGTTGAGGAACCCTTACACTTGATCTGTACGCCCTGTTGCTGCAAGTGCATTCAAAAGACAAATGTATGTTTCACCTTTCAACTTAACGCCATGTGCCTTCATTTCTTCTAAAAGCTTTTACAGATTGCAAGAATGAAAGCATTAGCGAGCAAAGGAAACAAAGATAAAACATTCCAAATAGGATAACAGCACCACATGACCACAATAACAAAAACTCAATTATTGTCCAACCATGATCGCTGCATCTGAGTTCTTGCATTTCCCACAAGTGGAGATCAAGAAGTTGTAAAGGTTAACCTACAAAATATTATGTCTTCAACCCAACACATCTCACAAAACCCTAAACAAGAGACAAAATTAATTCAAAGAAGACGTGGTCTAACATCAGGCTGCAAACCCATTTCTTTCATCTGATCATGAAAGTAGAATGCATCTTGTAGCCGGCTGCCTTTCATGGAACCGACTATGAGATTGTGGAATGTGTCCCGCACAGGCTGCACCCCATCAAGCATCATGTCATCGTAAGCATCACGCAACAGGTAGTGCCTGAACACAATACAAAAGTTCTGTTCAGACTTGATACAAGAATAGAGCCTAAGCAAACAGAGGTTACTACCATGGAACTGCTACCAACAAAAGAAAGACTCACAATGGCACAATAATGCAAAACAGAACACATGGACAAATCAACATAGGGCATCAAATGGTTGGTAATCCAAGCTACATAAATAAATTCTCAAGAATGGCTATCAACCAAAGGATATAGCTTAATGAGTCATTCATAAGGTGAAAAGGTGTTTGCCAAATACATCAACTGCATAAATGTACTGATAAATATTGTATAAGAAAAAAGTGTTGAACATATATGATATATCTTATAAAATCAAGATGGAAGTTGACATTATAAAGTAATGTGCATATTTCGATCAAGAAAGCTACAAACTTGACAAACCAAACATGTGTACTAACTTCTGAACTTAGATGGTTTGCAAGTAATTCAGGTGAAACTGAAGCACTCTAGCTGCCCAGGATCAGTATAAGTAATTAGGGTCTAACTGTGGCACTAGGGCTGCCCAGGCTCACTGGCGTATTGTATTGAGACAGACTGGATCACTGGAGGAACTACAGGCGAGTGAATCAACCTATATTTCAGCACAAAGGCAGCCACCAGAAACAAGAGTTTTCCTGTACAGCACTAAAATGCCTTGTGTGCAAAATAATACAATGGCCTACAAGCGACGCCATGTATACTTGTGTTCATCTGGCCGGTAGCATGCCTGGTTGCAGAATGGCCACACTTAGGCTAGCAAGCGTGTGCCCGTGTATAAACTCAATCATCAAGGCAGCAGAAAAAAAAATACAACTAAGCCATCTCCACAACCATGCCAGCGCTCGGCATTGCGTCGAACAGTTGGCATGCAAGAACCGAGAGACATGCCTGCGCTGCGCGGTGAGGGATCCGAAGACGGTATTGTACTCGGAGATGTTTTGGGCGTAGTTGCGGCGATCGTACTCCTCCGTCGACGTCGCCACCCCGCGCCGCCCCATTGTCGCCGCCGCCGCCGCTGAAGCCGCCGCATGGCGCAACCGCCCTGCACAGCCAGATCCAAAGGTCAAGGAGATCTTGGAGCATGGATAGGGCTCGGCCCTCGGAGAAATGGAGGGCGGGTATACCTTGGAGCAGGAGGGAGTTGTTTAGGAGGCTCATGACGCCGGTGGCGGAGAGAGCGGGGGGAGGTGGTGGCGCGGCCGCTGCGTGGAGGAAGACGAAGCGAGAGAGAGGAGGGTTTTAACTCATGGATCCATTTGAGCGCTCCACCGTCCGATCGTACTAGAATGAACGGACGGCCAGGATCGAAATGGGCCGAGGCAAATTTATCTTGATCACATTCCACGAGACGGCCCAGTCCCAGCAGTGCAAGCATTGTTTTTTTTAATAAGTTCACTGTAAGTCCCTCAAATTGTCGTCGAGTCTAAATTCATCCCTGAACCAAAATACGAGTATAGCTCATCCCCAACTAGTCTCTCGGTAGTATAATGACCAGTTTTGGTTGACGTGACGAGTAGGACCCACATGGGCCCCACATGTCAGCAACCAACCCTTCTCCCTTCTCTCTTCTATTCTCCCTCTTCCTCCTATCTTCTCTTCCCTTTGCTTCTCTTTTCTTCTCCCTCTCCCACGCGCGGCAGGAACAACATGTCACAATAGCTGTTGGAGTATGGAACTCCTCCAGCGGGTAAGTGAGTACTTCCCCTTTGGAGATTCGACTAGAGGATGAGTTTTTGGGCCCATGTCCTAATCACGCAAGGAATGAACACAAGGGATTATATGGGTTCGACCGCACAGGTGTGTAATACTCCACTCCTGTGTATAGACTATAGATGATGGAAGAGAGTTACAATGCATAAAGCCCAAAGTCTAAGGGTGTGTGTGCTAGCTTTGATGGAATGCCCTCCTTTTTTCGATGGTATGGATCCTCTTTTTATACCCCAAGGGAAGTTCACAGTGGTAATACATATATGTAGGAGTGGGACCTACACCACTAAATTTGGCATGCTTAGTCTTGTTGATATCACTCAAGCCAATCGGAGGTGACTGTTTCACATACCGACTAACGAGCAGACCAAAGAAGTCAAAATTTTCTTCATCTAAGCTATCCACGAGCCCACCTGCCAACCTTCAAGGGTAGAGAGGCCCATGGAATGGATATTGAGGGGGCACCATGTTGCGCCTCCTTTTTCTTCAAGGTGATGTGCATTACCGGCGTTGCCATACCTCCCATGTCGTTGATGGGTTGTGTAATCTTTGATTCTGTCTTAGCTGTCTCCGGGCTTGTGAGAGTTGGCAAGGAAGTCTGAGCTTTTAAGAGTTAGTGAGAAAGTCTGAGCTTGCAAGAGTTGGTGAGGAAATTTGAGCTTGCGAGAGTTGGCTGCCCTAAGCACAGCTCTCGGGGGACCGCGCCCGAGGAGAGAGGTGCCCCAAGCATAGCACACAGGTGGTCGCGCTCGATGAAAGACGTGCCCCGAGCATAGCCCATGAGGAACCACACCCGAGAAGAGAGATGCCCTGAGCATAGCCCACGGCGAGCCATGCCTAGAGGTCAGAAGTGCCCGGAGTAACTGTTAATGGGACCTTGATTCCCATTCCTTCAACATGCATCATCGTTGGGACGCAACCGCGAAGCAACTTCGCGACTTGAGCATGCACCACGGTGCTGTGTCATCTAACGCGTCCATCACTGGCGTCACCAAGGTGGACGTGATTGATGAAGCGCACTACAACTACTCCACATGCGCTCTCGGTGTGAGCAGTGGCCGGGCTTACGAGATCTCGCACCTCCACGCGAGGTGCCGCCTTCGGCCCTAGTGCGGAAGCTCGTCTCCAGCAGCGCGCAACTTGTTCTGCACGGGCAAGAGGTCAGCTCCACCACAACCTTGGAATGCGCCGAGCTCTTGCCCACCTTCACAACGATCTCCGTTCCAGCTACGAAATGACACTGGGTGAGGGTCATCCTCGTGCCTGCATGTGAGCGCTCTCACGTAGATGGGCAATGCCGGAGGTCAAGCCTTTGGGCGAGAGGGGGCACTCGCCCTCGGCGTCGTGGCATTCCAGCCGTCTCCCCTCAACGGCCTCCGTCTTCGAGGGTGTCCTCGGGCAGCCCGACCGTGGTCGGGGCGGCCGGCAGAGGCCGAGAGCGGGGTGGGGGCGGAAGCCAAGGCGCTGGCCACGGGTGGCTGGCGGCCGGGCCGCTGTCGTTACCGTCGCCATCCGCGTGCGTGGCCCCGAGAGGCAACGGAAAGCCGGCCTAAACTGTCTCTCCTCTCGAGCTCAGAGATCGCTGCCTACACTGTCTCTCCTCGATGCACCGTGCTGCCTCCTGCCGTCTTCCCGTGCGGTGTCACCGGTGCAAGGGTCTCCACCACGTCACATGTGATTGCAAGCGCCCTCACAACCACGGCCGCCTCGTCCGGCTCGATGGACGACGGTCGTCGCATCCACCCACGCCTGGGCTCCCCATTGGGCTCCACGCCTTCAGCGTCACGCACTGTCACCCTAGAGAGATCGCCGGTTGCAACGCGAGCCCCTTCTCCTCCCCACATCGATCTGCCGGTGGTGGTGGCGGCGGAGGGATGTGCGGCGCTGGCCCCTCCTCTTGTCGCTGCACCTGGGGCCTTGGTGCGTGATGGAGCGGTCGGAGCGGCTGGATGACGAGGAGGGCCGTCTATGCCACGCCCTGTTCGCTCGGGTGGCTAGGGTCGGTGTGTCGCTGTTCGCCGCCGTCGCCGCGACGGCCATGTCGGCCGCTCTCCGTATTCCTCCTCGTTTCTCGGTTCATCTCGCCCCTCCTGACCACTTTGTTTTCATTTTCTCCTCTTCCGGAGACCGTGACCTTGCCCTCGCACGCTCCCCAATCCTGGCTTCATCCTTGCAGCTCATCCTCCGCCCGTGGATGAGGCAAGCCATGGCGACGATGTTCTCCTTGCCGTTTCGGGTTTCGTTGGAGTTGGAGGGGGTCCCTGCTCACGCCTGTAACACGTCCACAGCGGTGACGCTCATCGCCACTTGTCGGTTCGTCAGCATGGATGCGGAGGATGGGCGGCTGACGGATTTTTGTGTCTTGCAGGTATCGGCCCTTGCCCATGAGCCCGCCCACATCCCTCGGGAGCATCTGCTCCTCATCCCAGAGCCAGCCATGCCGGACGGCGAGCCGTGCCTTCTCCAGTAGCAAGTGCTCATTTGCGTCCGCCACTCAGAGCGCTCGGCTTCACTCATTGCAGCCCCCTCTCCGCCGCTCGGTGGCCCGCCGGAGGGCGGTGCCGGCGCTGCTGGTGGGGTCAATGGTGTTGGCGCCTCGTCGCGGGTGCCGTCGAACCGCCCTCATGCTGGCCCTCCGTCTGCCGATGCTTCCTTCGACTGTAGTGGCGATGGTTGGGCAGGACATGGGCGCTAGGGTCTGCCTTGGTGGCCGTCGATCGGTGCCGGCTGCACCATCCTTCCCGATGTCGATGCCTTCCCTCTTCGGCCGCCGACATCTTCCTCTCGACCGCCGGCCCCAGCAACACGCGGGGTGGCCTCGTGCGGCTTCGGCGCCAGCGGGCGCCATGTCGGGCGTGGCGGTCGCCGCGTCGAGCGGGCGGGCACCACGTCGGGCGTGCGGGGCGCCATGTCCACGTCGAGCGTGGCGGACGCTGCATCGTCCGCGGCGTCATCGGCCGGCGTGGGCGCCATGTCGGGCGTGGCGGCGCGGTTTTGGGCGGCGACGGCCGGGCATTGTGGCGCCAAGCGGGTTTGCGGTGGAGGCCGCGTCGGGCACGGCGAGATAGTACGGTGTCGGTCGTCCTTTCCGGCCGCCTCCCGGTCAGGCGGCATGCCCGGCCGCGCGCGCTGCGGGCCCGGCACCCGAGCTATCTCCGCCGTGACGTCGGCCTTGGCGGCCGACACGACGACAACCTTCCCTTTCCCTCTTTTCTTCTTTTGACCCTCCCTTTCTAGCGCCTATTCTTGTATCTTTAGGGATTGTCCACCACCGGATCCGATGCTGATCCCGCCTCCTAGCTTGGTCATGGATTTGGTGGGTGGCGCGCGTGGTCGGCCAGGGGGCGCGGACGCCGTCGCGTCGCGTGCGCCGGGCGTGGTTGGTACCCCTTAGCGCCGGCTTTCCCCGTCTAGGTCGTCGCCGCGAGTTGGCTTGGTTCGGCCGGGCGAGCTCCGCCCCTTCTGGGCCGACGCCGCCTCATGTGCCAACACCGCTTCTGGGCCGCTGAGCCAGGCGTTGCTTCTGGGCCGTCGTCGTTCCCTGGGCCGATCAGGCCGTCTTCGGCACGTGGGCCATCTTCGGCGAACGGGTCGCCTATGCGGGATGGGCCGCCATCAATTCCTAGGTCGACCGTCCTTCACCCTAGTCCAGCCGCCGGGCCGAGCCCCCTCCACCGGCGTTTGGGTCGTCACGGCCACTTGGCCCGGTTCGGCGGTAGACATCCTTTCCCCCGCCGCCTCCATTCCCGGTCAAGCCCAACCGAGCGCCTCCTCGAGTCCAGGCCGGGCCGAGCGCTGCCCTACCGGCCTCGGGCCATCGCGATCGCATGGCCCGGTTCGTCCGACCGATGATGACTTTCTTCCACCGATCAACACTCCCCTCTAGCCGCCGAACACTCTCCTACGACCTCTTGCCCACCCGTAGGGCCGGCTCGACTGCTGGACTAAGCTCCAGCCATCCCCGCTCCTTCTCGTGTGGCTAAGGCGGACGAGACCCTTTTTGATGTGTTGGTTCTCGCACTCGACCTCATCGGTCGACCACTTGCGTGTTTGCTGCCTCCCTCGATCACCAATAATGCCACGGTGCAAGCGTTCCTAGCCAGTTGTTGCAAGCCTCTTCCCCTACACTGCTCCATACGCCGCCTCCGTCGCTCCCTCGGTTGCGCACGGCAAACGGATTGCAACCCGGCCAAGCTCACTGGTCCATGCCATACGGTCTCCCGCGCTCAACATGTTGTTATGCGCAAGCTCAGGGTGGTACCAGAGCAGGGCTCGATCCCAGTTGATGCGTTGGTAGACTTTGACGCCCTCTTTGCCTCCCTCCTCTTGCACGACAACGTCATCGCCCTGTCGGGGCTCTTCAACAGCTCTCTGCCTCCTGCACAGGCGGCGGAGATGTTGTCTGCGTGTGCTTGACTTCTTTCTCCATCTCTCTCCTCTTAGTGGGGTTCCACTCTTGATGGGTTCAACATTTTGTTTTGAAACGTGCGGGGATTGAACTCGCGTGCCCACCGGGGTGTCATTCATGATGTTGTCCACGAGGAGCGGGTCTCCCTTCTCTGTCTTGTGGAGACGAAGATGGATGTAATCCCTTCTCGTGTTGTGTTAGAAATGTTAGGCCTTTACTTTGATTACTCCTTCTTACCTGCTGCTGGTAGTTCTGGGGGTGTGTTGCTTGCTTGGCGAACTTCTATTTGGGCGGTTTCGGATGTTCACCACGCTGATTTCTCTCTCACCGCGCTGGTACGTCACCTTTCTGATGATACTCCTTGGTGGCTCTCCTTTGTCTATGGGCCGCAGGACGAGCCGAAGAAGCTTCGGTTTCTTGATGAGCTTCAGCTGTTACGTTCTTCTCGTGTGGGCCCGTGGGCTGTTGCAGGGGATTTCAATCTTATCCTCGAGGCTTGAGATAAAAACATCCTGAAACTCAATCGCTGCATGATGAGCCGCTTTCGTCGATTGATCGATGAGCTGGATCTCTAGGAGTTGTCGTTGCACGACCGTCGTTTCACCTGGAGTAACGAGCGCGATTCTCCTACGCTCGTCAAGCTCGACCACATTTTCTTCTCTTCGATCCGGAGGACCTTTTCCCTCTGTCTTTTCGTGCGGCTTCCTCCACGCTTCGACCCTTGTGCGCTCCTTCTCCATTCTGTGTTGAGTCGCCTAGGGCACATCACTTTCATTTTGAGGCTATCGGCCCAAATTCGATGGCTTCCTCCAAGTCGTGCAAGACGCCTGGCAGCCGTCGATTGGCCTTCCCTCTCTCCTTGCACTTGCTTGGTGTTTTGCTAACACGACTAAGCTCCTTCAGAGTTGGAGTGATGGCCACGTTGGTAGCATCCGCCTCCAGCTGCAGATGGCGAAGGAGCTTGTCTTTCAGCTGGAGGTCGTGCAAGAGAGTCGCTCTCTCTCCCCCTTGGAGACTTGGTTGTGGCAGGATTTGAAGCTCAAGTTCCTAGGGCTTGCTTCGTTCGAGCGTACCGTTGCGCGCCAGCATTCACGCTTGACCTGGCTCAAGGAAGGTGACGCCAATACCAAGCTCTTCCACTTGCATGCTAGAGCCCGTCGAAGGAAGAACTACATCACTCGTCTTTGGGATGGGGACCAGCTCGCGTCTCTCCGCGAGCTCCAAGAAGTCGCCTCCTCTCACTTCCGTGCCGTCCGGGGACATGTGTGCCGCGCGACCTCGCTCTTGACCTCCATTTCCTAGGCCTCCGCTCGATGCGCCTGGAAGGGTTGGATACCCCCTTCTCGGAGGACGAGGTGTGGGCGGTGATCAAATCCCTGCCTTCAGATAAGGCGCCAGGTACGGATGGCGTCACAGGAAGGTTTTACAAGATCTGTTGGCCAGTGATTAAGGTGGTGGTCTTGGCGGCTCTTGACTCCCTCTTTCGGACCAATGGTCGGGGTTCTCTTTCCTCAATGATGGCCTCATCTCCCTCTTGCCAAAAAAGATGAAGCCGTTGATGTCAAGGATTTCGGACCGATCGCCTCATCCATAGCTTTGGCAAGTGTTTTCTAAGATTCTTGTTTCCCGTCTCTCTCCTCACTTTGACGGGCTTGTGGCGACCAATCGGAGCATCTTCATCAAAGGCCGGTCCCTTCACGATAACTTTCGCTTTGTCCACCTCGCGACACGGGCTCTTCATGCTAAGCGCATGCCCCGCATCCTCCTCAAAGTGGACATCGTGAAAGCTTTTGGCACTTGTCACGTGGTCGTTCTGTTAGAGGTACTTGCTCACTCGGGGTTCGATCGGCATTGGCGTGATTGGATTTCCGAGCGCTTCCTCTTCCAGTGCGATCAACGACGTGCCCGGCCCCCACTTCTCCCATCGAACGGGTCTGCGGCAAGGGGATTCTTTTTCCCCCATGCTCTTCATTTTGGTTATGGATGTGCTCAACGCGATGCTCCGTAAAGCCTCTGACTTCGGCGGGTTCCTCCCGCTTAACGACCATGCTTTGCGGCACACGTCTCTCTCTACGTGAATGATCTGGTTCTCTTCCTCTCTCCAGTCTGTCAGGATCTCGAGCTCATCCAGGGCATCCTCTCGGTCTTTGGCTCGGCATTCGGCCTGCATCAACTTTGCCAAGTGCTCGATTACCCTGATCCGCTGCTCGGTGGAGGATTTGGAGTTGGTGCAGTTGTGCTTCCCCTGTGCAATCTCTGACTTCCCTAACACCTATCTCGGTATCCCACTTTCCATTCGCAAGCTGCCGAAAGCGGCCCTGCAGCCGCTTGTGGATAAAGTCTGCCTCCGACTCCGTCTTGGCAGAGTCGTCTCCTTACATTGATCGGCCATGCTATTCTGGTCCAATCGGTTCTCTCTTCTATTCCAGTTCATGTGTCCTTGGCAATCGGCCTTCCAGCCTGGGTGATTAAAGCCATCGACAAGAAGTGTCGCGCCTTCCTGTGGGCAGGCAAGGACTCGGTCCATGGGGGCTAGTGTCGGGTGTCCTGGTCGGGGGTTTGCCATCCCAAGGATCTCCGTGGCTTAGGTATTTCTGATCTCAGGATGGCGGGGTTTGCTCTCCGCGTCCGTTGGCTCTGGCTCCAGTGCACGGGGCACCCTTGTTGGGGGGGAGGGGTTGAAGGCCCTTGTGGAGCAGAGTGTCGCGGACTTGTTTGTGGCGTCCACCTTTTTTGTGCCGGATAATGGGGAGTCTTTGCTCTTACGGTCGACCGTTGGCTTGATGGCCGCTCGGTTGCCTCCCCGTTGTCCCCGGTGCATCCGCGCCTGCACGCTCGGTTGCCTCGGGCTTGGCGCACAATGCCCAGGTTGCGACATCCGTGGTGCCCTTTTTGTCTCGGTCATCTCCCGTTTCTTCTTCTTTGGGATGCGGTGCTCAATGTGCGGCTCTCGCCGGCACCGAGGATCGTGTTGTATGGCGCTTGACTAGTGATCGCGCTACTTGGGACGTTTGGCGTACCGACGCTATTCCTAGGCCAGCACCCCCGGCGGCGTGTCTCTCCTTTGGCGGCGAAGGGCGCCAAAATGCAAGTTCTTCCTTTAGTTTGCATTCCAGCGCGCTGGACGTCGATCTCCTCCGGAAGCACGACATCGACAATCCTCGCCTGCCCCTTCTACGTGCAAGAGCTTGAGTAGGCAAATTACATCCTTCCGGACTGCGTGTTCTCTCGTCGAGTGCGGTTCGGTGCTTTCTTCTTCGGCGGGCGGCCCTTTCCCCAACGGTGGCGTTGGCTTTAGGGCGGTGGCCGTCTGTAGGGACCGGTTCTGGAACACCGCCGTGCGAGCTTCGACTCCATGGTCCTCCTCGTCTCGTGGATGCTATGGAAGGAGCATAATTCCAGGGTTTTCGAGTTGGTCCTTTCCTTGGTCTTCGTAGTTTTTGCCTCTATCCAGTCGGATGGCCTGCTTTAGTCCTTAGCGGGCTCTTCTTCTTTTGGGGTCTTCCTGGGAGTTTAGCGTGGCTCTGCTCCTTCCCGTTGCTTGGAGTTGTTTTGTTTTTTTAGCCCTAGCAGCTCCTGGTTCTAAGGTTCTTTTCCTTAACCTTCCCTCGTTTGGCATTGGCCAGTCTGGCCGATTGCGTTTTGTAATTATGACTCAGTTTCTTCTAATATTTTGGCGTGCAATCATGTTGCGCGTTCGCGATTTATATCCACAAGATCAACCTGTTAATCCTATATATCTATGAAGTTTATCATCACTAAGTGTAGTTAATGCTAACTCTCTTTTCTATCATGAAGCTATGTCACCTTAATTATTTTTAGCCTTTAGATTATTCATCAAGGGTGTAAATTGCAACTTCTCTCCCAAAAGCCACACCATACAACCCAATCATTTATAGCATTTGGATAATTGATTAAGGTACAAAAATATATAACAAATGAAATAAAATAGTATAATAAAGTATAAAAAATATAACTCATACATACTATTTTGTCACACAATTGTCCCGCAGCAACGCGTGGGGTACCCATCCAGTTTTCTTCAAAATTCTTACAGCAGAACTAAATTAAAGAAACAAGTTCTAAATGAAGATTCACTTGTTTATTCAAAATTCTCAGTGCAGAACTAAATTAAAGAGAGAAAGCAAACCTCTTTTTGCATGGTATTTCGCTTTGAACTCCTCACATTTGATTGGTTTATGAATCTCCTTGCCTTTGGCATTACATCCAATCACCACTCGAGGTATGTATGGCTCACAGAGTGGAGAACTGCAAGCAGAGTCCTTCTCCTGCTCCTCCTCCTCCTCCTCCTCCGGATGTATATTCTTTGATGGCCTCCCGTCCTCACCGCTCCCATCGAACAAATTCCTCTTTGACTTTGGGTTCTTCGCGGCCGGGTAACCACTCCTCCTAGATGCTGCTGATTGGGAGGCCACGTCGCTGTCCCGGTTGTCATCGCCACGACGGCGCACATGGGATGATCGGGACTCTGGGCGGCCGACCCCTTGTTGCCCTCGACTGCGTCTCCACCGGCACCATGTGAAGGGCTCGACAAGATCGCGTAGCCTGCCAAGGTGGGCTCCGGTCACCTCTGCTCCGCCTCCATCATTGTGGTCGGCCTCGTGGTGATCGCGCTAGGGTTTCTTTTCTCGGGAAAATTGCAGAAACCACCCCACAAGTCACTTTAAGTTTAAGATTTTACCCCATAATAATTTAAATTGTTGCAAATGCGCATCTCCTACTTATTTTTGTTGCAAAAACCACCACAGTGTACACATGCTTAACCAAATCAGTACGATATCGCTGATGTAGAGCAACCATGGGTTAAGCTAGCCAAGTCAATTTTATCTAAGTGCTTACATTAGACTTATTCATAATGTTTTATTGAAATTTCTTGTGCATATAGCGAAACTCGGTGCGATAACATTTAAGTTGTCGTCAGCAATTCTATCTATGAAATCTCTAAAAATGTATCAAGACTCTTAGAAGTACTTATTTTGATAAAGACCATATTGATAGCTCATAATTTATAAAACACATTTTTGTGCACTTGAAACTTTAGAAAAAAATAACATGTGTTTTATAAATTGTGAGCCGTCAATATTGTATTTTATCAAAATCAGCACATGTGTTTTATAAATTGTGAGCCGTCAATATGGTCTTTATTAAAATAAGTACTTCTATGAGTCTTGACACATTTTTGGAGATTCCACAAATAGAATTGATGATGGCAGCTTAAACGTTATCGCACCAAGTTCCGCTATATGCACAAGAAAGTTCAATGAAACATTAAGAATAAGTCTAATGTAAGCACTTGGACAATATTGACTCGACTAGCTTAACCTATGGTTGCTCTACTTTAGCAATAATGTGTTGATTCTGTTAAGCACCTGTACATTGGGGTGGTTTTTGCAATAAAAGTGGGTAAGAGGATGGAACATTTGTAACAAATTATCTTAAACTGAGCATCTCCAAGAGTTTCCCATATGCCTTTCCTATCCTGTGAATTTGGGAAAAAAACAGAAAAATAAGTATCCAACAGTACGCCATATCTAGTCTCCATCTTTGCGCACTAGGAGAATCCGGATCCACGTGTAGAAAAATACGTGCTCGTCCCGAGCGCGCATCCCTCCTTCCCACGAAGCAATCTTTCCTTCCACGCCGCAACCCTACTTCCCGCGCCGCAAGCCCGCGCCGAAGGACATCCTCAATCTCCTCCGCCTGCACCTACATCTCAGCACCTCTTCAATCTCCTCCACCTGCGTGTGTATCTCCTCGGCCGCCGTGCCTCCTCCTTCCCGCGACGCACCTTTGCGAACTCCGACACCGCACCTCCTCCTCTTTCCCGCGCCGCTCCATCGAGTGTTGCAGGTAAGCCGCTCTGTCGCACCTCCTCTTTCGTGAACCGTGGACGCACAGAGAGAGAGAGAAAGAGGCGACCGATCCTCACCGATGCCGGAGCCGCTGCTCGTGACGAGGGCTGACATCTCGGGCTTCAGCTCCATCTCGCCGGCGCCGGCGGGTGCGGGAGGGGATTGGGTGGGTGGGTACGCCATACGGGGAGGTCGGGCGGACAGGGAGCAGACGGAGACGGGAGCTGGGTTGGGGGAGAGAGACAAGGCGAGGCGACGGAGGATGGGAGGAGGGAGGTAGGATGGACGCAGACGAGAGGAAAGCTTTGTTTACTCATTGTTGACCAACCGTTCTCTTCTCTACAGACTGTTCCGTCTCTTCTCCTGTTCTCCATTTGATTTGGAACGTGATGCACGCCAATGGGGTGACTCAAGGTTTACACAGGTAATTAGTTTTGGCGTTACAGGTTCTCACAGACGAGATTTTATATAGTGTATATGCTGTATGAGTGTAGATGGAGTGATAATCCTGGTAATGAGTAGAATGAATAAACTTCAGTGATAATCCTGTCAAATACTCCAGGAGCCGGTTAGAATGAACGCTATTAATTTTGCCGATTTTAAGTCAGTTAATCTGATTGGATCAACGTTGATTTTAGTACTTCAGGTCGTTTAGTTGGCACAAATACAGAACTCTGATCTGTATCACAAACGATCACTTCTATTAGGCCATTTGACATGTACTCCCTTTATTTCTTTTTTATAGTGTTGGTTAGTTGAAAAGAAGCTAACCAATGTCATAGAATTGAGGATAAGGTAGTATATATTATTCGTGTCTCATCTGCTATGTTAATATGCTTACAACACCTGTCAATGTAAATTAAGGATCACAAGATAGTTCACTGTGCAACAAAAAATAATTAATTGGAGATAGAGGACTAGGAGCTAGTAGTTTCAGATAAATAAAAATTCATGTGTAAGTGTACACTTTTTTCTTGTTGTTAACTGTAGAATTTGGTAAGCCCCGGAACCCGAATCGGTTAAGATGTCCATCGGCTGATACTAAATCAGATAAGGCAAGCCGATGTAACCGATTCTGGTATGACAACAATGAAGACACCGTCGGATCAAGATGATGTGCTTCATGAGGATTGTCATATAAGGATAAAGTCCTAAAAAGGCAATTATATCTATTAATTAGGAAGAGTTCGGTTTGCTTCCTTTTATCTTTAGAAAAGTTTGAATTTGTAATATGTTAGGATCTCTGTTTCTCTGTTAGTCCATGGGTATAAATATGTAAGCCCGTATAAATATGTAAGCCCGGGGTTCATGTAATTCATCTCTCTTGATCAATACAACCTCGGTGCATTGCCACCTTTTACTTTTCTACTTTATTTATCATCCGACGAGACTTGACACCCGACACGGGGCTGCATCGGCTTCGATCTCTGGCGAAGGGGTAAGTCCAAGGTCCCGCCGGCCCAGAATATCGTATCTATCTTTAGTTTCGTTACCGTTCATAGATACATCGGCTTAGTTAGGACTTTCTCGGTTAGGTCCGATATTCTGATCAAGTCGATGTTTCTGTAAACGTAATGTTGCTTTAGGTAGATTTGTTATATCCATCATATTAGATAGATCTATCAGCTCCTCGAGTATTAGATTATCGTATACAATCTCGTGCTTGCATCGGTTAGGTCCGATCTACTAGATTATTATTGATAATCTAAGTCTTGCTAAGTCGATAGGTTCATGCTAATGTTTCACCGAAGGGTTAGCCGGTCTTATCATATGTTTTTGTTAGTCTAGTCCTAGTATCTCGATTTGGCTTCATCGGTGTCTCTCGCTTTAGGGTTTCGCCGATATCGGTTAAATCGTTATATTAGATTAGATTAGCTTAGGCATCTATCATCCTAAAAATTAGTCAAAGGCTTGATTGTCTAGATATTGCGTTTCTTTTCATACTTAGTGCTGCATCAATTCAGTTTGACCTACTAAGTCATGATTAGAACCGTAGTCTCTAGCTGCCGATGGCTATCAATAAGGGTTTCGTCGGGGTTTCAGCCGACGAGTTATCCGAACATCTACATCGGCTGGAATCACACAATCGGTGTCAATAGATCAGCTATTTTGATTATCGGTCTATCGGCCGATATGATTTATGCTCGCTATTTTGCATACCTTGACAGTGGCGGGATCAACCGGCGGCGCCTGCGCTTCATCGATTCTAGGACCCGCACCGGAGCTAAGCGGATCTCCTAGGCCGGCGTGTTGATTTTTCGCGTCAACACCTGTGGCTATGGAATTTATGCACTTTTCTTCACCTAGAATTGCAAATGCTTAAGCAACTGTTATACAAGAACATTGCATCATGCTTGATTAAGCAAAGAGTAGGTACTTGGATTTTAACTGTCCATTTGAAATTCAGTTCAGAATGTAACTGCCCCCAAAGTAGAAGATCTCGATTAAGAAAGGAGCATTTCTTTTGCATTTGGTCGCATCATATGAAGATATTCCCGTGAATATCCATAGTGCTCTTTATTTTCTATAGTCTGTACAAAAATATGATGCCTGATCTATTTTGCATTGTAGTAAACTAGATTTATTTTGCAATAAAGACAAATCCTAAAAAACAAAGATAAATGATCGTGTCTATGTTGCTAATATAAATCAGGATGATGATTCCATAAGTGCTCAATTAGTCTCTAATCCTTTTGTGCGCTTCAATAAATTCATCAAGCGTTCGATTATTATCGTGAGAAGGTTCCATATTTTGGCCACCATAATCGAACTACTCATTAGGGTCAACAACTCCTTCATCCTTGACAATCATATTGTGCATGATCACACAAGCTTTCATGATGTCTCCAAGTGTCTCGTGTCCCACATATGAGCTGCTCGAACAATGGCGAACCTAGATTGCAAAACCCAAAAACTCTTTCGACATCCTTCCTCGCTGCTTCCTATGCTTTGACAAAATATTTGTTCTTGTTCCCCATAGGCCGAGAGATGAACTTCATTAAAGTAGCCCATGATGGGTATATACTATCGGCTAGATAATAACCCATTGTATAATCATGATCATTAATGGTATACTTCACCTCAGAAGCTCTGCCTTCTGCTAGGTTTGCAAATAATGGAGACCGATGAAGCACATTGATATTATTGTGAGACCCAGACATACCAAAAAGGCATGTCATATCCAAAGATCATTCGAAGCAACAACCTCTAAAATAATAGTGAGCTTCTCCACATGCCCCTTGTACTGACCCTGCAATTCTACAGGACAATTCTTCCACGCCCAATGCATACAATCAATGGATCCTAACATACCAGAAAAACCTCTTTTCTCACCTAGTACCAGTAAGCGTATTGTGTCAGACTCGTTAGGATATCGCTGGTATTCATCTTCAAATATATCAACAACTCCAACAACGAACCTACGTAGGCTCTCAATTGCGATACTTTCGCCACTGTGAACATACTCATCCGTTGGATCAGCCGAAACCCCATATGTTAGCATATGAAATGTTGCGGTGACTTTATGGTAGTAACTTAATCCAAGTACGTTTGCCGCATTCTTTTTTTTACAAAGTAATCATCATGTGGTTCGACAGCATTCATTATGCGTAGGAAAAGCTCTCTAGTCGTCCTGTACCTGAAAAAATCATGCAATATTTACCAACCATACTATGTACATAGCACATGTGAATACGGACTACCGACGAAATAAATTTGGTCCGTATGTCGGCTCTTCACCAAGTAATCTTGAAACATCCTTTTGTGCCCACCTTGTCGATCTCAATAAATAACTTTATGCCCTGGGACGGAACCACCATGTCTTCCTTTTTGGTTTGAATATGTCTCGACAATTGCGGCCCCGAGAAGACCAAAATGTCATCGTCATCTAATGATGAGTCATCCAACCCCGTCGATGTCGTAGATCGACACGCAAGGATCCTGGGGACCCCCTTTTTGGTTTGGCACGAGGAGCGGTGTATTCGGTTCAAACTCGTAGAAAAAATGAAGTAATGCGGATGAGGCGGGATTTTATACGAGTTCGGGCCACCGCGCGGTGTAATACCCTACTCCTGTTTGTATGTAGTATATGGGGCAAGTTGCCAAGAACAATGAGAATGTTTCTCTCCCTTAGACTCGGTGGTGGATGAGAGATTTCGGGTTAGGCTGGAGAGGCGAACCTCCTATTCTATACGAGGAGGTGAACCTATTTTCCGAACGGAACCCATCTTTTCCTAGCCCTCTTTTATGATGGACTTGGGTCTCCTTTTATAGTGTAAGGGAGCACCACGGTAGTCCTACCCTTTCTCTACTTCACTCCACGTGAGGGAGTGGTTTTGCCTTGTCTTGTCGGAGAAGCCATTCCATTCCTACTCCTTCTGTTTGCTGCGTCATGGAAAGCGGAAAAGGAGTAGTCGTCGTGGTAGTCATGCCGCGACGCGATGATGGTTTGCCTACCCACTCCGACGGGACCTATTGGTCGGAGACCCATCTCGAGGATAGGCTCGCACCGTGCCTCCTGCGCTCGCACTCTCTCCCACGCAGCCGCCCAATACATTAAATGCGGCCGGACGGGCGTGAGGGGCGTGCGCGGAAGTGGGTGCGCGGCCATACCGCGGTCTTAGTCAAAGACTTTTAGCCCCCTTTGTATTATGATGATAGGCAAAAGGGGTGATGATGAGAGCAAGTGACGCCACGCCTCACATTGCATTGAATGCGGCGGGGCATGCGCTCGCCTTTTCTCCATTTGAGCATTAAATGGGTTAGTTGGTAGTTGGACTCGTCCCCTCTCAGAGAGGTGCGGGGTGAGGGATGGGGGGTCCGGGTGATCCCGGTCCTACCGACCAGGGTCAGGAGATCCGGACCCCGCCGTTGGGAGTATGGTGGCCTCCAGGGCAGCCTCCGGCGCCCTTCAGGGCGGCCACGTGGCTGCCCGTGACCGAGACTCGCCTAGCCTTTCAGGGCATAACTTTGACGCTCCTTGATGGACAAGGACGCCTTCCTTTTCTTAAATGCCACGCCCCGACATACCTCCCGGCCATATCACCGACAAACCCCTCTACGTGATTTGGAACCACTCATAGCGTCTAGCGTGAAAGGCTTGTTGGGAGTGATTTGGAACAAGTGACGGCGAGATCCCAAGCAGAGCTGCAACAGTGCTGGCGCAGGAACTGTTGTATGCGGCAGCAACAGAATCGGCGCCGGCGGCTGAACAGAATCGGTGGCTGAACCAGAAGAGATGCTGATTGCTGCTTGCTGAAACAGAACAGAATCAACGCCGGCTGTTTGCTAAGCGACAAAAAGGCCGGACAAACAGATGCGACGGCTGTGTTGATCAGACGCTGGAACAATGCGGAACAGTGCCGGAACAGTGCCGGAACAGCTCGGGAACAGTGCCCGAACAGTGCGGCGGCGCATAAATTGGCTAAAAAATTGCCGCAGGAAGAGCAGAGGCGGCGACTGTGTTGAGGGCGCAGAAACAGAGGATTTCACTAGAGAAAAAAAGGCGGCGGCTGTGTTCCTGATCCTCCTCCCTTTCAATTAATATAACAGAATTTGAATTTTTGAAACTATTTACGAAAATTTTTTGGAGATTGCCTTTTTTTTCTTTCAATTTTTTTGGAGTTGTAAAACAATAGGATTTGGAGAGAAAAATATGGGAAACTTTTGGAGATGTTCAAAGTGACTTAATTTTGCAATTTTCCTATTTTTTTTAAAAAGAATCTTCTCATGAATAAACAAATTAATACGCTTGGTTGGTCAATTCAAGGGAAGCACCTATTGTAGCTTAGTGCTAAAGAGTTTGTCATGCTAGATCCTTGCTTGGGAACCTATTTTGGATCCTTTTTATTTGCTTTTTGGTTGTGAAATGCCAACTCAGCACATATCTCAGCGTCAAAGCACATGGTGTTAGAAATGTAGGCCTATTTTGGTATGTTTTAATTTCAGAATTAATCAGGAGCAATATTTCTATGACTATAGTGAGTGAAACAAATAATATGCATATATTCATTTTTAAAACTAATTTAAACATGAACAATATACAAAAGTAAAATATATACCCTGTTGAGGGGCTAATGCTGGGGTTCACTCGATCACGCCGATGACATTAGTCGCGCTGGCGTGTTGTTATTCTTGCTCATGTTAGACAGGCTTGATGTTTTGTTGATGTAGTCGTACAAAAGTTGATGCGTGTGACGAGTTGTTGCAGTGCAGTTGGCCACCAGGAAGTAGACGACGTAGGCGTGTACCACGAACGGTCACCGGGAAGTAATCAACGTAGGCGTACACCACGAATGGTCACCAGGAAGTAGTCGAGCAGATATCGAGCAGTCGTGTTGATCACTCCCCAAAAACCTTATCGCATATCTATCCCGAGCAGGATCGCGGTGATAGACGTGGTTTCAAGGCTCGCTCTCGCCGCAAAGTGCACGCGTGCTAGCAATGGGAATGTAGGCAAAGGCAGCAAACAAGGAAGATGAGAGGGTTGTGCGCTCGGTGTGTTTGGAGGAGGAGGAGGGAGGCTCCTTTTATAGATGTGCGGGAGAGGATGAACCGGACACCATGAAGGGCATCAATGGCTATTATCATGGGTTGGTGTTAACATATGAAGGGTTACGCGGAAGCTACGCTAGCCGAAAACAAAAATTTCTACCGCGCAAACCAGAACACTTGCAAGTAAGGGCCGATAGATCGTTACCGATTGGAGTAGAGTGCGCGGAATAGCCAATCGGGGCAATCCGCTCCGAGCAGTGTAGCCGATTCCGGAGAGCCGATTCGCCAATCAGCCGATTCGAGTCGTCCGGCCGCGTTCTCACGCCTCGCTCCGATGCGCCCGACCACGGCGATCAAGAGCGCGCAACGTAGCAGCGCCTCTACCGGTATCCACACGTCCGGGGACGAACGCCGTACACCCGTGTGCTAGCACGCGATGCAAGGCTAGGGTTTGGCTCGAAAGTGGGGAGGGTTTCCGTGGAGATTGATCTTGGCGACTTCGTTGCACGCGATGCAATTGACGTGTCACGCTCTCCACCCCTCCCTCCTTTATATAGAGTTGGCCGACGCGGGACTAGTGGCCGATTAGGACTCTATTTTGAATCGGATCTCATCCGTATCTCATAGAGTTGGCCGCCCCACACGTCGTAAGCCCATAGGACTCTATCCGATCGGATCCCTATCCGATCGAGCCGTATCCGAGTCCAACTCGAATATCTATTCTATCCCCTTAAGCGTGCGACCACAGTAGGTTCAGGTATACTCGGTTTCGGCTATAGTCTAACTTAGCCGATCATTGGCTCGAGTCTAACTCAGCGACTGTCAATAGCGGCGCCTAGCAAGCACATATTGACACCATAGTATACAAGAATAATATCGGCTCGAACCGTAATGTGTACACAAATCCCTTTGCCTCACGATACCGGTTAAGCTATAGGCAAGATGTGTGCCATCCCTTCAATAGCTTAACCATTCACTCGAACCATATTGGATTATCGTCCGTTGATTGACTCCTCAATCAACTTAACATGGCCATGCATTTCCATAATCCATTACCTCGGGGCCCAGAGATATCTCTCCAAAGGAGGGGCAAATTCCATCTTGATCACTCACATCCCACTCCATGTTTCATAGCAAACCCGAAAACTACCTTTATAACTACCCGATTACGGAATAGCGTTTGGTAGTCCCAAAGTAGGCTACTACACATGTTGGAATCCATGGTGATCTCGGGTCTAAGGACTTTGTACCAACACTACCCGAGACCAACTAATGGCACATTAATTCTGTAGTGTCTCATGGTGGGTCTATCCAACAATGTGTTCTCCAACACATATGTCCATGTTTATTGATTTGGTATCTCCATACCCATGATCTATGAGACATGATCATCAATCAATAAACATGCCGATCTTAGAATCATATTTGTTCCAACAATATGACATATGATCGAGGATCGTTTAGAAATAGATTCATACATAAAGAGTCTCATAAATAAGTCACGTACTTATTGATCAATACAAGATGTCTATTTCATGGAATCAATAACACTTTATTCATTTATACATAAACATTGACGTGATATCCAACATCTCCATGTTGCCTCTAGGGCATATCACTAACAATCTCCCACTTGCACTAGAGTCAATCATGTAAGTATCTAATACCCATTGCTCTTGTGTGCGCCTCATACTTTACCGTGAGGGAGATGTTTTGTCGCGGATCGGCTATGTTGAGATCCGTGTGCACTTTGCATATCTTGACATCACCTCTCGTCCACTATCTCGCGGATGAGATGATATCGCCGAAGTATGTGTTTGGACTTCGATGTGACCTCGGCTCCTTGGCTTGCGCAATGGCTCCACTATTATCACAATAGAGAGACATTGGACCGGTCGTACTAGTCATCACACCAAGCTCGAAACGAATTTCTTGATCCAAACGCCTCCTTTGCGGCTTCGAGCGGCAATGTACTCGGCCTCCGTTGTAGAATCAGCAACGGTATCCTGCTTGGAACTCTTCCAGTGGCGCCTCCGTTCGGGCGAACACGAACCCGATTGCGATCTATAATCATCCTTGTCTGTTTGGAAGCTAGCATCGGTGTAACCACTTACAACGAGCTCTTCTTCACCTCCATAGACTAGGAACATATCCTTAGTTCTTCTCAAATACTTAATGATATTCTTTACGGCATCAGTGACCTTCACTGGATCGGCGGTATCTGCTCGTAGCACTCAAAGCGTACGAGACATCGGGCGTGTACAAAGCATGGCATACATGATGGATCCAATTGCCGAAGCATATGGAACCATACCCATCTTATTCCGCTCATCATGTGTCCGAGGGCACCGATTCTTGCTAAGATTAATGCTATGTGACATGGGCAAGAAACCTTTCTTGGAACCATGCATGTTGAACCTTTTCAACACCTTGTCAATGTATGTACTTTGGCTTAATCCAATTAGCCTCTTGGATCTATCTCTATAGATCCGAATGCTAATATGTATCTTTGCCTCCCTAAGTCTTTCATGGAAAAACTATTTTTCAATGAAGACTTAACGATTCTAGCATAGGGATATCATTTTCAATCGGTAATATGTCATCCACATATAAGATTAGAAATACAATTGCGCTCCCACGACCTTTTTGTAAACACAGGCCTCTTCTTCATTTTTGATGAAACCAAACCCTTTGATTACTTCATCAAAACGAATATTCCAACTTCGAGATGCTTGCTTCAATCCATAAATGGATTTCGTAGCTTGCATATCTTTCCAGCGATTCGGATCGACAAAACCCCGAGGTTGTATCATGTATACATCCTCGCTTAGGTTTCCATTTAGGAAAGCCGTTTTGACATCCATCGCCATATCTCATAATCGAAATATGCAAGCAATCGCTAGGATAATCCGAATAGATTTAAGCATTGCGACGAGCGAGAAGGTTTCATCATAATCAACTCCTTGAATCTGTTTAAAACTTTTCGCCACCAATCGCGCCTTATAGATGTGAACATTTCCATCCATATTGGCCTTTTCTTAAAAACCCATTTACACTCAATGGTTTTGACACCATCAGTGGATCAACCAAGTTTCAAACTTGATTGTCGTACATGGATTCTATTTCGGATTTCATGGCTCCAAGCCACTTGTTGGAATCGGGTCCCACCATCGCTTCCTCATAGGTCTTAGGTTCATCGTTGTCCAACAACAATATATCACATTGTTCACCTTTGTGTGCACATCGGGTGCACGACGTGATCTTTCGGACCTCCGTGGGGCTGGTGTATCTACAAGCGGTGGCGCAACACTTTGCACCTCTGTTGTGGTTACCGTGGTCGCGAAACATTTTCGGTGTTTCTTGAACTTCTTCAAGATGCACCCTGCTCCCACTAACCCTTCTTGAAAGAAACTCTTTCTCCAAGAAGACACCGTGTCGGGCGACAAACACTTTGCCTTGTTCCCGATTATAAAAGTAATATCCCTTAGTTTCCTTAGGATATCCCACAAAGAAGCACTTGTCGATTTGGGTGTGAGCTTGTCGGCGTAAACGTTTTACATAAGCTTCGCATCCCCAAATTTTGAGAAAAGACAAACTAGGGGTTGCCCTGTCCATATCTCATATGGTGTCTTTTCAAGCGACTTAGATGGAACTCTATTTAGTGTGAGCGCAGTTGTTTCAAGAGCATATCCCCGAAGGATAACGGAAGATCACTTTGGCTCATCATCGACCGCACCATGTCCAACAAGGTGCGATTTCTCCGTTCGGACACTCCGTTCCATTGCGGAGTTCTGGCGGAGTCAAGCGTGGAACAATTCCACAATCTTTCGAGATGATTACCAAACTCTTGGCTCAAGTATTTCCCTCCACGATCGATCGTAGAAACTTGATTGTTTTCCCTAAATGATTACGTACTTCATTCGGAATTCTTTGAACTTTTCAAAGGATTCGGACTTATGCCTCATTAAGTAGATATAACCATATCTACTAAAGTCATCGGTAAAGGTAATGAAGTATTGATAACCACCTCGGCCGTTGAGCTCATTGGTCCACATACATCGGTATGTACGAGTGCCAATAAGTCACTTGCTCTCTCACTATGTCCCGTGAAAGGTGCCTTTGTCATCTTACCAAGTAAACAAGACTCACATGTCTCAAATGATTCAAAATCAAAAGAGTGAAGCAATCCATCCTTATGGAGCTTCTCCATGCGTTTCTTATTTATATGGCCTAAGCGACAATGCCGGATAAACGTGGGGTTTATATCATTAGAGAGTTGCCTTTCGTATTAATGTTATAGATGGGAGACGCTTCAAGATTCAAAACGTATAATCCATTCACCAATGGAGCATGAAAATAGAACATATCTCTAAGATATATTGAACAACCATTGTCCATTGATCTAAAATCATATCCTTCCGCTTGCAAACATGAAGCGGAAATAACGTTTTGACATAGTGTTGGAACACAATAACAATTATTCAATTCCAAAACTAATCCCGAAGGTAGATGAAGTGGTGTCGTGCCGGCAAGCGTAGCAACGCTTGCTCCATTGCCGACACGCGGGTTCACCTCGCCCCTTCTCAATCCTCTACTTCTTCTCATTCCCGCAACGATTTGCAAATATGAGCTGCGATCCGGTATCAAATACCCAAGAGTCGGAGGTGAAGTAGCGAGATTAATGTCTATAACATTAATACCGAAGCGAAGTCGTACTTTGCTTCTTCTTGAGATCCTCCATGTACTTCTTGCAGTTCCTTTTCCAAGTGGCTGTCTCCTTGCAGTAGAAGCAAACGGCATCGATGCCGCCGACCCCTTCTTGCCCTTCTTTGCATTGGAGGCACTCGCGATCTCATCGGGAGTTAACTTCCTCTTGGTGCAAAGTTTCTTGACAGTGGTTTGCGCTTTGCCTTCGCATCATCATCACATGATGACCGTTTTTCTGGATACTCTCCTCATTGTCTTTAGCATCCCATGCAATTCAGCCAAGGTTCTATCCATATTGTTCATGTGATAGTTTAATATGAATGGCTCGAAGCTCGAAGGGAGCGGCGGAGAATCACATCGGTAGCCAACTCTTGGCTAAGGGGAAAACCTAGTTTTTCCGGACTCTCGATATAGCCAATCATCTTTATCACATGCGGACCGACGGGATTCCCTCAACAAGCACCACGCAAACAAGGACTTTGAGGTGTTGAACCTCTCGGCCGAGCTTGGTTCTCAAACATGCCACGCAGTCCCCCGAATAATATGTGAGCATCGTTGCTCTCATATTGCTTCGAAGCTCGGGGGACATTGTAGCAAGCATGAGACGGCTTATATCTAGGGCATCATTAGTGTGCTTCTCATAAGCCCTCCGTGCGGTTGCGGTGGCATTATTTGGCAAATCCTCGGGATAGGGTACTTCAAGAACATACTCCTTACGCTCTTGCTTGAGAACAATTCTCAAGTTGCGATACCAATCCATAAAGTTTGTTCCATTTAATTTTTCCTTTTCGAGAATAGATCGCAAATTAAAGGTTGGGTGTAGTATTAGCCGCCATTTATTCTACAACAGAAAAACAAAGTTTAGCACAATGTTTATGTTATGTCTTTTGTTAAACAATTTAACATAAGACTCCCATTACGTATTTTCCACCTTCCCTCTAGGTTACGTATTGGGTCAAGATCCACATGTTAGTTAATTTTCTAGTGAGCTTTGGAATCACTGCTAGAAAATTAGTAACATCGATAAGAAACTCCTTGCTAATCACATCTCTATGTGACTCTTGTTGTTGGTGTGGCATCTCCATGCCCCGGCCCCAACCTATGCCCCAAGGCCCGAAGCTGTTTTGATAGCCTTGTTAAGTAAACCAAATGCTCCCTTGTATATGTCCGACATATACCCCTCGTGTTATGATAGAGAATGGCACTCTGCTTTGGCGGACCCACCATTGACGAGCATAACGGTGACGGGTGCAACATTTGGAAGGGCATCATTACTACTTAATTTTGTGAGGGATGCTATCCTATCAAACAAACATATCACATATATGAAAGCAAGTAGAATAGCATGAAATAGTATGGCCCCCTTCACATGGTGATCTCCATCTCCATGCCGGTGTACGGATCTCCATCTTCATCACCGTTCTTTCGAGTGCCGAATGCTTGATTTTTCAAACTAAGCTACTACTATAGAAGCTCTAATTGAAGATTACATCGACTCGCAGTCGTGAAAGAATATTACAAGCATTGCACGCATGAAAGAATATTACGGGGATTGCACATATGAAAGAATATTACATGCATCACATGCATCTCATACATACAATAGGGCCATACCATCTCAAAGCATTCTCTGCAAAAACAAGTTAGGCGTAGAAACGTTTTCTACTTATCGCAGAGATACGGCACCGAGACGACCTATAAGGGGGTACGCACACGCCCGGAACACCACACGAAATTCATAGATCCAATCTATGAATTCGCTTACGGAAACCATGTCGGCATAATCATATTATGCCGTCCCGATACACTATCAAGGGAGATGGTTTGCGTAGGCGCGAGGCAGCTAACAAGATCGGACTACGAGATAGCTTCGGCATAATCACATTATACCGTTCCGATACACTATCAAGGAACGCTATCTCGAACCCAACTCAAACCGAGTTATATGGAAATTGCTTCGACGTAATCACATTACGCCGTTCCGATACACTATCAAGGAACGCAATTACCATTAACTCTCCTCAACGATCCCGTAAAACCGATTGATCTAATCAACCCATGTGCAAAACTTGTTCCGAGATCCAATCTAAAACCCAAACTAAGCAAGATTAGCTCGATACCCCTGAAGGGTTACGCGGAAGCTACGCTAGCCGAAAACAAAAATTTTCTACCGCGCAAACCAGGAACACTTGCAAGTAAGGGCTGATAGATCGTTACCGATTGGAAGTAGAGTGCGGCGGAATAGCCAATCGGGGCAATCCGATCCAAACAGTGTAGTCGATTCCGGAGACGGCCGATTCGCCAATCGGCCGATTCGAGTCGTCCGGCCGCGTTCTCACGCCTCGCTCCGATGCGCCCGACCACGCCGATCAAGAGCGCGCAACGTAGCGAGCGCCTCTCACGGTATCCACACGTCCGGGGACGAACGCCGTACACCCGTGTGCTAGCACGCGATGCAAGGCTAGGGTTTGGCTCGAAAGTGGGGAGGGTTTCCGTGGAGATTGATCTTGGCGACTTACGTTGCACGCGATGCAATTGACGTGTCACGCCTCTCCACCCCTCCCTCCTTTATATAGAGTTGGCCGGGGACTAGTGGCCGATTAGGACTCTATTTTGAATCGGATCTCATCCGTATCTCATAGAGTTGGCCGCCCCACACGTCGTAAGCCCATAGGACTCTATCCGATCGGATCCCTATCCGATCGAGCCGTATCCGAGTCCAACTCGAATATCTATTCTATCCCCTTAAGCGTGCGACCACGAAGGTTCGGTATACTCGGTTTCGGCTATAGTCTAACTTAGCCGATCGTTGGCTCGAGTCTAACTCAGTCGACACGTCAATAGCGACGCCTAGCAGCACATATTGACACCATAGTATACAAGAATAATATCGGCTCGAACCTGTAATGTGTACACAAATCCCTTTGCCTCACGATACCGGTTAAGCTATAGGCAAGATGTGTGCCATCCTTTCAATAGCTTAACCATTCACTCGAACCGTATTGGATTATCCGCGTTGATTGACTCCTCAATCAACTTAGCATGGCCATGCATTTCCATAATCCATTACCTCGAGGGGCCAGAGATATCTCTCCAAAGGAGGGGCAAATTCCATCTTGATCACTCACATCCCACTCCATGTTTCATAGCAAACCCGAAAACTACCTTTATAACTACCCGTTACGGAATAGCGTTTGGTAGTCCCAAAGTAGGCTACTACACATGTTGGAATCCATGGTGATCTCAGGTCTAAGGACTTTGTACCAACACTACGAGACCAACTAATGGCACATTAATTCTGTAGTGTCTCATGGTGGGTCTATCCAACAATGTGTTCTCCAACACATATGTCCATGTTTATTGATTTGGTATCTCCATACCCATGATCTATGAGACATGATCATCAATCAATAAACATGCGATCTTAGAATCATATTTGTTCCAACAATATGACATATGATCGGGATCGTTTAGAAATTGATTCATACATAAAGAGTTTCATAAATAAGTCACGTACTTATTGATCAATACAAGATGTCTATTTCATGGGCGAATAACACTTTATTCATTTATACATAAACATTGACGTGATATCCAACATCTCCATGTTACCTCTAGGGCATATCACTAACAACATAAGCATCAATGACCATTATTCGCTGGTGTTAACACATGCATCATGGCCATTATCTTCTTTGGTGTTTACACGGGCAAATAATGCTTTGCCATTCTTTGTCGTTTTTATCACGGGAATGATTCTCCAATTATATTGCACATCACAGGAATAAATACTTGTTACTGCCATTCAACTGTCGCAAAAACAAAACGACAAAACAAGGATTTCAAGGCAAGGGCTCGGCGAGCGAGCGCGCGTGTGGCCTCCTGTGACTCTTTCCTTAACCTCTCAACAGGTCCACAATCAATCCATATATTTAAGTTGGTATCAATCCCTCTTAACTCTTCATGTGGTATTAATTATTTTCCACCTCCAATAAACGTGGGTCTCGGGATTTCTGAAATGTTGTAATTCTCGTTGGGCTCATGGTTTATTTTTAAAATAATTTTTGTCACAATTTATTTTAAAAATAAGTTTTTAGAGTGTCAAACTGTCAAGTGTAGACAGCATAGAAGTTGATCGATCTGCCTTTGGAAAGTTCTCGACTCTGCAAGTCTGCATAGCCTCGATATTCAGAGACACTCATGAAAGCTAGGCTATTTTTACTCCTGAAAGCTTGCCTATTTTTAATTGGTTCTGTGATAGATTGTGGTATTTTTTTTGGGTGCTAGAGTATATTTTGGGGTTCATTTTCAAACGAGTTCTTCTTTCGATGTCATCGAGCCATTTTTCCATATTTCATGATTGGCAGCAAGTAGGGTATCTGCAGGATCTTGTTAATTTTTAGACAATAAACTGCAGAATATGGTGGCTGTACAATTTGGGTAAACGTTGTAACCACTAACCAATCTTTAGATCCTACATTTGACAGGTTCAACATCATTAGACAAATCTCAAACTTGTTTTTATGATTTTCGAAACTTTTAGATAATGTTTTCATGGGTTTTTATTTGTTTTATGGTTTTCACAGGATATTCACCCTTTTACCTACATTAGCTATAAGTCCAAATTCAAAATGTCTATTTTACCCTTAGACAATATCAGCCTACGTCGTACGGAGTACGGAATGCTTGAGTTAAAATGGGACATTTTGCATGAGGTTAAAGGTGACAATGGCAAAAGAAAAAAGAAAAACAATTTTGCATTTGCATTTTATAGAACTTGTGTTCATAGAAGGCAATTCATAGAACTGATCACTTGTTAATGGCCAAACGTAGAATTTCTAAAAAAACAAACACTCTAGGTTTCAACTGTAAGCAAAGATATTTGCATAGCTCCATGTGGACATAATGAAAAGCTAGAATCTGCATATAGTAACATGCTGATGGACATCATCTCCATGTACAAAGAATCTTGGATCAGATTACAAAGAAGCTTGGCCCATTAGGTGGATCAGGTGGGTGGGTTTCCTTCCTTCAGTAGTAGGGGCATGGAGAGAACCTGGGAAATGAATACTGCATTTCAGCAAACTGAATATTCAACTTATCATCAATTCATATGTTACACAGAAGATAAATTATTAACATATGTTCACATAGCAACAACAATGAATAGCAGCAGAACTTATTACTTCTCAGGTAATTCAGTCAAAGATACCCTACCTGAATCAAGTGATCTTGATGATGATGATGATGATGTTCTATGTGTGAGAGAGATTTGAGAATCGTCTGGACAATAAACATCATTTTGGATCAGAATTATTTATAACCCATATAACTGATGAAAAGTAAACACCCACTGGACTCCAATTTATATTCCTAAGAATGTACCATTTTGCATATCACACAATATCCTATTGCTTTCGTGTGGAATATTAAATCAAGGTTAGTCCTATAAAAATATTTTATCTAACATCAAGGTTAGTCCTACAATAACGCTTTGTCTTATATTTCTCCTATGTACTCTTAATTCGAGTCCTGAAGTCAAGAAACAATATTTCCTAAGCTAAAAAAATAGTATTACAAAAACTAACTACATCTAAAAAAATATCGACAGCATGAAAGCTCCCTTCATCAATATCTTTAAAGCAATTTAAATTAATTCAACTATTCAAGAAACAATTTGTCAATAGAAGTTAGTCAATAACCATAAACTGTAGAAGAGACAAGTACAAGAATTGGCTAACAACCAGTGGTACAAAAGGCACATGCAAGTTGCAGGACATCAACCACTACAAGTAATTCACATTACAATATTACAAACAAAGCAAAACTTGCTACTGGATCTGGCTCTGCTTGGGCAAGGGGACACCTTGCACAAACTGTTTCTCTAGTGACAGGAAATTCACCTAGGATATAAAAAACTCTGTTAAGAAAAATCTTTTGTGTTTATGTAAAGGGAGAAAACAGACTCATGTAACTATCTGTTGTTTATTGCACATCATCTTAAGATAATAAAATGCATGTCCATATTTCCAAATAAGTGCTTGGAATCATAAGGTAGGACAGTTCACTATAAGCTCTATGTCCCTCTGAAAAGTAGATATTAAGTCTAAATAACACGGGCGTTGCTCAAATAATTGAAATCATTTAAAGAACATCACAAACAATAATTGGATTTATCTGGTCAAACAAACAAAATTTGATAAGTTCATACTATAATTTCAACTAAAACATTGGCGACGTGCTCAGAGATATGGCCTCACTTATGTTTTAAAATAGAACACAAAAGATACCAACCCCAAATTCTCTAGGGCATCTAGTCCGAGAAATATTTGAATCATATGCTTCCCGATCATATATTACATGAAGTTGTAGCTCCCATTTTGTTGTTGCACATGATTATTCGCTAAAATGATGCCTAATCTACTAAAATTCCAAACTGATGGATATCTACCATACAAATCTTAGAATCTTCTAGAAACCATCGTGCAAGTAATACATTGGTCCAGTGCACAATATGCATGTAAAGCTTACAAGTTTGAATTGGGCAACAATTAAATCTAAAACCACTGAAAAAAACAGGTTTAGAAACACTCAGCGTAATTATTAAATAAGACCAGAACTCAAAAGACACGATGTACCTCGTACAAAAACTTCTCCCTTGTTTGATACATGTACTGTCAACTTCCGACTTCTCTGAACACCATTGCGTGTGTGGAATACTACAATCTATAAAGTTCAATAAAATATATTCCTCATAGTCAATGTTTTGCTAATTGCAGTCTCATATTAAGGCACAAATAACACAACTAAAGCAATTTTGTGTTAGAAACATAAAGTGAACTTACCACAATATCTATTTTGGAATCAAGGTCATTTCCATTGTCGAGATGATCCTCTGATATCTGCAGCAGCAGTAGTTCCAATTGAAACCAACAGCAAGAAATTACATGAATATCAAGAGTGTAAAATAAAAGAATATCGCATAATATTACTTCTTTTGTTTTGCTTACAGGAGACTACAAATATTTACTATATTACCTCAACAGTAGCAGAAATACGTTTTCCGTTGAAAGGATTCAATGACATCACCAACTCTAACCCCAAGTCTCTCAGCAATAGAACCTTCGGAGTCTCGGACACCTATGATAAATTGAACATATATGGGCCCGTTCGGCTGGTGACGTCAGCTACCAGCCAATAATATTTTTCTCTCAAAAATACGTCGGCTTATCGCCACCAATCACCAACAAGATCGTTCTCTCATAATAAATCAGCACTAGCCACCCAACCAGCCAGCCGAACGACGGAACAGCCCAATAGTTACTTCACAATATGCTAAGAAAAGAAATTCAGGAAAAGCAAATGAAAGCCCTAAAAGAAGTGGCAGTAAACAGTAGTCCTAAAGTAAATAGCAGTAACCAATATATACAAGTAGTCCTAAAGTAAATAGCAGTAACCAATATATACCCCTTTAACGATAAGGCCCTCATCAATGTTACACTTGCAGGATATCACCTCAAGATGAGCAGGGTTAAGAAATTTCATGCCCCAAAACTTCAATTGAAGATGTGGTCGAGGAATGCATCTGTACAAATAATCATGTCTCATTAAAAATGTCTAAAAGAACATAAATTTTAAACAACAGATTTGGGTTGACAATTTTAAATGTCTAGATTTTGACAAACTGTCAAAACTAGATCATAGCATATTGTTTGAATAGGCTTGAATAATTCGAAAACAAGATGGTGTGATATTATTTTGTACTTCTGTACACTTACAGTTGTCAGAAGGGTTCAACTCCTGCAGCAGCAACAGCAAGGAACTATGTCACTTATGTTCTGACTGCCCAATTCATGCTAATCCCCTTGGCATTATAGCAACACTCAAAAGACTCACAGGGACTGTCAGAGAATATGCAGGGAAGGGATGATACAGCAGCACTTCACAGTTAGGAGCAATGTTTTAAAAAAGCATTACGTGGTTACGAGAAAAGAATAGAATAGGAGTAAGTTTGTTAGAGCCCAAGTTGAAGGTTGTCAGGCAGATTTATGAAATGTAACATTTCAGTATCAAGCAAGACAAAATAATTCTCACTTCTAGCTGCTCTTCCTGATCCCTCTGAACTCTCTTAATTACTTACAATTTCTACGAGGGGCAACTTTTCCTTTTAGCATTCTCCATTTATTTTGATGTGGCAAGCTGCTTGGAGATCGAGGCTTCAGCTGGAACTTTCGTGAAGGCTCTCATAGAACTTGGTTCGTTGGCTATGAGTCTAGAACTGTCTATGTCTATGTATCCAACGGTTGGTATTGGTTCTTTTGTTTGATCCAATGGTCCCTATTTAGTTGATTACGTGGCCCAATGAGAGCGCATGAAAACACTGTTTTCACTACTTTAGATTAGATTGCATAACACACTTTAACATTTACCTGCAGCTATGTCAGTATTATTTAGGTTGTATCTTCTCCATCTAATCAAAAAAAGGACGATGCCATATATAGTTGAGAATTTAGAATGCTACCAAAATAAGAATATTTACTTCTTGTAGCACTAGTATCTAAAGATAAGTGATAACCCAACATTGTAAAGTCCCTAGAATTTAGAATGCTACCAAAATAAAAATATTTACTCCCTGTGGCACTAGCATTTAAAGATAAGTGATAGTCCAACATTGTAAAGTCCCTAGCATGCTCTCCAGCACATATGACAGGGTTTTAGATTTTGGACGTATTCGGTGGTCTATAAGCGGTGATAAGACAATTCGGTTGGTTTTTGTGAGAGAAAATATTGTTTAAACGGCTGATACGAACAAGCGAATAGGGGTTTTAGGTGAAGATGTCCGGTTTCTTGACATTGACTAGGGAAAGGAGGCAGCATGCTTAGTTTGCTTGTTACACCCAAATCCTTGATCTATATGCCTTTCCTATTAGATAATTTTCCCCATACTTTCATAAGATTGAAACAAAGTTATCCATGCATATACACATATATATCAGCTCAATTATGCACATTTTTCCACTTCTCATTAGTCATAATGCATTCATGCATCAGTTACAAAAGCACTAAGCATGTCTTCAAATTAGAATGATATATCATGTTCTGCCATAATATAATGCCACATTTGGTATGCAGGAAACACACATGAACATTTGCATAAATTTCCCAAAAAGCAATCTCTGAAAACGTCCAGTGTTTTGGATGGTTACAACCTATCTTATGGCCATTAAGCTGACAGTACACTTAATAACACATTCGATAAGATTCTTTTCTATTGCAGCGCACATTCAGCTATTAATAAATTAACTTAGCAAAATCATGACAGTTGAGGAAGAGAAAACATACTGAAACTTCCTCCACAACTGCAAGCACTTGAGTATGATGTTAGAAGGAATAAAATACCCTCTTGTACTGCAGGTAGACATGCCCACAACATCTCCCCTTAAGTCAATGACTGGTCCCCCGTTGTAATATTACAATAGTTACATTGACAATATTTGAATTATTAACCCAACAAAAAATGGTAAAAAAACATGAAACTAAAATAGGAAAAAAATGGGTATCACAATCTATTTTTACCTCAGGAGGTGAATCGAAACCATCAATGTATACATAGTGACGGTGTTCATTCACATGTGCATTCAAATACTGAACCCTACCATAGCTTGTTCTCAGATACGAATTTCCATCTCTTAATAGGATGAAGACCTCTTCACCCCATTTCACTCCTTCATTAGAGGAGGGTAAATGGATGGATCTATCCACTACAATCTTGTAGAAAGCAAGGTTGTAATGCTCCTGACAATAGAGAAAATGACCCTCCACAGTGGTACCATCCACAAAGCGAACTACAACCTGAAATAGTAGTTAATTATTGCATTATGTTTGTGAGAGCATAGAAACTAAAACAGACAAGATTGAAATCTATACTCCTTATAAAAAGGAGTGGTGAAGGTGGTTCTGACACCACCCGTACTATGAACCCCAACTTTTTTTAAGAAAAAAATGACACGTGAGGTTAAAGGACCCACATGTCAACCACACCAAACTCTACTTTAAAAAAAACAGTGTGAAACTAAAAAGGTTCATATACGAGTATAACAATTAAGAGATGATAATAACATATTAATGATAATTCTTTTTAATTAAAACCCCGTTGTAAGACACGGACAATATGCTAGTTATCATAATATATTTAAAAGAAAAGCTTACATTATTGCCTGTATTTTCTAGAGAAGTCTGGCATATCCTATTCAATATGCAACTAGGAACTTTGATATGATAACCAAGCCCATGCATTTCATTTATATTCTTTCATCCCTTCTGTATTGAGTTACATAGGTGTCATCCATAGACAGAGTACTAGTTAATGTTGGGAACCATTGATGCGTAGGTTTGTCCCCCTCCCCCTTGTGAGAGATACATGTTGCATCGTCTTCAATAGCATGTTCCTTGTTCATTTTTGGCACAATCCACATCTTACACGACTAATGAGAGTTATTCGAACTGCTTTGAGTTAAGACAGACTAAAATGAAATTATGTCAAAAGTATCTAAAAGATGCTCTAAATACCGCAAAACAGTTAACCCACAAGTACAATTTAGTACTGATACAGGGCCTTGTATATGGCTTTACAATTTTGAACGTAGACACCTAAAGGAGCTTTTATATTGGCTAAAAGTAACACATGCTAGATTTAACTTGAAAACATATTTTTACAAAATCATTATGGCCTCATAAGTGAAAGTAGAAGAATCAAAAGTGCAAATTTCCTACGTAAACTCACCTCAGCATCAGAAGCATACTGGTTTGAACTTTTCCAATCATCCAAAGAAGGGGACCGTTTGCAAATAAGAGGGGCTGATGTCAAAATAGTGCCTGTTTTGCTCTTCTCATCCCAATCGATCATGAAACCAGAACTCTGCGATAATAACTTGCCATCTGAAAATAAATTTACAAATTACTAATCAATAGCGAGACTCGTAAATCTTAAATGCACATGAATAAGATAGGATGATGTTTACCTATAGTAGATGAAAGACCCACAACAAACTTTGCAGCATGAAGAACGGTCTTAGTCGATGATTCACGAATGTGGAGGAGCTTCCGATCAGTAAGACATGTCTCAGGTGTGCATGGGAGTAAAGTGGGCAATTTCATTTGATGACGATCTAGAAAGGGAAGAGCAAAAATTTTCATCTGTTAGTTCTAATTCGAAATGCATGATTGCCAACTCCTTTTTTCTTCATTTCTTTTCTTTTTATTGCAAAATCTAATACGGATAAATAGCCTTTCTTTTTTCCCCAAAATCTTGCAGGTAAATTGTTTACATTTTTTTGACCAGAATGAAATTAAGGAGTAAACCTATTTTTGCCTAGTATTTGGCTTCAGTGACGAATCTAAGGATTTTTTTCCATAGGGGGGCTGGTGTCGGTGACGGCTTACCTGCTACAAAATGATAACATCCGCCTTCCTCCGTAACGGTCCTCTCTCTCGCAGTCATGCACCTCCTCCTTCTACGCATCGTCTTCTTGCCTAATAAAACAAGAAAGAATACATTGGAGACAAAACAAATAAATAACTAATTCAACAGTATGAGTTCTCAAAATAAAAACACATACCGCTATATTGTTTGGGACACTAACATACATCGGTTTTTCATCGCTTCAAACTTTTTTATAATTTTCTCAGAGTTGATGCTTCTAAATATCTCTTTCTCGTTGTAGCGTATCATCAAGTCATTTAGCCATTCACCATCCATTTTGTTACGCATTATAATAGATATAGCTGAAAAAACTCTCTCAACTGAAGTCGTTGCCACTGGAAGTATTAACGTTAACTCAATAAGCCGATAAACCAATGGATAAGATCTATGCATTCCAACCTTGACCATGATTTTAGAGACTTATGGAAGCTCAGTACACCCAACAAAATCTTTGGTTCTTCTAGCACGTGCAATAAATTCTCTAAGTTGACTTGGCAACACAACAATTTGACCAATACCAAAATCTTTGGCATAAATTTCAGCAAGTCTCATAAGTTTGTCCACATCAAAACTAGAGAAGTAGTTCCTTGGGTTAAGAGAAGCCATGCAATCTAGTAACTCTGAAATAATTTCACCAAACCAATGATTCATCTCTGACAAAATGGCATCGATAGCAGCGATAAAAATCTCAACATGGTAGAAATGCATGTTTGTTACCTTTTGCTTTCTTCGTGCAGATGTTCCACGGGCATTTACTAACTTGTCCATATCTAGCACTTCTATCTCATTCTTATTGCAAAATTATTTTACTCTCCTGAGTAATGTTTCCCATCCATTTTCTCTCATATCCTGCAAGCTATATTTCACACCCATGATCAAATGAATTGCTTCAACAATATCTTGATCCTTCCTTTACAAAGCACGTGACAAACCATCAATCAGGCTCAACAATTCTATCATTAAGTGCATGATAAACACAAAATCAAAGTTCTCCATTTTAATGACTAAACCAAAAGCTCCACCATTAGATGTTGTTTTAACAGAATTTTTCTTTACTATCTCAAGGACATCAATGATAGCCTCCCACATCACCAAAATCCAAAGCAAAGTTTTTAGATGGGAACCCCATCTAGTATCTCCGGGTCTAACTATGCTACTTTCTTGGTTTAAACCTTTTCTAGTAAGAATCTCACCATTCTTAATCTTTTCTAACAACACATCGCAATGTTTTGCAAGTAAGGCATCCTTTCTCATACAAGAAGCGCCCACAGTGTTGACTATCAAAGGAACATAGTTAAAGAAGTCTGTGATGGCTGGAGTAGAACTTGAAACGGCAACAACCACTAATTGCAATTGGTGGGCAAAACAATGGACATAGAAAGCATATGGATTTTCATTCCGAATTAATTTTTGCACACCATTAAATTCATCTCTCATGTTGGAAGCGCCATCGTAACCTTGCCCACGAAGCATAGAGATGATTAAATTGTGGCTACCAAGCATTTCAAGCAAAGCTTCTTTGAGAGCACCATGTACATCTCTCAATATGTCGAAGTCCAACAAACCTCTCCAACACATTTCCTTCATCATTCACAAATCGCACATCAAAGTTTGTTCTATATTAGCACATAATTTCAAAATAGACAAGTAATGAAAAAAGCAATGTGCTAATAACCTCGAATCACAACCATTTGCTCCTTTATAGAAACATCTCAAGACTCATCAATAAGCACGGAGAAGTTCCCGCCACGAATCTCATCCATAATCACGCCATCACTTCCTCTGCACATGCCTTTGTAAGATCCTTTTGTATACTAGGAGATAACATTTGACAATTTGTAGAACCTGCCCTTCCCCTTGCCCGCCGGCAGCCGCCGAGCCGAGCCGCCTGGACGCGCGAGCCCGGGCTGCCGTGCCGCACCGCAGCCCGAGCCCCCGCTATGCCGCCTAGCCGCCGCGTCGAGCCGCTGCGCCGCGTGAGCCGGGCCGCCGAGCGGCCGCTGCCGCACCTGCCGCGTGAGCTCGCGCCACCGGCTGTGCGGCTGCGCGTGCCCGGCCGAATCGGCCGCGCCGCCACCGCGTGATTGAGAGAGTGGAAGAAACTAGGGTTTCGGATTGGTTGCAATTGTGGTTTTTTCATACTCTCACTCATGACTTGGGCCGATGTTTACTAGGTCGGCTGGTGCGGTGGCGCCCGAGTGGGCCGAACTACTTTGGTGCCTTCCCATTAAAATTTAAGTCTACTTTAGCCCCCTACGACACATATATACCTAAAAAAATTTAGGGGTCTAAGGGGGCTACACTACTCCGCCGAGGTAGGGGGCTAAAGCCCCCCCCCCTGTTGGATCCGCCCCGCTTGCTTCGCAACCCCAAATCGATCGTCTTCGCCGCCCTTTTCCTCTCGCTGCTCCTCCACTCCTGAAGCTGAAGGCGGCACCACCTTCTCCAACACCTTTCCTTCGTCATTCACAAATCTTCACATCAAAGTTTGTTCTATATTAGCACATAATTTCAAAATAGACAAGTAATGAAAAAAAGCAATGGTTACTAACCTCAGAATCACAGCCATTTGCTCCTTTATAGAAACATCTCGACACTCATCAATAAGCATGGAGAAGTTTCTGCCACGAATCTCATCCATAATCACTGCCATCACTTCCTCTGCACATGCCTTTGTAAGATCCTTTTGTATACTAGGAGATAACATTTGACAATTTCTACAACCTTTATCATATGCGTCCTTCACTATCTCAACCTTCTCTTTGTACCAATCAACCATCTCCCTAAATGTACCCTTATTGAGAGAAGTAGTGGACTCATCATGTCCACGTAAAGCATCACCTTGCATTATAAGAAATCTTGTAACATCTAAAGAAGATGTCAAGCGAATCTCATATCGTTTTTCTTCCTCCTTGCTAATCTCAATAATTTTTCTAGCCACACTTGTTCTTTGGTTCATAATTCAACACAACTCAATCTAGCATCGTGTGAGTCTTGCAACTAGTGTGTTTACGAAATGCATCCACGCTTTCCTCCAATTAATAAAACCTTTCCTTCACAAAGATAGAATTCCCAAAACTTTCGGGCTTTCGGAACAAAGAAAAGATAACAATATGGACAATAAGCTGTATCCTTTGAAACGCTATACTCTAGCCAATCAAATTCACCAAACCATGATTGTTGAAATGATCTCCATTGACCATTTTATCATTTAGAAGGAAAAGTATGATTAATAGGTTGGGTGGTTGGACCATTCAAAGCATATGCCCTTCTTACTTGATCTCTAATTTCAGATGAATACTCTTCAATTAGCTTGCGTTTTTTTTGGATCACCAATTATATCTGAGTATGTAAACTATGTTCTAGGCTTTTTCACTTGACTTGTGCTCTCATTAGTGCCTCCTGTTGGAGTACCACTACCACTAGCATTGTTTGAATTTGAAAAAATTGTGTGCAATGTTCTTTTTGATATTTTGATTTAATCTGAAATTAAATCATAAATTTATAGGCATTACAATTTATAGACATCACAAATAGAAGTAATCGACATGCACTTTTCACATCTCAGTTTATAAGCAATTCACATCTCAAAAATAGAATTAATTTACAATTTATAAAGCAATGTAAAAAAAGGAAGAAAGAATTTTACTTGCTTTGGGGAGCCAGTGAGCCACGGCCGGCCACGGGCCACCTATCGACTGCGCTGCGCACGGCGGCACCCGGCCCGCCCGCCCTCCCTTGCCCGCCGCGGCGGCCGCCGAGCCGAGCCGCCTGGTCGCGCGAGCCCGGCCGTCGTGCCGCACCCCAGCCCGAGCCCCTGCTACGCCGCCTAGTCGTCGTGTCGAGCCGCCTACGCCGCGTGTGCCGGCCGCCAGTCGCTGCCGTGCCGAGCCGCCACGTGAGCTCGCTGCCGGCTGTGCGCTGTGCGTGCCCGGCCCGAATCAGCGCGCCGCCACCGTGTGATTGAGAGAGTGGAAGAAACTAGGGTTTCGGATTGGTTGCAATTGTAGTTTTTTTTCATATTCTCACTCATGACTTGGGCCGATGTTCTCGGGCCGGTGTGGTGGCGCTGAGTGGCCGGACTACTTTGGTGCCTTCCCATTAAAATTTAAGTCTACTTTAGCCCCCAGACACATATATACCTAAAAATTTAGGGGGGCTACACTACTCCGCTGGGGGTAGGGGCTAAAGCCCCCCTAGTCTCCCTGTTGGATCCGCCCCTGGTTCCAATCAAAGAATTTCATTTGTTGCGTTGGGCCACCTGGAGTCATGGATCAGTTTTCTTACCTAACATTCTCTTGATTTTGGGCCACTGAATGATGCAAGGAAAAAACATCAGAAATCATATGTGGTTGCAACTAGGAAGAATAGCAAGAAAAATACATTTCATCTTGTAGGACAGACTTTTACTGCACTGAATATATGTGGAAGATGCATTAATTTCTGAGATCTTTTATTTTGCTGAAGATGTTTGTTTTTGCTTCAACCTGCTTTTACCTTTTAATTTTCATTGTTAGAGGGCTGAATTGTTATGTTGGGATGGTTCCTTTCATCCTTCTTTTTTTACTCTAACGTTGTAGTTATTGCTTCGTGCCCTTCCATTTTCTACTTGGCTGCACTACATGAGTAATCTATTTGCTGCTGCGACTACAACGCTCTTGCAATAATGCTAATTAAGCTAGTTAAAAATGGGGCACAGCTACATAAGCGACGAAAGGGAACAATATACATGGAGCTTGTTTGGTTCATTATAAATTTAGTTTCAAAATTGTGTGGGTTTTTTGCTTGTGGTTGTTTGCAAATTTTTTTGGCAGTGCTTATGCTTGTTGTCTTGTTATATTTGCTAATGAGTGTCCTGCATGCTTAATCAATATGAGGGGAGAATATGCTAGGATGTGAGAAAATCTTGCTGAGGACCTCCTGCTCAGTCTATTGGACAACTTGATGTGTTCAAGTTCCTTTATCAGGCCTGAAAAACATTTAATTTGTTTGAGGCATCCCTAATCCAATGCAAAAGGAACGGACATACATATTTATGTACTGTGTGATCTAGGTTGGTTCTCATGTCTGTCAGCATGCATGCTTGATGGGATTTAATCCTATATAGACCTCTAATTAAGGTGTTTGGCAGGCTTGGAGCTTAGCTTTTGCATGGCTTGGCTGCTGCAGCTTGGATGTGGTAGGAGCTAGATTTGTGAGCTTTGTGGCAGCGGTGGTTCTTCTTCTTCTATAAATTTTGTTTGCATGGATATTGTGTTGTTTATGGAAACAGTGTGTGTGTATATATATATGTATATTATATTTTTTTGGCCAAGTAGCAAAGGAGTGTTTGCTTAATCAATTGTGTTAACAATCAACATAGTCTTTGCATACATCTAGTGCACAACTGTGCATGCAAGAGGCTAAATATGTAAGTTGACTAGATGTGTTGATGGTATATTAAATCTATGCTCTTACAACACAGTTTGATGTCCAACGGCTGGTTTGTGGTTAATTATATGTGCAGTGCACCATACTTCTATTAAATTCTCTTCGTGCCATATTTTTCGTCAAAATTCTTTTGTACCATATATTTTTTCTGCTCCTTTCCGTATCTCCCATATGTTTTTATCTGTCTCTCTGTGGCAAGTGTGCTTGGAGCATTTTTGAGTCTGTTTGCTTCATGACCTAAATCAACCATACCAACACAAGTTGGCAATATCAGTGAATTTGTTCTCTGTTTGATTTGTAGGCAAATAAAAAAATAAAATGGCACACCAAATATTTGGTTTGTTTTAATTGAAAATATATAATCCATGGAATACATTTTTGGTAGCAAATCAAATGAAAACCTTTCCAATTTTTATCAAAAATTTTGGCGTCATTCTTGCCATTGAAAAGGATTACTTGATAATGTTACGAGAGCTCTTATATGCAAGAATTTCAATAAACCATTCTACATTGTCTACATTCGGAATGTCTTTTTCTATTATTATTATAGCAAACAAGGACGAACTGGTCATTTTTATATCCATCTTTCCATATATCTCTTTTGCTGTAAAAGTGGAATTGTTATCATTCTGTCATCTCCTTCCACTTGGGAAAAACAAAAAAAGATTAGATGTAGGGGTGAAAACAGAATGAATTCACTAATAGTGGTCATACCATATCCTGCACCATCCTCGTACAGATGATGTATGAAGGTGGATGCGAAATGGATAGTTTCAAATATTGAAAATAGTGTGGACTCAGTTTGGGAATGAATTAAGATTGTTGGATGTTGCATTTATATGCAATCAATACGGCATCAAGTCAGCTCACTGTTGTGTGCTGGGTTGTCGCCATCGCCAATTGGAGACCACATTATCACGAGGTTGGAGCCTACATTGGAGATTAGGAGGTCGGAAGGGAACGGCCGAAGGAGCATCCCTCATGGTCGCTGCATCCTGAATCATGTCGTTGTGCGGCGGAGCGACAACGCAGTCATGAGATGAGACATTGACAGCCTCATACTAAGAAGTCTATAAGTTAACTGATGAATTGGGCCATTAGACATGCCAACTCAATGTTATACTGTAGAGTGGTCATGTGAGCTAGCAATTCCGGATTATCCGGCAAACAAACTATCGGAGGATAAGATCGAATAATCCGATGAAAATATCGGATTATCCACATCCATCAGATTTTAGGAATACCACATCCATATCTATATCTACTAGATTTCCATAAACCTATATTGTATCATTATTTCGAATAGATTACATTTTCAACCCTCGTTGGATCGAGTGGTCAGTCCCAACCCCTTCCCAATCATATGGGCTCATATAACCCATCCTAAATCATACGTGCCCGTTACAATGCACATGTTTGTTAACTATAAACAATCCGACGTTTTTACTTACCATTTTAGAATAACGTATTAATGAAGACTAGATAAATGAAAACCATCGAGGATCAATAATCAAACGTCGCAGTCTGTCACCCAACTTAGTTCAGAGAGTTTCCACTCGTGGCTCATAATAATAGTCATACCATATCCTAGGGGTGGATGGGAAGCTCATGGCTCGTTAGCTTGCTCGGCTCGTGAAAGGCTCGGCTCGGCTCGTTTAAATTTACTAATGAGCCGAGCTGGCTTTGAAGCTCGTTAGAGATAACGAGCTAGCTCGCGAGCTACTCACGATCCTAAACGATCCAAGCATGTGGGCTGGGCCTGTGTAGCCCATCAAGCAATTGAGCAAGGCAGGCCGCACGCACGGGCACCGCATCCGCATCCCTTCCACTGCTGGCCTGCCCTAACCCTAGTTGTCACATACCCAAATCAAGGGTCAGGAGAAATTTTTGTCAAAACATTTTCTTTTCAAACTTAGGTGAATTATTTCAATCAAGTGACATGATTAAAATTTGAGAACAAAAGAAAACCTTTTCATTTATAACTTAGAAGGTGGATACAAGCATATATGTGCACGTGCATATGCATAAAACCTATTTTGACAATAAGTCTTGTTGTGCATCTGGATTTTGAACCCTAATTTCATCATCAGTTCATATCCTCATCTCAAGAAAATTTATTATGAACCCTATAACCAAATTAGATGCATATACATGGGAGGGAACACCCGAACAAACAAAGGTTACCCAAAATTTTCTAAAATAATCCATACTAGATAAAATCATGAAAAAAATCATGTATGTGACAAATAATATATGAAACTCAATGTAATTTTGGAACAATTTAATAACTAGGTTTGATTCCCCAAACAAATTAGACAAAACAGTCAAATATTAGGCTAATTAATATTCTTAATCGGCTAAAATGACAACATGCCTAAAAGTCCATTAAAATACACATAAGTGTATATGGTAAATAATTTATTCAAATACTAGGTTAATTATCATGAATAAATATAATTTTTACAGAATTTTTCTCCTCTGTTTAGGCCTCCCAAAAATTAAAATAAGTTTCAAATTAGCCCATCTTTGTTAAATTTTTGTGAGCAAAATACGAATGATTTTTGTGTGCAACCAACGAAAATGGAATCTAGGTATAATCGTATATCTCCAGAAAAAATTTCACTAATTTATCTAGTCCACACATTAAATTATGAAGCTACAAATTTGGGGAGGGAAAATAATCTGAAAATTCATCAAAATTCGATTGTACTCCGTTTTCTACTCATCCCTCTCATTCCCACCTAGTGTACCACGGCATGGACCCACTAGACAGCCTCTCAGGCTAACTCTCGCCCTATCTCTCACCCTCACTTGGCCGGGAACGTGGGGGAGCGCGAGCCAACTGCGCTCTGGACGCCGTCCCCAAAACTCTCCAGATCGCTTCGCCTCCCCTCACTCATCGCTCCAGTGCCAAAGGAACCAAGGGAGAAAGAGGTCCAACTCCCTTTTCCCCCTCTTCTTCATTGTTGGCCACGGGAAAACGAAGGCCGCTGTCGCCAAGGAGCCACGGTCATGACCTCTTCTGTCGTGTTTCATGATCTCCTCACCATGCCAAAACTTTTTCCTTTTGACCACATTCGATCTTGTTCAACGTAGCCACAGGAACGCGACCTCGCCCACGAGAGTCCCGGAGTGTGCACCGAGCACCGCCGCCTTGACCTTGTCATTGTCTTGGCCGACTTCAACCACCCTGAGGCAAGCCGACGCGCCGCAAGTACCGCCTCGACCTCCTCTTCAAGACGCCTCAAGTTCCCCAGCCGAAGACGTCCTAGACGTGAAGAACACGCCCCTTCTTCCTCGACGCTAATCTGAACCCACCGTCATCACCATCATCGATTATCTTCTTTCCGGTGAGCCATTGTCCAATTCCTTGCGCATAAACCATCCCTAGAACCTCCCTAACACAAGAGACATACATGCATGACAGTTCGTTGGATGAATCGGGCTGTCACCGTGCAACTGGAGTAGAATGCCACCGCCGAAGCGTTCCTTCCACCGCCGCCACTGTCCAGGCGTCGCCAGCCCACGAGCGACCATGGGTAAGTTTCTAGGGACCTTATAGACCCTCATGCATGCACTGGTTTACTCTAATCTGAGCCACAACTTGACATGCACTTGCATGTCAAGAGCTACCTTCGCTCGTACTGTCGTTGCCATGGTTCCCAGTCACCATTGAGCGCGAGATCACCACCATTAGCTTCACGATCTTCCTTCACACCTTTTTCCTTTTGGTCGCATCCTCTGAATCGCCGCCGTTCGCCGCCGGTGAGGCCGGGAAGGAACTCCGGCCGGTGGGCTCTCTCCGTTTCGCCTCTTCCCGGTCTTAGTGCCACTGACGAGCGGTCCCACGTCATTAGGCGCCAAGGACTTTGCTTAGTAAGAGCTTAAATCTTGTAATGTTTATCTTGTAAATATACTCTGAATGACATGTGGACCCAAGGATTCATATGTAATTATAAAAAAACACAGGGACTCTTAACAAACTTGGTTTTAAATGAGTTTTGGATTGTGGGTTTTATTCATGAGAATCCCAAGGGGCTTTGCAAAGCAGTCGGTCCACGAAGTGGACCCAACTGTTTTAAAATTCTGGAAAATACTGAATAAAATGACCAAATCATTTTCTAATTAGCTGAAAAATATGCAAAGCTTGTAAAATCTATATAAAATTAAATATAACTCATTTTGGGATGAAACCAATTTCTATGAACTCACAAAATGATGAACTTTAATATAGAAGTATAAACCTTGGCACTCACAGTGCAAAATTTTATCTCCAAAATTCAAATAATAAAAATCACACATAACACTAGTACAAACTTATAAAATCCATATAAAACTCAATTTAACATATTTTTGGACAAGCTAAATTATGTGGAGGCACCAACTTACACTCTTTATTTAGGAAAAATAAAAACATATAGTTACTTTGTACCAAATGCTTGATGGCAGTGATTATGGATGAGATTCGTGGCAGGAACTTCTCCGTGCTTATTGATGAGTCTCGAGATGTTTCTATAAAGGAGCAAATGGTTGTGATTCTGAGGTTATTAGCCATTGCTTTTTTTCATTACTTGTCTATTTTGAAATTATGTGCTAATATAGAACAAACTTTGATGTGCAGATTTGTGAATGATGAAGGAAAGATGTTGGAGAGGTTTGTTGGACTTCGACATATTGAGAGATGTACAGCTGGTGCTCTCAAAGAAGCTTTGCTTGAAATGCTTGGTAGCCACAATTTAATCATCTCTATGCTTCGTGGGCAAGGTTATGATGGCGCTTCCAACATGAGAGATGAATTTAATGGTGTGCAAAAATTAATTCGGAATGAAAATCCATATGCTTTCTATGTCCATTGTTTTGCCCACCAATTGCAATTAGTGGTTGTTGCCGTTTCAAGTTCTACTCTAGCCATCGCAGACTTCTTTAACTATGTTCCTTTGATAGTCAACACTGTGGGCGCTTCTTGTATGAGAAAGGATGCCTTACTTGCAAAACATTGCGATGTGTTGTTAGAAAAGATTGAGAATGGTGAGATTCTTACCAGAAAAGGTTTAAACCAAGAAAGTAGCATAGTTAGACCCGAAGATACTAGATGGGGTTCCCATTTAAAAACTTTGCTTTGGATTTTGGTTATGTGGGAGGCTATCATTGATGTCCTTGAGATAGTAAAGAAAAATTCGTTAAAACAACATCTAATGGTGGAGCTTTTGGTTTAGTCATTAAAATGGAGAACTTTGATTTTGTGTTTATCATGCACTTAATGATAGAATTGTTGAGCCTGATTGACGGTTTGTCACGCGCTTTGCAAAGGAAGGATCAAGATATTGTTGAAGCAATTCATTTGATCATGGGTGTGAAAGATAGCTTGCAGGATATGAGAGAAAATGGATGGGAAACATTACTCAGGAGAGTAAAATAATTTTGCAATAAGAATGAGATAGAAGTGCCAGATATGGACAAGTTAGTAAATGCCCGTGGAACATCTGCACGAAGAAATCAAAAGGTAACAAACATGCATTTCTACCATGTTGAGATTTTTATCGTTGCTGTCGATGCCATTTTGTCAGAGATGAACCATCGGTTTGGTGAAATTAGTTCAGAGTTACTGGATTGCATGGCTTCTCTTAACCCAAGGAACTGCTTCTCTAGTTTTGATGGGACAAACTTATGAGACTTGCTGAAATTTATGCCGAAGATTTTGATATTGGTCAAATTGTTGTGTTGCCAAGTCAACTTAGAGAATTTATAGCACGTGCTAGAAAAACCGAAGATTTTGTTGGGTGTACTGAGCTTCCACAAGTCTCTGAAATCATGGTCAAGGTTGGAATGCATAGATCTTATCTATTAGTTTATCGGCTTATTAAGCTAACATTAATACTTCCAGTGGCAACGACTTCAGTTGATAGTTTTTTCAGCTATGTCTATTATAAAGATAGATTTGCGTAACAAAATGGGTGATGAATGGCTAAATGACTTGATGATATGCCACAATGAGAAAGAGGTATTTAGAAGCATCAACTCTGAGAAAATTATAAAAAGGTTTGAAGCGATGAAAAACCGACGTATGTTAGTGCCCCAAACAACATTATGATATGCGTTTTTATTTTGAGAACTCATACAGTTGAATTAGTTATTTATTTGTTTTGTCTCCAATGTATTCTTTCTTGTTTTATTAGGCACGAAGACGATACGTAGGAGGAGGTGCGCGACTGCGAGAGAGAGGACCGTTACGGAGGAAGGCTGATGTTATCATCTTCTAGCAGGTACACCGTCACCGATGCCAACCGTCCCAGCGAGAAGGCAAGATTCTTCAAACTCTTTTTATTTTTCCTCTGTTCTTTGCGTATTGGGCTGCTGGATGTGAATGGGAGTGAGTAGTGACTAGTGAGTGACGTAGTGGTGCATCTCATTCTCATGGTGAATTGAATAACTAATTGGCTTAGGATTTTTGTAATGTTGCATTCAGTTTGCTAGTGCCGTGATTTGTTGACTCTTTACTGTAAATAAATTGGCATTTATCCCATGAAGAAAGTGTAGTAACAGATTTGTCTTCTATGTTTATTATGTGTAAAATTACTTGATATTTAACATAATTTTTGCTCAGCTGCCAAATAGCCGCTAAATGGCTTAGCCCGCTATTTAGCCTACTATAGCCTTTCTTAGCCTTTGTGAGAGGTAGCCGCTAAGGGGCTTAGCCCGCTATTTAAAACATTGATCCAGAGAAAGCAAAAAAGTTCTCGATCTCAAACTATCCGGATAATTTTCAGAAACAAAAGTCTAGCCCATATTACCTCCAACTTTAGGCCCATATCTGTAACCCAACTTATTTGTGAAATATATATTTCTTTTAGAAACATAGTATGTACCAATATGTTATATTTACTTGTTTCGAACCAGTACAGTACTGGATAGTATAATTGATATTAAAAAATAAAATTTTAATGGTATATTAAATCAATTGACAATTCTTTTTCAATGCAATAGCTTATTCTATAAAAAAGACTACATGTCAATTACATCTGTGAAATATTATTTTTAGAAATAAATAAATAAAATTCTAAATTGAGAGTTAATATGGATACAACCTCTTTTGTATAATCTAAAAGATTAAATTTTAAAAAACTAAAGAGTCTAATTTATAGTGACATATTATATTTAACATGAATTAGTATATTATTTTAGATAAAAGAACTACTTCGTATCCATTTTTTACGTGTCGGGTCAAGTCGGGTCCCCTCGCCCGTTCTCGAACCCTCGATCAAAATCCCCCACTCCAAAAATTCCTCGAGCGGAAGCGCGAGTTTCTCCGGCGATCACAAGCAAGAAACCCTAGGTCGCCAACCCTTTCGAGCCCAGCCCTTGGCATGGCGCCTGGCGTACCGGAAGCGAAGGAGACTTAGGGGTCCGTGAAGACTTGGTCGAGCGCAAGGCGACGCCGTTGTGTCAACCGGGACGGCGACGGGGTGGTGGCCTCGCTTGGATCCCAATCGGCGGCGTGCGCGGGCGAGCCAAGAGGCAATCAGCTAAAAGGTCAGCAACTTTGGCCGATCAGAGCAGGGAGGGGGAAAGGGCAACGAAGAAGATGGATTTGGGGGTGCAGGAGGAGGAGAAGGTGGCGCCGCCTTCAGCTTCAAGAGTGGAGGAGCAGCGAGAGGGAAAGGACGGCGAAGACGATCGATTTGGGGTTGCAGCAAGCAGGGACAGATCCAACAGGGGGGCTGGGGGGCTTTAGCCCCCTACCCTCGGCGGAGTAGTGTAGCCCTCCTAAGCCCCCCCTAAATTTTTTTAGGTATATATGTGTCGTAGGGGGGCTAAAGTAGACTTAAATTTTAATGGGAAGGCACCAAAGTAGTCCGGCCCACTCGGGCGCCACCGCACCAGCCGACCCAGTAAACATTGGCTGAAGTCATGAGTGAGAGTATGAAAAAAACCACAATTGCAACCGATCCGAAACCCTAGTTTCTTCCACTCTCTCAATCACGCGACGACGCGGCTGATTCGGGCTGGGCACGCGCAGCGCACAGGCCGGTGGCGCGAGCTCACGCGACAGGTCGGTGCGGCAGTGGCTCGGCGGCCCGGGCTCATGCGGCGCAGGCGGCTCGGCGTGGCGGCTAGGCGGCATAGCAGGGGGCTCGGTTGCGGTGCGGCACAACGGCCTGGGCTCGCTCTTCCAGGCGGCTCGGCGCGGCCGCTGCTAGCGGGCAAGGGGAAGGGCATATTCTAGAAATTGTCAAATGTTATCTCCTAGTATACAAAAGGATCTTACAAAGACATGTGCAGAGGAAGTGATGGCAGTGATTATGGATGAGATTCGTGGCAGGAACTTCTCCGTGCTTATTGATGAGTCTCGAGATGTTTCTATAAAGGAGCAAATGGTTGTGATTCTGAGGTTATTAGCCATTGCTTTTTTTTCATTACTTGTCTATTTTGAAATTATGTGCTAGTATAGAACACTCTAGAATGATAATAAAGTAACAGTAAGTGTTTTTGAGTGAGCAGTGCGCTAGCAACACATTATATATTACCTTTTCTTTTTGCAAGGTGCATCTAAGTAATGTAGATATTTGCTTGTGTGAATTTTTGTGGGCTAATATGTGTCCATGTAGGACTACTTGCTAAAAAATGGTGCATATGATGTTGCTAAGTACCCCCAAAACCCTGAATCCACAAATAGGCCTATAGCTAAGATACTAAAAGCTTCTTTAAACTACCAGATCCAATATCTCTAAAATATCATTAAAAAGGAAATAACCAGAAGGAGTTGGTTATCTTTGTACAGAGAAGAAGGGGGTGCAAGAAACCCCGTGAGAAATATGCTGGGTTTAGAATTCGAACCCAGGTGGACTGGACGAACACCTTCGCACCACGCCACCTGAGCTATGCTCAAATATCAAAAATATCATTGGTAATAGCTCAGTTTTTGGAGTCGAATATATAAAGAATAATTGTTCTTCTGGTTCATAAAAAAATATTTGTAAGCTGCAAAATAATGAAGTTAAAACTACTATGGTACTAGTGATTAAAATTATACCTACTAAGTAAGGATACCCCAAGAAGTTAAAGTCTCGCAGATGTCGGGTAATGATATAAACCAAGAACAACCATGTGCTCCTCCATGCAATACCCCAGTAAAATTCGCATCAGCATCAAGCAAAGGAGCCCCTGAGCCCCAGGTTCACTTGGTATATTCACTTCAACCAGTGTCATAGTGTACCCGACCAGGTCTCTTTTCCTTATGTCAGTGTACTCCCGGGCACAATGAGAAACCTCACCCGATACTATTGTCCTGGGCCTAAATTGTGGCCAAGAAACCATAAGAACTTTTTCCATTTGCTCTAGATGTATCTTACTAGGAACCAACGCAGGATGAGATTGTCAGCAAGCCCGTCCATTCTTCCCAAGCACATTCCTTTTACTTACATTTAGAAGGATTAAGTTTTTCTGACAGTTAATCTGAACAATATGTGATCTTGAGTAGTATCTTATCTTGTCCACTGTCTTGTCTTTGCGGAAACTACATTCATAGTGATCACAAATGATGTTAACGTCATACAGAGCACCTATTTCTTTGGCTGATATTGGATTTCCTGAAGTGAAAAGGTGGTCAAGGCAATGGGCAGAGCATAATATCTTGAGATCCTGAGACTTGTCATCTACCACAAAACCCGTGCAACACCTATCCTCTAAAGTTAGTTCTTGTCTCTTGTCCTCCGGTACAGTTCCCAATCGATCAAGAATTTCTTTCATCTTTCCATCAAGATCCTCTTTGGGCACAAAGTACACGAAGAAAACTGACTCCTTGGTTTTGTGGAAAATCCAATTCTCTAACGGATTTGAGAAAAATGTTGGTGCAGCCATCTGGTGGAGATCCTTCTGTTGATTGACACAAAGAAAATTAAAGCACCTGCAGGTTGGTCCGAATGAAGCAACGACCAAGGCACGGAAGCAGCTGTGCTGGCCCCAGCAAGGTCTGTATCAGGATAGCATGTGTAACTAGTTATTAGTCCAAAAGGCATATTGCATTCATACAAATAGAAGTCCATCCCCTAATCAAATAAGCAAAATTAATAATAGTGAATCAACTTAGATCATTGCACTATTAGACTAATCAATCTTGCATTTACATGGATAGCATGTAACTAGTTATTAGTCTTTTCGTCTATAAGGACATTTAGGCAGTTCAGAGAAAGCATCCAGTATGATGGCATGGAATAGAGACAATTGACCAAATCAATATTATATAAGGGATAAACAAACTCAATGCTCAAATTGATGATGGAGAGCAATTTTTTAATTTAGGTAACATACCCCATTCAATTTGACCATAATTAGCAAAACAAGCTATACTTAGTTAACATTACCACATCCACTATCTTACTACAGATAAAATGCAATCCCTAGAACAAACATTTCTGTAACTTTATCATCCCCCACCACACACACACACCCCTCACTCCCTCAAAAAAACATTCATACAAATAGTGAAGCATAGATAGATTAATAGGGTCTAAGATGTAGAAGTGCAAGGGTTTAAGTGAAACCACTTCTATTATCCTGCATTCCTACATAGGCAAAATTAATAATAGTGAATCCACTTAAGCCCTTGCACTATCAGAGTAATCAATAATCATACATTCCCAGGACATTGTTTCGGAATGCACCATAGATAGATCAATAGGGGTTTGGGATGTAGGTTCGAGGAGCATACCAGTGAAACTTGATGATGGTGAACAATGAACTTTTCCGGTAAGGGCAGCACTCAGTGAAAATCCTTCTCCTGGTCGAGGAAGAGATGATCAAAGCAGCCGCAGGTTGGTTCCGATGTAGCAACGACCAGGGCCAGCAAGGCAGGGGCGGATCCAACAGGGGGGTTGGGGGGCTGTAGCCCCCTACCCCATGCGGAGTAGTGTAGCCCCCCGTAAGCCCCCCAAAAATTTTTTAGGTATATATGTGTCGTAGGGGGGTAAAGTAGACTTAAATTTTAATAGGAAGGCACCAAAGTAGTCCAGCCCACTCGGGCGCCACCGCACCAGCCGGCCCAGTAAACATTGGCCTAAGTCATGAGTGAGAATATGAGAAAAAAACCATAATTGCAACCGATTCGAAACCCTAGTTTCTTCCACTCTCTCAATCACGCGGCGGCGGCGTGGCTGATTCGGGCTGGGCACGTGTAGCGCATAGGCTGGCGGCGCGAGCTCACGCGGCAGGTCGACGCGGCAGCGGCCCAGGCTCATGCGGCGCAGGCGACTCGGCGTGGCGGCTAGGCGGTGCAGCAGGGGGCTCGGCTGCGGTGCGGCACGGTGGCTCGGGCTCACGGCCAGGCGGCTCGGGCTCACGGCCAGGCGGCTCGGCTCGGCGATTGTCGGCGGGCAAGGGGAAGGGCAGGGGCGGCTGGGCGCCGCCATGCACAGCGCAGGTCGGTAGGTGGCCCGTGGCCGGTCGTGGCTCACTGGCTCCCCAAAGAGTAAAATTATTTCTTCATTTTTTTACATTGCTTTATAAATTGTAAATTAATTCTATTTGTGAGATGTGAATTGCTTATAAGCGAGATGTGAAAAGTACATGTCGGTTACTTCTATTTGTGATGTCTATAAATTTTAATGCCTATAAATTTATGATTTAATTTCAGATTAAATCAAAATATCAAAAAGAACATTGCACACATATTTTCAAATTGAAACAATGCTAGTGGTCTTGGTACTTCAACGGGGGCACTAATGAGAGCACAAGTCAAGTGAAAAAGCCTAGAACATAGTTTACATACTCAGATATAATTGGTGATCCAGCAAAACGCAAGCTAATTGAAGAGTATCCATCTAAAATTAGAGATCAAGTAAGAAGGGCATATGCTTTGAATGGTCCAACCACCCAACCTATTAATCATACTTTTCCTTCTAAATGACAAAATGGTCAATGGAGATCATTTCAACAATCATGGTTTGGTGAATTTGATTGGCTAGAGTATAGCGTTTCAAAGGATACATCTTATTGTCCATATTGTTATCTTTTCTTTGTTCCCGGAAAGCCTGAAAGTTTTGGGAATTCTATCTTTGTGAAGGAAGGTTTTATTAATTGGAGGAAAGCTGTGGATGCATTTCGTAAACACACTAGTTGCAAGACTCACACAGATGCTAGATTGAGTTGTGTTGAATTATGAACCAAAGAACAAGTGTGGCTAGAAAAATTATTGAGATTAGCAAGGAGGAAGAAAAACGATATGAGATTCGCTTGACATCTTCTTTAGATGTTACAAGATTTCTTATAATGCAAGGTGATGCTTTACATGGACATGATGAGTCCACTACTTCTCTCAATAAGGGTACATTTAGGGAGATGGTTGATTGGTACAAAGAGAAGGTTGAGATAGTGAAGGACGCATATGATAAAGGTTGTAGAAATTGTCAAATGTTATCTCCTAGTATACAAAAGGATCTTACAAAGGCATGTGCAGAGGAAGTGATGGCAGTGATTATGGATGAGATTCGTGACAGAAACTTCTCCATGCTTATTGATGAGTGTCGAGATGTTTCTATAAAGGAGCAAATGGTTGTGATTCTGAGGTTAGTAACCATTGCTTTTTTTCATTACTTGTCTATTTTGAAATTATGTGCTAATATAGAACAAACTTTGATGTGCAGATTTGTGAATGATGAAGGAAAGGTGTTGGAGAGGTTTGTTGGACTTTGACATATTGAGAGATGTACAGCTGCTGCTCTCAAAGAAACTTTGCTTGAAATGCTTGGTAGCCACAATTTAATCATCTCTATGTTTCATGGGCAAGGTTACGATGGCGCTTCCAACATGAGAGCTGAATTTCATGGTGTGCAAAAATTAATTCGGGATGAAAATCCATATGCTTTCTATGTCCATTGTTTTGCCCACCAGTTGCAATTAGTGGTTGTTACCGTTTCAAGTTCTACTTTAGCCATCGCAGACTTCTTTAACTATCTTCCTTTGATAGTCAACACTGTGGGCGCTTCTTGTATGAGAAAGGATGCCTTACTTCCAAACATCACGATGTGTTGTTAGAAAAGATTGAGAATGGTGAGATTCTTACCAGAAAAGGTTTAAACCAAGAAAGTATCATAGTTAGACCCAAAGATACTAGATGGGGTTTCAATCTAAAAACTTTGCTTCGGATTTTGGTGATGTGGGAGGCTATCATTGATGTCCTTGAGATAGTAAAGAAAGATTAGTTGAGAGTTACTAGATTGCATAGCTTCTCTTAACCCAACGAACTGCTTCTCTAGTTTTGATGTAGACAAACTTGTGAGACTTGCTGAAATTTATGACGAAGATTTTGATATTGGTCAAATTATTGTGTTGCCATATCAACTTAAAGAATTTATTGCACGTGCTAGAAGAACCGAAGATTTTATTGGGTGTACTGAGCTTTCACAAGTCTCTGAAATCATGGTCAAGGTTAGAATGAATAGATTTTATCCATTGGTTTATCGGCCTATTGAGCTAATATTAATACTTCCAATGGCAACGGCTTCAGTTGAGAGAGTTTTTCAGCTATGTCAGCTATGTCTATTATAATGCGTAACAAAATGGGTGATGAATGGCTAAATGATTTATGATATGCTACAATCAGAAAGAGATATTTAGAAGCATCAACTCTGAGAAAATTATAAAAAGGTTTGAAGCATGAAAAACCGACGTATGTTAATGTCCCAAACAGTATTACGGTATGTGTTTTTATTTTGAGAACTCATACTGTTAAATTATTTATTTATTTATTTTGTCTTCAATGTATTCTTTCATGTTTTATTTGGCACCAAGATGATGCTTAGAAGGACAAGGCGCACGACTACGAGTGAGAGGACTGTTACGGAGGAAGGGGATGCTATCATTTTCTAGCAGGTACGCTGTCATCGATGCTAGTCCCCCAATGAAAAAATCCCAGATGCGTCGTGGCGTTGGCGAGCAGAGAACGGGGCGCCGGCGACCTCACCTGATCCGCCGTGTGCGGAGCCGCACGGCGCGAGAGGATGCGGAGCAGAAGCTGCAAAAGCAACTGAGGGAGGCGAACGCGGCCGCCCTGAAGAGGAGGCGGGGGCCCGATGCCGAGGACCTGACCCGCCGCAGGGGCTGAGGAGACGGCGCTGATGCAGTTGATGGACGTGGCGCGAGCTGGCAAGCACCCGTGCCCCGCTGTCGCTTGGTCGGGGGAGGCCTCCTCGGGATCTAAAGCTTATATGCGTAGGTGAGGACGGCGACGACGATGTGGCGGAGGGAGGCGTCGTGCTGCGCCGCGTCGCGCACGTAGACGATGACGACTGCGGCGAGGAGCAGGCCGTGGCCGTCGGGGAGAGGGTTTTGCATTGTCTCCTCCACCCCACCCACCCACTCTCCCTGGGTTTTGCGGCAGCGGAGGTGTGCGCGAGAAGCCTCACGCGCATGGGCCTCTTAACGGATTTGGGTCGAATCTACACGATACGATCCGTACACACCCAAATCCACTAACGGATTAGATACTAATCATGGGGGGTTTACTTCTTCTCTTTTATATTGTTCTTAATCACCTACTTAAAGCAACAAGATTATTATTTTTATATAGGGAAAGAGACAAGATTGTTTATAGAGCATCACCAACAATTTATGTAAACTCCTCCCCATCCTAAATTTAATTAAGGTTTTAGTTGAAAAAATAGTTCCAACAAATCTTCTAATCATCTATATACTTAAGAATTGGAGTTTTCTTTTCCGTGAAAGTCGCTCGTGGATTGCGACGCGTGGCCGATCAAGTGACACCAAATGATTGGAAGAACAAAGATTTTTATTTCAGGGAGTCAAGTTTTAGTCTATCTGTGGATATTTGTGGAAAAGAAACATAATTTTAAATCTAAAAACTCATTAGAGAATCCTAATATGAGATTTTGAAATTAGAATTTAGAGAAACTATTGGTCATGCTTTTATCACATACTTAAAGCAACAAGTGGAGAACTGATAAGATGATTGGTTTTTTAAGTCATGATGAACAGGTGATATTTGTTCATCCAGTGGAATTAAATTTTTGGGATCATCACTTGAGAATTCTATACTAACCTCATGTAGATTAAAAACTTGTGAAACCTTTCATCGTCTACATTTTCATTCGCTCTGCACAATTCCTTCCATCAAATAGCCTGTAGAAAAAAATAAAATTGCAGCAAATACTTGTCTACCTTGGCATATTATACACGTATCTAATTCCAAAGTAGCTAAAAAAATTAGTCGCTCGTGCAATACATATGCATTTTTTCCTACATCATCTATATATGTCCAAATTCCAACGTCCCAGTTATACGGATCTGGATAACACCAGTTCAGAGAATATACCAAATTATTGAATGACGATGGATAATTGTGAATCTGGTGTTGAATTCTCAATGAATAATTCTAGGAGAGGAAGATATAGAGACTAACGTATGGGTCTCACTGAAAATGAAGAAGAGGGTAGATGGAAGGAATCTTAGGTTGCGTTCTTTCACTGATTTTCCCAACTTAGACTTTCATTTTTCGCACCCAATTCTAAACTGGCTAAATGTTTACTTGAAAATTTTATATTAATCTAATTTTTAAATTTTTAAGTTAATACTTATGTTAATAGGTAACCCGAAAATTTTTTGGGAAGGTAGAATTAGACCTCCCAAACACAGCTTTACTAGCTTGCCAAATAAACAAATGAAGAGAGACTCTAAGACATGTAAGGCTCCAGCCGATTAAATTATTTTTAACAACAGATGACTTATGATGACTTATGTTTAGGTACTACCACTGATTTTTAATAAACTTTAATAAATAATTACGTCGATTTTGAATGTACGTTTGAACATTCGTTTTAATAAAAAATTTATATGAATATGTAAAAGGTAAGACATATGTTAAGTATATTTAATAATAAATTAAGTCATAATAAAATAAGTAATGATTGCATAATTTTTTAATAAAAAAAGGTCAAACCAATATAAAAAAATCAACGGCATTAAAAACCGGAGGGAGTAACTGGCAACAACAGTGAGGATATATGACGGATACACGCAATCCCTTATCGAACAAACAATAACTCAACATTACATGGCAATTCCTTTGCTGATTTTGAATATGTTTTTAGGGCACTATTCTGAATATGAGAAATTGCTTTCTTGGTTGTTTGCTCCCATCCTCTACATGGATGGACCAGAAGTCTGCTGAGTCAATTCTTACAGAAAGAATCAAGAGGCCGATAATACAGTAGTAGTAGACATAGAAGTTATCGATCTGCCTAGCTTCAATATTCAGAGACACTTCTACTGAAAGCTTTGTCTGTCAAGGGGGTTTACAAAACTATCATATAACCCCGGTTACTGATAACTACGTTTATTATGGGATATAACAAAAATAAAACCACAATAACCTCATTAAATTTAAATAAATTTTAAAAAATAATCTAAATTTTTAATAAATTTTATACGAAAATAATTTAAATTTTTAATAAATTTTATACGGTTTGTCTCGGTTACTATGTGGTAACCGTGCCCTTTTCTGAGAAAACCTTGCTTGCGACAAGCTGTGGTATTTTATGATGTAGAGGTCTATCTGCGGGTGGTACAGTGGACACTTGGGAGTAACGTTCACTTCAATAATGAAAAAGTTTTTTACTCACCACATAAAACTCAGCCTGTGGAGATCCTTTTTCAACTTGGCAACTAGAATCAGACAAAGAAGGGCATATACACGGGGTTGCAAAACAAAGACAGAGATGGCAAAAATAGACAAGATCAAATGAATCCATTAACGTGTCATCATAAGCATCACACAGCACGCAGTGCCTAGAAACAGTGCAATGCTGTTTCAGGCTTGAAAAATGATAGCAGCTGCCTAAGCAAAAAGAGGTTACCATCAAATGAACAAAGGGCATCAAATGGTTGGTAATCCAAGCTACATAAATAATGCTCAAGAATAACTACCAACCAAAAGATATACTAGCTTAATGTGAGAAGCAGAAGACGGAATTTGCTACAACAGGCCTCTCATAACATCAAGAAGTTAGTTAATATTATAAAGTGCATATTTTGATCAACAGAACTACATACTAACTTAACAAAACCAAACATGTGTACAAACTTTTGAACTTAATTTAGATGGTTTGCAAGGTTAAACTGAGGCACCTTAGCTGCCCCAGGCTCAGTGATAAGTAGTACTTGAGGTTAAGCTGTGACACTAAAGTCGCCCAGGCTAGGAAGTGGTTCCTCGGTGACTTTTAAATCACTGACATAAAGACCTATCAAAAGATAAACTCATATGTGAGTGATTAAGTTAGAAGATCTTGTTTGCTCAGGCTCACCGGTGTATTATACCAGAAACAAGAATGTCTCTGTACAAGAGTGAATTGACCTACATTTCTGCAGGTTACATTATACTACTACTAGTAAGTTACATACTAGTAAGTTACATATACATTTGCTGTTCAAGGACAGCTTATTTTTCTAACTAAAGAACAGTTCAACCAGATGTACACGCCGCGAAGCATGCAGAAAAAAGAGGTTCCGAAGTAGACCTACAAAAACAATATCATTCTCACAAACTACAAATTTACATGTGAGATTGAGTTACAGAGACCACAAAGGAAGAAAAAAAAAGATGAACCATAAGAAGAAAATGAAAACAAAAACAGGCTGCGATAAGTGACTGGCGCGAGGCAGGTGTTGTCCGTGGCTACAAATTCATTTACAATGGGTTGGAGAAGCTGGGGACAGAAAGAACAGGCATAGTTCAGTGTTACCTGGACACCAGTGTCCAAAATTTTTTGCCAAACCGAGCACCTTGAGTCCGAGTTGGATTCCGACACCTGTGTTGGAATCCAAGAAGGATTTCGAGTGCCCAATTCTTGTGTGCCAATTCGGACACGCTAGTCTGAGTCGGATTCCAACACACGTGCCCATGTCCAGGTAACATTCCCTATGGTATCTGCAGTTAAGCTGCACCACCCTTAGCTATGTACACTTGGAGACAGGTACAAACCTGCCATGGGATCTGTCTTTCAACCACCTCATCGAACGGGTTTCTTTAACGTGATCCAAGAAGAGGCGATGCCTGCATTCACATCAAAAGGAAATGCATTGGTCTATATGATGAATTCAATTCATTTTATGAATTGTGTGAAACAGGTATATCCATGTAGTTCCAGACAAACCTCTCATACTCCAGCTTCTGAATAACTATGCCGTTTAGTAGAAGCTCTGACTCGAAAACACTGGCACCTGTCGGTTCATGGTCATTAACTCCAGATTCTTTGGTGAAAACAATACGCACACTGAGATGTAAAGATTATATCTCATTCTCACCTCTCTTTAGAAGCGGTGAACAAGTTTCATAGTCCTCCTCACATGAGATAACCAGTAGGTCATCTGGTACTTCCTTCGTCAAGGACCTTCCGATCCTTTCTAATGGCTGCACACAATAAAGAGAACATTCATACAAATGCTTATATTGCAAAAGAAGAAAATGTATGGAATATTAACTAACTCGTTATAAAATGCAGTTGGGGGCTAGTAATTCATGGAATGAATCATGCAAGTCGCTCAAAAACACATCAAGGCAAGGTTCAGAGCTATAGATGATTACAATTCTTCACAAAATATTTGAAATGGTATTAACGTGTTCACTTGATTCAGGTAACTATTCCCATATTGTTTGTTCTGTACCATAGAGAATTATACTTTAACAGTTAAATGCAAAGGAATAAACAAAAACGATGGGAAAGAAAAGGTAACTGAAGAAAGCTTCTCTAGTGTCTATAATAACCCTACCTACATAAATCCAGATAAAATAGATAAAAAGACGTGCACACCAGGCTAGAAGATGTCTAAAATGTTACTAAACATAGCAATAACCTGGCCAGAAGATGCTAACACCAAGCCAATCACCACCTCTCGACTTGGCTTCACGTTCGATGTTACATACACTCGTTTTCCCTGTAATGAGTTTTTCTTTAAATAAATTAAACTGTCTAGGTTTGGTGTTAGACAAAACAAAATTCTAGAATTCATTTTACCAGCAGCAAAGGATGCTTGCAAGCTGCGGCAAGTGATGTAGGCATGCTGAAACCTATCTCCCTTTCCTTTTTGGCATCCCTCAGAATATACTTCTTTTCATCAATGAAACAGCCTGCTTGACCACAATTTTCAAGCCACATCGACGTAACTACTGGTTTGCCAAGAGCTATTGCTTCCAGCATATTCTTTGTGCGGAAAAAACTATCTGCCACAAAGTGTGTTGCATCCGGAATGGAAAGTGCTTCGCACACTCCCAAGCGCGCCAAGATCTACAGCGTAGACAATTACCATGAGTATATCTAGTTTCAAATAACTAATGATTAAAATTTTAATATTTTAAATGTAGCAACAGTAAAATAAATACCATACCTTCTTCTGACGCTTTATCACATCTCCATGCAAATGGTGGCTGAATACAATACTAAAATTGGTCACTTTTTTCTTTCTTCTAGAATCTTTATGCTGACAATTTGTTGGATTATTTTCAGGATCTAACTTCAGCAGTTCTCTGGCAACAGAGGGTTTTGACAAGCTCCTACTTGAAGATTTTGATGGATTTAGAGGACTGAAAGTAGGTGACAATTCATTGGCCAATTTTGAAGGTGTTTCTAGTGCACTGCTGCGAATATCAGAGTTGCTTCTTGGTGATTTGCTTGCATCCTCTACATGGGATGGACCCTTATGTTTATTTCCAGAGCTACTAAAACCAGAAGTTTTGCTATCAGCACTTACAGAAGAATTAAGTAAGTGAGAAGCAGCTGATGACTTTTTGATAATAGTAGACAGCAGAGAGGTTGATCTTCCACTGGAAGGTTCTCTCTTTGCATACTTTACATAGTCAGAGACACTCCTAATGAAAACCCGCCTTTTCTTAGATGGTCTTGGCTCATCTTGAGGTGTTTCATGATTGGTAGCACTTTGGGTAACTGCAGGATCTTTTGGCTGAACAATTGTTGTCTGTGTTCTTCTCTGTTTGGGAAAGTGAGAAGAGTTTTCTCTGCATGCATCTTCAATTGTTGGTTTGCTTCTACATGGTTCACGACCCTGTGCAGTATTTTCATTACTGTGCTGTGAGCTTCCATCCCTATGCAGCTGCAGATTCTGAGCATCAGTTGCAGTGGTATGCTCCGTGCTTTCTTTTTCAACATAGATTGAAGCGGATTTTGCAGTTCTTTCACTGATCATTGGTTGCCCGGGTTCATTTGCAATATGATTATTTTGAACTTTTCCAACTTTGGAGACGCCACCTCTCAAATTCATGACTCTCTTAGAGTGCTTATTAGAACATAGCTCAGTATGTTCATCAGGGTTGTTTCTACTAAAGTGCCTTGTCCGGTGAGCAACAGGTGCACCATGACACTTATCTCCATCACGAGATATCTTCAAAACTTTACTCTTAGCTGGTACTAACTTTGCCTCCTTATCTTTTGTCTTTGCTTTAAGATCTCCTGAATTTTCTTGCATTATTAACCCTTTGTACATTTGTTTCTCAGGTTCAGGGGTCAGCTCAGTTAGTTTTCTTTTAGAACGTGTCGTGACGCCTTCCTGGATGCTGCCAGTTCTCTTCCGAGGGCTGTTCTTTGAATGACCTTTTGCCTTTTTAGACTTTCCATTTCCCAACGGAGGTTTATCTTTAGCTGATAAAATTTTAGCAGGTGAACATTGTGCCAGAGCCTCCATAGCTTCCAGAGCAATTTGAGTATCTGGACCAACATCATGCAAAGCTACACTTTCTTTTTCCTGTTGTACTTCCAAATACTTGCCATTTGATAGATCATCTAAGTCTAAGTCTTTCAAAAGGTTTTTCTTAGCCCTATTTCCAGAAGCCCGCTTACCATTCAAATCACTGCTGAGCATCCTTGAGTCTGACAAAGGTAAAGCTTCAAACTTCCCAGATAATTTGGTATTTTTTCCCTTTTTGCAGTCCCCGATTTCGCCAGGTTCAATTTTTGTGGGACGCTTCTTTGCCCTGGGAAAATGACTCTTTGATTTCCCTCTACCAACCGATTTATGCAGCAAAATGTCCTTATTTTTACTGAAAAACTCACCTCCGCCATCATCCTCGCGGCTATCCACCCACGCAAAGATTTCTGCCATTCCATTAGAACTTCTATTACAGTCAACCTTTTCAGCCAACATTAAAGTCCCTCTCTTATTCGACACATGTAGCTTTGCTGAATCCAATTTCTGGGGAGTTGGTTCTTGAGATGATATGCCACCGATTGATATCAACCTGTCCACAAGTTCCAAAGCATTCGCCTGAGACAGATCACCAGGCTCTTGTGATTCAATATAGCTCAACCCAGCAAAGCATCTGCCATTGTTTTCACTCTCTTTAACCGTTGTATCAGCAAAAAGCTTTTTTGCTGTTGAGCACCTGCTTCTGCTTTTAGTTCCATCTGTATCATGGTTCTGTACATAACCGTGGGAGTCGCTATCAATCCCGCAATCTGGGTGGTAACCTAAGGATGTGCTAAACGAGGTAGAATTGTCCACAACTTTCCTCAGAAGATGTGCTCCATGTATTGAAGCCTGTTGTTTTCCTTGCTGAAAACTGTTCACAGTTAACGCTTCACAAGCTGCAGGAAGTTCATGCTTTTGTTCAGATGCCTCAAAAACTGGGACAAAAACATACGTGCACATTATAAAGCAAAACAAATAGTTCCAATACATGCCAAATTTAGCTTGACAAACAATTGTTCTCCATTTTCTAATTCAGGGATATATATTTGATAACCAAGGATCGTGCAAAAAACATAGCATAACCCCAAGAAAAATGGAGAACATGGTAAGATGGAAAACTGAATCATATAGATGTTCATAAATAAATCTTTCGTGAGATAAAAGCACAGTGATCATGAGATAAAAATATAGTAACTTACTCGTATGAGCCTTATAAGTGAAATATTGTGTATCAACAAAAATTTCAAAATGTAATGAACAATATGGATCCAGCATGCTTACGGCGAAATATCGCATACGCATCACAGAGATAGTGCCATAGTGCCTAGCTGAAGAACTCCAATAACTGAGAACTTAATTGAAATGGAGCACACAAGCAGGCAACATATCAAGTCAAATGAAGCAGGAGGATAAAATAAAGTGAAATTTCAATAGCACACGCCTGTTGTGTTTCAATATGGCAATCTCCTGATAAAAAATATCAGAGGATACCACATTCAATTAAAACCAAAAAAGCACCACTTGGTACTGTAGAAATGGTGATACTAACTGCTTATACTTGATTGCCACAAGATTAACTAGAACAAATAACAAATAAGCCCGTCTGTAAGAACTAAGTGCAAAGGTTAAGCCAATAGAAGTGTCAAAATTCTGGAACATCTGTACAAGTTGACAGAATTTTCTCCTATTATCTAACTTGGAATGAAAGAAGAGTATGGGTATAATCACACGAGGTCACCACAATGAAGATGAAGTAAAGATCAATCAAATATTTACCGGGATAAAACAAAGAGAGAAAACAAAAATGTAATTGAACAAAGGTAGCATTCAAAGGCTACATTTTTTCTATTTGTTCAACATGCAACTAATGAAATAATTATGATATAGGAAGCACTTAAGTTTAGATAGCAATAGAAGCATTTAAGCACTCAAATGCAGGACTAGTTGTAAAGTTGTGCATCTCTTCATGTAAAACCAATAGAAACTGTTGGTCATATACTGAGTCTGAGACTGTGAGGTCCCACAGTGTAACTTTCTAGAATGATTTTCAGCAAACTTTGACAGTTGAAAGAAACTTCATTGTCATATGCGACTAGGAAAAAGACATATTAGCAATTGTTAACTAACCTGTGTTGCCCTCTTCATCTGTTGAAGCATCCAAATCTACCAAATTCTTGGTATGATCCTCCAATGCACCATTTACCTTGGTATTGCTGCCCCCAATGTCAAATTTCACCTCTCTCTCATCATTTGATAGGCCCTCATCGTCACTTAGAACTTGAGTGCCCACACTCAACTCATCGTCTCCATCATCATCTCTCTCTTCATCTGAGTCTTCGACCAACTGGGTCTTCCCCCACTCACCAGCATCCTCATCATCACTGCTATTATTCACCTTCTCCTCCTCTTCCAGACATTCCTCAACAAATTGGGTCTCCAACCCGTCACCAGAACCATCATTCCCACCATCCTCTCCCTCCTTGTGTTCTTCGACTAATTGGGTCCTAATCAAATCACTGGTATTATTGTCACATCCCGCCGATCCACGCTTCGCCTGCTCACAGGCGCCACCAGCATCCTCCCCCTCACCCTCATCCTCCTCAGTATCCTCCACCAACTGAGTGTCCTCCAGCTCATCGATGCCATCACCACGCTCCTCCTCCTCACTATCCTCCACCAATTGCGTCTCTTCCCAATCAACAGCCACCCCTTCCTCCTCCCCCAATCCGTCATCAAGCATCTGCGTCTCCGCGTCATCCAGCGCCTGCGTCTCGCCGTACAGCACGCCATCCTCGCTCGGCGTCACATCGCCATCATCACTAACCGGAGACCCTAAAAACCACATCAAATCAAGCATCCATGATCCACTCAACCAACCCAAAAAAAAAAAAATCAGCACCTATACACCAAAACTCAACCAGCACAACAAACCAAAACAGCAACTCACCCAACGGAGGCGGCGTCCCTCCGTCCAATGCCTGGGTCTCCCCATCCCCTCCATCGCCCGTATCCCCAGCCATCACAACTCAAACCTGCAACCTCCCCCTCCAACCCCAACACCGCAAAATCCCACCCCCAAAAAAAAAACACCAAACGCGATTGAAATCGCGGGCGGAGGAGGAGCGGGGATCGATGCGGCGCGATAAAATGCGAGCTTTTCTCTCCCGGGGATTCGGAGGCGGATGGGAGTGGTAGTGGGAGTGAGAGGGGCTTAGGGTTGTTTTTTTTTTTTTTTGATATTGGAAGCTTAGGTTTTCGTTTGGGAGGGAAAGGAAAGCCGAAGCCGCGGCGGAGATGGCGCCGAAACGGCGAGGCGAGCCCGGAGGAATGGATGGGAACCGCCTCGGCCGCGTTGGACCGTCCGATGGAGATCCGACGGCCGGATGGATTGGGGGTGTGGGTGTAATTAGAAGGGGATTTGAGGGGCTTGTTTGTAAATGTGTAACCCTTCCCAAACGGAGAAAAGGAAAAACCCTTTCTTTCTTTCTCGCAGCCCCTCTCCCTCCTCCGCCGCCGCCGTCGCCGGAGCCCGACCGTCGCGGCCTCTGCGGACACTTGCGCGGCTTAGACTACGGGAGCAGGAATCCGGAGAGGTAATATTGCCTGTACGCTCCCTGTTTTTCTCTCTCCTTGTGAGTGGATGATGCCTTGGCTGTTCTTGGGAGTGCTGCGTGTCTTGTGCTGTGTTGCTTTCTTGTATCTAGATGGTTAATTCGGCAGAGGATTACATTAGTCTTATAATTTTATGTTAATTTTACCAGCCCAAACTTATAGCGAGCCAGGACAGAAGGATTGCATCAAAGTGGAGGAGCCATGGCTGGTAAGCTTCTTCTCAGTCTAACATGACTCTGCCGTAGGAAGCATCGAGCATTATTTCTGCTCTGGTGAATTCTGATGTCACTGCAATGCTGTTCTTTCCTGTTGGTGTCTCTTACAGGGAAAGAGGAGAAGAAGTCGCGCAAGGAGAAGCGGAAAGAAGCGAGATCGGAGAAGCAAAAATTGCGCTTTCTTTCTTGGGTTCAGCATCAGGTGAGCATGCCAAATCCTATATGCAAAGAACACTGACATGCTTTGTTAGTTTGGGGATTTAATTTAGGTCCACAAAATTTCTTGCATTAGGGTGGCAAAAGCAAAAGTAAGAAGCTGGTAGAGCCATCTGTAGAATCAAGTCCAGTAGAGGAAAAGAATCCAAAGAAAGAACCTACCAATGTGAAGAAGAGAAGGAAGGATCCAGAGGCTAAGCCCAAGTCCAAGTCCAAATTCCAGGAATATCTTGAGATGGAGAGTGGTGGAGCTGTGAGCAGAGAGGAAGATCTGGAGACAGAGAGGAGACTAGCGAAGAAACTCAAGGTGAAGAAAGGAAAGTTGGGAGGTCCAGATGATGGTATGGACAGCCTTTTTGCGGACCTTGGATTTGAGGGTGACTTTGGTTCAGATGATGAAGCAAAAGAGTTTGATTGGAATATGGTGGATGATACTAAAGTAGACAAGAAAAAAGGGAAAAAGAAAAAGAAAAAAGGGAAGAATGATGCCACTGAGGAACTATATGATGGGGGTGTGGGTGAAGAGAATGATGAGGCAGTTCAGCAATCAGAGAATGAAGAGCCTAATGTGGTTGAACTACCTATGGCGTCAAAGGCGAAGTATGTGCCTCCAAGTTTGCGTGCTACTTCCAATTCAGAATCAGAAGAGATCGCTCATATTCGCCGGAGAGTGAGAGGTGTGACTTTAAATTCCATCTTTATTTCCTTCTGCGTAACAGGCTTCTTATCCTTTTTGTTGCATGTGTTATTATGCATGACCTATGGTTTTGTATGTGTCAGGGCTATTGAACAGACTCTCAGAATCAAATGTGGAGTCCATTACTCAGGAAATCGCTGCGCTATTTAGTGTATTGTCCAGTACCATTGTTTTTCTTTTCAGTCTTCAAATATTATGCTAGCAAATTTCTCCAGATGTTTTCTTTTAGTTTGATTAATCACAAGTCACTTTTTATGTTTTTGTTTCCATTTATCTGTTCGCAGTCAGTTCCAAGAAGTACCGGTTGCCAGGTAATTGGTGATGAAGTTTTGGCAAGTTGTTCACGAGGACCTCGTGGAAATGAACAGTTAAGGATCTTCCACAGTAGTCACGGATGTGTCCTTATGGGTGTTCATTATCAAATAACAAACATAACAAACTAATGAAATTGCTTTTTTGAACTGTACAGGTATGCTGCTGTATTTGCATCATTTGTTGCAGGTATGGCAAGCCTGGTTGGCATTGACTTCAGTGCCAAGATCCTTGCCTCTCTTGCAAAGTCATTTGAGGTATGACTATTTCTACTATTACAAAGATGAATTGCAACATGTTTTCTTTCATCTGTTTTGGATACTTGGGTTATGTTCTCTGAGTGACTATCACAGTTTATTTTTATTTTTAGATAAGTTAATATGTTTTCTTCTTTCCCATTGTGACAGGATGAGTACTCAAAAGAAGATGGTCTATCTCTGAGGAATCTTACTTTACTTCTCTGTTATTTGTGCATATTTGATGTCATTTCAAGGTTGGCATTTGAATAGAACATAACACTTTTTTTCTTTGGAACAGATAAATCCTGATCATCTTATCTAATATTGCAGCGATCTTGTATATGATCTGCTATCAGTGCTGAGCAAGCGCTTGACAGAGCTGGATGTCTCGACTATATTGACCATCCTACAGTGTATGACATTAACAGTTACTTAAAAAATAGTAATAATGCACAACTCACATTCCAGACCATTGCAGCTGTTCCACTGATTGGAATACTGCAGCATGTTTTATACTTCAGTTAAGCTGAGGATATGTTTTCATCTGGATGTACAGGCTGTGGAATGAAGCTACGTGGAGATGACCCGGGTGCAATGAAAGATTTTGTTCTCAGTATTCAGAACTCTGTAAACCAGTTGAAACTGAAAGCGCACCCAGCTGGTCAAGATAATGGACAAGCAGAGATGCATAGCAAAAGAGTAGGTTGCCTGTTTTATGGCTATTCAAGGAACATTACATGTAACCAATAGTTTTTGAGTTTGGTATCTGTTATATCTTACTGTGCAGATGGAATTTATGCTCGAGACAATATGTGACATTAAGAACAACAAAAAAAGGCTCAAAGAGGATCCTGCACACCACACTCGCATAAAAAAGTGGCTCCAAAAGGTTCTTACAAGAACTTATTTCCCAATATCTGGAATTGTAAATTGTGAATTCAGAAATGCAAACTTTGGTGTTCATTTAACATTTAGTTTCTCTTTTATGTGCCTGCAGCTGAAAGCCAAAGATGTCCTCTTGCGCGGGCTAACGTGGAGTAAGCTTTTGGATCCTGATAAGAAAGGGCAGTGGTGGTTGTCTGGGGATGTTTCATCCACTGTAGGCAATATTGAGGAAGTTGCAGCAGTTATAAGCAAGGAGGTCGTTGAAGCACAAAAACTTGTTCAGCTTGCAGCTGCTCAGCGGATGAACACTGACATACGAAGAGCAATCTTCTGCATTATAATGAGTGCTGAGGACTATGTAGATGCTTTTGAGAAGCTCTTGAGGTTGGACCTTTCCGGGAAGCAGGTGTGCACTCATCTTCTGTAAGTTCCGTTGTTTTGCTTGTCTCTCTCTCAGTATTACTTATGCCATTTCCTCTATTTGCATGAAGGATCGGGAAATCATAAGGGTCATTGTGGACTGTTGTCTGCAAGAAAAGATGTTCAATAAGTATTACACAGTCCTCGCTTCGAAGCTATGCTGCCATGATAAAAATCACAAGTTCAGTTTACAGGTGTTGCATTTGTCATCTTTGTTATCTACTCAACAACTGTCCTCTCTAACAAATGAGTGGATTGCTGCTTTGCTGATGTTGCTGATAGATTTGTTTTTCTTAATTGACTTAATAGGATGAAACATGTTACACTTATACATTATAATAAACTGATGGCCTGTTAACTTGCATTTTTATACTATTTTGTTCTGTTTGTGACGCCATTTTCTCTCTAGTGATGATAGTTGTAAAATGCTGGCCACTCGTGTACTTTCTTTTAATGGGTAATGGCAGAAGTTAACATTATTCTTCTAACTATGTCTTCTCTGGTTTATTCTGCCGCCATTGCAGTACTGCATCTGGGATCATTTTAAGGAGCTAGACAATATGGAGTTGAATCGATCCATGAATCTCGCAAAACTAGTTGCGGAGATGCTGGCAAATTTTACACTCTCACTTGCAACCCTGAAGGTTGTCAAAAATCTGGCAGTAGAGGTGATTCCGAAAAGGATCATTCATTTCCGAATGCTATTTGAGACCTTACTACAAAAGGATGATGCTGTGGTGTGGAATGTCTTTACACGCATTGCTGGACTTCCAGAGCTTGAAATTTTGAGAGATGGCATCGTGCTGTTCATCAAGCAGCATGTTATTGGTAAGGACACCGGTAAGGACTTGGCTAGCAAATTCAAGATCGCAAAGAAAGCGCTTGATAATATGGCTGGAGTTTTGATGTAATTTGTCTGACATTTCAAGGTGTTACCTCCCTGTACCCATTTTTGACTTTTGTATCCCTCCAGTTTCCCTATACAACTAGCAATCATGTGATACAGCTCTGGTTTATTACTGTGCTCTGAGAAATGAGAGTTTTTTTTTTAAAGTCGTTACCCACATGAGGAATTTGAGAGAATCTTCATGTGTGACACTGATGCTTTCGCAATTAGAAAGTTTGTCCTTCTGAGAGACCTTGATGGGGCTTGAATGTTAAATCAAAATTTCTGGGAGAATGAACACACATGTCAATTTAGAGTACAGTTTCTTATACAATACCCTTTTACATCTTGTTTGTATACATAATTTAGTTCCATACAATCTGAACATTGAGTTTAGTTGCAACAATACTTGGCCACATAAGCAATGTGACTGAACAGTAAGTGCACTCTGAACTTGCAATTTGATCTTCTGCTGTACATTTGACAAAATTGTGAAAATAAAAGAAGACTATGGAGAAGTCTCATTTCTTGCTTCATCATCATCAGTCTCTACTCCTGCCCATCTGATAATTGATAAGAGAAACTCCTTCAGGTTCACATGGCCATTCCTGTTCAGGTCCATTTCTTCTGCAAGAAACACATTAAAAAAAGAATCACTCACACCTTGGACACTAACAATGGCATGAACACCAAATTAAATTAATGGTGTGACAGGAAAAGGAGAGGCAGGAGTTGTACTGAATAGCTGTGTTGTTATGTGACTGGGGGTCCTCTCCTGATGAGTAGCCTCATTCATCCTCTGGGTGACATCTTTCCTCTTCATCTTGCCATTTCCATCCTTGTCGAAGAACAGGAAGGCGTCGATGAGCTCATCGAAAACATAGTTGAGCCTCGTGGATTCAAACTCTGAAACCTGACTCCAAACATTTCAGAAACAAAAAAATCTATGATCTGGCTTCAGTAACGCAGAACAAATAATCATTCTATGAGTTGAATTTACCTATAAGAGCAAAATGATCAAGAAAATACTTACACGGTAAGTGACATCTGAACCAAAAAGAAGGTACATGAGGCAGAGGAAGATGACGAACTCTGGGAACTGGATCCCCTTCCTGTTGTCGATGTCGCAGTAGCGATGAATATTGTCGATCTCCTCCTCCGACATCTGGACCTGGAGCTTGTTCAGGCAGTTCCTCAGCTCCTCATTGTCAATTGTCCCATTTGAGTCCTCATCTGCAGTTTCAGCCACTGCAAAGGTGAACACAAAAGCCAAGTCGCAAAACAGAACAAGAGCCTACTGTTCTTTTCAGATTATTTATCGGAATAATAGAACGGATTATTTACTCCACTATATAAAAGTACGTTTCTCAAAAAACTTTCTTCTATCGTATTGATCAGACCATTTATTTCAAGCTATTTGTTAAGTTCATTTCTTGAAATATTCAGTTTAAGATGATTCGCTGTAACAATCCGCTCATAATCTAAACATATCACATAAAGGTCGGTTGCGACCTCACACGTTACCGTATTGGTGGAAGACATCCCTGATGTTCATGAGACCCTCCTTGAAGCGAGGAAGACCCATGGTGATGCTGTTCACTGACCTGAAGGTCTTCTTCTTCGACTTGGTCCTCTCCTTGAGCGCCTCGGCCACCTTCTTGTCAAGATCCTTCTCCACTCTCCTGTACTTGATGGGAGCAACCAGCTTGGATTCTATACAACCCATCTCTGCAAAAGATCATAGTGAATTTGGCAACTGAAATGGATATGTAAACATAAAAAGGAACAAATTGAACAATGTATTCAAAACTTGGTACGATAAATTTCACCTGCAGCTGCTGGAGATGAGATAAGCAATATTGTTTTGTAGATTGCTGTGCAGCTCGAGAGAACTAAATGGGACTTTTCCTGATGCAACCATGAAATAGTAAGTGGAGAATCTGTCTCGTTTGAGCAAACTCTGTCAGGCGATACCGCCTTAGGTGAGGTAGAATCTGATGCAAAGGCACCACAGCCTGGAGGCTGGAGCTGGTCAGCTAGCTCATGTTGCCGCTTGGATATATACCCTTTGCAATTTGACACGCATAAATAATGCAACTCTCTGATTACAATAAGCTGTTTTTTCGTAATTAACATTGACATGATACGATTGTGGCATAAATAATACAACTGTCTGATTACAATAAGCTGCTTGGTGATTAAACAAGGGGTAGTAGAAAAATGGGAAGATGGGCTGCCGTACGAAAGCGGTTCCTATGACTTACTTTTGGTCACTTTCGATCACTGGCATCTGAACCTCAACCTCACGAGCAATGAGTCCACATGATTTCGATCACTAACATGTAAACCTCATGAGCAATGAGTCCACATGGTTTCGATCACTGACATGTGAACCTCACAAGCAATGAGTCCACATGTCAGTAACCCAAACTCAACTCAAGTCAGAGGATCTCATTTCCTCCCGAACACATTTATCAAGTAGCTATTGTACTTCTTTTGTGCTGCATGTAATACTCACCAAACAAAAATTAGCGCATTCCGTTTAGTTCAAGGTGAGAAAATTTGACATGACAGCATGGGCACACATTGATTCCCAAATCATCAGAACGGCATAAATGACAGTGAAAACGATTACAAGTGCAATTTGTTACAGTCAAAAGAGGAACAAACTAGCAGAACCTCCGGACATTTCACCCACCTCACTACTAAGCACAAACTAAAGATAGAAGGGCAAAATAACCAAAACAAAATGAGTAATATCTCCCACAAAACAGAAGATTCGGCCGCAGGGAGGGAAAGTATTTAGGTCGGTTTCCTCATGTTGCGGCCAGCCCTGATCACTTCATCCACAAGCAATAACTGTGATGCGATGATGGGTCTGCACCAAAGAAAAACAGGTTATGAAGTTGTTGGGCAAATAATGCAAGAATAACTGAATACGTACCCGGAATTGATGATCTGGCGTTTCACGGAGTAATTGTCGAAGATGCCCTCCATTTGGGGGTCAATTGGTTCGCCAGAGTGATGGTTCAATCCCACCACCAATCCACGATCATGCTCGTTCTTCACAAAGCACAGAAACAGTTAAAATTCCTGACCTTCAATTTAAGGATGAAGTGCAGGACAATGAGAACAGAAAATGTGTTCATACCTGGAGAGAGACAATAACATCTTGGGTATCTAGACCTGAATTTTCTGCTAGTGTTTTGGGTATGACAAGTAGAGCTTCAGCAAATGCCTCCACCCCAAGTTGTGCTCGCTGTTACCAAGGTCCAGAAGTTGGCAGAATATTAATGTTTTGCTACATTGAAGTTGAAGCATATTAACATTCCAGTACACTTACTCCTTTGACAGTTTTCTTCACGTTGTCAATAAGATGCTTCTTTGCAGCAACCTCAAATGCTCCTGCTCCCTACAGTTGACAAATGACATGGTAAGGAAAAAGTTAACAAGCATGGTCTGAAGTTTTTTAAAACATGAACTCATTTCTCAAAAGAAGAAAACAAAAATGATTTCATAAGCAACCTTGTAGTGCACATACATCTAATGGCAACTCTGCAACTTATATGAATAAAATACGTGCTAAAAACATAGACAGTATGGCGGTTTGGGGTATGCATGAGAAGCCAGTAAAGTATACAAAAAGTGGAGTCTAAAATAACCAAGAGAAATAACCAAACTTAATGTGCACAAGGTGGATCATGAAGTTCTCTCCATCTCTAGCTTACCAGCACGACTGCTTCATCCTCAACCGTATTCTTAACAGATCTTAGACCATCACGAACAGCATCCTTAATTTGCGCAATGGTGTGGTCATTAGGCCCTGAAGATGTTGTCTGTACAGTAAGTTCTCCACCAAACCAGCATATTAGAAAAAGATCATATTATAGTTCAAGAGTAAACAACCTTTAATAAGTATAGTGCACGAGCGAGGATTTTTCACATTCTCAATGAAGGTGTACTTTTCTTCACCAAGAGTATGCTCATAGACAAGCCCAGCCCAGCCAAGACAATCTTCAGTCAAATCATCAACTGAATCAACAGCTTCACCCCCGCATGCTAGCACAAGCCTCTCCATGTTTCTCCTCTTTGCTCTTCGGAGACCAATAATCTGTAGCACGTAAAAAAGCATATTGAAGAACAAGCTCCAATAATAAAAATTGAGAAAAGATCTAACAACAAATATTAGCTGTTTTGATGCTTCCATTCAGAAACATTTCTAAACTAAAGAAGGGATCTAAATGGTTGAAGCTTGAAGGTACATAGTTTACGCCCGTCAAAGAACATTACCCCTGCTCTAGCTAGGAGATCCAAGGATGGAGGGTCAATGCCCTTCTGATTGATCACCACAAAATTTTTATCACTGCCAGCACAAACCTGCAAGTCATGAAACCATGTGAAGGATTTTTCAACAAGTGTATAGAAAAAAGTTACTTGGGGTGAACTAAATGAAATACCTTATTTTTCAATTCAATAATCCTCTTCACACGCTCATCAACTTGGCGCCTTTCTGCAGCAACCATCTTTTCTCTTTGTTCTGCATTCGAGTAGAAAAATCCTGCATTTATTTCACTGAGAAAAGTGTTTGTCAGTTAAACAGTTTCCCTTCAATGATGCATGGCAAATACAGAAACAATTCCAGATGAAGAAGCTAAGCTAGGTAAGGATTTTACAAGTGTATACAACCAGTCTTAACAGCAGACAAGGTAGCATACATGAAGAGCAAATATGGCTTGCTTTAAGTACATTACTTTTAACAGTCTACTCCAATAAAATAAAATAGAAGGTTCTGCTTTTGTAGAGGAATGAGCAGATGAAATCCACGCAAAAGGGCAAAGAACAATGCGTTAACCAACAAAACAAAATACATGTTTGTAAAAGTCGTGCACCTTTTCTCATATTCCAGGGAGACATTGCAGGTCAAGATGTAACAGTTCTCTGCCCTGCGTTTCATATCAGGGTGCCGAGAACCATGGTCCAAGACCAGACCCTCAACCTATAACAATACCAAAGCAGCAGGGTAAAGCACTGTCACATTACAATCCATCACTAATTCTGTATGTACGTAAATTCATATGGTTCATTTTAGTATGCTTAATCCTACAGAGATAAGTATTAGCATAAAGAATGTATAGGCAAGCTGCTCAGTTCAAAAGCTAAGGTGGGTAAAATAACTTGTTCTTCTAAAGGAATATGAAATTCAGAATAATGCTATCTTGAGATATAAAGAAAAAATGAATACATACATACCAGACGTGTGTCAACATCAAATTTGTGGCGCATGTGCATTATCTCAACCATAAAAAGATCAATTGGTTCATCAGGTTTGCGGATGCATAGAACCTAAAACAGAGGTATTACAAAAATTCAAATATGTTCATACAAGGAGTAAACTTGAACCTTCCCAGGAAAAAAGTTAGCAGAAAGAATATTACCGCATTCACAACAATATCAGTCAGCTGATCAGCCAATCCTTCATACAGCTGCAAAATAGTCAGATTTTGTAAATTTTGAAATATTATATAGTTTATACGTTACCTGCCTAGTAAAGAAAACTTGAAAGCCAAAAATAAATTGCAACTACCTTTGTCCTTAGAGTAGTTCTTGCTATCATTTTCAAGATCTCTCTGTCAGGTTCATCGCCCATGACAACTGATGTCTTGAATTTCTCGAGAAATTCAAGAGTTGCTCTCTTGGCAACATCAAAACCATCAACCAAAAAACGTGGATGAGTGCCTACAAGAATGACAATCAGTTACTATGAATTTAGAGTAAGTAGCAAGTTACCATATAACAAATTTACGACTTGAAGATAATTTTGTGTTGTGACCTTAGCACAGAAAGTCTGGATGCATTTTCCCTTGTTTTTCAAGATTAAATTTGTGTGGTGAAGATCTAAATTAGCCTAGAAATTAATGCCAAGATAACTAGAAAACACACTGAGCTATGCTACAATTTCTCATCGTAACATCTCCACGTTACCCATGTTTAACAGAAGGGAGAGCATAACACATAATCAAAGACTCTAGTTTTACTCTATCCTCCGCCTTCATTTGTACAAGCAGGGTTTTAGACTTCTCCTAGACGCTCAAGTGAAATTTCAGATGTAATCGATAGATTATAAATCCAGTCATATTGATCTATCAAAAACACACATACACACACAAGGTACAGGTTCCAATAAATCATACCTTCATCAATGCACCGCTCAGATTGCTTCATAAGCTCCCCAATGAAAAGAACAGTGGAGGTTGTGCCATCACCGCTGGTATCGTCCTGTGCGACCGCGGTCCTTGCAATCATGATTGCTGTTGGGTTCTGGATTTGCTGTAAATCGTGACACAAGAAGCCACAAACCAAAGAATCAGAGCACATCCATCACTAAAACGCCCTCGTCACAAACACTAATTGCCAAGCGTAACTATACCATTTCCTTCAAGAGGGTGTTCCCATCCTTGGTCAGCTTGATGTCGCCAGCTCCACCCACAAGCCTGTGCAGCAAAATAGCAATGGCATTCAGGTAGAGCAAATAGCGCTGGATCACAGCCATTACAACACATCGCACCACTACCTAGACATCTAGAAATCAGCAATTCAAAAAAAAAAACATCGCCATTGCAAATCTTAGCAACTACTTCATTACCAAACATCGCCATTCCAAACCTACGAACTGGATCAAACAGTGGCGCGGTACCTCGCCGCGCAAATCTGGAAATACGCAACCGCAAGCATCTGTAACCACAGAAACCGTATCCACATCCCAGCACACACACACAAAAATCACAAAAAAATGGAGAAAAAGCATATGCCTCGCGAATCTACTACAGCTACGTGCGCGTGCGTGATCTAGCGGATGAACCAGATCAATCCAGCTAGCAGGAGCGCCCAAGGAGATGGGAGAGAGAGAAAGGAGGACGAGGAGGAAGGTTACATCTTGATGGTGCCCTTGGGGCCGAGGTTGGTCTTGAGCACGTCCTGGAGCCCCTTGGCGGCGTTGATGTTCATGTGCAGCGCCGCCGATTTGTTGAGCACCTCCGCGTTCGGGTTCAGCACGCGGAGCGACATGGCTGGCCGGCCGGGGTGGTGGACGGACAGTCGCCCTCGATCCTCGCCGGAGAGTCGCACGCGGCGGCGCGGCGGCGATGCGAGCGGGAGGGGAGGGAAGGGGAGGGGGGAGTTGGAGTGGCGGTGGTAGGGTTTTTGTGTTCGTGGGGAGGAGTGGTGGTGGTGAAGTTCGCGAGAGGTCTCGACGAGCGCGGAGATGGGCCTATGGGCCCTATTTGGATGGGCCGATATTTGGGCCTACCGAAACAAGGCCTTGTTGGGCTGGGCTGAGGTAGGCTGTTGTAGTGTGTAATAAGTTTACTTTAGGTCTCTCAATGTCGCCGAGTCTAGAATTCACCCTCAAACCAAACCGGATACAACGCATCCCCAACTTACAAAACAGTGCAAAAAAACTCCCTCGATAATGTTGTCTCTGGTTTTGGCTGACATGACGTCTACATGACTCTTTTGACTAGGTCATTGTCCCACATGACATTGACGTGACATTTACGTAACAATTTGATAAAAAATAAAAAAATAATATTGAAAACTAAAAAATTTAAAATAAATATGCGAGCCCATATGTTATCCAAACAAAGAGATAAAAGAAAGTAAAATTCGTCGGTGGGTCGCACTTCCTCCATCTCACCCTTTTATCTCTGTTTGTTCTCTCCATCGACGAGCCAAAGCGAGACGAAATAAGGAGGACAGAGATGGAGGTAGTATTAGATTTGCCATAAAGATACACGTTTGTATAGTTTTTTAATGATGTTTATGAATTTATAATTAGAAAGATGAATACAAACATGTACATCGAAGAAACTTGCCACTAATTACAGCAAGTAACACAGCCTCGTTATATACAAACAAGTTCAAAAGTTTGTAAAAAGTGTAACCCAAATTATATGTTTTCTTGTTTGCGCACTTCAATATTTGTCTTGATACTGAAACTTTTATGTACTTTTTTGGTCTCCAAAAACTCAAAAACTCAACCTAGCATAGAATGAATGGGTTGATATTGATCCGTCATTTTATAATCTTATATTCTAAGGACATTTGATGAACTAGCACTATTGCTATACACACTTTTCCTTCCTTCTACTGTAAGTTTTTTCTTGACATTTTATGTAGCGTAAACACATTATAGGGTGTTAACAAGAATATTGTTTAAGACACCGCATATCTTAATCATATAACTCAACACTACATACCTTAACCTAAGACAACATACTAAACACAAAAGGGAGTACAATATGTTGTTTGCACGATAAAAAAGGACACGTCAGAAGCAATTTACTGGAGTTCATGAGCTATGGTCAAATTTGTATTTAACTCCTACGTATTGATCTACAACTACAAATACATTCATCATGACCACAATCATGAAAGCGCGCGAAAAAACCTGTCGCCATAAAACACAATACCAATTGTTGTTTTTTAATATCAGATTTTTTTAAAGAAAAAATGTAATACAACCAAGTTTGTTCTTGAATATTTTTACACATATACCCATATTCCCCTAACATTTTTTTAAAACACACACATAAAAACCCATGAGAATACACTTATAGATCGCCAGATGAGCCGGGCCGAAGTGGACGGGCACGGGCACGTGTGTACTGTAGACGGCACCGCACGACACGACACGAGGGGGAAACGGGCCGAGCCGGCACAGCACAACTGGGCGTGCCATGCTTGGACCGACACGGCACGGCACGGCTACTGTGTGTGCCAGCACGGGCACGACACGGACGGCCGGACCGGCACGGCACGGAAGGGGGAAGGGTTAGGGTTTATTAGCCGTTTAGGGCGGCGGCGGCGGCGTGGAGGTCGGCGGTGGTGCGGCGCAACACGGAGGTCCTCGGCGACGCGGCGCGGAGATCCTCGGTGGCGCGGAGGTCGGCGGCGGCGGCAACGTGGAGGTCGGCGACGGGCGTGGCGCGGCGCGGAGGTTGACGGCGTGAGTTTGGATGTATTAGGGTTAGGGTTTTTTTCTTTTTATAGTCTGCCATCGGGTGTTTTGGCCAGTGGGTTAATTTCCAGCTCTTGACGAGAAATATTTCCCACGCGCTGGCCTGGGAGATCTGCTTAACTCCAGTGCAGGTCCGTTCTTGGCTACCTTTGGTGATTAAGGTGTCTCAGTTGGTTTGATCCGCTAACCAACAAGAAACAACCAGATATTCATTAAGGTTAAAATTAGATCCTACTGGATCGGCTCAGGGAACCAATTTACATATAATTGCTATCCCAAAGCACACTTAGAATAAGTGATTAGGATAGATCGGCTGCGCCGAGACAGTATAAACCACTTAGACCAAATATATATCAAGATAATAAATATATGCATTAATAGCCTAGCCGATGTTGTAGATCTAATGTGTATCGGCTAGTACCCCGATACATCTTATAAAAAGATATTAATCTAACCTAAATACTCTAAACCTAGATCAATCGGCTGTCATCGAGGACTGACAGATTGATGCCGGCTCAGAGCATTTAACCAGATTGAGATCTTAATATAAGAGGCGGTTTTAATATATCTAATAGTGAATATAACTATAAAGATAATTAAAACAAATAAGGCCGGCTGAAACCCCGACACTGTCTCTAAAGATAAACATCTAGCCGAATATATCTTAATAATTCTAAAAGCGATTTAATAGATCAATATGATACAGCATTAAGTACAAAAAAAGTATTAGATCCGTAAAAACCGATGGAAATCCCTTAAGACAGTGGATACAACATATAACTTGATTCAACATCTAGATCTAGCTTTATCGGCTAATGTCTCCTGAGAGAAACAAACCGATGACGAGATAGATCTAGATATTGCTCTAGATTATATGATGTATATGATAATTTGCATAGTTCGTAACACCAAAACTAGAGTATCATGACGATATAAGCACTAATTTCGACAATACAAACCACTAATGACAAGTAATTACCTTGCTTGGAGATCGAGATCGATGCAGCCCAAAGCAAGATCTAGAACTCGTCTAAAATAAAAAGGTTTGGCGATGAGCCGAGTTTGTATTGATGTGTGTATGTCTTTTGATACAGGGGGGTCTCGGGTCCTATTTATACCCAAGTACAACAAAGTCCGTGTAAAACACGATTTCTAACTTACTGTACATCGTACGACAATATCCCGGAACGTGGTCCCATGCCGCGTTATAAAAGAAATATCTAAACAAATCCCTACTTTACAAATACAATTGCCGTTATAGGATTCTATCCATATATGACAATATCTTTAGCACATATTTGGGAACCGAATCTAAAATTTAACTTCAAGCTTCCGTTGATGAGAAATCTCTCTCACGCGCGGCACAGGAGATCCGCTTGACTCCGGCGAGTCCTTTCCCCCGTGTGTGCGGGCGTGCCGTTGATTTGATCTGTTAATCAACAAGAAAAACAAGAGAATAGGCGTTAAGTGGTAGGTTAGATCTCCACTAGATCGGCTGAGGGAATCCATAAACATATATATACTATTCTAAACTATATTTAAGCCAAGTGACTGGAATGGATCGGCTATACCGAGACAGCATCAGCCTCTTAACCCAAATACAGCAAAGAATAATAAATATATGAATCAATAACCTAGCCGATACTGGAAAGCTAACCAGGAATCGGCTAGTACTCCGATGAATCTTATAGAAAGATATCACCCCTGAATCGAATGCATAGCCTGAAAATCGGCCATCGGCCGTCGATGATAGGCCGATTTCGGCTGGCAACGTTCGACAGGAATGCGGCCTTAACATAAGAGGCGGTCCAAATAAAAATCTAATAATAAATATATTAAAAGAAACATATCAGGGCAGATAAGGCCGACTGAAACCCCGGCACTGTCCCTACACAATATAAATCCATCCGAACAGATCATTGATAGTTCTAAAAATGACTTAATAGTTCAAACATGATGCAGCATTAAGTATAAAAAGAAAAACTCGATCTGTTGTAGCCGATTTATATCTCTCAAGACGGTGGATACCGCATATAAACCAGCCAACCTTTAGATCTAGCCCTATTGGCCGCAAGTTCTTGACAGAACTAGTCAATGGCAGGATAGATCTAAACATTGATCTAATTTATATGCACTATATGATAGATAGAGCAGTATAAACTCCTGATTCTAATGTGTCATTACGATGGAAGCACTAGAAATAATAGATTATACTACCAATGACAAGCATTTACCTAGGTCTGGGGATCAAAACGATGCAGCCCATAGCCAAACAAAGTACTCGTTTGAAGAAAAGGGTGGCGATGCGCCGAAAGTTTGATTGATTGTGAATGTATGTATTTTCATCCAGATTTACTTCTCCAACCGTGTTGCATCGATATTACGTTCGGCCATTCTTTGAGTAGCACTTTCCTTTATTTCCACCAATTAGTACTTTTCCCCTCTTTGAACTGTAATGTGCGACCGTTCTTGATTAGTGCCCCTTTTTCTTTTGCCTGTAGCACCTGTCACACCAAATATTTATCCCCAACTTGACACAAGCGCAAAGGTACTTCCTCGGCCCTATCGGCAACACGGATCCAGCCGATATAATTATAGCCGAAACCAACCGGATCCCTTTTAATACCGCTAGGCCGTCCCTCGCCCACTGGAATGGAACATTCAAATCCTGGCCGACCACCGATGCAGCCTGGGTCGAGTGGTACAAGAGGGTGCAATTAGCCAAGTACACTCAGTGGGAAGAAACCGAGATCGCCCAGTGCCTGGAACTGTCCATTGCCGGCATAGAATAAGACGAGCTGCTCTTATCGGCTACAACTTACTTCTGGAACGACAGTTTCAATGCCTTCATCTTTCGGCAAGGGCCGATGACTATCACGTTGGCCGACGTGTACATGACAACTGGGCTGGACATCGAATCGTCGGCCGACCCCAGCACCTTGAACCGAAAAGGCCAACATCAGTTCAAAACCAAGGCCATCGGCGGGTGGAGCGGCTTCATTGCCCAAAACATGAGGGACGAAACAATCGGCCACAGGAAGCACGCTGCATTCCTAATGATGTGGCTCAAAAAGTTTGTGTTCTGCGGATCGAGCTGTGGGCCGACCGCCAACTGGCAGGTCGTAGCCGAAGTCCTAGCCGACGGGGGAAAACTTGCACTAGGGAAGTACCTCCTCGGCTACTTGTATCAGACATTGCATCAGGCCGCCACAAAAATAGCCGCCAACGCCCCCATTACCACTGGCGGCCCCTGGTGGTTCCTCCAGATCTGGCTAGTGCTGGCAACGCAAAAGATAGCCGGTCAGCTCCCTCTGACAGCAGCTGTGTTCCCAAGGCTGGAGCCGATTGAAGATGACAATGGCAACCAGATCACCACCACGAGGTGCATGAGCTACGGAGAGGCAGCAGCCGCCCACGCATGCTCAAAGCAATCAGCCGAACTGCTAGCCGAATGGTTTATAGCCCTCTACGACGGGTTGTCTCATGAGAACCGTGCCTGGTATTTTTACCGGGACTGGAGGCAGTTTGATTTGCCGACCGACTTCAATTGGGAAGACGTCAACTCAGCCGACAACCCGAGATGTAGGGAGCTGTTCACCGCCACTCTATCCCCCTGCATCCTGCCGACCGGGATCCATCAGGGCCGATCAGTGCCCAAGAGTTACGAGTTCTACTACCCGGTATCAGCAGCGAGGCAGTTCGGTCTTGGGCAACTGCCCATCGGCTTCTTCTATGCCGAGTAGTTAGCCAAGACCTGACAATGGATAGGCTGCTAAATATAGCCGGCCCTCCCCTCGGCGACGTCGGTGTGATGACATTGACGCTGAAGAAAAGCGCCGCTTACGACCGCTGGTGGGCTGAAATCAAGCGCCACATCTTCCATCAACGGTCGTCCCATTACGTCGACCTTCTCCTGCCCGAAGAGATCCCCTCGGTAAGCTTTAAGTCCCAACTGATTTTCTTCTTCTCATCATCGGCTGACATAGCCGACTAACATTTGCCCCTTGGTCTGCAGGAGACGGAGACGAAGCGGCCGATGGTGAGCGATTCCGGTCACCCCATTGAATACCGTTTAGGTGTTCTGGCCGGTCCGTCGGCCATCGGCCTAGCCTCCCCCCCTTGGATCCGGCTGTCGCGCAGTTCCTCGACACCGTTGCCAGCGAGGAAGTGTCGGCGGCTGTTGGGGCGGCGGCCGAACCCGGGATTTCGAGTCCTGAGTTGGTCAATGCTCCAGTCGACGTCCCGCCAGTCCCAAGTCCCCCAGCAAAACATCGGCCGGTAAGCCTTCACTTCACCGATTTGGCTTCATGATGATCACTTGCATCGATCGAACCATTCCTTTCAGGTCAAGAAGTTGGCCGCCGCACTTCATGCCCCGCGCCATCGGTAATCATTCTCTGCTACTTGACTTGTAGTAATCAATCGACTTATCTGCTAACTCTTTCTTTTGCAGCCCCCGCGGTCTCCATCGGCTGCCCCCAGGCGCCCAATGAGCATGCTGCACCTATCGGGGGCGGTGGCGACAACGCCGACGAAGAGGCCCCTATGGCCGCGGGCAACGACCCAGCTGAGCCAACTGCTCCGACCCGGTGCCAACGGTAAGCCAACTAAATTTGATGATCGGTTTATCGGCTTAATATCTTCTTGATCATCTTCTTTTTTGTTGCAGAACATAGCCGACTTCCTCAACTTTGACTTGTCGGAATTCGAGGAGTCCGGCGACATTGGCGAGGAGGCGTTGGTGATGCCGGCTGAGGACCTGAGGGCCACCTTAGCCGACATCGGCAATCGGCTAGAAGCCTCGCTGGACGCGCTGGTGGTCGACAGCGGCTCGATACGCGCGCGATTCAGAGATATCCAAGACCAGCTGCCGGAAGCCCTAGCCGAAGCCATTGTGTCGGCGACCTTCATGGAAGCCCATCAGTTCAAGTATGAGCGGGCACAACAGCGGATAATCGATCGCTGCGAGAGCGAAGCGCGGTCGGCCACCATCCAGTCAACCAAGGGCGCCATCGAGAGCGGAAGGCCGCTTCGACCGCTTGAAGACCGAGCCGGTGGCCAAGCTCGGCAGCTCCTCGCACGTCAAGATCGGTGATGGCCGATCTCGTTCAAGTCACGAACGAGATCGATGTCCACAAGGAGTACATGGCTGGCTTGCCGACCGAGATCGAAGCTGAACGCCAAAGCATCAAGGCGGCCGTGGCACATCTACGCAACCTGGTGAAGAGCGTCCGGCCGGTGGCGGGGTCTGAGGCCGACGACATCAGGGCCATTGAAGAAATAGACAAAATTAGGCGGAAGGCATTGTCGGCCATAGCCGATTTTTTGAAAAAAATGAGTTTGTAATATTCCGATCTTCTGAAATTGGCTAACGCTTCTGTATTATACTTGTCATGCTTTTGTGATGGGATTGGACGATCATTTTACTCATGCTTGTACTTGGCTTAGAATCGTGTGACTTAATTTATCGATCTTCTGCCACTGTGCTCGTAGATAAGATCGGCTGTACTTGTAGATAAGACCGGCTTTCGGCTCCAGCCGCCCGCATCGCTTTACGTTGCCGATTTTGAGACCGCACCGCGATAGTTAGTGTCAGCGCCTGAATACTAGTCTCATCGGCTATCAGCCGGTAATATTCACACGCATCGTCGATTTGACTCCGCAGTCCGACTGACTCGAACATGTATTTCAAAGACCTGTGAGTCCTGAACAACAGGTATCCGGTCTTGAGTAGTCACCAACCATTCAACGATTCCCAATGCTTTTAACGATGACCTCTTCGACTCACATATCAGCAGCGACCTTTCACATCCGAATCCACATCTTTTCTTTCTATAAATAGACCTCTTTAGGCCTTCCCGAGCACATCACAGCCGAAAAGGAAAAATCCCTCTCTCCAGGTGTACACATTTCAGGTCTCCAAGCTTTCGGCAAGGCTTCTTATGGCTTCCTCAAGCTCGTCGGTGAACCAGGTGATTTTCCAGCCCATCCATCCTCACCATTTCTTTTCTCTAAGTTAATCTTCTCGCAGCCGCTCCATCCCCTACGAGTGATTCTAGCGATCATGGACACCCCGTATGAACTGACGGCTAGCCAAGCCCAACAAGTGAAGGTCAACTTGCAGCGCTTCAGGGAACAAGACGCTCGTCATCCGGCGGTCAGGCCTCCGATCAACCTCGATAGTGTTTCGGCTGCCATTTCTTTGGCGTCTTCAACGCTCATGCATCTCGACAGGCTGCAAGTGAGGCAAACACGACTTGCCAATGAACTGTTAATCACAACCACCGATGTAAGGGTCACTAGGCTAGAGTATCTGATATTGGATGTTTTAGAGATAGAGTCTCCAGAGACCGTCAACCGAGCCCTGACGGCCATCAGAGATTACCTAGGAGATATGTAATTGAAAAAACGGCTTTATGCCGATTATGAATAAAAATCGGCGATTGTCACACCGACTCAATCATCGACCCAAACACTGGGGTAATATTTCTTCAGATATCTGCAATCGGCCTGATTTTGCGATCGGCTTGTGTACGTATACGCCCCCCAAGTTTTGTTGATAGCTTCGGTGTCGACAAAATTATGAGTTCGAGCCGTTCGTGCATCCTGGCCGTCCCCATCGGCCAATCATGAGCCGATCGTAGGACACAACAAAAAATGTTGCGTAAAAATGCCTAAAGGCGATGCCTCGTAAATGTAAGACATCGGCTGTCGTAAATCGGCTGAAGTAACCATAGCCGAATCACAAGTTGATCCATACGCTTGGGTAATATTTTTTTAAATATTTTCCATTAAGAGCCCTTCTGAATATCTCTTCATCCAGTCCTTTTAGCATGTAAGCTCCTTTAGAGACGCATTTGTGGATCTTGAAAGACCCTTCCCAATTTGATGACCATTTGTCGAACTTGTTGTTTCTAGATCGGATCAGCAGTATAAGTTTCCAAACGAGCTCATCTTCTTCAAAAGATTTAGGCACCACCTTCTTATTATAATGTCTGGCTACTCGTTCTTTATCTTTTGTGACTTTTTCCAAGGCCCTCATCCTGGATAAAACCAGATCTTCCGATTCGTCTACCATCAGGTGATAATAATCGTCGGCTGTGAGTTGATCCTGGAGCTGAATGCGCCTTGAGCCGACGACACTTTCCCATGGCACTGCTTCATGTCCATAGACCAGTTTGTACAGAGGGACTTGTATTGACCCGTGGCATGACATCCGATACGCCCTCAGTGACTCGGCTAATCGGCTGTGCCACTGCTTAGGATACTTAGAGAACTTTCTTTTAATCAGCTTGATCAAACTTTTGTTTGAGGCCTCGGCTTGCCCGTTGGCTTGTGTGTAGTACGGCGAAGAATTAAGTAGCTTGACCCCCATGCCGTTGGCAAACTGAACAAATTTATCCGATACAAAGATGGATCCCTGGTCTGTTGTTATTGTTTGTGGAACGCAAAATCGGTAGATGATGTGTTCTTTGACAAACTCGATTGCGTCCTTAGAATCCACTTTTCTGAGGGGAATCGCCTCCACCCATTTTGTAAAATAATCCGTTGCCACCAGGATAAACTTATGTCCTTTGCTTGAGGGTGGATTGATCTGGCGATCATATCAATGCCCCATCCTCTCAACGGCCACGGCTTGATGATTGGGTTCATAGCCGATGCTGGTGCTCGTTGTATGGCGCAAAACCTCTGGCAATCCTGGCACCCCTTGTAATATCTGAAACAATCCTCCAGCATCGTCGGCCGAAATACCCCGCTCGACGAAGTAGCCACTTCATTTTGTGGGCCGATTGGTGCGTGTCACGATTCCTTCATGTACTTCCCCGATGGCCACCGTAGCCCGATCGGCTCCCAAACACTTGAGTAGCACGCCGTCAATCGTCCGATAGTATAGGTCTTCATCGAGCAACACGTATCGTAATGCCTTGTATCGTAGTTTCCTTGTGGTCGATTGAGAGGGGTTTTTGAGATAGTTGTAAACTTCAAACCTCCAATCATCGACCATAATGACGGCCACGTCCATGTCTACTTCTTTCAGCATCGGCCGATAGCCTGATGCCCCTTGAGCCAAGTCATTGGCCTCCGTGTTCTGCTCTCTGGGGATATGCTTCAAAGTGACTAGCCGAAATAGACCATCAGCGCGTCGTTTTTGCATTTATATTCTCCTGATAATTGGCTGATGACCAATAATAAATCCCCCATTATTTGAATAGTGTCGGCTTCAACTTTCTTGAGTATGTGCAATCCTTTAAGGATGGCTTCGTATTCGGTTTGGTTGTTTGTAGCGTGGGGGTTGATGGCAAAAGCAAACTCGAAGCTTTCCCCCTGGGCGAAATAATGACCAAGCCGATGCCACAGCCGTTGGTGAAAACCGAGCCATCGAACGTCAGAGTCCAAGGCATAATTTCCATTGAGCCGATTGAGTTGTTCCTGTGCTCCACAATGAAGTCGGCTATGGCTTGCCCTTTGACTGCCCTTGGTGCCTGGTACCTCAGGTCGAACTCTGTTAGTGCAAAGATCCACTTCCCGATTCTTCCTTTGAGCACTGGAGCGATAGCATATACTTAACTGCATCGGCTTTGCAAATTACCGTACACTCGTTGGACAGCAGATAGTGTCTTAACTTTGTACATGAAAAATAGAGGCATAGGCATAACTTCTCCACAGATGAATACCTTGTCTTTGCGTCTAGCAACCGTCGAATGAGATAGAAAATGACTTTTTCTTTGCCGTCGACCTCTTGGATTAGGACTGAGCTGATTGATTTGTCGTCGGCTAACAAGTACAGCTTGAACAGTATCCCCTTTTGTGGAGGCATTAAGACTGAAGGGGAGCTTAGATAATCCTTTATGTTGTCTAACGCCTTTTGCTGCTCTGCCCCATGTGAACATCTGATCGGCTTTCAACCGAAGCAGTGGTGTGAACGGCTCCATCTTTTCTGAGAGATTGGCTATGAACCGTCTGATGAAGTTTATCTTGCCGATCAATGACTGGAGTTGTTTTTATCCTTCGGAGGTTGAATTGTGTTGATAGCATTTAGCTCCTGGCTGTAACTTCAATCCCTCTTTCATGGATGAGAAATCCCAAGAATTGTCCGGCCGATACGCCGAACGTGCACTTAAGCGGATTCATCTTCAGACCGTACTTCCTCGTCCGTTGTAACACTTGTCTCAGATCGGCAATGTGGCCTTCTATCTCCTTTGATTTGGCAACCACATCGTCAATGTATATCTCTACCAGTGAGCCGATCAAATCGTGGAAGATGTAATTCATGGCACGTTGATATGTTGCCCCAGCATTCTTCAGACCGAACGTCATCACTACCCATTCGTACAAGCCGATTGCGCCGGGACACCGAAAAGCGGTCTTGTGGATGTCCTCGTCGGCCATGAATATTTGGTTATATCCTGCATTGCCGTCCATGAAACTGATAACTTTATGGCCGGAAGCAGCATCGACGAGCATATCGGCTATTGGCATCGGGTATTCGTCTTTAGGGTTGCCTTGTTAAGATCCCTGAAATCGATGCACACCCTAAGTTTACCGTTTTTCTTCAATACTGGGACGATGTTCAAGACCCACTCAGCGTATCGGCAAGGCCGAATGAATCCTGCGTCGTATAGCCGAGTGATTTCGGCTTTAATTGCATCGTACATATCGGCCTTAAACCTCCTGGGAGGTTGCTTGAACGGCCGATAGCCCGCCTTAATCGACAGCTGATGGACCACTATCAATCGACTGAGACCGGGCATCTCGAAGTACTCCCAAGCAAAACAATCTTTATATTCTTTTAATAATTCAATAAGCTGGGATCTACAATGAGGGGACATATTTTTGCTAATGTACGTCGGCCTCGGCTTATCACCAGAGCCGATGTCGATTTCTTCTAGTTCGTCGGCCAACGTAAAACCTTGCCCTAGTTTGCCATCGTCTTCGTCCGCGGTGTTGATGCCGAGAACGCTCGAGCCCTCCACCATGTCTTGTTCAAAGTAGCAGCTGCGGCTTGTCATTTCCAATCGGCTATATTGTGGAATTGGAAACATTCAGAAAATTGGCTTGCCAGATTTTCCCGGATAAACAATCGATGCCTTCGATTTCCCAAAGCGGCAAATCGGCATTGACGATACTAACTGACCTGTCGGCTGGCACGATTTCGATCTTGTCGCCGTTCCATTGGATCAGGCTCTGATGCATTGTGGAAGAGATGCAGCAGTTGGCGTGTATCCAGTCCCTCCCGAGCAACAGGCTGTAAGACCCCTTCTCGTCGATGACAAAGAATGTTGTGGGCACGGTCTTGTTGCCGACGGTTAGCTCAACATTGAGGACGCCCTTGGTTTCCGATGGGTTGCCGCCGAAGTCTTTGAGCACCATGTTGGTTTTTATCAGATCTTCGGCTCCCTTGCCCAGCTTTCTAAATGTCGCGTAAGGCATGAGGTTGACTGCAGCTCCTCCGTCAACTAGCATTTTGGAAATCAGCTTGCCGTTGACGAATCCTTTAACGTACAACGGCTTTAAGTGCCGATTTTTGGTTCCTTCGGGTTTGTCGAAGACAGCCTGATCTGGTGAGATCGCTAGTTTTGCCAGGTCATTTTCAACGGTGTCCGCATCGGCTTCGGGAGCGCCGAACTCGGGCGGCAACACGAATACCATCTTAACCGATGCAGAAATTTTGCCTTTCCTTTTGGCTGCCCTCCTGGCTTGATCGGTTGGGCTTTCCTCGGTTTGCTCTTCTTATTTGTGGCAGCTTTCCTTTTGGGTACCCACCACCTTTTGATTTTGCCCAGCCGACGGCGTTGTTCGTGGATCATTTGCTGCACTTTGTCTTCCCTCCCTTCACGCTTAAGCCGTTGAACCCTTCTTTTCTGCGTCTTTGTGAAGAGATCGGACGGGCACCATTGGGGATTGGTCGATTCCTCATCGTCGGCCTCCTCATCGTCGCGGTTGTTCCCATCACGGTTTTTGTCGACGAAGAAATCCTGGTGGATTGGGCCGAGCCGATCATGGACAGATCGCCGCCTTTGGTTTAGCCGAACGGCTCTCGGGACGAACCGGGTCGGACTTGTAGACGGTGATCTCCTGTGCTCGACGATCGTGCAGGCCGGGCAATCGTCCAATGTTGGCAGTCTCATGCCGGATTCCCAGCAGTACCTGAAAAAAATCACAATGCCAATGTGGGTCGGCATTGTCGTGGTTTGCCTTGTATCGTGGGCTTTGGGTGTCCGGCTCGCGCTCACGAGGTGCTTCATTGTAGACTTCTTCCTGCCGAGATCGGTACTGATGACGGTATCGGCTGCGTTCATGGATCGGCCGTCGGTCAGTCGATCTGATGACTGGGCGCACCATATTAATTGGCGTGGCATGACATTCAATTTGATTGCCTTCTGCCTTGGCATCGATCGATGCGTTGACTAAGCTATACGCCATTCTGTCCTGTCGATCAGCTTGCCTGGGGCCGGCTTGGACCGTGTTAACCGGGAAGGGATTGCCATCTACCTTCATCGACCGATTTGAATCGGCGAACTTCAGCTTCCTGGCCTCGATCGCCGACTGGATTTGCTGCCTGAAGACCTTGCAGTCATTGGTGGCGTGGGATGTGGAGTTGTGCCACTTGCAGTGCTTCTTTTTCTTTAGCTCTTCGGCCGATGGGATCACGTGATTTTCAGGCAACTGAATCTGCTTCTCTTTGAGCAGCAAATCAAAGATCTTGTCGGCCTTGGTGATGTCGAAATCGTATCTTTCTTCTTTAGCCGTCTTCAGCAGCCATTGGCAGACGATGACCTTTTTGTTCTTGGCCCATTCGGCTGCTGCCACTTTTACATCATCGTCGTCGGACCCGTAATCTGACTCAACGACGACCTGAGTTATATTTTTGACGGCCTTCCCGGTGTCTTGGAATCGCTGCTCGTGGGCCGTGACCTTCTGCGCCAAGTGGGCTAGGCTGTCAAAGTCCTGCGCAGAGAATCGCTCTCGGATTGGCGCGATTAAGCCGTGAAAGGCCAGATCGGTCAGCTGGGCGTCCGATAGCACCAGGCTGTAACATCGGTTCCTCATCTCCCTAAAGCGTTGGATGTAGTCTTGGACCGATTCGTTGTGTTTTTGCCTGATGCTGGTGAGGTCCGAAAACTTCATCTCGTGGTTGCCGGAGTAGAAGTAGCTGTGGAATTGTTTTTCAAGATCGGTCCAGCTCTGAATCGAGTTGTAGGGTAATGAGGAGAACCAAGTAAAGGCCAATCCTGAAAGATAAAGAGAAAACAATCGAACTCTCAAAGGGTCCGTAGCCGATGCTTCACCGCATTGTGCCAAGAATCGGCCAACATGCTCGTAGGTTGAAACGTTGTCCTGCCCTGAGAACTTTGAAAAATCTGGGATTTTGTATCGGTTGGGCAACGGGATCCGCTCGAAGTGCTCTGGATAGGGATACCGATACATGTTCCATGAGTCTTTTGGCTTGAGGCCGAATTGATCATGCATAACGTCTACGATCAGATCGGCCCATGTCCTGTTGTCTTGCTGTATCGGCTCGTATAGGTTATACGGCGCGGGTGCTTGCCGATACAGCGGTGGTGGCGTCTGAGGCCTATAGTGATGATCTTGGCGGCCCCCTTGGTACTGGTAGTGGTGATCAGCGGGAGGTGGCCGAGGTGCCGGTGGTGGCGTTGGCGATCCTGGAAACAGCTGCCGGCCACCGGCGTTGTGCCGTCTGTCTGGATCAATCGGCTCCAACTGCCGATTGTCATTGAACATGTCAGCGAGTTGATCTTGGGGCAGTGGCTGCTGTCGGTTCAACACAGTAATCGCTGGCCATATAGTCGAGTCGCTTGGATTTGGCTGACCGAGGGCTCCTCCCGGCGGCTCTTGTTCCGCTAGCGGTGGGATCGGCCGATTTTGTGTGACCAGCGTCCTGTAGCAAGAAAATTGGCCATCTGTGAAATACGTTGGCCCCCGTTACAGCTGGTCGGCTATCTTGGCGTCGACCATAGTAACGATCATATTATTGAGAGTATTGACCAGGATACTACTTTGGTTGACCAACGCGTGATGAACGACCGAGTCAGTCCGATCTTGTAGAGAGTATACAGCCGGATCATCCTGTACCTGGGTCGGCTCTTCCGTCTTCTGTTTGCCTTTCGCATCACCAGAGGAGGATGCCTTGGAATCGTTCAGGCTGAACTTGTATTTCTGATGCACGGCCCCAGATCTTGTTTGGGTAAAAGATTGCAAGTAGTTAGCTTGGAGCTCTTCCACCATCTTTTTATACTCGGCTTGTTGTTCAGCCGATAACTGTTCCATCTTTACAGGCACGATGTTGTCCTGTGTAATGCTGGGGCTCTTGGAGTCGACCATCTTGCCGGTTGAATCTATGCGTCCGAGTCGAGCCAACAAAGAAAGTCCCACTGGGCGTGCCAAGAAGCATGTTGATGAGAAATCTCTCTCACGCGCTGGCCTGGGAGATCTACTTGACTCCAGTGCAGGTCCTTCTCGGTTGCCTATGTTGTGTAGGACGTGCCAGTTGATTTGATCTGTTAATCAACAAGAAAAACAAGAGAATAGGCGTTAAGTGTTAGGTTAGATCCCCACTGGATCGGCTGAGGGAATCCATAAACATATATATATATATATATATTATTCTAAACTATATTTAAGCCAAGTGACTGGAATGGATCGGCTATACCGAGACAACATCAGCCGCTTAACCCAAATACAAAGAATAATAAATATATGAATCAATAACTTAGCCGATACTGAAAAGCTAACAAAGAATCGGCTAGTACTCCGATGAATTTTATAGAAAGATATCACCCCTGAATCGAATGCATAGCCTGGAAATCGGCCATCGGCTGTCGATGATAGGCCGATTTCGGCTGGCAACGTTCGACAGGAATGCGGTCTTAACATAAGAGGCAATCCTAATACAAATCTAATAATAAATATATTAAAAGAAACATATCAGGGCAGATAAGGCCGACTGAAACCCCGGCACTGTCCCTACACAATACAAATCCATCCGAACAGATCATTGATAGTTCTAAAAATGACTTAATAGTTCAAACATGATGTAGCATTAAGTATAAAAAGAACAACCCGATCTGTTGTAGCCGATTTATATCTCTTGAGATGGTGGATACCTCATATAAACCAGCCAACCTTTAGATCTAGCCCTATTGGCCACAAGTTCTTGACAAAACTAGCCAATGGCAGGATAGATCTAAACATTGATCTAATTTATATGCACTATGTGATAGATAGAGCAGTATAGACTCCTAATTCTAATGTGTCATTACGATGGAAGCACTAGAAACAATAGATTATACTACCAATGACAAGCATTTACCTAGGTCTAGGGATCGAAACGATGCAGCCCATAACCAAACAAAGTACTCGTCTGAAGAAAAGGGTGGCGATGTGCCGAAAGTTTGATTGATTGTGAATGTATATATTTTACAGGGGGTCTTGGGTCCTATTTATACCCAAGATACAATTATCTGTACAAACCCTGGACTCTATCTAAACAACTATTTGAAACACAACATTATCCCAAGCGAGACCCACGCCGTGTTACAACTAACAGCTTAAACAAACCCCTAAATTACAGATACAATTGTCGTTACAGGACTCTATCCATAAGTAGCAATATCGTTTAACGCGCAATTAACAACCGAATCTTCTATTTATCTTCAAACTTCTGTATTAGAAACAATCTCATCTCTTCCGGACCTGGAATCAGCTTATCGGCTGCCTCTGTCCGATCCAACCTTAGCTGATTGGCCTCGCAGCCGATCATTCCTCAGCCGATGTGACCCCTGTCTCCAGCCGATCCGACTCTGCTTTGTCTTTACCGACTTAGAAACTCAATTACCAATTTCAGTGTTAACACTTCCTTGTCGGAAACGGTTCCGTCTTCTTCTCTGAATCGGAATCGACTATCGGCTGTCCTTATCTGATTCGACTTCAGCCGATTGGTTTCCCAGCCGATTTGGTCTTATCCGATACGGCCTCTGTTTTTCCGTCAATCACAATTCCGATCCGATTCTGCTTCAATCTCGGTCTTGAACTCAGAAATTTAGTTACCAAATTTGGTCGTTAACACCGACACGTGGGTCTTAAGCATGCCCGGACCAACACAGCATGACCCGGCCACCCATAAATCATGCTTGTGCCGAAGGGTAGACATGTGGGCCGGCACGGCACGGCCCGTCACAGTAACCGTGCCTAACGGGTCGTGCCGTAACGGGCCGTGTCTTAGCCGTGCTCGGGCCGGGCCATGCCGTGTGGCCCGTTTAGTCATGTATAAATAGACTCCTTAAGATATTTGTATAAATAGACTCCTTGAGATATTTATCTCACGCGCCCGGCACGTGTTCATCGTCCTCGCTCCCCCAATTGGCCAACTCTTCTTCCCCCCAATCAGAAAGAGGATAAGGAGCTGAGGGGGAGGGAGGGAACCCCAAATCAAACCCGCGCGCCGCGAAGCAGCAGCCGCAGCAATGGCGGGCGTCGCCGCCCTCTTCGCCTCCCCGGCCTTCCCCTTCCCGTCCACCTCCACCTCCTCCTCCTCCTCCGTCACCTCCTGCTCCTGCCGCTTCCGCCCCGCCGTCGCCCGCGCGCCGGGCCACACGCCGCCCGGCCGCCGCGTGACCCGGCGCTTCGACGAGGTGCGTGCGGCGCGCGCGCGCGCGCGCGCGTGCGTCTGTCCCTCTCCGTTGCGTGTGGCTGGCAATGGCCGGAGGGAAGCGCGGGGCTGACGTGTTGTGTTTTCAGGTGAAGGGGGTGTCCAAGAGGCGGCGGGGCATTGGCGGCAGCGGAGGGGGCTCGCAGGCGTCGTCGTCGTCGCGTAAGGACAGAGGGCTAGCCGTTGATTTCAAGGAGTCGCAGGTGCGAGGATACCGAGATGTTCTGCACGTGATTTGTGTTTGCTCGGCTTTGCAAAATGTGTACCGCATATTTAGACGACGAGAGTTCGAATTAGGATTTAGGACGATGACTCTTCGTTTCGTGCTCCACATTGTTCTCTGCATGAGCATCACGAGTAAAATGTTTTAGGGGCATATGCTTGTTTAATGTCAAAATTTGCAATCCTCACTTTCTGCATTTCAGGTTGCTGCAGGCTGTATTTAGTTTTGTTTTGCTATGGAAATTAACCACCTCAGCAATAATTTGTGCTCATACTTGAATCCGAATTTCTCGGTTCTCATTTTATTATTTGGCGACTTTGATAAATCATCGCACTGTTGGCATCTCCGTAGTGTTGTCTCATCATCTACCGCATGTGCATATTAACTATGATCACTAATCGACATAGCTGTATCTTCCTAGTCATGTATGTTCTGTTTCTCTGAGAAACAACTGCAATTTATGAATATTTTGATTCAACGCTGCAATCAAACCAGAAAAGTCACATGATCTTCATCTGATTATTTTATTGTATCAGGTTGCTGAATTCGAGGACCTTGAAGAGGACAAATTCCTTAATGCTGTAGTTAAGGTGTGTTTGGCGAGTATGCCTACTGTCTATCGGTGATTCTTGTTTTTGGTTACTGATAACTTATTTTCATCGCCCATCCATAGTTTACCAAGAAAACTTTGTGTGTGTGCACGGGCGCATGCTAGATACTGTTTTTGGTGTTATAAATGTTTCTTTAGTTACCTTGACCTTTTGTTGTGCTTTATTTTTGAAATTAGCCATGTCCTATTGTCTTCTTTGTGCTTAACTGCCTTTTCTACTGTTAGGTCTATTGCACTCATATTGCACCTGATTATGGGCTTCCTTGGCAGAAGCAAAGGCAACATGCAAGCACAGGGAGGCAAGTATTGATCTAATGCACATACTTGAATAAGTTCTTGGTTGGACTCTTTTGTTTTGTTGGATTCTTTCGTTTACTTTTGCCATACAGCACAGAGCCAGTGACTTCTGTCTGCCTTTGTGTTCGGCGGGTGAGAAACAGTGGGTGCAGATAATGGACTAATTATACTTCGATTAGTGATTTTGTGATGCTGAAGAGTTTTACTGACCTTTTTCTGCAGTTATGTTTTTCACCGATTGAACAACTCAACTCCTCCAAAAATGAACTTGTAGACAAATACTGTGTTTATTCTAAAAGTTATCTGTATTATTGTAACCTCTATGCTCAAATGCTCATCTTTTAGTTGGGATTTTTTGTTACAACATAATATGGGCAATATTTTCTAAATCAGAACCCCTGAGCTGATCTTACTTGGCATTTATTTTGCAGTGCCTTTATGATTGGTGATGGCAAACTATTAACAAATGCACATTGTGTTGAGCATGACACCCAGGTACCAATTTATGCCTATCAATTTCAGGTTCCGTTTTTGCACTGGTATTTCAGATCCACATTCTGGATGTGCTTCCATATGGGAAAAGAACAAGCATTTTTGCTTCCTAATGTTAATCTTAGGCAGAATACAACTACTGTTAACTTGTAAATTGTCCGGATTCTGGAAACTAGGCCATAGATTCTTTGCATTCTTGCTGGGAGTAATACTCGCATAATCACATACCATGGATGTAAACAGAATCTTTAATACCATACCAACTATCAAGGAATTGCATCTTGCTATGACTTGAAATTGCAGAGTCCTAATTGAATCACCTGTTGTTATGCCATTGATGCAAACTAAGGCTGTTTTGCAACACAGGTCAAAGTAAAGAGAAGGGGGGATGACAAAAAATATATTGCCAAGGTGCCTTTCTCTGTTGCTATACTGCTTTAAAGTGTTTTTAGAAACCTTTACTTGCATTAATATAACAACCCTTTTTTGCTCTAGACTCAGATTGGGTAGCTATTCATTTTATACTTTCTTCCACCATTATCTGGATTAGCTGAACATAAAGCTGCGTTCCAGAATTCTTATATAAGATCCTTCCATTAGCCTATTACTCATGATTCTACTGTCCATTGCATATCAATTTGGCTATCCCAATAATACTGATTTACTACATTACACTATATTGATGAGATTGGTGTCTCCACATTTGGAACTTGAACTTCTTTGAGATTGATGAGGAACTATTGTGCTGTTGCTTTATCTAACAATATAGTTACGGTAACAGTTAATGTGAAAAAGAGGTAATGGACACATTTTGAAACAAGATTTTGACATCGTTGTTCAGTGTCCATACCCCTTGATAAGAAATCTTAGTTGTTAGTTAATATCCTTTGAAAATAAGATTTTTCTGCTTGTTGATTATGATTGTGTTTCACTTCCGCAAAATTTGGCTTGGTTAATTACTTGGATACTAGGATGTTAATTGATAAAATGATCTACAGGTTCTAGCTAGGGGTATTGAGTGTGACCTTGCATTGCTGTCTGTTGAGAATGAGGAGTTCTGGCGAGGAACAGAGCCACTTCAACTGGGTCGCTTGCCATGCCTTCAGGTAATTATCCTGTTTTTTAAAACCGTAAGAAGCATGTGCTAACCAGGAACATGCCAATGGCCTAAATGTAAAGCAGTCACTCATTGTACCGTGTATCTATATTCACTTAAATTCTTAATAGATGTTTGATTGCATATATTTTTTTGTTGTTGGTTGTCATTTGACGTGGTTGTTTGTTTATCTCAGGATTCAGTAACTGTTGTGGGATATCCTCTTGGTGGAGACACGATATCTGTAACAAAAGGCGTTGTGTCACGCATTGAGGTTCTATTTCTTCACTTATTCAGTTTTCTATAAATCATGCTTTCTGGATGGCTTGTTCCCCATAAGTAGGAGAAAAACGATGGTATTTCATGCTTACAATGATTGTCCTCTTCCTGAAAAATACCATCCCTAGTCATGGTATCTTTGTCTGTATCCATTTTTTCTAAGACGTGGAAACAAATTAAACTGTTGCTTCCTGTGATAGATGCTGAACAAATATTCGATTCTTGCTGTTATTTCTGCTAGAAAACCACCCCTGCTATGTTAAGACATAGTTAACACTAGTTTGGTATTCAATCAGTTAACAGTTGTCAGATAAAACATTGTCTGACAATGGTTTGGGATTTAGGTTCTGTCTCTCTTGGTTGGTGTGGTTCATCCACAATGGCCGTGTTAGGGGTTTAACGGTTTTCCTCTAATTAGCCATGCCATTATAAGTTTCTTATGTCCGATTTTCCTTATAAATAGGATCAACTCTATTCTTCTATAGTGTGAATTGCAAGAGCTCCTTGCCCTTTTCGAAGGTTCTTGGGGAAAAAACATCATCTTTCCTGCACCTGAGCTTGTTAATGGAAACATGATAGTACATTGAACATTGTCTTTGAGCCAGAAATTTATGCATATCAATTCTATAAATGTTTATGCTAGTAAACTCTTATGATTTAATTATATGATTAAACTTACACTATTTTGCTTTGGAATAGCCCAGGTCACTCCATATGCACATGGAACTTCAGACCTTCTTGGCATTCAAATCGACGCAGCAATAAATCCTGGTTAGTGTTTGCCTTGAACTTATGCCTTCTCTTAAGAAAATGAATTTCCTTGCTATTTATTTATTTATTTTTAAAAAATCATCACATTGAGACTAGTAATCTGCTTTTTGGCTTTAACTAAAAGATGAATTATATTATGTTTTTTTTCTTTCAGGGAACAGTGGTGGGCCAGCCTTTAACGACCATGGTGAATGCATTGGTGTGGCATTTCAGGTACTTAAGCTCACAACAGTTTCCGAATACAGAACCTGCTTGTTTTGAAACTGGAAATTATGGCACTTATTTGATATGTTATGGTACATCATACATCATTTAAATCTGCACATGAGCTACCCAACTACTAAAATAAGTGAGGAGGGATCATTTTACATGTGCATTACACCTTTTATAAGCGGATAAGCCATATGGCATAACTGCTTTGCATTTTTCACTGAACTAAAAAGGTTGCCTTTATGAAACTTTTGATGAACACACATGTAACATGCACTGGAAGTCCTGGTGAAGTGTAACTTCAACTTTTGATGTATTTGGTGTGACTCCAGTGAACTAATAGATCTCTTGCACTTTAGCTTCATTTTGCAATGCAGTTGCTTTTAAAGCTCTTACATGAACTTACTAGGAACTAACTAGATTTCACAGGACAACAATGTCATAATGACCTTACTATTCATATTAGGAGAGAAATATTAAAAAGAAGAGAGGAGCTGATGGTGGGTTTATTTGTGAGTTCTAATACAAATGTACCCATTACTGTATTATGCTTATTTGGATGTTATTAATATCAACCCACTGTATTTCCTAGTTGGATATCCTAATCCAAATAACGAAGTCCAAACTAACAGGAGCATAAAAACCTAGTCTAATTATGTATTTGTGTATGCAATAACATCTAACAATTGGTTTTACTGCAGGCAATGACTAAATAAATAGTTTAGTAATTTTTGTCTTGTCATTATATCTTGTTTTTCTCATTATGCATTTTGTTTAGGTGTTCAGGTCAGATGAAGCTGAAAATATTGGATATGTAATTCCAACTACAGTTGTATCCCATTTCTTGAATGACTATCAGAAGAATGGAAAATATACAGGTATTTTTTTCTTTTTAAAATTAAGTCTCTTATACTTTTTGAGAAATAAGAAAATGAAAGCCATGTCTTAGTCTCTTAGAGGTACTTCACCTTTTGGTAGATATTGACCTATTAACTATTACGGTGTGTGCAGAAATTGGTTTCTAGTGTCAGGTAGACATTTTCATTTTGACTCCGTATCCTTAAAACCTTTTGAATTCCTTGTCTGTTCAAAGGATTTATTCAAAACTGCATTTTCTAATTGTATGGATATTGAGAGCACACTGCTTAGTATAACTGCATTTTTAATAGCTGGGTGGCCAGGAGTGCCAACCAAATTTATTAAGATTGGTAGGATGAAAAGTTTTTACAAAACGACACCAAAATGTCGTGCTTGCCTGGCTTAACCAAACAAAGCTAAAAGGTAAAAACAGATCAAAAAGGAGGGCTCAGAGGAGCAATCAGGGCGCCTTCGCCCTTCCTCTGCCTCTTCCTTTGCCCCTGCTAAGGTTGACTACTCATGAAGATTCCCGCGGCCCTCCAGATCCCTATCTCATCGTTCACTAAATCCGCGACCTGACGACTGTCTTGGCCTGCTGTTGGAAAATTCTTGCGTTGCGCTCTTTCCACACTTGCCACGTGACCAGCATAAAGAGAGAGTCAAAGTCAGCCCTGTAGCAATTCCGAAAACGATTCTTTCCTTCAGCCACCACTCTTCAAGCGTAGTATCCCCATCGGCTGGCAGCGCAAAAATTGCACCGCACCAGTGTCTCAGCATCCCCCATAACCCAGCGGTGAAAGAGCACTTGACAAACAGGTGGTGACAGGTCTCTTCTTCCCTCTGACAAAGCACACATACTGATTCATGAGCCCAACCTCGTTTGGAAAGATTATCCGCTGTGAGACACTTCCCTTTTAAAGCTAGCCAAATGAAGAAACGCACGCGCGCCGGTGCCCTTGACTTCCAGATGATGTTCCCCGAGGCACAATCCTCTTGCGTTAAGAAAAACAGGTCATAAGCTGAAGCTGCCGTGTACTTCCCGTGGGTCGTCAATCTCCATCTTATCTTGTCATCTTCTTCCTGCAAGGAGGTTTGTTGGCACTTTTCCCAGAGGTCGAAGAATTCTCTCAAAGCTTCGAGTGATAGGTTTCCTTGTAGATTTTGGACCCAAGCATTGTTTTGAAGTGCCTTCTGGACCGTCAATTTGTATGCAGTAACGTGGGAGAATAAAGTAGGCCACCTCCAACTGAAACACCCGTGCCCCAACCAGTTATCCAACCAGAACAAAGCGTGCTCGCCATTGCCGATTTCTATCTGAGTTGCAGCCCGAAACAGAGTATCAACATCATGTCCAAGATCAAAGTTAACAAGTGTCCAAGGCCGATCTCGTTGCTCAAACGCTTTCACTTTCCATTGCAGCCGCAGAGCCTATCCAAAGTAATTCAAGTTTTTGATCCCTAGTCCACCTTTTCCAAGTGGAGAACAAACCTTTTGCCATGCAATTAGACAGTGCCCGCCACTGATTTCTTCCTGTCCCCTCCAAAGGAAAGCCCTGCACTTCCTTGTTATTTCCTTCATAGCCCACTGTGGCAACTGCAGCACCGACATGAAGTGAATTGGCAGTTCCATTAAAGTTGTTTTGATTAAGCAAAGCCGGCCATCAATTGTTAATAATTTTGGCTTCCATCCCGCCATCTTTTGCCCAAACTTATCCATTAAAGGTCGTAATTCAGTTTTGGTTGGTTTTCTCGTTGACAAAGGTAGCCCGAGGTAGGTGATTGGGAATTCTTCCTTGCGGCAAGCAAGAATGGATTCCACCAGTGAGCATTGCTCCTCTGAGCACTGAATTGGGACAAACGTGCTCTTGGAGAGGTTTACTCTAAGCCCAGTTATATCTCCAAACAGCATTAAGATCTGCTTGATTACAATTATTTCCTCTTGTATTGGCTTAAAGAACAACGCCGCATCATCTGCATAGACTGATATCGGTGGTAATCTGTTATGCCTATCCAAGGGAGCTAGGAGGTGTGCTCTGCCTGCTTGCAAAATTATCGCCTGCAAAGCGTCCATCGCCAGCACAAAGAGCATTGGAGACAATGGATCACCCTGCCGCAGTCCTCTCGCTGGCTTGATTCGATCGCTTTCTTGCCCGTTGATCAACACCGTGGTGTGTGAGGTCTGGAGGATTGCAGCAAGCCTTCGTCGAAAGAGAATGCCAAAACCCCTGTATTGCAACATCTTGATCAAAAAACCCTAAGAAACAGAGTCAAATGCTTTAGAAATGTCCAGCTTCAAGAACACCATTTACTTCTTTTGTCTGTGCATTTTTTGAACTAGCCCTTTGACATAGATAAAGTTTTCATGTATACTCCTTTCCTTGATGAAAGCCGTCTGAGTTGTAGGGACCAAGGCCGACAATTTAGGTGCTAGCCTCAGCGCCAGGATCTTCATCGCGAGCTTAGAAAAGCTGTGCACAAGGCTAATTGGCTTGTAATCCTTTAATAGCACTGGGTTTTCCTTCTTTGGGAGTAAAACAATCATCGCTGAGTTCAACCGATGGAGGTTATGGCTGTCTCCTGTGGAGAACTTAGTCAAGGCATTTAGCACATCTCCTTTGATTATATCCCAACAACACTTATAGAAAAGCCTAGTGTATCCATCAGGCCTCGGTGACTTTTCCCCTGGTAAGGCACGAACGGCGGACCAAACTTCAAATTCAGTGAAGGGATTATCAAGTTCCCCTAAGTCTGCCGTGTTCATGAGAACTCGATCAAAGCGCAACTCCTTATTACAAGAGGGATCCAGTCTGAAGGTTCTATCAAAGAATTCCTTTGCCATTACACATAAGTCTTGTTGTGTGGTGGCTAGACATCCCTCATCCTCCAAGATCGGGATGGACATCTTCCTTCTTCTTGACTTGATTTTTAGATGGAAGAACGAGGTACCCGCATCTCCTTCCCTGAGGTAGAGAACCCGGGCTCTCTGCCTCAATCTGCTCCTCTCCAAAGATGCCAGCGCTAAGGTTCGACCTTTGCAAGCTGCACGGAGTCGCCTCTCTTCCTCTGTCAGGGATCTTTTTTCTTGTGCCACATCAAACTGAAAGATGAGCTCATTTGCAATCTGTAATTGCAACCTGAAGTTGCTTACCTGCCGCTGCCCCCACGCTGACAGCCTTTTACTTAGGCGGGCTAACTTGACATGAAGGATAACATAGGCATCTTGAGACTGTACTTCTGCCTCCCATGACTCCTTGACAACCTCTTGAAAACCTTCCATTTTGGTCCAAAACGATTCAAAGCGAAAACGCCTCAACCTGCTTCCTCTGTAAGTAGCAATGGGCTGTGGTCTGAGGCTGATGAGCTTAAAGCCTGCAGAAAAAGCTCAGGTAGGCCTTCCTCACATTGCGCTGAGACCAACACCCTATCAAGCCTTACCATCGTCGGTTGTTGTTGGTTATTACTCCAAGTGTATCTGCGGCCATACAAGTATAAGTCTCTTAGTTCTAGCTCATTGAGCTTGTTCCTGAAGGCATTCATGAGTCTTCGATTAATTCTATTGTTGCTCTTGTCAGCTATACTTGCTATTAAATTAAAATCCCCAGCAACCATCCATTTGCCCTGACAGCACCCTGCAGCCTGTGTGAGTTCATCTAGGAAGATAGCTTTATCAGGGTCTGATTGAGGGCCATACACCGAGGTGAGGTACCAAGTGTTGTTTGTTGTCGTCCAATTTAAGCAAACAGAGATCGACCAATTTCCAGAATGCACCAAAGAGCCACTGAACACAGCACCCTTCCAAGCAACAATTATCCCTCCTCTAGTTTGCTCAGCAGGCAGAGATACAAAACTATCAAACTCCACTCCACCTAACTCCATGATCAAGGCTGCATTCACATCCTGGAGTTTACTTTCTTGCAGACAGAAGATAGAGACCCCGCTAGACCTAACAAGCTCACGAACTACACTTCTTTTCGCTACATTATTTAGGCCTTGGACGTTCCAGCACAACAGGCTGAAACCCAAGGCAGGAAGTGACACAGAACTTGACGATGACATGATAAAACAAAAAACACCAGCAGTGCCCTCAGATCCCACCGCCCATTCAGACTTCATCTTCAAGCCAGTGAGGACACAACTTCAGCTGAAGTGCTGTCGGCAACCAGCATCGGAAGGTTGTTATCAATCTGAACATTCAGCAGCGCCGCGAGAGCTTGTGTTTGTTGGGAGGACAGGGGCTGATCAAAAAGATTAGTGTAATTTTTCACCGAGGTCGTGGTCGTCTCCTCTTCCTCCTGGACAACTCCCATCCGCTTCATGATTATTTTTTGCGCCTTCGTGATAACGTGGCATCTCACCCCAGACCCCTGTTCTTGCAATCGCGGACTGCGCCACGGCCTGAAACTTGGCGGAATGACCTGCCGACGCCTGCTATGCCTCTGCTTGTCAGATATCGGAGGGAGCATCTCTGGCGCACCCAGGATAGACGCTCTCTCTCGAGAGATCTCCTCGATGAAAGTTTGCAGCCGATCCCGAATCTGTTGGCTAATGATTTCCCCTTCATGTTGTGGCTGATCCGACAAAGGGGGAGACTGCAGCTCGTCAGCGGCCAAAGACTCCTGCGGCCTCCACCCTGATCAGTCGTTCGCCTGATCTCGTGCCGCTGCGCTCTTCTTCTTTCGTAGACTATGGGCAACCCAGGGACTGGTAAAGGGGGCTGAGTTGAGGGGATGCGGCTGTCCTGCCTTTGTTCTTGGTTGTCAGCGGGGCATTGCGGCTCTTGCACCTCTGCCTGCAACATAGGCCATGGTGGGTTAACATGCTCTTGGATCCAACTCGTACTGGGCTGTGCTGGGAAGCCGCTCGGGCTTGTCGTAGTTGTTTTGGTCACAGCTTGGCCCAACTCATGTTGTGCAAAGTGCAAAGCCTCGGCTGGCGCCATAATGTCCAGGTCAAAAACTGTTTCCCGCCCACGTTGCAGCACCTCACCCACCTCCATTAAAGCCTCTCCATACCTCATTAAGTCTCGCTGCTCTTGCTGACAGCTTTGGGCCTCGATCTGTGTGCCTCCTTTGACAACCGGGCTACCTTGTGACACAGAAGATAAAGCAAGCACAACATCTCCTCTTTGCTCTGCATCTATCAGGTTGGAAGATGTGTCCAGGCGGATTCCGTTGTTGCCCTCCGTGTTGTTGTGTTCATCGCCTGCAGTAAGACGACAAACTTTGTTGCTGGCGGGCATAACGACACATCCCAGATGCTCTTGAACTGAAAGGCTTGTTCGGCCAGGACTTGGGGCTTCAGCTTGCTGGGAGAGTGGGCCCTCGAGTTCCAAGGGACCCTCAAACCTCGGCACAGCAGGTGCAGTGGGCGAGAGGCCAACTAGCTATAGCATACAACCCTCCTCGGCGTCAGCTCCGGGCTGCACCTCCTCAACCGCTTCATCAGCCGCTTGATCGATGGGTATTTCTCCATTGCCTTGCAACGATCGAGGCACCGTCGACCAAACCCTACCGGGCAGACCGCCAGCCGCTCCCGACGCACCTCCGTAGGCGTGGCCACTACCAGCAAGGTCGGCTGACGGCATGGCAAACCCGTCAAGCATGCCAGCCCAACATGTGAAAGTAACCCTCCTTGTGTCCTCTCCTTCCTCATCATCATTGGACCCAAAATTTGTGAAGGAGTGTATCGGTGTTGGGTCAATAAGCTCTTCAATGTGAACAATCACTTCATAAGTCAAACACAATTTATGCAACGGTGCACGGGGAAGCAGAGTTCTTCCCGGGAGCCTTTCCCACCTTGGTGGCCCGCCGCGCTCGCTCCGGTCTATGCACTTCAAGAATGGATGGAACCGCCGAAGGGTTTGCAAGCCAAGCAAACATTGAGATGACTCTTGAATCAGCCGGAGACAACAATTCGACCAACTCCCCCCGAGACTTCGGACGATTTGGGCAATGGCCCCTTCATCCCAAGCATGTTGTGGCACCCCCTCTAAAGACAACTTGGTGAAGAAGCGGAACCTGTTGCTGTCTGCTTGCTGCCGCCGATCCCACTTCTTGAACGATATAGGTGCACCCTTGCAGGAGACTTCCCTGGATCTCTCAAGCACCCAGTCTCGATCACGACCACTCCTGAACACCACGAAGTAGTCCTCCGGAGTTGTAACCTCGACGCGGAAATTTGCCGGTCTCACCCCACAGCCAACAATCACCTCCACCATCTCACGGGGAGAAACCGGAGGCCGGTTCCCAGGACTGTTGCCAGCAAAGCTTTGTGCTCGAACAAGCTTTCATTATCGACCATCCTTGGTGTCCAAGACAGAGTGCATTGACCTCTTTCGGGGCGGAGATCCGGATCACCCATGCGTCAATCCTCCAGGTAGGTTGGCGGCAGCTGCGCACAGATCTGGTAACTCGCCATATCGCCGCTGACAGCCTTATGGTTTCCTGGTTCTTGCTCCTTTCCCCGCCGCCAATCGTCACCTGCTAGCCCCACCCCCCGCCGCCTGAAGTGGAAAAGTTCACCTTCCCGCTTCCTTCCTTCCGCTTCCCACGTCCCTGCTTCCTTCCCTTCCCTCTACCAGGAAGGTCTTTCCTTGCCCTCCACTTTCCCCGCCGCCGACTCCCCGCTCCGACGTAGGTGCTCCCCACTCCGACGCCGGTGTTCTCACCTCTGCCCTGCTCACCAGCCCTGACGAAGACCCGGCGAGCCGCCCGTCTCTTCCTCCAGAAGCAGAGTAAATGGTGTAGTTTGGACAAGCCCGCGCTAGATGCCCAGAAAACCAACACTTATAGCACTTCACCTCCTTGAGACAAGAAGCCTTCTGGTGGCCTAAGCCGAGGCACTTGAAGCACCTCCCGTGAAGCCATCCTGGAATCGGAGGTAGTTTCTTGAATGCAGATGGTTGGTCTTTGGGTGGTTGGTTGCCATTGTTGAGCTTTGAAGGCTGCCTCCTTTTGCATCTCACCTCCGTCCATCCTTCACCCTCTCTCCCAACGTGCACAGGACGGCCCTGGTCCCCGGTTTCCGCGCGGACCACCTCGCTCCAGACGCGAGGCAGTGGCTGCACGGAAGCAGAGGCCATGCAACGCAGACGAAGCCAAGCCAAAGGTGCAAGTGGACGCCGGCGCCGGAGTGGCTACCGGCGGTGGCGGCGCAGAGGCGCGCCTCGCTCACGCTCACGCTTTGCTGGCCTTGGATAGTTCTCCTCTCTATCGTTTTCATAGGCATTTATAACTGCATTTTTAATATTTACGTTGGTTTTATGAAGTGGCATAACTGCTGCCTGTGGAAATTATTGTGCTTAGTATTTTCAAACACTATGTAGGATTTCCCTGCCTGGGTGTTCTACTTCAAAAATTGGAAAACCCTGCGTTGCGTGAAAGCTTAAAAGTACCTTCAAGTGAGGTATGCTCATGTATACTTGACAAACTTCAGCATTTGAATATTGAAGTTCATGAGAGATTTGATATGTTCTGAAATTGTTCTCACCTCTGTTCTTGTCATTTTTGTCTTCCTTTCTTGTAGGGTGTTCTTGTCCGCCGGGTTGAGCCTACTGCTCCTGCAAGCAAAGTTCTGCGGAAGGTAAATTACACCACTTTGATGCAGTTCATAGGTTGAATGCATGTTGGTTTTCTCCCTGCAAATGAATCTTTCTAAATTATTAATGGTTACCAAAAAACTGTAATTTGTATCATCTGATCATTGTCTCCCCAGGGAGATGTGATAACAAGTTTTGATGGCGTCACGGTTGGATGTGAGGGAACTGTACCATTCCGCTCCACAGAGCGAATTGCTTTCCGCTACCTCACAAGCCAAAAGTAAGTCCTTGGAGAATTTATCCTTCAAGTGCCTTTCCCCAAATTTGTCAATTCATTTCCAGAAATTTCTGTAAGTTTTTTAGAAATTTAATTTACAAATATACATATGAATGTATCCAACAGTGCTGTGTTAGTTAAAAGTGAGGCTTTCTCTGGATATGCATAACACGGTTACAAACTTGATTCATCTAAAGCATCCTTCTTTTGTCCTCTTGATCTGTATGCTTTCTAATAAGCTGTGCCACCTGGTCATCCTCCTGGTGGCATTTACCCTCTATCATGAATCCACTCATAACACATCTTTACTTGAAATCGAAAGAAGCTATTACATTCCTGCATGAGTACATAAGCCATAGTGAATTATTATAATTTTTTTGTCAATCAGGTATGCAGGTGATGTTGCCCAACTAGGCATCATTCGGGCAGGCAACACAATGAAAGTACAGACCATTTTGCAGCCAAGAAAACATTTAGTAAGATACTATAAACCCTTTATCCTAGTGATTTAAAATTTCACCAATTTGCACAATTTACAAGAATCTTCATCCTCAAACAAGGTGCCGTTCCATGTTGAAGGAGGGCAGCCTTCCTATCTGATAGTTGCTGGCCTTGTCTTCACACCTTTGACAGAACCATTTATAGAGTAAGTAACCAATGGCTTTCCCTTTTAAACCCTGCCTTGGTATTGGGAAGCTTATATTTGTTAATTTCTGTTGGTTTGCAGGGAGGAGTGCGAAGAAACTCTAGGGGTAAGATCAACATGCTTGCAGCTTACCTTTCCAAAGCTCTGAATTTTCTTATCGTTATTAACATATTATCTTCATTTACAGTTGAAATTGCTGGCAAAGGCACGCTATTCTCTATCAACATTTGAAGGGGAGCAAATCGTTATTGTATCACAGGTATGCTGCATTCGATGGTTGTACCATTGACTAGTCCTTCATGCTTCATTGTTGTTATCAAGTCATCCTCTCAATTCACCAATGGTATCTAGGTTTTGGCACACGAGGTTAACATCGGCTATGAACACATGGGCAATCAACAAGTAAAGCTCTTCCACCTTTGTTTATATACTTTTTACGAGTTTGAATTAAATCCTATGTGTTGTATTGACCAACAATATTATCAGGTCATTAAGCTAAATGGAACTGTGGTAAAGAATATTCACCATCTTGCCCACCTTGTTGACAGTAAGTACATCCTCATGCTGAATAACCTTGTAACACCTTACAATTCATGCTCAACTTTCCATGGCTAAATGTATGAGTTTTCAGACTGCAAAGACAAATTCTTGACGTTCGAATTTGAAGACGACTTCCTAGTTGTTTTGGATCGGGAAGAAGCAACTACCGCATCATCAGATATCCTAAAGGAACATGCAATTCCCTCTGTAAGGTCATCTGATCTATCAGAGCCATATGTCGACACAGAGCAAGAAATCCAAAAACCAATCGATGATTTCGGTGACAGCCCTGTCACAAACTATGAAATGGGAGTTGACTGTCTCCTCTGGGCATGAACAACCAAGGATGGAATTTGAATTTTAGTTCAAACAGTGACAATGCCGGTGAATTTCATGCATCTGGATGGCAGGAAAGAGCATTTCCCCACCATGTGGAAATCCACTCCATAGAGGCGAAGCCGGAGTCGTGTTGTATGTTAGTGTAGGAAGTTCAGAGTTATGTTGTACCTTAGAAAACCACACAAATGCTTGATTCATCATCATTTTTTTTAGGGGATGGGACTATGGGAGATTGGGAGAGGACTGTAGAATTTGGCAGGGTGTAATCCTGTAAATTTTTGGGCATGCAATAAATCGTCCAGAAATTTTGTTGCTTTATTTTTACCCCTTTTTTGTACTCCATGTCTGAATACTAGCTGGCTCATCTTTTTTAGAGAACATTTTGTGAGTGTTAGTATTCGATTTTCACATAAAAATTTCAAGTTTCCTAGTACTCCTTTAGTTCTAAATATAAGGGTCGTTTAGATTTGAAGAGAAAACATAGGATTTTATTTTTGTAGGATTCTAATCTATAAGATTTTTTTCCTATATGATCCTTCCAAACAAATGATTGAAAATTGTTGGATCCTATAAAATTCCTAAGAAATGTTTCAAATCCATACAAGTTTACTTAACATGAGGTTTAGCGTCATGAAAATCCTTTGATTCAGAGGGGCCTTTATAAGCGATTTGAACTTTGTTTCACAATCTAAACATTTTTAGTAAGGTTTACTGCTTATCATATCAATCACTTGTTATCCTCCATCCCATTTTACCTTTAACCATTATCTCATCCAAACAATCCCTCATTTAAAGCAGGTAACAAAGTATTTTCCTTATTAACTTTAATGTCTTGTAAAAAATATAAAAATACTTAAAACGGATAAATACTCGAATATTAAATTTCTTATGCATCAGAGTTCATGACCGTTGGCCGTTGCTTTCCTCCCATCATCTTCTCCTAACAGCAGCCGATCCCTTTCGCGCCGTAACTCATCATCGGCCATCGCCGTCGCCGCCGCTTCTCCCCTTCCGGCGGCGTCGTCTCCATTCCACTCCCACCGGAGCAGTACTCCAGACTGCCCTGAGTCTCTTCTGTAGTTCCTGGCGGCAGGGCATGAGAGATGCGTCCTCCCGGCTCCTCAACTACGCCTGCTTCAGCGGCCTCCTCGCCAGTTGCGGCCGCAAGGGAGACCTCCGCCTCGGTGCCGCCCTCCACGCCACCGTCGTCAAGAACCCCGCCCACTTCCGCCTCTGCGCGAGCCGCCCATGGCTCCGCCACGTCCTCGTCGCCTGGAACGCGCTCGTCGCGATGTACGCCAGGTGCGGCCGCCGCGAGGACGCCGCCAGGGTGTTCGACGAAATGCGCGTCCGCGACGCCGTCTCCTGGAACTCGCTCATCGCCGCCTCCCACTGCGCTGGCGACGCGCTCGCGCTGTTCAGACGGATGCTGCGGTCGGACGCGGCGGCGCCCGCGCGCGCCTGCGACCGCGCCACGTTCACGACGGTCCTGTCGGCATGCGCGCGGGAGGGCGCGGCGTCGCTCCCGGCGTGCGCCATGGTGCACGGGCTGGTGGTTTCGTGCGGGTTCGAGGCGGAGGTGCCCGTCGGGAACGCGCTGGTGACGGCCTACTTCGAGTGCGGGTCTCCAGGTTCGGCAGAGAGGGCGTTCCATGGAATGGCAGAGAAGAACGTCGTCACCTGGACAGCAATGATCTCTGGTATGGCCCGGGCAGAGCTGTACAAGGAGAGCTTCAGGTTGTTTCGACAGATGATCCGCATGGTGGATGCCAATAACGCGACGTACTCGTGCGCCCTGCTAGCTTGCGCCGGATCTCTAGAAGCAAGGGAAGGTCAGCAGGTTCATGGCCTTGTTGTGAAGGCTGGATTTGAGGCTGATCTCCATGTCGAAAGCGGCCTCATGGATGTCTATTCCAAATGCGGTTTGATGGAGGATGCCCTGACCGTCTTTCGCTCTTGTCGAGAACCTGATGAAGTTTTCCTGACAGTGATCCTGGTTGGATTTGCTCAGAATGGGCTGGAAGAGAAAGCATTCGAATTGTTCGCCGAGATGGTGGGTGCGGGAAATGAGATTGATGAAAACACTGTTTCTGCTGTTCTGGGGGCATTCGGTGCTTCTGCGCCATTTGCTCTTGGGAAGCAAATCCATGCATTGGTCATCAAGAAGTGCTTTGGAGGGAATACCTACGTCTGCAATGGTTTGGTCAATATGTATTCAAAATGCGGTGAATTGAGAGAGTCTGTCCAGATGTTTGATGAAATGCCCAGTAAGAACTCAGTTTCGTGGAACTCCATCATCGCCGCCTTTGCCAGACATGGACATGGTTCAGAAGTCTTTCATCTGTTTGAATCCATGAAAGCCGACGGTGCCAGGCCCACCGATGTCACATTCTTGTCGCTGCTTCATGCTTGTAGTCATGTCGGGTCAGCAAAGAAGGGACTGGAGATCTTGAATTCTATGTCATCACAGTATGGAGTTCTTCCAAGGATGGAGCATTACGCATGTGTGGTCGACATGCTTGGGCGAGCCGGTTTGTTAGACGACGCAAAATCGTTTATAGAAGATGGACCTTTCACGGACAGTGCTCTTCTTTGGCAGGCTCTAATGGGAGCTTGTAGCTTCCATGGCAACTCCGAGGTTGGGAAGCATGCAGCAGAGAAGCTGCTGCTCCTGGACCCTAACTGCACCGCTGCTTATGTGTTGCTGTCAAACATCTACTCATCCGAGGGAAGATGGGATGATCGAACCAAAGTGATGAAGAGGATGAGGGAAATGGGATTGAGGAAGGACACTGGCAAGAGCTGGATCGAACTCGAGAAAGCGGTTCGCTCTTTCGTTGTCTGATCAACATCTCATCCTGATTCAGCTGCTGCTGTTGATGATGTGCTGCATCATCTGTCCACGGTTGCCAGTGATCAAGAACTGATGGAAGGCACTGGTCTGTGAGATTTCAGGTCTGTATTTTTTGTTGAGCTCTACAATACTGTAGTAGTAGTACAAACATCTGATTCTGATACACACCATATAGTCTAGTACAGGTTTGTTAGGATTGGTTTTCAACTTTCTGGTAGAACATATCCATATTCTACATTTCTACCTGAATTTTTTATAATAATAAATTCAACGTTGCTTCATTTTCATTGTGTAGGGTACTGAAACTTCACCCTCAAAGCCATAGAGATTCGCAGCTCGAGATGTGTATGGCTCAACTGTCATCTTCCTCCCGTGTCGCGCCGCCGCGCCATGGTCCTCGTCAGCATCGACGGGCTACAGGATGACGGCGGCTTCCCGCGGCCAGTTCACGCCAGCAAATGTCGCAGGGTGAGTATGGCGTCACACGTATACCAACTGGAAATCATTTCTGTACCAACATTATTGACATAGACCAGAGGCTTCACCTAATAGCGAATCTAAGAATATGAAAGAATATTTCATAGGATGGGTTGAAGTCATTTGCCCCACCACCAAATCCGCCCCTGGCTTCACCAAATCCGCCCCTGGCTTCACCAATGTACAAGTGAGTCATTCAATGTAATTGTGTGACAACAACGTGTCAATGTACAAGTACCAGGAGTGAAGAGCCTAATGAAATGGTCCATATATTTTGCCACAAGTATAATTATCAGAGCAGTATGAATCTCCTTGTGAACATTACCAAAAAGGTTTTACCAACTTAGACATCAAATAGAACACAACAGGTTCAAACATGTAAGGAGAAAACTAGCAACATATGTCCCTATCATCCCTCCAAGCCTTCGTATGGATAACTGAATTTCATCCTTTTCCATCATAACCTTAGGTAGCACTAACATAATTACATAGCTGATCATTAGCTGGAGCTTCAGCATAGTGTCACCAGCCACATTCCTGCACCAAACTCAATATAATTTAAAACATTCCTATTGGTAATCAGAAAATCTCATTGTCAGTCTTGAATAGTATACAGATATCATTTTCTCCTAAAAGTCATGGTAGACATAATTATATTTCTAGTATGTCACATTTTCTCCTAAAAGTATAGGTAGACATAATTATGTATTTATGTTTCAAGTCTATATCTATAATCTATAATCTATAACTATTTATAAAGCAAGTAGTGTTTCCACCCAAATTTTGTTTTGCCTGGCTATTTTGCAAAAAACCCCTTGAATTTTTCAAAATTAACCCACAGTCCGTCTGGCTATTTAAAAAAAAACCAATTAAAGAAGAAAAAAAGGTTATTTTACAGAAAACCCCTTAACTGTTTATAAAATTAACCTGCAGTCTCAATGTTGAAAGAAAGAGAGGGCTTGGATGAAAAAAAAGACCTCCTGCGTTTCTCTCTTCTGCCCCCATCCGCGCCGCGCCTGCGCCCCTCCCTCTCGTCGCCGCTCGGAGCTCCCACGCCGCCGCCTGGACCTTCGTCCTCCACCTGCTATCCTCTCCGCATCGTCGTTTCGTTGCAACGCACGGGCATTTTGCTAGTATATCAATAATCAAAGGAATTACGCATTTTGCTAGTATATCAATAATCAAAGGAATTACGCAAGGCATTCGGAATCGATTGGTTACCATTTCATCAAGCACCATGTTCACTAGGATTCAAGAACGATGGCGGCCAAGGCATCGCATACGGGTAGATCGACGCCGACGAGCAATCTTCATCAGACAACTTCCTCAGCTTCATGGTTTCCAGATCAATGGAGAGCAGGCAATTCCACTGACGCAAGAACAGGACGCCGGCAACGACGCTGATGACATCCAACCCATGGTGGTACATCTCCACCGAATCATGCTGCAGCATCGCCATCGCCTTGTGGAACCTCACCGACCTCTCCACCCGCGTCCATGTCAGCTCGCCGGCGCCGTTCTCCGCGCCGGCCCACACCTCGACGCAGAACCCTCGCATGGTGAGCAGGTAGAGCGGCCCATCGCGGCCGTCCTCCCCCTTCTCGACGACGTCGAAGCTGAGCTGCCTCAGGGGAGGCGGGATCTCGAGGACGGAGAACTCGTTCGTCGCCGTGCTGAGCGCCACCATGCTCGCGCCGCCCTCGAGCGTCCAGTACAGCGACCCGTTCGCCTGCATCGCCCGGGAGGCGGCGAGGTTGGGGCGGTGGGGGTGAACGGCGACGTCGGCCCAGGAAAGCTCGCCGGATGAGAGGACCATGGCGCGCGTCTCGGAGACGCCGGCATCGCCGTCGCCGTCTTGCGCAATGCAGAACACCCGGAACACCGACGAGTCGCCGTCGTCGGCGACGAGTCCGTACCCGACGGCGCGCGCGGCGTGGGGCGGCGGGAGGGAGACGCAGCTCCGGGCCAACGGGTCGGCGACGGCGAGCTCCTGCGTTCCCCGATTCTTGAGTAGGACGCGGCCGTTGCGGCAGTCCAAGAACCGCCACGGCGCGCCGCCGCCGCCCAACCAACCGCCGCGGGGGAGGAAGGAGAGGGAGAAGTCGCCATCCCGGACACCACCAGCCCTAGAAGCTGCGACGGCGGGGGATGAGGGGACCAACACCGGGGCGGGCTGGTCGGCGTGGTGGACGAGGCAGCCGAGGAGGAGCGGGCCGTGGAGGCTGCGGAAGCGGCGGAGGAAGGCGGCGTTGCGGGCGGCGCGGAGGAAGGGCCTGCAGGTGAGGGAGGCGCGGACGAGGTCGGCGGCGGTGGGGAGCAGGAGGAAGACCTCCCGGAGGAGGTCGTCGGACAGCGCGCCGACGGCGACGGCGGCCGGAGCCATGTGGCGCGACCGGACTACCGGAGAATGGCACGCGCACCGCACGGCACACCTGGATCGGGACCAAGTCCAACACTCCAAACTCCTCTCGGGTAGATCGGAACGGAATCTGGGCTGCCGATTCTAGGATGGACGGCGTAGATCGGCCCAAAATGAGTCGCGATCCAGATTCGGCCTACGATAGGATCGCTACCCCGATATTGATAGCGAACTGAATTCGGGCCAAATTATACGTGGATCGAAATACTGAATTCTCCAAATTATTGATGAGAAGATCAAGTGTTGTTCATTACGTCGGCGCCGTGGCGGCCGGCGGCGATCACCGGAGATAGCAGAGGTGCAGATCACGATGGTACTAGCCGGAAAAGAACTTACTCGTCTGCACCATGATCTTTCTTGCGCAAGAAACCATCAACAACAAGAAATTTCTTGAATCCTGCTATTCTTGCTCCGACTTCATCAACCTGAACTGTCATCTTGCACTATTCTGAAATCTGAATCACCGTGTTCTGCGAGACGATACGAGTACGACATCGAGAGCGATATGTTCTAAATTCCATGCGCGAACAAACGGCCAGATTTCCAGACCGACCTACCAAAAGCAAGTGTAATTTGTTCGCGAGATATGGAATTAATCGAACGAAGATCCTCTCGGCTTGGGTCTATCTATTGAACTAAAAAAAATTAAAAGCCCATTAATAATTGCTAGGAAATTAAGTGTTCAGTCTCACGTGGGAATTTAAGGAGCATCTCAATCAATTTAGAAGGTGTAGTCTGTACATACTAATTGTGAAAGTTGATAGAGAAGATTGACGTGTCACGCGCGCGCTTGCCGTGGCGGGTGCGATGAACTTTTGCAGTCATCAACATTGGGATAGGCAAGCGATAAGATTTTTGAAAAACGTTGAACGCGACTGCTCGCTCCTTGATCGTCTACGGCTGTTCACTGCTGTACGTTTACATCGTCTATGTTTTGGTAACCGTTCGCTGTTGTACGTCTACATCGTCTATTTCATGAAGGCCGTTCGAGGGACTGTATGGTGTCAATTCGTCACCACATCCATTTTCTACGGTCACATCAACAAACCATCCAATTAACATGTCTAATCAGGTGGTAACGACGCACCCTGTGCTATTGCACCGAGTGCCAGCGCAAGCGGAGGCACTGGTCTCTCCATTAGGTACACACTAAAACTAAAAATATATTGTTTTATACTGCTCATATTTAAATTTGTGTTAAAAATAAACACATGCACATATTTTATTTCACTCACTATAGTCATGAAAATATTATTTATGGAAATATACTTTTTCAAAGGAGAAAACCAATTTTATGGTATGTAGTGTGTACACCCTACGTTCCAAAATAGTCCAATCCCAGCTATGCACTGGGACGTACTCTTATATTATAAGTCTTTTCGTTTTTTTCTAGCGAGATTTTGTTAAGTGTGACCAAGTTTATAAAAAATATGCAACATCTAAAATACTAAATTAGTTTCGTTAAATCTAACATTAAATATATTTTGATAAATTTGTTTTGTATTAACAATACTACTATGCTGCTTTTTAAAGTTAAGTTTGATAAGGAAAAAGTCAAAATGACTTACAATATTACTTAATAAAGTGTTGGATTGGATTTTTTTAGACGGGAAGAGTATGTACATGCACGATTGCTTCATGTACCGCCTGATCTGTGCCATGCACCGAGGCATGTTGCTTCCTGCCTCTCCAACAGCAATCAGTGGCGAATATAGGATTGCCCCCAAAAAATTCAACACAAGATGTTATTAATAATTATAAAATTAACAACGTGATTAGGTATATATGTACTAAGTAACACGATAAAGCTTTAATTCTTAAATTAAATAGAAATGATCCACTAAATACAATGTAAATAGTTTAAACATCATACTGATAATTAAAAATATATACATAAAAGAGTACCAGAGACTTACAATGTAATTTTTCTGACTAATTTATTCGACAGTTTCGAAAGGACTTATTCGGCGACATGGCGCACGAGCGGCCGATGGCCGGTGCACGGGCGACGCGAGGACGGTTGCCGCTCCACGGGCGCGCGCCGTGGGCGGCGGCCGGAGCACGGGTTCGACAACATTGGTTCGGGCATTCGGCGGCAGTTCCCGTCTTCCACTCTTCCCGAGTTTCGACTTTCGAGTTCCGAGGTGACGAGCCGTACTACCGTAGGCAACATTGGTTGCGGACTTGCGGTTGGAGTCCCGAGTCTTCAGTGGCGCGACGGACGAAACGATATTCACGCTGGAGACAAGATATGTTGTCGTACATTATATATATGTATATATATATATATGTGTATATATGTGTATATATATATAATACCTCTTACACGTGGAGCATGGTATGCCGGGGGCCACCCGGCATACCCCCTGCCTCCACCCCTGGCAGCAACTAACATAAACCCATGTCACTTCACCGACGGCCAACCGCCTCTCAGTGCACGCTAACACAAACTTGCCACTTGCCCATTTCCCCTCTCTATGCTCACCATTCTCGATGCCTTCGTACTTCTGGAAGTTGCCTTCGTTCAGAGAGAAAGAGCCCAAGGTCCTCGAGAAGCTCGTTGTCGAGGCCCTCCATAATGGATAGGAAGATAGTCATTGTCAGAGCGAGGAGCTCCTCTAGCAAGGAGGAGTGGCACCCTTCCTTTGGGATTCGGCCAGGGAGCGGTGTGCGAAAACGAGACGGTGGTCACACGAACGAAACGAGGAAGGCAAACTGTTTTTTTATACAAGTTCAAACCCCTCGGAGGCGTTACCTTACTCATGTGTCCTTTCTATAGGATGATGTTTACAATGGAGTTTGGATGTGATTCTATTCTAAGTTATTCTAAGGCTAGGAAGCTGATTTTTTTGGGGGGGTGTACAGTTCATGGAGATGTTAAGTGTTCTTGGTGTTGTTCTAAGTGAAAGAGGATGAACCCTTCTTCACCGTGTTATGGCTGGAATCTAACTTCATTATTTTTATGTTCCAACCCTTTTCTTCATAGCATGGATCCTCTTTTTATACGTAAAGGGAAGTCCACAATATCAATGCATGCATGCAAGAGTGGGACTCACTCCACTGAGTTTTCTATGCTTAGTCTTATCATTATCCCTCCAAGTGAGCCGAACAAACATGACAGCCAAACCCACCGATTGACAAGTAGAGTACGGAGGTAAGAAAATCTTCATCCCAATTGTCCTTGGGCCCACCTGTTAGCCACCGTCGCTAGCAGAAGTGGGCCCATGAGGAGGATGCCAAGGGCGCACCACATCACATACCTTCTTTCTTCGGGTAGATGTATGGCATGTGAGGAGCAGCATGCAACGTCATGTCTTCCACATTGTGGATGAGTTGTACACCGAGTTTTTACCGCCCTGCAATTAATGTGGTGTGATGGTTTTAAAGAAATTCACAAGACCTTGTCAACTCTCCATAAATAGGACGGATCCCTCCATGGAGAGCCCGAGGGGCACGGGGTGTCCTCAAGGCCTCGAGGTATTGAAGTCTTGCCCTCGGGCAACTCCCCTGTTTGGGCCTCTTCGTTGCCGAATGTAGATTTCTTGTTATATTAGATAACCTTCTCTAAGATGTTGATGATGAAGGAGTTCATGATAGACATGGCTTGGGAAGAGATGCCAATGTCTGCTTGCACATGCTGACACCTTAAAGATGTAGATTTTGTAGGTCTCCACACTCTTCCTAGCACCTTGAAGAAATAGATCTTATGTACTCGGGGGGACAGAAGAGCCCGAGTATGTCTCATGGAGGGTCGCACCCAGGGACGAACATGCTCCGAGCACAGCCCATATGAGGCCACACCTGAGAAAAAGATGGTAGATGTACCTCGAGCACAGCCCACGAGGGGGACACGCCCAAAGATGGATGCGCCCCGAGCACAACCCTAGGGAGGTTGCACCCGAGGGCAAGTGTGTCCCGAGCAACCAGAGATGGGGACCATGGTTCCGTTTCTCCGATAGTCATCGTTGCGGAAGGGTCGTCCTTGGCTTAAGCTCGAGTTGCGCAATAGCCAAGGTTGAGGGGACAGGTGTCAATACCATATCTACTCGCCATAGAGTGGGGATCGGGAGGAGACTTGGCACCAGTGTGGATAGTAGGCCGTGTGAACTCACGCTAACAGTGGGACCGGAGGAGTTGTGGCCCTCTTTCTCGTTGTGAGGCTCTTTCTCGTGACCTTTCGGAGGAGCACGGACCGTCGATGGAGCTTCACCTTGGAGCAACAGTGGAGCTCTGCCTTGAGAGTTCGGCCGAGAGTGGAGGCAAAGAGAGAGGATATAGGGATGATGTGGAGGTGGTGGGGCCACTGCCATATTGGTCCCACAATATTTTTTATTTTTTAATGCGACTTACATGTGGGACCCATAGATTATAGGGTTAAAATTTTATTTTTTAATTTATAATTTCTATTGACATGTGGGTCCCATTGAGTTTTTAATGTCACATCAGATCACGTAGGATGAAGACCAGTTCAACGTGTTATATAAGTGTCACGTTAGTGAAAACCATCATCAAATATTGTTTGAAAGTTATTTTGCACCGATTTTATGGTTGAGACATGCCGATTAGATTCGACCAATTAATTTGTACTTATTCTCCCAAAATACGATCCAAGTTTGGTGCAAATTGGATGGCTACATTGGTAGCGACCCAATCTGGCCTAAGAGTTAGATGGGCCTGAAATGCGCCGATGGTCAGGCCTGCCACATCACCACTTCACTTGGGCCTAATACTCCTTTGTAGGGCCCACCCATATCAGGATACCGAGTTGCTAACCCCCCGAAACCCCAGCGGCGACCCGGCCGCCAGATCGCGAGCTGGGAAGAGGCGGCGGCGATGAGCGCGGGGGTGGGCGGGCTGCGGCAGCTGCTGGCGGCGGCGGTGACGAAGGGGGTGGCGGAGGCGCGGGCGGCGATCTTCGGGCACGCGCTGAACCCGACGGGGAAGCGCGCGGCGACCAAGCTGCTGCGGAAGAAGATGGTCGGCGAGCAGGTCGCGCAGTGGTACCCCTACGACATCAAGCGGGACGACCCGCTCGTCATGGCGCGCGAGGAGAAGGCGTAAGTGTTCTCCCCCACTGAGCTGTACTAGCTGTACGCGTGCTTGCTCGCTGGCTGGTTGTGCCCACCATGTGTTCGTTCATTTGCTTCACGGGGAGGGAGGTGGTCTGGGTGACGCCCAGGGGGTGTTTGTTGATATGCTTAGGTGACGAACGACAAGAGAGTATCCAGGATTTCTGCTCTGTTGGGGGTAGTTTCTGCGTCATGTGCCGCCAACTGTTTGTTGATATGCGTGTGTGTGGTGGCTTCGGTTGGATCATGCTTGAGAGGTGTTTGTCGATGCGCATCAGCTAGCAACTTTTATGGCTCGATAGGCCTTATGTTACTCATCCGTACGGCCGTGATAGATTCACCGGTTGTCTGTTGTATTGAGTACCATGACATTTTACCAATTTCCACTAGCTAGGTGCATAATCCTTCGGTTGGGAATTGTGGTGGAGGTATGATTAGATATGTTTGTGGATCCATTGGGTTTGAAATAAGTAGTATTACCACTGTACTCACCATTGTTCTTGGTGCATTGTCAATATTCTTGGTTGATTTTGATGGCTGCATAGCTTCGTTCTTAGCCTTGAGGGAACAAGTTTAAGCCTGGTTTCTGTTTACAATGGATTCATTAGTCACCAAGTGTAGTGAGTTGGACTTCCACACGCATGATATAACCACCAAAGGTTGAGTTCAGCTTTCCCAACTTTGACTCAAAATTCTCTGAAATACTGTATTGTTATAATTTGATAGAAATGATTGATATAATATTTACCATTCTAATTATGGTGTACATTATGTATGTGGATTACATTTAGTTGATTCTCGTTGTATTTACTGTTTTTAAATGTATGGCTAAAGTGTAGAAGTGCTTCCTGATATTCTTGTCAGTTTGATTTTATTGTCATTCCCCTTGGTGCCTTCTGCATTTCAATTCGTAACTGTGTAGCATGGATTTTTTGTAATTAACATCACATCTCTCTTCTGTAGGCGTTTGTCAAAGCTGGAAATGCTTAAGCGCCGTGGGAAGGGTCCTCCAAAGAAGGGCCAGGGAAGGCGTGCGGTCAAGAGAAGCAAATAGTTTGCTTCTGCATACATCTGTTCCTGGCGTTCATATTGTTTGGGCGCTATAATATTTCGATGGTGTCGGCAATGTACCCTTTCTTGTAGGTCAAACAATATCCATTTCACCACTGATATGGCAATGAATTTGCTTTCCCTCATCATAAAACTGATGTATTTTTGCTGTCGCGTGAACGCAAGACAGTTTTGTTGCTTGCTGTGCTGACATAAATTTAGCTTTACCTCAAAAAGTTGCATTTGAGTATACACTTGGTAACCTTAGTTTTTGTCCTCTCTTTTTTCTCATATACAGAATTCGTATTTTTGGTACTGAAATCCTACAACATGTGCAAACCTTCTCTTGCATGCAAAACTCAATTTTGGCAGTACAATGAAGGCTCAATTTTGCAAGTACAAAAGAAAGTATGAACATGGCTGGTTCTCTATTCAGCTAAAGAGAAAGGGAAAAATTATCATAAATCTGCTATCTGAATAAATTGTGTTTCTTACATTTGGACTCTCCGCATCCTAAATTACTACTATCATTACAGTCATTCACATGACACGCAACGCCAAAGCTCAATCGCCGGCGGCCTTGTCCGGTTTAGACGACACGTCCGTCACCGGCGGCGGCGGCCGCGAGATGGGCGCCGGTTTGACCCTCCTCCGCGTGGCGAGCACGGTCATGCCGCCGTCGAGGCGGACCATGTAGGTGCGGTCGTTGCGGATGGTGACCATGCCGCCCACCCACGCGCCGTTCCGGAGCATCTCCACCGCCGTCCCGGCGGCATCAGCGGCGGCAGCGGCGCCTCCTTCCTCTTCCTCTTCGTCTTCGCCTTCTTGCTCCCCGCCGCTGCTCCGCCGCCGCTCTGCGACCCCGCTGCCGCCTTCGTCTTCCACGGCGGCGAGCTCTTCCTCGCCGCCATTGCCACCACCGTCGCGCGCGATCGATCGATCGCTCGCTCTCTCTGATCAATGGAAATCAACGCGGCGTTCTGCTCGATCGGGCAGCACGTGGTTTAGACACGGACTCGTTGCCTCGTAGAGTATTTGTAGGCGGCTACGTGAATCGGAGTCCGACTTGTGTTGGACGACACTTTGCGTAACGCTAGGTAGTATTGACGTGTATTTTACGGCCGTTTGACTTTTCGTAATCATATGTCTTATTTAAAAATTTAATATAAATATATAAAAATATAAATTAATGTTATATTTTATTTGATGATAAAACAAATCATGATAAAATAAATAATATTTATATTTTTTAAAAGAAAAATGATCAAATGTTATAAAAAATTTAACGGTGCCATATATTTTAAAAATAGAGAGAGTATGTCCTAACGACCCGCTCGATAGATCAATGTTATCGACTCTTTGACACGATGTATGGGCTAAAAAGCCATTAAGCCAATCATACACTGTAACTTCTTAATAGTTGGTATATGTAACTTCTTGATAGTTGGTATATGTAACTTCTTGATAGTTAGTTGGTACATGTATGTTATGGACGCCATGGCGATAAATTTTAACATTTATGTAAATTTGAGTTGTCATTGCTGTCATTTACAAATATAATATATATGATATGTTTGGTTTCCACGTGAGTTGCACTACTCTAACTTTTTCACATGAGTTATTTAGCCTGATCTTGATCTGGATGAATAGAAGCAAGAGAGAGGTTGTTTGGTTGATCCTATTACTTAGGATGGGATGGAATGAAACGTTGTTTGGTTGGATATACGATGGAGGAGTGAGTTTGGTTACCTCTTTCTCTTGAGGGTGAGTTTACTTCCTTTCTTATCCATGCTCAGCATTTAACTTTATAAATTGTCCTTTCTCCATTTTATATATTATAATTTGTTTTGATTTTTTTCAAATCAAACTTTTTTAGATTTAACTGTAGAAAAATTTAGCAACATTTATAACATCAAATTAGTTTTACATGTAACATTGAATATAAAAAATGATATGTTTGTTTTGTGTTAAAAATATTATTATATTTTTTATAAACTTACTGAAACTTAAAAAAGTTTTAAGTTTGACTATGAACAAAAAGTTAAAACGAGAAACGAGGGAATAGCGGTAAATTTTACATTTTACTATTCACTGCAACCAGAATATAAATTTTAAAAGTTGATTTTGATGTTTTTACTGTAGTTCATTTACAGTAAGCGTTACATACATCTTTTAATTAGCTTCAGGAAACATGGCTTATAATCATAACAAAGCATGAAAAGAAAAAACAACAAAAAAAAAGAAAATGTGAGGGAAATGAATTTTCATCGAGAGGATGTCATGTTATCTAAATAATCATAAAAACATACATTAATACAAAATATATCACTTCATATCATAAACATATCATAAATATATAAGACCAAATTCGACTTACATATGTTGAAAAAAACAAATTGAACTTAACGTACATATAGTTATATTTGTTAAAATTTGTGAAAATAGAATTTAAGTTTGTAAAGTGATATATTTCATATTATTATATATTATTATATTTTAAAAAATTAATAATAATTAGGGAACATCTCCTCGAGGCATAAAAACACTCTCCCAAGAGGTCTCAAACAAAAGTAGGCGCTGCTCCGGCTAAATCTCGCCGCGCACGGCGTCGACGCACCGGCCGCCGTCGAACACCGCAGCGCCGCTCCCGTTGCGCGCCAGCGCTGCGGCCGGGAAGCTGAGCGCGCACGCGAAGTCGCTCTCGGCGCCGTTCTGCACGGTGGCGACGTCTACCTTGACGACGTACCACCCGGCTGCCCTGTCCCGCGCGAGCGCCGCCGCCACGGCTCGCGCGCGGCGGCCGGGCGGCACGGGCTGAGTCCCCGCCCACGCTGCCACACGGGCGTCGCCGGCGCCGGCACCGCGCACCGTGATCCCGGGAAGCGCCGCGGCGTCGCCGAGCCGCTGCCCGGCGTACGACGGCGCCGCCCGGAGCGCCGTGCACCGCCACGTGTACAGACCGCTCGGATTGTCGAACCGGAGCGTCGCCGAGAGGTTGTACGCCACGGTGGACGCCGCGGCGTCGAAGGCGAGGCGGCGGAGCTCGGCGTAGGCGACGTAGGGGACGACGTGGTGCGGCCGGAGGAGGAGCCGCGGCAACAGAGACGGCGCGAGGACGAGCACCGCCAGGAGCACGGCCAGCGGCGCGAGGCACGCTGCGGTGGCGGCCGCGGCCGCCGCGACGCACTGCCGCCGCCGTGCGCTCGCCGGCGGCGGCACGGGTGGCTGATCGGTGGACATGGCCTATACCAAGGGGAACAGATTGCAGTTTGCAAAGCTGCAAATGTGCTAATGAGCAAGCAATGCAGAATAGTGGGCTTTGCTTTGCTTTGCTCTCCTCTGCTCCTTGAAAGAATAGAAGCACAATTGCAAAAGCAAAAGGAGAGAAACCAACCAGTGCACTGCACATATCTTGTTGCAGCAGACCATGCAATTGACAACGCAGCATACTGATGATTCCATGATTAATCCAACACTTTTGCTTTAACAGAATAAATTAACATAACAGAAAATTAAAAAGGAGGGATTCCAGGAGAGAAATTAGTTCATGTTCCGATCAAAACTTTTACATGAATGAATATATAACAAGTGCGCAAAAACAGGGAGATTAATGAGACTCTAGGACCAGTGAACAAAAACAAAATTGGCACTAGGCCTCGTTCCATTATTATGTTTATGCTAAATTTCTGATCCGGTTGGGCTCCCGTGATTGCTAAAGTCATCGTCGAGAGATCTCCTCGTCGATTCCCACAGCTGAGACTCGATTCCCAGTTTCCTCAGCTCAGTAAGTCCTCTCTCAACTTGTTTACATAATTTTGCAAACAAGAAAAGCATCAGACAAAGCAAACGATTTAACCGGTAAAATTTATACAAGACAGTCAAAACGAGAAGTATATGATTTCAAACTTTGAACGAATAGCGCAAAGGATGGCAGTCATGAGTGTTTGAGACAAGAGTTTGATCATTGTTCAGAGAGGGAGATTACCTTCTATGATATCGATCGTAGAAACTGGGTGATTCCCTTGTTCTATCCAAAACTGTAGCCGCTCATCAGCTATATCTTCTTCTATGTCATGACTTTTGGCCCGTCTCCAGAAGTAGGTTAACCATGACTGCCATATATATTCGTAAGTTCTTGGACATAGCAGTTCTGCCCGAAAACGATTTTCTTGTGCAACATCACATGGATGACGGATTTTGGTTTTAAGAAAACAAGGATGCCAGATTGGTTTTTCACCTGCTTGAAGCGTATGTCGTCTTGCTCTTCCTCGCTTAATTCTAGGACCAATGACAGCATGTAGTTAGAAAGTGAAATTGTTCTTCCCGGACTATGGATGTAAAAAGGAAAATTAGTAAAGTTGAACTAACCCACTGACTCTGAAGGGTTCTGACCTTCAGAAGAAGCTGGACCTGCAATAATTGGAAACTTAAGTCATAGTAAAACTAGATGACACATCACGCATTGCTGCAGGCCATTGATGTGCGTAATACAGTTGCAATATTCGGACTGGAAGTTGTATTCATCTAATGGAATCAGGTCAACATCGCGACATAATTTTTTGGAAGTCTTGGTGAATTGTGCAGGGATGATTCTAGAAAGCAGTTCTAATCACAATAAATTGCAATTCTTCAGCACATGAATAGAGATCATTGAACCAAGCATCTAGGTTAACATTAAATATCATCTAATATTTTGTTGAGAAGTTATTTCATATGCAACATCTGTATTAAATGAGCTATCTTGTAAACACGGTTTTGTTCATGGTATCACAATCAGTCAGTGTGGAACTTCTCATCAGGAATGAGGGAGCTGGTATGACCAGCTCTCAAAATCCGAAGGTATATGTGTTAAACATCAAATTGTCGGTACCCTCACAGTAAGGCTCACATACATTCCCCATGTACTGAATATTGAGAAGAAAATATTTTTATGAGTTTATCTTGATAGAGATAGAGAAATATTTTGAGATCAGAGACCCGGGAATCTCATACAACAAAAATATTATAAGACAAAAGAATAAGAAATGAGTACATTTTGGAGAAGCCACCTGAGAGAGGTCTGATGCGTCGATGTTCTGATAAAGCAAGCATGACTGCATCCTCTACCTTCAAAGGGGATATTAAATTATTGAGACCGCAACCCAAATAAAGAAACATAATTCTCTACCATTTCGTGGGAATATGTAAAAGAAAATTCGTTGACGCATATATTGCATCTGATATACAACACAATGACACAAAGCTAGTCAATCTAATAGTAGTAATAGTCTAGTAGGACTCTGAAGTTTCATACATCACTTTGCATTTCACTAGTTACCAAAAAGTGATGCATGAATAGTGAATTAGCAGTCTCTGTATCACCTGATGTGACTGACAAACCAAATCAAAAATATTTTGAACTATCTTCATCAACACTAGAACTCACTTTAAAAAGAGAGAGAATTGACAAGAAAACTTTCACATTATAGAAAATTGTCAATGCAAATTTATGAACAGAAAGGAAATGAAAGATGAACAAAATATTCAAGTACACAGTTTTATTTCTGGACCGTGTATCTCACCAAACTTGTCATTTGGTATCACATGACCTTCGAAAGAAAGGTATAAACTAGATGAATATCAAAATAATAAGTAGCAAGAAAAACCTTGAGTGAAGCTAATTCACGTAGTCCTCTCTCAACTAAAAGCATCATCTCAATATTTCCATCTCCACCCATATCATTCAAGTGACTTGCGTCAGACATTTTGCTTTTGGTCTCCATGTCAGCATGATCTGCATTATATACGAACAATTTTGTAGAGCAGATATGTAGTGATTGAAATGATGAATTTATATGAGCTATGTATGCTTCAAAAGAATGATGCTTCATCTGGTAACATCATCATGAAAAATGAAAGAAATAAATAAAAGATCAACCCTCTTGATGAGAACTTTAGTGCCTAAAGCAAAAAATGGAGCAAGTTACTTTGACGTTCAGGGGACAAAAGTCCTTGGAATCGTTCAGTAGTTGCATGGTGCAAAATTAAAAGTGGCAATCATCCACTATTGCAACCATAAATTAAATATCAGAAAATGGACAGCCAACTTTGAACAACTCAAGTACATTCTGTAGATTTATTTAAACTCGTCCTAGCTATTTGACCTACTGTTTTTTTTTCTCGAATACGGGAGGAGATCTGCACGTCATTTCGCTAAGAGAGGAGAAAAGCCAAAATAGCCAGGTACAGCGACCTTACATGACCATACACAACCAAAACAACGGCCTCATGTGACCTTACATGCCAGAACATCAACCAAGCATGACCAAAGAAACAACTAAAAGACGCCTCACACAACAAAAGCAGCAACAACTAGACAATGCCAAACATGACCAAGATGCTTTCAAGGAAAGGAAACCACCCTCCAGGGAGTCTTCAATATGTGGCAGGATAGTGGCTCGCCGAAATTTTCTGACTTTTTGGGAGATGTGATCTTATAGATGTATTGAGGCCGGAGGCCTGCAGGGTTTTATCTCTGCGTTATAAAAACTCTCTCCTATTCAAAATGACATGCAATGCTTTTGTGTGTCCCCCCCAACCCCAACAAAAGGAAAAAATGACCCTTAAGCGACCAACACAATGCCTAGAAGCAAACAAACAACTCCGACCAGACACAACCAGAGATGAGATTCAGATCCCACCAGAAAAGGCCTCGCAACCACGACCGTTGGCTCCCATGGAGGTGGTATCAATAGATGCTTCAAGTAACATCAGATCCCACCCATCTGCCATGCAAGCCTTGATCATTGAATTCATCTCCCAATTAAGGTGGACTTACTAAAGTTAAAGGATTGCTTCATTCTATTATGGCCTTTGGCACTAAGTCTTGGCATCTTATCTGAGAAAATCATACATAAGTTTTTCTCAATCTAAGCTATGAAGTATCCTGATCGGTGATAACTTGGGTCTCAATTCTATGTCCACAAGATAGCCAATGGTTATAATCAAAGCACTTGTAGAGTAACTGAACATGAGATACTTGAATCAACATCTTCACAAAAGATAGTTTTTGATAAGGAACCTGACCTGACAATGTTCCATCTCTAGCTTTTTGACCAATGGACAGGACAACTTCAAGTGAAAGTGGTGCAAATGATGACCAGTATTCTTGTTTTTCTTCAGCAATATCAGAATGTATACCTGATAGAAAAAAAACTCAATTTAGCTAACCATAGAAAAAATGTAAACAACAAATTTATTTTTGAAACAATTGACTGCCTGAAAAGGAAAACAGACTGAAAGACACTAATTCCTCAACATCCTGACATTAATCTGTAACAAAAAAATTAATAAAACAGAAAAGATATGAAGCTTCATAGAAAATCATGGTATCCAAGTAATGAATACACTGCTACACAAACATACTTACTAAATTTGGTTATTTGAAAAAGCATATAGAAGTAGCAAGGCAGCAAGCACAATATTTTAAAGATTACAGAACAGGCAAGGGCAATAATGTATATCTTTGATTCTTTCAGTCTTACAGTTTACATCAGTTTAAAATTGTGAAATTTACTTACTTCCTTTTTTACTTTTGTATCGTACTTGTAGAATCTCCACATAGTACACACATTTCAGACCTAGTTAGAATTTACAAGAGAAAGAATACTCCCACTCTGTAAATAAGTATTAATAGTGTGAAGTATCTCAATACCAAGTCTAACACATAGTTTCCAGTAGCGAGCAAGCCAACATCTCTTTAGCACCACCTCCTCCTAAAAGGATTTTCATAAACAGATTTAATGATATATCCATTTGCTACGAAATGTCAAAGTATAAATAGGGAGGCAAACATACTCACCATCTCTTCTTGAGACAGGACCATTCTATTGGTTGCTCCCTGAAGAGATCTCATGACTGATCCCGTACTTTTTAGGCGCTGAGATACAGATGATACAGAATTGGGAACCTACCCGACAGCATAAATAAAAGTTAGGTTTGCAAAATACAACTCTGGGAAAAACATTCAGCAATAAGTAACCACATTTGGTGAAAGCTTTACCTTTGCTTCTGACCGAAGGGCTGCAATTTCATCACAGCTAGCACTGTTAGACCTTCTTGAAGCAATTCTCAATGAAGCCTAAGAGCACAACAGATCTTCGGAAAGAGTTAGTAAACAAAAATTTGCTCACCCAAAATCACATAAACTCAACATTATTGTGTAGAAATATTCATAAAAATGAAGCTCTAATAAAAAATCTTTCAGTTTAAATTGTTCCGTCAAATTTGAACATGTGGTTCTTGGTGCAGAAACCTACCTTCCTTTGTTGTAGCGCTGCATCCTTTCTGAGAGTCAAGATGCGAACATAGTTTAAAATAAGAAGCAATGCATGTATAACAAGAAGATGCGTGTTTTGTTAAATTATAAACCTGCTAATCAGATTGGCCTCTGGCTCTATAGGATCAGCAATAACAGCACCCTGAAATGTGGACATCAGAGATGTTGACACAAAATAGACATCAAACAATGCATGGAAGATGCATAATTGAGTGTATCTGTGTATGGACATACCATGTGCATTGACTTAGCATCTCCTTCCTCACTCCTTTCTTCTGCAAGATTAAACTGGAAGATGCATGTTTGAGTGTTTCTAACAAATTAAAGCAGAAATTAAATCCAAAAATTGTGATTTCATCTCACTTTTTCGTACATGCTCTCGTTTTCCACTTGGAGTGAGTTAATCTGCAAAGGAGGCATCAAAGAATCACACTAGTGTTGCATACAAGAAAGGTTAATCTTAAAGTGGAGAAAGACAGCTGGTTTGGACTTTTGGCAGATGCAGCCAAAAGTCCATACAACAGTCATACCACATTTGGCTGGAACAGGGGTCAAGGACTAAAATATAGATGAGAGAAAACTCATATTTTAGGACAAGCTCAAGTAGTATATAGGATATTCTGCACTTCCTATCATTAATATATCTTATCCTCCTGCGTATTCGAAAAAAATAATATTTCTTAGAAAAGTTCTGTTTATGACAGGAATCACCTCATCATGAAGAGAAGATGTGCGCCGCGCTCTCAGAGAGCTTCCAAGATCAACTGATCTCCTAAGGATGATTTAGCCTATATTACTTATTAGTGATCATAGAAAATAATATTCAAAAGAGGACCAAAACTCAGTTAGGTATTTGCTGTCAATTAACAACACAAAGAGACTTCCGGAAGGAGATATGACAAAGGCATTATTTGTTATTCCCTCCGTCGCAAAATATAAGCATTTCTAGCTCCAGAAGTTGCTATATTTCGGGACATGATGAAATGATGGAATAAGTCTTGGCATCTTTGTGGTCTTTGTGGTAGGTAGTTTGTTTGTCCTTGTTGGTCCATTAGGCATCTTGGACTAACTTTAAACTAGCATCTATAGGACAGCAGTTAGCATCTGCTTTTAGGATAGCATCTTAGTGTCTTTTAGGACAACATCTTAGACTAGCATCTTGGCATATGCTTGGTTGGTTAGCAGCCTATAAATATGTATCCTCAACCCCTTGGGTTGGCAATCGCATTGTGTGAGAAATAAACCCAGAAAATTGTCCCATCTCTAAGTGTGATCCTCTCGATGAGAGTAAGGATCGTGCTCACTCCTAGAGCAAGGATCCAGCGATTAACAAGTGGTATCGAGCCACACTTTCCCGTAGTCTAAACATCTCCTGTTCCACCCCCTTCCAAGCCCGGTTGAGCTCTCGCCTAGCAAGAAGAAGATCGGCTGCTCCTCCTTCCCCTTTCCTTCCCCCCTCTCCACGCAGCAGCCTCCGGAGCGCGCCATGTCCGACGTTCGGTCTCGGCGCTCGGTCGCCTCGAGCACTCGGCGTCGGCAGATGCCGAGCTCGCCGCAGCAGAAGAGCGCAGCGAGCAACGGCCGAGGCAGCTGCGGCGCGAGCGGGCGCCGGACTAGCGGCAACGGAGTTAGCGCGTAGCTTGAGTGGAGGCGGAAGCGAGGCGGCGGAAGATGCGGCACGTGCGGCGGAGGTAGAGGTTGAGACCTTGCGCGGCAGCATCAACGGCTCCATCGCCGGCGACATCACCGCCGACAGGGAGTTTGAGGAGCTGACAAGAAGAAGGCGCGGGGGCGGGCGGAGCGGTGGCAGCCCCACACCCCACGGCGGCGGCGACGGCCCAAGGGACCGCGCGCCCGCCGACGGAACCCGCCGGGCGCGGCGTGCAGCAGCGGCCGAGGCGCGCGCGGCGGCGGCGCCCGGTGGAGGTGGGCTGGCCCAACGGAGAGCGCGGCCCTTGCGGGCGCGCGACTTCTCCTCCCCGACCGGCGCCAAGGCCACCACGGTGTTCGGACGGTGGTCGTGATTTTGGTCCCGGCGGGTGGCCTACCCTCACCAAAACCAACTACATCGAGCGGGCACACGGTGATGAGGGTGAGGCTCCAGTGCGGCACATGGGAGGCGATCCAGACGGCGACGTCGACTACGACGAGGATTGGCGGGCGCTGGATGCCCTCATTGCTGCAGTTCCGCCCGAGATGCAGTTCTCGCTTTCCCAGAAGCGGACTGCCAAGGAGGCCTGGGACGCCATCGCTGCGGCACGCATTGGCAGCGACCGCGCCCGCAAGTCCACACTGCAGGCACTCCGCAAGGAGTGGGAGAACCTGGCCTTCAAGCCAGGTGAGGATGTTGATGACTTTGCCCTTCGTCTCAACACTCTTTGCGTAAGATGGTGCAAGACGGCGACGACACTGCGACGAAGAGAGAGCGTCGAGAAGCTCTTCCGTTGCGTCCCGAGAAGTACAGCAGATCGCTCGCTCAATTGAGTCTCCGCTGACCTCTCCACGATGTCGATCGAGGAGGCGTTGGTCGCCTCAAAGTCGTCGACGGTGATGAGCCACAGCCTCTCTCGGGGCCTATCACCATTGGCGGAAAGCTCCATCTCACTCGGGAGCAGTGGGAGGCCTCTCAGGGTGACGGGAGAAAGGGGGAGTCTCCTTCCCCGACAGGCGGCCGCAAGCCGCGCAAGGCGCGTCGAGGTGTCCAGCTGCGGTGGGCACGAAGACGCGCCGAGAGTGGCGCTCGCAGAGGCGCCCAGGGCGGCGCCGCCGGCAACCACAAGCCGGCACGAGACGACACCTGCCGCAACTGTGGCAAGCTTGGCCATTGGGCCAAAGACTGTCGACAGCCGAGGCGAGGCCAGGCTCACGTCGCACAGCGCGAGGAGGAGCCGGCTCTGCTCCTAGCACACGGAGCATCGAGCTAACTCCGCCGGCATCGGCCGCAACGGCTCTCCACCTCGACGAGCCGAAGGCACACGCCTTCCTCGGTGACGGCTCCAGCGACGACAAGATCGATGGCGGCTCCTCAACAGTGGTGCCACTCACCACATGACGGGTCGCAGGAGTTCTTCTCCGACTCGAACGTCAACGTACGCGGCTCCGTCAAGTTCGGCGACTCTTCGGCTGTGGACATCAGGGGCATTGGCTCCATTGTCCTTGTCGCCAAGACTGGCGAGCACCGACTCCTCACTGGAGTCTACTTCATCCCCGCGCCGAGGAACTCCATCATCGCCCTAGGCCACTGGATGGGAATGGCCGCGCATCCCGATCGAGGATGGAATCATGAGGATTTGGGATCGCCATCGTCGCCTTCTTACCAAGGTAAACAGAGGCATCAATCGTCTATACGTCCTCAATGTGCGGTGGCACAACCCGTTTGCCTCGCCGCTCGTCGGGATGACGAGGCGTGGCTGGCACGAGCGTTTCGGGCACCTCCACTTTGAGGCCCCGAGCGGCTCGGGGCCAAGGAGATGGTACGAGGCTTGCCATGCCTCGACCATGTGGAGCAGCTCTGCGACTTTTGCGTCATGACAAAGCAAAGGAGGCTCCCCTTCCCCCAGCAGGCGAGCTTCCGAGCCAAGGAGCGGCTCGAGCTCGTGCACGGGGACTTGTGTGGCCCCTATGACACCGGCCACACCGGGAGGACGGCGCTACTTCCCGCGCTTGTCGACGACCTCACCCGCTACATGTGGGTGGTGATCTTAGGCAGCAAGGGAGAGGCTGCGGACGCCATCAGGCGTTCGCAGGCCGCTGCGGAGGCAGAGCGCGGCCGCAAGCTGCGAGCCGCGCACCGACAACGGCGGCGAATTCACGGCGGCTGAATTCGCGTCGCATCTGCCGATGAGGGCATTCGGCGCCCACTACACCGCGCCGTACAGCCCGCAGCAGAACGACGTCGTCGAGCGGCGCAACCGGACGGTTGTGGGGATGGCTCGGGCTCTCCTCAGCAGAGGGATGCGGCCATCTTCCGGGGAGAGGCGGTGGTGACGGCCGTCTACATCCTCAACCGCTCTCTACCAAGGCCCTCGATGGCGGGACACCGTACGAGGCTTGGCATGGGCGCAAGCCGACGGTCTCCCACCTGCGGGTCTTCGGCTGCATCGCGTTCACCAAGGAATTTGGCCACATCGGCAAGCTCGACGACAGGAGCACCCCAGGGGTGTTCATCGACTACGCGGAGAGCTCGAAGGCCTACCGCATCCTCGACTCGAAGGCACAGCGCGTGCGCACAGCGCGCGATGTAGTGTTCGATGAAGGGCGAGGGTGGGTATGGGACAAGGCGGTGGACGATGGTTCGACCCCGACGTACGACGACTTCACCGTCGAGTACGTCCACTTCGAGAGCGTGAGTAGGCAGCTCCTCTTCACCGAGCGTGCCTACCCTGGCCCCCGAGCCTTCACCGACTTCGGCCGCGACGAGCTCTTCGCCGACACCACCACACCGGCGACCCCACGCACTCCAAGACCAACACCACTCCTCCGGGCACGCCTACTCCGACACCAGCTTGTGTTGAGCGCAGCCCGGTGGAGTTCGCTACTCCGCTCTCCCACGACGGGGAGCGCATCGACGCGTACCACGACGGCGAGCAGCTACGGTACCGTACGATGGAGGACCTTCTCGGCGATCAGCCGGTGCCGGGATTGGTGCCTCGCGATCTGGAGGCGCAGTTGCACCTTGTGTGCGACGACGGTGAGCCTCGGTCTTTCGCGGAGGCCGAGAGACACGCGGCATGGCGTGCCGCGATGCAATCGGAGATGGACGCGGTTGAGGAGAACCGTACCTGGAAGCTTGCCGACCTTCCTCGTGGTCACCGCGCGATCACCCTTAAGTGGGTGTTCAAGCTGAAGCGGGATGAAGCCGGTGCCATCGTCAAGCACAAGGCTCGCTTGGTGGCACGCGGCTTCATGCAACAGGAGGGGATCGACTTCGACGATGCATTCGCCCCCGTAGCACGGATGGAATCCGTGCGACTCCTCCTTGCGCTGGCCGCTCAGGAGGGTTGGTGCGTTCATCACATGGACGTTAAGTCGGCGTTTCTGAACGGCGACTTGAAGGAGGTGGTCTATGTGCACCAGCCGCCGGGATTTGCTATTCCCGGTAAGGAGGGCAAGGTGCTTCGCCTGCACAAGGCCCTCTACGGTCTGCGGCAGGCACCGAGGGCATGGAATGCCAAGTTGGATTCCACGCTCAAGGGGATGGGCTTCGAGCAAAGCCCGCACGAGGCGGCCATCTACCGGCGGGGCAAAGGAGGAAATGCCTTGCTGGTGGGTGTCTACGTCGACGACGTGGTGATCACCGGAACCAAGGGTGCGGAGGTGGCAGCGTTCAAGGAAGAGATGAAGGCCACTTTCCAGATGAGTGACCTGGGGCCTCTCTCCTTCTACCTGGGGATCGAGGTGCATCAGGACGACTCCGGGATCACGCTTCGACAGACCGCCTACGCCAAGCGCATCGTCGAGCTGGCTGGGCTCACCGACTGCAACCCAGCTCTCACTCCGATGGAGGAGAGGCTGAAGCTGAGTCGCGACAGCACGACGAAGGAGGTGGACGCCACGCAGTATCGGCGTCTCGTGGGGAGCCTTCGCTACCTCGCCCACACACTGCCGGACTTGGCTTTCTCCGTCGGCTACGTTAGTCGGTTCATGAAGCGACCGACAACGGAGCACCAGCAGGCTGTAAGGAGGATCATCCGTTACGTTGCAGGGACCCTCGACCATGGTCTCCACTACCCGAGGTGTCCTGGAGAGGCACACTTTGTCGGGTACAGCGACAGCGACCACGCCGGCGACATCGACACCAGCAAAAGCACGAGCGGGATTCTGTTCTTCCTCGGCAAGTGCCTTGTTAGCTGGCAGTCGGTCAAGCAGCAGGTGGTGGCCCTGTCTAGTTGTGAGGCCGAGTACATAGCGGCCTCCACTGCTATGACACAGGCCCTTTGGCTTGCTCGACTGCTTGGTGATCTCCTCGGCAGAGACACTGGAGCGGTGGAGCTCAGGGTGGATAGCAAGTCCGCTCTGGCCCTAGCGAAGAACCCCGTTTTCCACGAACGGAGTAAGCATATCCGGGTGAGGTACCACTTCATCCGAGGCTGCTTGGAGGAAGGGAGCATCAAGGCAAGCTACATCAACACCAAGGACCAGCTTGGATTTGCTCACCAAGTCCTTGGGAGGATCAAGTTCCTCGAGTTTCGCGCCAAGATCGGGATGACTCGATTTTCCACAAGACGACGCACAAGACTTAGGGGAAGAATGATGAAATGATGAAATAAGTCTTGGCATCTTTGTGGTCTTTGTGGCAGGTAGTTTGTTTGTCCTTGTTGGTCCATTAGGCATCTTGGGCTAACTTTATACTAGCATCTATAGGACAGCGCTTAGCATCCGCTTAGGACAGCATCTTTAGTGTCTTTTAGAACAGCATCTTAGACTAGCATCTTGACATATGCTTGGCTGGTTAGCAGCTATAAATATGTATCCCCAACCCCTTAGATTGGCAATCCATTGTGTAAGAAATAAACCCAGAAAATTGTCTCATCTTCAAGTGTGATCCTTTCGATGAGAGTAAGGATCGTGCTCACTCCTAGAGCAAGGATCCAGCGACTAACAGGACAGAGGTAGTAGTAGCTTGTTCGCCGGATTACTGTCATAGATTATTGCTCCACGGCTCTAAATATATGGTGTCTCAAAAAAAAAAAAACCTTCTACTGCATTGCTTAGACAACTTGTTCTGCTATTTGTTAAGTTTATTTCTAAAAGTATTTAATGTATCCCTATAATTAGTAGATAATCTATGGTAAAATCCGTTTCAAACGCTACCTAAACCTGGGTTAGCACATGCATGAATTTTGTAACAAGCTTTTTTGTGTTTTTAGATTAGCCATTTGATTTATTTCTATTCTAGACTTGTTCTGTTTAATTTCCTCCAAAGTAACACGTTGGTGCACTTGGATCCACCATCTGTGAAGAAATGCGTAAATTTATATGCATGACAGGTAGCACTTAGGGTAAATCCCAAATGCAATGCAATACATATAAAGCAACACTGTGGAAGATCTGCCACGTGCAAGATCTGAAACATGAGAGCATGTCAATCCTTTACCTTTGCTCGCGTCGGTTTATCACGGGCGACTCTGACCCTGGACCGCTCGTCGCTGGCCGGTTCTGTTGCTTGATCGAAGGTATCATCGGGACCGACTTCCCGGCCATGTATCGGTTCGTCAACGACGGTGGTCGGCTCACCGGCGCCTGATCCGAAAGGTAACGACCTATCTAAAATGCAGAGAATTACATGCCACCGCTTAGCACGCCGAGCACCATGCCCACCATTGGTAAACACAAGTAATCACACCAAACACACCGCATAAACAATTCGAAATGCGCCGCGAAAAATCATAAATCTAGGAGATCATGAATGATATTAGATTATTAGGAAGACGGGATCGACGATTGAATGCCGCTGCAGAGTGATGGAGCGAAATGGGGGGACGAATGGATTGCGGTTACCGAGGGGGAAGGGGAGCGGGTGCCGGTGCGCCGCGGGGTGGAGGACAGCTCGATGGGTGGGCCCGAGAGCTCGTACTCGTCGTCGTCGCTGCCGCTGCCGCCGTCCCCACCTCCACCCACGCCGCTGCCTCCACCCCCCGCGCCGTCGGTGGATGCCATGACCCGCGCGAGCCTCTGCGCCGCGGCCCTCGCCGCCGTATTATGCGCGCGGCCACGTCGCCCCACGGTCGACGCGGCCCCCGCACCCCCCAGCGACCCGGCCCGCGCGTGGCGGTGCACGGGCGACGCCGTCGGGGAGCCCCCACCCGGCGGCGACGTCTGCGCTGAGCCGCCGCCGCCGCTGTGGTGGTGGTGCCCGTACCCGCCGCTACCCCGCCGAGCGTACCCGCCCGCCGGGCTCGCCGGCCGCGACAAGCGATCCATTGCCGCGTCGGATCGGAGGGAACACAGCGTCGCGGGTGATCGATCCCCTCCTCGATTCGTCGCGAGAGGGAGAGAGAGACAGAGAGGTGCGGAGGAATGGGAGGTGGTGGTGGTGGTTTGTGTTTGCATCCGAAGGCGGAGGCGGAGGCGGAGGCGGGGGGACGTAACGGTCTCGAGTTACGAGGGGATTGATCTCGAGTGGCGGGGGTTGGATCTTCTGAGGTGGCTACACCTGTTCGACGTGTATGCGCCTATGATCTTTTTTTTTTCTCTTTTAGTGTCATACAGTAATAAATGCTTTTGTTTAATTAGAAATGAAAAGAACTTATTCAAAAATAAAATAAAAGATAAAAACTCTTTTTATTAATATATTGTGATACGCTTTTGATATATATTCTATTATGTATTAGCTTCTTTAAAGCTCTATTTATTAATAATATCGTGATATATTTTTTTCGTTATGTATTATCTTGTTATATTTGGTAGTGTTTAAAAAGTTGTGTCAGATAGATCACCAATATCTAAAATCCTATATACATCACTTGTGATAGGAGAGGAGTGTTGCCTATTCATTTAAAGAGAAAAAAATAAATATCTAAAATCCTAAACACACCATTTTGTGACAGGAGTGTTGCCTATTCATTTAAAGAGGAAAAAAAATAAGTGTAGCTATCTTATATCAATTAAAGAAAAGAGTTTTATAGAATCATTGGTGGATCCTATGTAGCCATCAACTAAACTAAATATTCATAATAAGTTTCTAATAATAAGAGAAATAGTGAATAAAATCTCGGCTAAATATTGTTCAGTGCATTAAAACATCATAACATATTCATAGCTATAGTGTATTTCTAAATAATTTAAATTCTTTGAAATGTAGCATACTACAATCTTAAAGAGAGTGTTGCTCGTTATACTAGCAAAATATAGCAAGTAATATGAGAGTACACAGAGATATAGATGGATATATAGTGTTAGAATTCAATGTCAGTCGATTTTCATGATTTTTGACAAAACTTAATACACTACTTGAATATATAAAATAACACCATAATTTAAATATGATCTGTTTGACCGACAAAATTATTTTTTTATCCACCATAAAAAAGGACGAAAATAAAGAGAGAGTCTCTTTGAGTCCCCTGCTACAAAAAATTAGACAGTTACAACAACTGACTATAAACTAACTATGTCAATTTTAATAATAAACTGAAAAGGGAGAGAACGTATCAGTGGGCGTCTGTTTAAACGTGGATTATACTCATGCTCGAAGGCAAGTTTGAACAATACCAGCAATTCAATGCCACGCACCGTCGCTTATGTTAGGAGAGAGAGCACATGGTATAATTAGAAAAATGATAGTTTAAAAAACAATGTATTGATTATTATGGTATAAATCAATTTTAAACAATTATTCTTGCTGAGGTGGCAATATTTGGAGTAAGTAGCGGGCCGTACTACTAGACTTGCTCTAAGTGCTTTTATGCTCTTACTATCCTCCAAGCTGTATGGATCCAAGCTGTATGGATCTCAAAGCACTTAGAGAACCAGAGAGGAAAGAGCAGTTGTATCATAATAGGGTGATGCTTTAAAAATAATCCAAATTATTATGATAGCATTTATGAACCTTCTGGTACTGACGCATTATATTGGACCAAAGACAAACTTGGCACTAGTATAGACATATTTATAATCTAGCCGAAATACACCTAACTTCCCTTCCTCTCCTAGAGATAACTTCCTCTCCTAGAGATAACTGGCCTGGCCATGCCATAACAATATTGACAGTATTAATCAAATCATACATAAACAATTTGGATCAATTTATTTGGTATTTGGCATGTCTAAGTCCAGCTATTTCTTCCATACGTATGAATAACAAATCATACAAAATTTCAAAGCACAAGTACACATCAAACTTGCCTAAAATACAATTGCATCAACGGTTTGAACTCCAAGAACAAACTATGTCATTCCTTCTGAAAACTGTGGCATCTTCATTTACTAAAAGAGAGTACTTTCTGCAAATCCAATACAACGCATGTATTTATCCTCTACGAACAACATTTAAATTTACACATGAATTATACACTTGGAATAATGGCTTCCAAATTGAACCTATACCAGCTTAAATACGTCGTTCTACACACACTATCTGCACAAGATACGACAACAGTACACAAATGATATCCTGGAACAAAATTGAGTCGTCTCTAAAAATTTACAGAAATGCTTGCACCTTCTGAACCTCAAACTCAGGTATGTTCAGCCTCAGTTACAGTGCCCAGTTGAGATCCATGGGTGCTCCGCTCCACCGGCGAACCAGGCACGAAAGGAACGAAGCCTCGGCCCCCGAACATCGGGCGCATGAATCTGTCATCAAACTTGCGCCACACGCGATGAACGGAGCGAGTCTGGATGGTGAGAAGAAGCTGAAGGTTGTTCTGAGGGGAGGGCTGGCCTACATCGAAGTCAGACCCCAGCAGGCTTCCAAGAAGTGGGTCTATGATTGACTGGCTTGAGAGATCAGCTGCTATGTCAGGCCTTGGTGGGATGAGGAGATTGAGGAGAGGCTTGGTAAGAAAACCAAAAACCTGAAACAAATATTGATGGTGTATATATTAGCAAAGTGATAATAATTTGACTACTTTCTTTGTTCACGATGGAAACAGAAATGTATGATATCACTTCTTTTCTAGATTAAACAGGATCATATGCATTGACAATCCCTGTATGGATGCATTGTTCATGGATATTTCACTTAATCTGTAAGCGTCATATAAAGAAATGATAAATACTGCATTAGGTTTGTATACGCTCATATAATCACATGTCACCTATTGACTTGGCTGAACAAAATATAGCACACACAAACAAAAGTGCACAAATCTATCAACAGATTGCTAGAGATACACCCGCTGAGCAGAAAATAACCATCCAAGATAATAACGGGGAGAAAGCATATCATCCTTACCATTGTGCTGAACAGAACAACAATGACTGTGCTGGTGATCATGATGGCATTTATTCGCAATTCAGTATGACCAGATGCGGTGAACTGCAAAGGTTTATGAGAACGTTACACATCAGAACAAGTTTTTAGTAAATTAATGTGGTAGTGGTTCCAAATCACTTTGAGAGACAGGTTTTTAGTTTATATGAGTAACCATCAAACATCACCTTGTGATAGGCAAGTGCTATTGATACTGCTCCTCTCATGAGACCTGCCCACCATATGATTACCTAGAGAATAATCCCATCGCAGTTAGCTGTTTAGCTCCCTCTGTTTTCAGGAGGGAAACAAAGTGATAAAACAACATAAGCATAAAAAAGGTCAATACTAACTTGCTGCTTGAAGGAGATCTTTGGGCGCGTCTCCTTTTTACTTAGATTGGATAAGAAAGACAAAGGGAATACAAATGCTGCTCTTCCAACCATAACCAAGCCCAATATAGTTGCACTTAAAGCAATTGGTTTTTTAGGACTGCATCATAAGGGAAACAGATTTAAATTAGTTATTATGTTCATAAAAAAAACATGGGGAAGACATGCAAGGCACTTGCTGTTGTGTGAGCCTGTGTTCAACAGTGTGCACCATGCCAAACAACAACTAATAGAATTATAAAAGCTTGAGATGTTCTTTGCAGACTTCTCCAAACTGAAAAAAAGGGTGCTGACTTTCTCTCATCAACAACAGATCACCTCACATAGAATACTTTTGTCGGCTGACAGAACCATCAGTCTAAGCAGAAGCTAAGCAAATTACAGCATCCCTAGTGATGGAAAAATTGAACCATAGAGGCAATTGTTCAAGGCATTACCACCGGGGACTTGAACCAGGAGTCAGACAAAAAAGCAAACCTAGTTCTTTTGTTTGAATCAAAGCAAAACAAAGATACTTGGTTGTGGGTTCCAACATATGGAAGGAGCAGGTGAGGTCCTTGGCAGATAAGAGAGAATGGATGAGAAAAAACGATCATTTGTTTTTATTCTGGCCGTGGATCCCACCAATGAATAACACACTACACCAGTGGATGCAAACTGAACCATCAGATAATGTATAAATATCAGCAGAAACTTTATGAATTATTCATGGACAAGAACACACCTGCTGCTAGCTAATTTCCATTTTTCAATGTCCAGTGCATCCATCCCAACATAGAGAAATAGAAAAATTTCAGCAATGAAAGATAAAGTAGCAAAAGTGTGCCTGTAAAATGAATGAAGAATATCAGGAAGCCATATAAATAAATATTTTCATCTAAAAGAAACCACAAGGGTTGCCAGTAAAACTGATTATCAGACTGTACATACTTGGTAGTAATCCTAGAGCTTTCTGTCACATTATGCCAAGTGTAATGCGACATTACTATTCCAGAGAAGAATACAGTCAGAATGCCACTCAGATCTAGCAGCTGAAATATATATATGAAAGGATCAGAAAAATATCAATATCATGTATTTTGGAAGATGCTGGTGAAAAGTGAGAGAAAAAAATCGCAGGCTGCCAAAAGAAGTACAAGAGTAAAACATAAACAAATTATGTACTCTTAGTATCACATGGATATAACATGATAATTGATAAATCTCCAAAACAATTTGACTTCAGAGAGTTGCTTATTTTGAAGTTTCTTATAGTTTATAGGCACTCACCATCGACAGCATATATGAAAGGTACGCCATGAGTATCATGATAGCGACTTCTCTGTCAGTTGAGTGTCTGCATAACACCACAAGCTTGCCACAATGATTTTCATATCTACATAAAAAATAAACTACTATGTGGCATGACGAAATCACATAGGAGCAGACCTGGCAAAACATAGTTTCTTTATGATATAGGCACTAAGCAACCCAGCCTGCCAAAGTGAGTACCAGTAATTAGTCCAAAAAGGCATGGTCAAATGAATCATCAGGAAAGAAGGTAGTAAGGAAAGAAAAAGAAAGATCAGTGGAGGTTGTCAAAAACAAAGAGACTTACAGCTACTCCAAGAAGGGTACTGGTGAAGAATAGGTAGAGAAAATTTCCTATGAACGCTAGTAGAACAAGGCTATCAAAATTAGCAATATCAATGTCTTCAATTGCATTAAAGAGCACAACAGATGTAGCATCATTGACAACCCCTTCACCAAAAACCAGACTATAGAGTAGGGGTGTTTCGTCTTGGTTAAGCACCTGCAAGTAACAAAATTGCATATTTAATGGCGTGCTGTTTCATTTTACAAGACACTAACGGCAGGCCATTAAATGGAAAACCTGTAAGGTGCAAACAGAATCTGTTGCTGAGAAGATAGCCCCAATTGCTGCATATATGGATTAAACAAAAAGATAAACAGCCAGCAGAATGATGATGTATTCAATGGTACCAAAGTCCAACCAGTTGCTTCATAATTTTGAAGTGTAGAAAGTTCAAGAATAAAGTATCTAACCAAGATAGTCCCCAAGCTGGAGTGGACCAACATCAAGTTTTTTGAACAATGTCATGGCACCTGATATGTCCATTAGAAAAAAGAAAATCTTAGTGGCCAGAGCAACATATCAAAGTTTGAGGATGCAAGGTTTGAGACTTTGAACAAATCATGTTTGTACCATTGAGTAATGAATACAATACAGCAATCAACCGTGCATCTAACATACATACTTTTACATCCAGCTCCACAACTGAAAAAAATATCCAGCTGGCTTCTTCGTACTGCATTGTGGATGTTTCATGCATCATGTAACCCTGCCATAGCCACTTCATATAGAAGCGATTGGCTCATTACTGATTCTTTTACTCTCTTAACCAGTGTTTAATTTATCTTAATCTCAAAGAAATCAGTCACACATACTTGAAAGTTGAAATGACGATATTTGGTTCCAGATGTTAAACACCAAGATTTTTGTATTTTTGGTGTTAGTGTTCATATAGTTGGTTATCTTGTGATCTAATGTGGAACCAAAGTAAGATGATGTAAGCTGAGCAAAGAATTCAGCAACTTACCTAGAGAGATTATCACAAAGGATATCAATGTCCCCACAGCACCAAATAAAATAATTGTCATAAAATTGCGGAAGAATTGTTTTTTCTTTACTTGAAACCTGATGATTGTAAACAAAGATGCATTTCAGTTAAAAGTTTCACTTATATAAAATGTAACTTCAGGCTATCACTTTGATGTTAGGGTCAAATGTTTTAGCGAGTACTGAAAATACATGTATTTCTGCACAAAAATATAATGCTGGACCCTTATAATGTTATTAACTAATCCAAACAAATACACAGGAAATTCACATTATCAATTCAGTTACTGCAGTAATGCATGCAATTTCCTAGGTTCGAAACAGGGGCAGAGTAAGGGTGCTGATTCTCTGTAAAGACTAGCACAGTCAGGAAAAATAATTAAATGACTCACAAGCTTACTCACGTTCAGTAAGAATGTAGGAATGATTAGACATACTTGGATCCAATCATCACCAAGTCCTCTAATTGTAAAAGGGCTTCATATACTACTGTGATACAATCTCTTTAAGTCCGTATTTTCAGGGGGAAAACAATTGTTTGGGACAGGCATGATAGTTTAATTCATTTTTCAGTATAATTTCATGGGATGTGGGCAGTTGACTATTTTATACATCCAGTTCAATAAGTGTACCTTCACATTCACAAATCACATGGGTTTTGAGGAAGTCTTGAAAAACATGGGTTTGATAAATTCAGAGAAATGTAAACAACATTTTATATAGAATGGAAATCATAATATCATCACATGTATACTTCAGATTAAATTAGCCAAAATTAAAACTCCGTTGCAGTTCATTTTGTGAATTTCTCATGAATTTCTCAAGTGAGTCCTGTTGCAATTCATTTTGTGCTCAAGATTAAATTAGCCAAAACCAAAACTAAGACAAGGCACCTTCTTTTCTTTTACAGAAGAACAACAAAATAAACTCCGTTTCGATTGGGAGCTAACTAGAAAAACTATAGGTACACAGAAAGCTCACCCAGCATTAAAGATGATCGGTGGAAGCAAATAGATGAAGAAGAGGTCCTCACTGAACACAAGAATGTGTGAATTCTTCCCACCACTGACGAGCAGAATCACACCTCCAGTGAGCAGCCCCTGCAAGCGCCAACCCACAGAACAAAACTCAAAACCACTCCCATGTAAGGCAAAACCACAAACACCTGGAGTGCAAGGCCAGGGAGTCCTCCTCTCACCATGACAAGCGCGGTGATGGATTCATTGACCCACCGGTTCCCTTCCAGCAGGTGCCCGATCACAATGCAGCTGCACAGCAGCGCCACGAAGATGTTGATCGCGACGATCGAGTCGTAGTCCGACACCGACAGCCCGCCGGATTTGAGAACGAGAGCTCCCAAATCCAGCCCCATTTCGACCGCCACCTCAGTGGATCCTCCTCAGATCACCTGGCAGCATGGAATCGAACAATTTTCAATGTTAAAAATTGGATCATTTGCTCAGTGCAAGCAAGCAGAAAGCTGCTCAAGTAGCTCTCTCTCACAGGGAGATATCGATCTCCATGATTGCATGAACAGTGTAGCTGTCAACAAATTCAGACAAACCGCAAAGCAACGGCAACTAATCCCGGCTTAATCATCCGCAACTCATACCAAGATACCACTGAGCAGCAGGAGGATGAGAATGAGCCCAGCTACATATTCTCACTGAATTTCTCAATTTCGACTCCAAATCCGACCAAGAAACCATCACGCGCCACCTCTCCTCCTCTCAAGAAAAGGATGTGAACAAAAAAAAAAAGAAAAAATCGAAATTCCGCACGCACCTGCCGGACGCCGCTCCAGATTCAGCGAGATGGCCACCCTGATCTGAACTCTGAAGCGGAGGGAGGATGGAATCAGCAACAAAAAAAAAATCTGGATTCAGAGAGAGACGTGGTGGTGGACTGGTGGTCGTGGCCGTGGTGTCCATCTGGCCATGATGCCATGAGAAAAACAGAGGGGAAATAATTAACAAATCGCGCCACCTGTCAAACGGTCAAACGGGTCCCACCCTGCAGAGGCAGGAGGAGCCCATCTGGATGACAGGTGGGGCCATGCGCTAGGTTGCCCCACATGTCAGTGAGTTTTGCTGGTCGGGCTTCTGTGGATTTGGGCTCTGGGTTAACCTGTGAGGAGGGGTGGGGTGAGGGTGAGGCCGACGTGGCACGGGTGTGTGGGGCCCACTTGGGGATGGAGACCAAATATGGTCTTGGGAAGCAATGATTGGATCGTTTGGATGACGATGATTCATGAATGTCGCCCTGTCGAAGAGGCAAGATGAAATGAAAAGAGAAGGTATCGTGTGTGTTCGTTCACCACTCCTTATTTAAAGACAAAAACAAAAAAACATACTACCAGTTCAAAAAAAGACAAAAACAGAATATACGGGTAATTTTTTAGGCAGCGGTGTATTTTTTAAAATTACTTTTTACATAGGATTTTCTTTCGAAATACAACATATCTACGTTTTATACCTGTAATAGCTAATATTCAATTAATTGTCATAATATTGTTGTGTTATATCTTTTTTCTATAGAAGTTTGGACCATTTGGCTAACCTGAACTAATTGGATGTTGAAAACTAAATTACTTTCAGATGTTCTACATTTACATCATGAAGTTGTTTCCTTTTTCAATAATGGAGACGTTTGATCTGCTTTTAAAGGAATCATTGCTTGTCAATATTCATGAGATGCGAGAATCAAGCCTCACCTGATGATCAAGAAGATTGATGACCATGGAGCTCATATTTTCAACTAGCTCTATAGAAATCGCATTGCAGGCTACTATTTGTTTTGTCGTCATGAGGTGCGTCACGATGTTTTGCGCTCTAAAAATTTAAAATAGGCTCATTCTTGTTTAATCTGGTTTATTCTCCGCTATGTCAGCAATTATCCTTGTGTTCTAGTAATGTTGTTGATGGTTACACTAAAAACCCCAAATCTACCTATATTATACTCTGCTTTTAGTAAAACTAGGTAAAAAACTGTTATCTAAAAGTTATTTTAATTAATTATGTAATAATTGCTCGTCTTGCCTCATGTATCGTCGAAAAAACACCCAACCCTTGATTTCAAACGAGGCCTGATCTCGCTTAAACCTTAAAATAATGTTTTGAGCCAATATTGAGCCATCGTAATCTATTTTCAATTTTAGCATATTTTTCCAAAATAACTATATAAATACAAAATCGTGAAGAACATGCATATTTTTTAAAATTATGTTTCAAAAAATATAATCATATACTTCGTATGGCTAAGCTACAGTTAATAGAGAGATGAGTAGGACCCACGTGTCATAGACACCTACAGGATTGTGTTGACACCGAAATGAAATTCTTGGCTGTAGATGAGCCAGTAGGCCCCACCACTGAGGCGAGCCACCAGCGGATGCGCGCCACGTGTCCGCTACAGGGATGGGCAGCGCCACCAGAGAAGGCCGCATCCGCCATCCTCCATCGATTCATCTCCTTCCTTGCTTCAGATTCCTCTCTCTCTCTCTCTCTCTTCCCGTCTTGTGCAGAGACGGAGGCAGGCCAGGCCGGCGAGCAGGTTCGAGTTCTTTCCCCTCCTCCGATTGACCCAACCAACTGTAAGACTGGGAGATTCTGCAAAAGTTGGTGTCTTTATTATTTTTTTCTGAAATAGAATTACCAAGTTGTTTTCTTGTTGAGCTTTGGCTGTAATTTGTCAGTCGAGAGCCTCTGCATGTTGCAAAAGATGGTGTTTTTGGTGCTGTTCTGATCATGTTAGATGTGGACTTGTGGAGGATGGATCAAATATTTTGTTGTTACTCGCTTTGAAATTTCTCGAGCACTCGTGTTGTTGCATATGGTTGTTATTGTGCATCTTGAGCAACTCACGCATGGATAGATCATACCTGCCATTTCTGTCGGTCGGACTGTCCTCCTGTTTACTTTGGAATTCTTCTTCTTTAGAGTTTCGAATCAACTGGTTACTGCAAGTATTTTTGCGTGTGATTCTGGACTGCAAACTGATCTAGGTTCGATATTCAGCTGTCACACTAATAAATGTGGGTGTATTAGAGATTTAGGGCCGGGCAACTGATGTTTCACCATTTAGACAATCAGTTAAGCATTCCCAATTGTCATAGCTGCATGCTGTCAAATTTGAGATAACTGCTGAAGGTTACAGAAGGCCTAGAATTCTACATCTGCATTCAGAAACTAGTTGTGATTCTGACAAAACAATGCACAGCAATTATTTAGAAAGGAACTGTTGCTTGCTAACAGCAAACAACTATTATTAATATTTTATTGATCTGATAAGGAATGAAGTTCCACAGTAATTGTGACGCGATGTATTTAGTAGTGGAGTCACGTCAAACTTATGTCGATGTTAGATCAGGAAATGCATTTCCACATACTTCATTTGATCGTTTTCCTGAAGATGCAACTAATTTCCAAATTTCACATCAGGTACTAAAGATTATATCTTCAAACTGGCTAGGAAGCTTACTTAATGAAGGCATAATTGGGATTGATTTTAGTGACCAAACCCAAGCCAAAATACAGCCTGTGAACATATGGCTACCCGTATTCCTGGTACTGTAGCAGCTAGCGGGGTGTGCTATAATGATCAATACAGAATGCCATGTAAGCTGAAAGGAATTCATTGCATGGCACTGAATTCTATACCACAAAAAATGAAGGGAAGGAAGTGCATGAATGGATATCAGTCAGCATTCAGGTTTTGTGTAAATGAGAAAAATGGACAAACCACTGGGCAGTCAAATGGTTCCTTGATCCGACAAGGCCAGGATGTGCGGTCTTATGGTTCTCGTAACAGCAGTGAAACTAAAGAGTGCAGTCTTGAAGATGGCACTGATTCATACAGGTAATTTTTGTACTACGTCTACAGGCTAATGAGCCTACTTTTTCCCCAGATGACCAACGTTCATTAAATTGTGTATCTGGAGTTCTGGACATGCAAATTCATTGGCATCCTAATTCCTATGTTTTTACTGTCGTTAAATGACTTGTCCTATGTACAAAGCTGAACATAATCATTTTTAAGATGGACATAACCCATTCAAGAAAATTTTAATTTTGTCTTAACGGTTGACATAGACTGTTTGTCTTTTTAAATTTCAAATTCTAAATCTATTGTTGCAGGAATTTTGAAGAACATTCAAGAGGAACTTCTCAATTTTCAGATAATCAAGTTGCAGAAAAGAAAAAAACAATCAAATCTACTCAAGGGTTGGCTGAAGCGTGCAAATTTGTATACAACGATGCAAAATTTGTGAATGAAAGGGCTCAAAATGACATTCTCTTGCTTTCACGGTACTCCTTTCACAATAATCTAAAAAAATGTATCCCTTAGTAAAAACAATATATTTGTACATAGCAAAATTCTTGTCATTATTCTTACCTGTTACCTCCTTTCTAATCCTAGTGGTATTACAAGGCTGAACAAACGTGCGTGCCAGGATGTTGCTGTTTTAGGGTCAGGATTTCTCAAACTTGATGGTACATGATTTCCCATTTAGCTAACAAGTTCTAATTTCTTTTGGTATGATTTCCATTTAAAGCTATTTTTTTCCTGAAAGCTCGTGCAAGGAAGGACACTCAAAAGATTGACCACAGTGTAAAGGAAAGGGCAGCACGGCTTACTCACTTTGCGAGAGTATGAGTTTTTAATGTGTTCTACGGATAATTGCGCGTGCTTTACTGTTGGTTCCTTTCTACTTCTATCTACTTTAGCCTGTGACCTCTGATGCATATTCAGATATTAAAGGAGCAGGCTCAGTCAGACTTGAAGAAAGCAGCAGATCAGCATTGGAGCGATGGTGCTTTAGAGGTCTGTGCTAGTACTATGTCCTTCACTTCATTTTGCTGGAACTATTTGAAAATGCTAAGCAATATATGGCTGCCAAATGTTTCTGGAGTACCGATGTTGTTTTATTGCCCATGTTAGCCTTCTTTGCGTGTGTTACTACCGAATTAATGGAACTATGCTTATATAATACACTATTAATTTGGTACACAGGCAGATCTGCGACGAGCTGACTTGGTTGTTAGACGACGTGCCATGGAAGATGCTTTCATGGCCTTAAAGGTAGCCCAACTTGTTCTTGCAGCTCTATTGTCTTTAAATGCAGTAAGTTGGTTTAGTTTTCATTACAAGCTAAGATATGTAAGATTTTTAGGATGAACAAAAAACATAATCAGTTGTTTTCATTTATGAAAGCAAGATGTATAACTCAAAGTCAAATCACCCATGCATCATACTCCAACAAATTTTGTTTGTGTTATGAGCCTGCTGTCATGACCGGTTTGCTGTTATGCTTTACATTAATAGCTAAGGTTAATTTTATTGTCTTAGCAGAAAATAAATAATCATATATCTAGACATGAATAACTAGACTCAGACTTAAATCATACTCTATCTACACCTTACCACATGGACAATTTTTGGCGTTTGTTGCTGCACAAAAAGATATGAGGCGTTTTAATCAATTTGACCCTTCCCAATTCTGAGTGTTTCTCATACAACAATTTGATTATTAAATATTACTCTTGTATGTAATTCTGTAATATTTAGTGCAGTTTGTTCGGGATATCCATGACATGATGGCAAACAAATTACAAGAGCAGTAAGTTTGTAATTTCAAGTGTTCATTTCTTAGAGAAAATCAATGTTTAATTAAGGAGCATGTAATTTTACTTTGCTGGTTCTTATTCATTGTTAGAACAGACTGATTTGAACTAAAAAAAATACTTTAGGTTTACAAGGGATGGTTCATCTTCTCCTGCTAATTCAACAAGTTTTATCACTCTTGAGAAAAATGGAAATACCTTCGAGCTATTTCCTCGGGAAGTTTCAACGGACCAGATTACTGCCATAGAGGTTATATCTAGATTAACTTATTTAGCAGCAAACTCTCATCATGTGGCTAATTTTTAGTTAAATTTGTTATTCGTAGCAAGCATACTGGAGCATGGCATCTGCCTTGTCTGAGGCTGATGGTATTGACTACACAGATCCTGAGGAGGTGAAACATTTTTAACCCACCTTATCAAGATGAATCATCCTATGTCCATCATCTAAACCTTCTCTTTTCTGTTTCTGAAGCTTGAGTTGTTAGTAGCAACTCTCATTGACCTGGATGCCATGGATGGGAAAAAGAGTGTTTCCTTGCTTGCTGAATGTTCTAGCTCTCCAGATGTTAATACCAGGTATATCTCAGCATTATTGAGTACAGTTACCCTGCAATGTCTGCTTCTTCTTTGTTGTTATCAAGATCAAATCTATTTTCAAGTACAGTTACCCCGAGGGGCTAATTTGCAAGGAGAATATACAGAAAATGGGATAATGTTGATATAAAGCATGCAGATTTGATATGTCCTGTCTCTATACATCATGGCTATATGCCAAAACGGCTTATTAGTGACAAAAATAATGTGGGAAAAATTTTTATATGTGTGTCCTTAGTGACTTAAAAGTCAATTCTGAAAAAGAAACTACATTGAAAATATCCTAGAATTAACTCCAAAAATTAAGTTTTAAAATTTAAATTTGGAGCGGCTGATTCATTGTAGGGCAAGCGATGAGGCTCTTTGTTATATTTCTAAACTACATTGCATTCGTACTGACCATTATTATGATGTATACCCCTTGTAGGAAAGCTTTAGCTAATGCATTGGCTGCAGCTCCATCCATGTGGATTCTTGGGAATGCTGGGATGGGCGCATTACAGGTGAACATAAATCTCTCCTATAAGTACCTTCTTATCAGATTTTTGTATGAGTAATTTCTAAGCCTCCCAGAGCCAGGAATCATACATGCCCCCAAAGTCAAATTTGATCTTCATATTCATTTCTAACCATCAAGTTCCAAGCTGTACAAACTGAAGCTCATTTCTCCCTTGTGATCAATTATCTAAAAAAAAAGGCTACAATCCATACAAACTGTAGCCTGTTTCTGCATAATGATCTGTTATTGTTGAACGAACTTGCTACTACTTACTACTACATGCACTAGTTCCTTTGAAGTTACTCCTACTTGGGTTGATGTTTCATCAATCTTGTTCTTTCAATTGCAGAGATTGGCTCAAGATTCCAATTATGCTGTGGCCAGGGCTGCGGCAAGAGCCATCGATGAACTCACAAAGCAATGGGAGCTTGAAGAAGGTGACAGCCTGAGATTTGTACTGAATCAAAATCTGGTTTCTGAAGAGAGAGCCGATGACAGTGCAGCAGCAGATGACACCAGGTGATCAGGTGTAAATAAGATGGAAAACAAAATCCACTAGGATTAATATAAACTTAATACAAACATCATGGTTCCAGAGCATATATGGATAAGATGAATGTCTATCTCTCCCCGTTTCAGAGCATAATGTGTTGCTCGGTGACAACCAGATTCACCAGAATGGCAGAATGCATGTAACTGACACATCTTCTTCAGTGCTAGAAAAAAAAAAGGAAATGTTGTAAAGATAAGTGTATTCCTTGAGATATAATCAATAGTTGAGGCAAAAGAGCATGGTTGAAGAAATTATGTTCTGTTATCTTGGGAAATGGATAACCGTACACGGTCCTGAGTTTTTTTTAAAAAAATATTTTACGATCCTAAACTTTCACTCGCATGAAATTGGTAAACCCTAAACTTTAATTAAGTGGTGTACTTTTTAAAAGAATATATGACATTGTTAACTTTTATACACGACGTTTCGATAATTTGTTGTATCTATCCATCATCCTTCGGCACTTTAGAACAGGGCAGCAGCTGATTGTTGTGGATTCCGTCCAAAGCTCCGTGATATCAGTAGAGTAATATACCATTATCTTGTTTGAAATCGGTAGAGCCAACAAAAGCTTTCATCAGCAGATTAATTTGGCGTGTCATCATCAATTCACTCAAATGTCCAGGCACCTACTCCGAAAGCTTCTTGCCGATTAAATTAAACAGAAATATAATGGAGTTGCTAATGCCTAAATTATATAAATGTCAGCATGTACAACGAGGCAGAATTCACAAAAACTCTCTCTCATACACACACAGAGATCAGAAAGAGTGAGATCCGAGAGGGGCGCAACCTATCTATTTACTGACCGACCTTAGAGTCATGAAAGGACCCTTGGAGCAACATGACAAACATAGACGAAGATTCCTTTGACAGGAACTGAAGAAATCACCGGCGAGAAATGTAAGATCAATTGGACAAGAACGTGCTTACCACTTTGTCAGGGCGGACTGGGAATACTAGACCTTGAAAAATTTACAAGATCATTGTGGCTACGCTGGTTATGGCATGAGTGAAAGGACCCGACAAAACCGTGGGTTGGGTTGGAAACACCCTGTGATGAAATGGATAAGGCACTCTTCGCCGCTTCAACGAGAATAATGGTCGGTGATGATAATACAATCCGCTTCTGGGAGTCCACCTAGTTAGATGGGCAAAGACCGAGAGATCTTATGCGCCTTGTCTATAACATATCCAGGAAGAAAGGTAAATCTCTGCGGGAAGCGAAGGAGGATGATGCCTGGTTAAATGACCTCAACATCAATGCAAGGACCAACTGGTCAGTGAGTCTCATTGACCAATTAGTTGCCCTTTGGGCAACTGTCTGAAGAGTGCAGCTGGCAGATGAGGAGACAGATCAGATTGCTTGGAAATTTTCTAACCACAGCTGCTACACGACCTCTTCGGCCTACAAAGCGCAATGATGCGGCATGCCAAGCACAAATTACAAGAGCCTCATTTGGAATTCATGGGCTCCCGAAAAATGCAAGCTCCACGCGTGGCTAATCATCCAAAATAGAGTTTGGACCTCCGATCGTCCGGCGGCTGGGGATGGAGAAATAACGGCCTTTGCCCACTATGTCGCAGTTCTCCTGAGACAGCATTACACTTTGTAGCTACCCACAGATACTCCTCTAGGATCTGAAGCCTTGTTGCCAACTGGGTTAGGTTCCAGCAACTACATCCCACAGAGTGGAGAGATGTGCAATCAGTACACCAATGGTGAGAAAATATAGCAAACACCCTGGGCGTCCCTGAAAAGGGACTTCAGTCTCTTATCCTACTAGTTGAGTGGGAATTAAGTAAGGAGAGAAACCGGCGAATTTTTGACCATAAAGAAGCGACCACGGGATACCTGCTGACGACAATCAAGGAAGAGGCAAAACTATGGGGCCTGGCAGGAGGCACTTGCGCGAGCTGACATCTCACTATGTATAATCTCCTCTGTATAGTTTTTTTGCCTTTTGTTTCCTATCCCTAAGGGTGTATTTATTCCTTCTTTATGCAATAAAAAGGCACAAATCATATCATTTTCCCTTAAAAAAGATCGGAGAGGGGCGTGAAAGTGTACGAAGTGATGGCGTCGTCGTACGTGGCGATGGTGCTGGTCTGCCTAGAGGAGGCCGGCGCCGGCTATGACCTTGTCTCCGTCGACATGGCAGCGCGCGAGCACAAGTCCTAGCACCACCTCGTCCGGAATGTACGCCAACTCAACTCACCCGCTCTCTTACAGAATTGCGTGCTAGAAACCTTTTCATCTCTATCAAACCAATTAATCAATCAATTCAAATTTGGTTGTATTTCGTTCAAATTTACGTGTTTCTTGCAGTCGTTTGGCAAGATCCCTACCTTTGAGGACGGCGAAATCACTCCCTTTGGTATGAAAAACACCTCGTCGGGAAGGTCAATTTACAATGCAAGTGCATGTGCACCTACACTGCCTGTTGTGGGGTGAGGCTTCTCTAACGTACGGACATGTTCCACTTACGTGTAGGCCCAAGGTGACCCCCACCTGTCAATAACTTACGTCTCTTTGCTTTATGTCAAAGGAGTTGCATCCTTTATTGTAAGATTTGCTTTGAGATTCATTCGTATGACATAGATTTCAATAATCATAGTATTATATTCTTCATTTTGTTATAGCATGAATCGCAACAAAAGCATTCAATCGCTCAGCATGTAAGTGTGCATGCACTTTGTGTTATAAAAACTGTTTCCCTCGCCTCACCTCAAATTACTGTGATATCTCAATCACTTTTATATTGAAGATGAGTAATGGATATTATTTTTTATTATCGGAGTCACGTGTAATTCACCGTTATGTGCTCCACAAGTACAATAGGACAGATCTTTTAAGGGAAGGAAATCTGAGGAGTCGGCAACGGTGGATGTGTGGATAGAGGTAGAGGCGCACCACTATGACCCCGTCATCTCCCACATCGTCCAGTAGTGCATCATCAAGTCGATGATCGGTGGCGGCGTCCATGACTAGGCTGTCGTTGATGAGAACGTCGAGAAGCTCAGGAAGGTACTGGAGATGTATGAGCAGAGGTTATCATAGTCGAAGTACCTCACCAGAGATTTCATCAGCGTCGCCAACCTGAACCACTTCCCCTACACCTATTATCTCATGACCACCGAGTATGCCACATTGGTGGAGTCGTGCACGAACGTCAAAGTATGGTGGGAGCATCTGCTCGCGAGGCCGTCGGTAAGGAAGGTGGCCACTCTCTTTCCCATTATGACATCAGCCTGAAGAAGCTCCACCTCTCTATGTTAATGACAATGACAGTTGTGGCCCACTGTGTTGTCATCTTAGGTTATGGTAGGACCCACTCAAATACTATTTCATCCCAAAATGTATGACGTTGTTAACTTTCATATAGTTGTCATTTCGTCTCATTCAAAAATTTAGTATAAATATGTAAAAATATAAGTTAAGATTATAATTTTTTATGATACAACAAGTCACAACAAAATAAATAATATTTATATAATTTTTTAATAAGATAAATGGTTTAATATTATATAAAAATCAATGACGTCATATATTTTAATATAGAGGGAGTAGAAATTTATGCATCATTGCGTGTCTAATACCAATAGAAGAATAAAGCAGAGGAGTTACCATTGTACACTGTATATGGCATTGACAACAGTGGCGGGCCCAGGGCCCGGCGACCCTGGGTCTCTGCCCAGGCTCGACGGCAACGTCCATTAAACAGGCCTAACAAATTTTGCAGGGTTGATGAGCCTAGTTTGTATCTTGTTTCAGACATGACAGTGAGCAGTAAAATTTGGTTCGACAGACATAACAAGACATGACAAGGAGCGTAAATTTTGGTTCGACAGACATAACAGACAATTAATTTTAATTTTTTTATCATAAACTATTTTTCAATCTAATTTGTTAATACTTCATTCGATTCATATTAAAAGATGCTTTGATTTTTTCCAAGTCAAAATATTTTTTAAGTCAAATTTTATAAGTTTGACTAAATAATTTATAGAGAAATACAGAATCTTTATAACACTGGTTATAGATCTTTATTACACTGGTTAGGATCCCTTAACCTAGTTTCTTTCTTTTGCCCTAGTTTGTTTCTTCTGCCCATGCGTGTGATGTGGGTTACTATTGTTCATCGATACGAGTTGCTGTTCCTCGTCTGCTTATTAATCTTCTCGGTCACAGACACCTGTGGATTCGCCCAGGCTACTAAAAATCTCTGGATCCACCACTGATTGACCATGTACATCACACCTTCTATTTTTGATCAAATAGCAGTATGTCTGCCGTTGTTCATGTCAATATGTCATTATGGAAATTTGTTGGGATCATGTCCTAATTACTGGATGCTGTGGAAGAAACTAGAAACAGAGGCAGTGCGAGGTAGAATCACAAGTAGAACACCTGCTTGCTGAGCCGGACACTTGTTTGGACACTACCAGTTTCATGCAAATTCATGCATATATACAAATATATTTACACCTCATGCATTTTACGCATGTAAAATTATTTCCAAAGTAGCAGCAATCAAGAGAAACAAAGCAAAAAATAAAGCAATAAAGATGAAGGCTTCCTCGTTGGCCGTTGCCGTCGCTGTGCTCGTCATCGCGGCGTGCTTCGGGTGCGCGCCGGTGGCGGAGGCGACGATCGAGAGCACGTGCGGCGCGGCGGCGAAGGGCGACCGGCGCGTGGACGTCCCGTTCTGCGCGCGGCAGTTCGCGTCGTACCACGGCGCGGCGGAGGCGGACGCGTGGGGGCTCTCCAAGATCGCGGCGCTCATCGGCGTCAACCTCGCCGACGACGCCGTGTACGACATCGGCTCCGGCAAGATCCGCCCTTCCCCCGGCGGCGGCGCCAAGGGGAAGAAGGCCATGGACGCGTGCGCCAAGGCGTACGACGCCGTCGGGCTTGCCTTCGCGGAGGCCTCCGACGAGCTGGGCGCGCGCCGGTACGCGGCGGCGAGGCAAGAGATGGCGCGCGTGGCGGCGCTCGTGCAGCGGTGCGACGGCGGCCTCGCCAGGGCCGGCGGCAGGTCGCCGCTGCCCAGGTACAGCGCCGACTGCCAGCAGATGGCCATCATCGGCATCGCCATTACCGACCTCCTCAAGTGACACGCCGCGTCGAACACCTTTGGTGGTGGCTTGGTTCTTGGCTGCTTACCTACAAGTGAAGGAATTCTGTCTCTGTAGTTTAAAATCCAATAAAGAAAGACAATTCATTGGGTGTTTGTTTGGTTTAGGTAGTTGATTTTCGTTGTGTTAGATTATATTTGGTCGAGTGATATAAATATTTTTGTGGGTTGAAGAACAACATCGAAAAACGTGGGATGCTATGTTCTTAGGATGGGAACAAATGATTCGGAATGAAGAACGCAGCATGATTCCACGGTCTTCGTGACTTAGATTTTGTGATGTTGTATTTGAAAAATCATGTTCTTTGCCCACTTCTTTTAACCAAATTTTGGCCAAGACCATAGATACCACGTTACTGCCAAATAACAAACTTATTGTGTATTTAAAATTTAAAAACCACACCATTATCAATGGGAAGCTTCATTGCGTTGTAATCCAAATGAACATTCATATTTCGTTCTCACCATGTAATTAATTCTAGTCCAATACGATTTTGCTCCGACGAATTGTAGGATCAAGCTAATGACGAATGAACACTGGAGAATTTCAGATGAACCCTCGATAAATCAATAAATACGAATAAAATTTACTCAGGTTATGTCAAACCGTATAGTTCAACATATGGATAAAGTTTCGCGATAAATTGAAGACGAGATCATAGCATTTCATATTCTTATCGGACTAAAAATAATTTCAGAATAAAAAAATAGATCTTTGTTCCAAATTCATATGTGCAAATTAGAAGGGGATAAAACTTCCATGATATATTCATATCACTGCCAAACAGTGCACTGCCCATTGTGGCACCTGATTATTAATTACGTCAAGATTCGTGCAGCACGTACGGCTGGATCAGCAGCCCATGCCGGCGTCCAGGGACGCGTCCATCTCGCCGTCGGCAAACATGTCGGCGAGCACCATCCCTGCGACTGCGCCGCCGACAACCCCGACGCCGAGCCCCGCCCCCATCCCCGTCCCTCCGCCTTGACTCGCCGCCGCCGCCGCCGCACCATGACCGTACGGCGCTGGGTTATAGCCGTAGGACGGACCGACGGCGCCGTACCCGTAATGGTGGTGGTGGTGATGGTGGTGCTGCGCGTGCCCGCCGCCGCCGCCGCCGTAGGGTGAGCCATGGTGGTACGCCAGCGTTGGCGAGTACGCTGCGCCGCGGCGGCCGCCGCTGTTGCGCCCGGCCGACGGGTACGCGGTGATCGCGTGGAGGCCCTTCGCGCTGGCATGCCGCGTCGACGCGCCGTGCGCGTAACGCGAGGACGCGCCGCGGGGCCGGCGGCGGCGGATGCCGGCTCCGGGACTTCGTCGGTGATCTGGTACGATATGTGGAGCACGCCGCACTTCCGGCCGCTGACGGGGCGGCGCACGTGGTAGCTGACGTGCCTGTGCTCGCCGTCGCCAGGCACCGCGGCGACGAGGTCCTGCACCGGGACGAACACCTCCCCGACGTCGCTGTCGCCGAAGGCGCGCTCGGCGCGGAGCAGCACGTGCAGCGCCATGGCGCGCGTGTCGGCATCGGCGGCGGGGGATGGGGAACCGGAGCGGCGCGTGCCACATGGGGCTCCGGCCGCCCTCACGGTCGGCGTGCGTCCGGTGCGTCGGCACCCGCGGGTCGCCGCCGGAGATGGACGCCACGGCGTACACACGCATCTTGGAGAACAGCGTCACCTTCTTGAGGTCCTTGGCCGAGATCAGCGTCACCTCCAGCACCCGGCGCGCCATCGCCGCCGCTCCCTGAAGGCCGCGGCGAACGTCCGGTCAGTGACGGCGACCGATCAAATGATGCCACAAATGATTTCTAGCAAGTGTCACGTTATTGGATTAAGGAAGGACGATGCATGTAGGGTGGTTAATTACAACAAGGTTAATTAAGATTTGATGGCTTAATTTGTTTTAGAAGGTGTAATTAATTTGTGCGGCTAGCCGTTCATGTCGGTGGCATAGTGTCATGGGTATTTTTAGTGGTAGAGGTTTGGCAGCACAAAGGTCATTTCTCTGTTGGTTCACCTCCATCGCTGTAGCAATTTGACACTAGAAAATTTTCAAGGATTTGAATTCTACTTGAGGATATGTGTTCAATCTTTTAAAAACATAGACATGCCCAGGGTTTGCGATGCCGGCGGCATATGCCGTGCCGCCCCTCGGCGGCACGGCGAATTTCGCCGAAATTCGCGAAAGCCGGCGGCAATGAACAGTAAAAATTTGAATTTGAACGATTTCGTGCGTACCGCGAAAACCGCGCGAAAACCGTGCGAAAGCCGCGAAAAACCGCGAAACCGTGAAAACCGTAGTTTAAATTTGAACTAAATCAAAATCCGTGTCGTGCCGCGGATTTCGCTGAAATCGCGCGAAAACCGCGCCGTATACCGCGGTTTTCGCGACAAACATTGCGAAATTTATATTTTTATAAAATATATATATTTTTTTGTGTTAAAATGAATTTTTTAAATTTTTTGAATTTTCACGAAATTATTTGAACGAAACCGCGGGGATGCCGTGCCGCACCCCCGCGAAACCATCGATTCGCGGCTTTCGTGCCGAAAACCGCGAAATCGGAACCCTGGACATGCCTCGTTTTGTTTGATAGAGAAGAGATACACAACACCAACCAAAGAAAGGGTTCCCTCTAAAAACACTAATCTATTTAAAACCCAAAAGCACCTCAAGCATACCACATAAAACTACAATGATATATGTTCAAATTTCCCCTTTTAGGTCCTGTTTGAAACAAAGGGATGGAAAACACAGAAATAGGAAAAAACACAGGAATAGAATTTGGTGTGAGTTAAAAAACTATGGAACTCAAAACACAGGAAGATGAATTTTGGACTGTTTGTGTCACATGAAAATTTTGAGAGAGAAACACAGATGCAAGCATGAAGCAAAGGAAATTTTCCTTTAGATCAAAGTAGATGTTTTATTTCCCATGAAAATGGAGGAATTGCTACCTTTCTAAAGGAATCCAACAAACCCTATTCTTTTGTTCCAAATAACCTCATAGAAAATTTTTCCAAAGTATTATAAACCTAAAAAAACCCTTCAAAAATCATGTGTTCCAAACATGGACTTAGAGGTTGCAATCCTTTGGATTTTTTTCCTATGAGATTGTTTGGAACAAAGGAATGGGGTTGTTACAGATTCCTTAGGAAAGGTAGCAACTCCTATATTTTCATAGGAAATGAAACATCTATTGATTCAAAGGAAAATTTCCTTTGCTTCATCCTGTGTCTATCTCTCTTAAATTTTTCTTGAGATCCAAACATTCCAAATTTCATCTTTCCCGTGTTTGATTCCTTGGTTTTTCAACTTTACGCCATATCTTATTTGTATGTTCTTTTCATATTCTTGTGTTTTTTCCTTACTTTGTTCTAAACAGGGCCTCACTCGAGTGAATTGGATTGTGGCAAATCAGTGAAAGTCTTGAGACCAACCAAATTATGAAGTTTTTAAGGACCTGTATAGATTTATATTTTTATCAAATCTTTTTCTAACATGTGGCTAATAATTGTTTTGATCACTAGGACACCCACTCCTTTAAAAAATATGTTATACCTTATAATTCTTCAAATTGACAAGTCTCTTTTTCCACAAACATCTATACTTTGGGTCCATACTATCAGTGTAACCACGGTTATGCTTGAAATTCAAACCAATGAATACATCGTCTACCACTCTACATCAAACAGTGAGCCATATGGACCAACATCATCCATTCGAATTTCAACAAAAAACATGAAATTTTCAATTAACATTTGAAAAGGTAACAATGAGATTTATTTTTAATTTCGTTGCAATGCATGGGTATTTAGCTAGTTATTTAAATGTGTATCACAAAACTAGGGATTTAGCACCAGGAGCGGAGGGAGGGGGGCTAGAGGGGGCCTGGCACCCCAACGTCCTTATAACCTTTCATTAACTATATTTAAATTAGTACTTATTATTTATTTATAGAGGCTCGTCCCTCCCAATTACAACCCAATAAGTAATTGGAGTCCACTTATTTGCAGCCCAAATAGGTTTAGTAAATAAATAGCTTAATAAATAAATATGCTTATTAATTTAGAGTCCACTTTTGTCACTTTGTGCTTCTTTAGATTCTAGGCTAGACATATTTAACATAACAAATATATATGCACTCGGTGAAAAAAATATTATCATGCAAATTTCTCGAGTCAAAAAAGAGCTCAATTGGAGAGTCAACTGCCATATTTTCAAATTGATGTATGCAACCATCTAGGACTAAAGGAATTATCAACACCGTTGATCTAATAAGTGGATTGTTTAAAATAGGTAAATATTCATCTTGTTTTATGGTGGACAGATTGTTAAGATTAATATTAGCTCTTTCAGTATCAACTAGAACCACCAAAATATACTTTTCTTTTCAGCTATGAAACTTACGAAGACACGTCTTAGATGTACAACGGGAGGTGGATTTTTGCAAGATTGTTTAGTAATTTATATTGAGAAGAAATTGGTTGCATCAATTAGTACCGATGAAATTATTAAAGCCTATGATCTTGCTGCTAAGAGCATAGAAATGTAAGTCGATGCATTTAAGTATGCATTTAAGTCGATATAAATGTAATTTTTTTGTTAAGACTTATAAAACATAATACTATTATATATAACAAAAAATCATATGATATGGCTATCAGTTTTACTTTGTTTTGTTCATTTCCCTCGATCTCAAATCCCGGCTCCCCCGTTTAGCATGAAATTTATCATAAAACTTTAGATTTAAAGTATCGTATCACAAAACTATATATTTAATAATGAAGTGATCGAACAAGAGTTATATCCATAGCACTATTAAGGTTAAAAAGTTATAGTTTTATGATAAAAGTGATACTAAATCTATAGTTTTCTTATATGATATCTTAAATCTGTATTTTTGTGAAAAATATGATGTTAAATCTGTAGTTTTTTTGATAGATTGATCAAAGTACTTATAGTTTTGTGAAATTTACTTTATATTGGATGATTGAAAAGATTATAACCATGTCTAGACATAATAGGTCTACCACCACAGAACAAAGAGGCTTCACAACTTGAAATATCACAAGAGATACAAGCAAACAAACGAGCCACATTGTTAACCAACTATCACAAAAGGCATAAGAAAATGTATCGACCACCATGTCCATTCCTCCAACAGAACAACAAACTGCTGCTACCAAACAAGTAGGCGAACCTAAAACTGACACTAATGATTTGATCATCAACAATATGATAGACAAACTTTCTCAATCTTCACAAAGGACATCACAAACAAAGTAGCCAACATCGAAGAGAAAGGAAGACAAGAAACTCTAAACAATCCACAAACAACATAAAAGACAAATCCTAGACAAGACTATAAAAAAAGACCTAAAAACTTATGAGAGATGGGTTGTCTTCCCTCTTGCCTCCAGCAAGGACACTAGAGGTAAAAGGAGGAAGGACTGGACTATAACAATGACTTGGTTCCTCAAGAGTGACATATATCGCGTGTGCATTATCTGGATAGATTGACAATTATACTTGACTCCTGAATTAGCATTATCTAGCCTAACACCTTTGATTTCAAAACCATCTAAAGAACTCCCTAATCTTTGTGGAAACCGCCTAAATAACCCCTCCATCTAAAGAACTCCCTAATCTTTGTGGAAACCGCCTAAATAACCCCTCATTGATTTTGCTAAATGATACATGATTCATTCTTTCTATACTTAATTGTTTCCTACCAAAATAATAAGTGGCAAATCTATAAATAAGGAATAAATGACAAATATGTATATAAACCAGGTACATCGGTCCATAGCAACATCGCGCCGAAAACCATCTATGCAACACGCCCACTGTTTCGAGGAAATCATTCATACGTCTCTTTGTAAAATACCTCGCTGCACCATAACAATTACGCACAAATGCCACGCTACTTTATCTCACTTTATATAATTTTATTACCCTTATATGCCATTATACATTAACGTCCGATTATATAAGACAAAGTCTCGCATCTCACCAGCGTAACATAGAAATCATTTCTCTCTTCTCCCTTTTTTTCTCTCTTCCCAATTTCCCATCATACCCCCATCCTCTCCCGTTCGGCGGTTCGGGGCCCAAGCTCCCGAAATCCCCCGCCCCAAAAACCCAAACCCAAGCCCAAATCGAGAGACCCCGCAACCAAATCTAGGGTTTCGCCTCCACTCCGCAGGATGTCCGATCCCTCCGCCGCCACCGCCAAGGCCGCCGCCGCAGCGGCGTCCGGCTCCGGCGCCATCGTGCACGCCGGAGGCGGCGGCGCGTGGCCGCACGGCGTCCGGTTCGGCGACATGGTCTGGGGCAAAGTCAAGTCCCACCCGTGGTGGCCCGGCCATGTCTACAGCATCACCCTCACCAGCGACGGGGAGGTGCGCCGGGGCTACCGCGACGGCCTCGTCCTCGTCGCCTTCTTCGGCGACTCGAGCTACGGCTGGTTCGAGCCGCACGAGCTCCTCCCTTTCGAGGAGCACTTCCGGGAGAAGTTCGCCCAGCCCGGGGGCCGCAACTTCCCAATCGCCATCGATGAGGCGACCGACGAGGTCGCCCGCCGCGCCGCCCTCGCGTTCCTCTGCCCCTGCCACCGGCCCAACGCCGTGCGCCCCCACGAGCTCGACCCGAGGTACCTCCTCGTCGACGTGCCTGGATTCGACACCGACGCCGAGTACCACCCCGGCCAGGTGGCCGCGGAGCGGGAGAAGATCGATCCGCGCGCGCTGCTTGACTACCTGAAGGGCGCCGCCGTGGAGCAGCTGGACGCGGCCGAGCTGGTCGGCAAGACCAAGCGGCACATCCCGGCGGTCCAGATGAGCTCCATGCTTGAGGCCTACCGCCGATCCAGATACGTGCTGAAGGATCCCACCTACGCCCAAGCGTTCGGGATGGATTACGATAAGGCGCAAGCGGCGAAAACGGCGTTGGAGAAGAAAGCTCGGGAAGGTATACACACTCACATGCCCAATCCTATTAATCCTTTTAGTTGTGCTGTACGCTACCATGCTATTGTTTCTGCTGCTATGTACTCGAACATGCGTGTTGAACTAACGGTAATACCATTGCTGCGATATAGATTGAATTCCACTTTGTTTGTTCTGAATAGAGGTTTAGATCTGGTTAAATTAATTTTTTGTTTCATATTTTTGTTGATCTGTCTGTTGCATGATTGTTGTTTCATTGGGGTTGATCACAACGTATCACGTGATTATTACAGAATTGATTTGAAATCAAGTAAAATTTGACAGATGCATAACAGCAACCAATCTTGAGTTGTCTCAGAAACATGGTTATTGCTGGGAGAACTTATTTCTCCACTACCTTGTAAGGCATACATTTTTTTATAAACGATTATTTTTTTAAAAAAAAGATAAGGACCTAATATGCATTATGATATATTCAATTGTGAGTTTGTGTTTTCATGCTTCAATGCGTACATATGCATTATTGAAGTGCTACTTACTGCAGTTTATAGGCCTGGCCTCAGTTCCTAACTTCCTATATGTTTGGAAATTGTGAAGTCCTCTCTTTTTCGAACATTTGTGCATCAATTTTCTGTTCATTGTCCATTGCACTTTCGTTTTATGATTGCTTTTTTTTTCATCTCTATAGTTTGTCATATAGACATGTGCACTGATGGTCAGTTTATTGATTGTTTTGCATAATGTTGGTTAAGCGTAATTAAAGTCATGCATCATAAAGGACTATTATAAATATTGGTTAACGTACCTGATAAAACATATTGATCTATGGAGCTATGAGAATTGAATGTGATTCATCTGCATAACATGTTTTGTTCTGGATGCACTATTCCTTGTTCACTGATGAAGCAGGCTTTGAGGTAAGGTGGTTGAGTTCACCTTTACGTTGTGAAGGAAGACACCGACACCGAGTTAAGATACGTATGACAACAACATTTGTTAACTGCGCTTGGTTATTATATTTATTAAACATGTATAAAATGTATGAAGATATGCGTCTAGTTGAACCATATTCAGAAGCAGTATATATGATTAGGACTTCTGTTATTTATGAAAAGGGTAATTCTCCAGATTTGTGCATAACATAAAAATCATAAGAAAGGAAAACATATATTTCTGTATCGTCAACATCGAAACAATATGAACGCGAAGCATTCTTCGCAGACGTTAAGTTGAAGTCTGAGCCATGCCTGGAGTAAAGCAAGATTCATCTAGCTTGCATTAGGATCAAAGGTTCTAACACTATCAAACAGTGAAAGCACTAAACGGGGGATCAATCCCACCCAACCTTTTGCCCTCTCCTATCCCTGTTCTTGACCACCACTAGTGTGACTTAGTTTCTCCTGCGATTAGGAGCCCCTCCATTCTTCCCGTGATCACGAATCCTTCATATTGGAAGTCTCTCTTCATATTACTTTCTGCTGCTGCTGCTGCTGTCCTGTTCCTGTGATTTACTACACTTCTCGAGTTCCTTTCTTAGGATGATGCCTTCAACTATTGCTGCTGCTGCTGCTGTCCAATTTCTGGAGTTTACTTCTCTGCTCGTTCTTTTGTTTAACTCGACATATTCCTAGAATCAATGTTAGTTCCTTTCTGAAAATGATGCCTTTAGCAGCAGTACCATTAGCGTAGTTGTTTGCCTTCAGAGTTCGTAGCAGTTAACATAGGTCCTTTTTGCACAGAACAGAATGATTAGGGAAACACTAGATCCTTTATTTTAGTTTATCACACTAAAGCCTTTTAGTTTATTTGTGAAAAGCTAATCAGACTGCACAAATAATCTGAGAACCTCTTGTAATCTCCGCCTGCCTCAAGAAATAGGCTCGTTCTATGCGGTGCTTCTTCCTGCCCAGACAATTCTCCTCTCCCGTAGGGGAAAAAAAATCAAGATTCCATGAATTCTGATATAGGTCGGTTAAAATTTATCTAAAATTCCAAACGAAGCTACATTAATTTTTTGAGTGAATGGACATGAATAATATTAAATTACAAATTCCACCTGAATTCTCCACCAAAAATTTATCTAAAATTCCAAACGAAGCTACATTAGATTTTTTGAGTGAATAGACATGAATAATATTAAATTACAAATTCCACCTGAATTCTCCACCAACTATTCTCCCCTCGCCCCTTGTTCTCTTTTGGCGAGATGGCGAGTGATACCGAATCACATGGATGCTTGGAAAGACGTGCAGCCAATGGGTGGTTTTTTTTTTTTTTGGGGGGTTGAAGAGGCCACAGAATATGATCCTGCTCCATGAGCGAGACAGACGCCAGCATTTGTGCATTTGGTCCTGTCAGACTGTCACCCACTCACCCTGTCATGGCTTAAATAAAAGCTTAAAAGGCCTTAAACCCCAACATGGATCAATTAACCCTTGCATCTTAACTCCTTTCTAGCCTCCAATTTTGTGCGTTAGAGAGAGAATGATCGATGACAATAAAAGACAATAAGCCAAGAAGAAAATTTCTGGAGCTCATTTTCTCTCTCTGGAGCTATTTTTTTCAATTAGACATAACAATTCATGTAATAAATTTCCCTTCAAGAAGAACAACTCACTTCGTCTTGAAGAATCCCTGCCACTAATGCGAATCCCTGCCACTAAACAAATCCCAAGACCAAGAGTAGTAGCATTGGTAGTGCGTCACGCATGCTAATATTGCAATTGCATGAGCGCCTCACCCCCATTTAGGCGTGCAGATATGTAGGCACAATTTCCGTACGTAGGCACATTTTCTTTCTACTTTTTTTTATTTTTGATATATTTTGTACGATCGAGAGGGAAAGAGAAAAGGCCGCTACTACAAGCTACTTATAATATTTTAGTCTTGAAAAAATTCACTGTTTTTTTGGTTGAATATTAACCTGGCTAACCTGGACGCAAAGATGAGACAATCTCAGGAGAAGCAGAGTCGCCAGCTCTCATCTTTTGCAGCGACCGATACGGATGGACGGCTAGGATGGATGTACCAACGGTCTGGATTGCACGCTGGAAGACATCGCCCCGTCCATCCTCGCTAGTCGCTATACAGGCTCCAACATGCTGACTTAGCAACTGATTTTTTTTCATTGCAAGGCTTTCTTTTTGCAAGGTCTTTTTTGTGTCATATAGTTTCTCCATCCCATAATATTAATCCTTTCTTCGTCGCAAAATATTATTTCCCCCGTTTCAGAATAAGTTAAGTTAATATAAATTGTGACATATCTTAATAGTATAAATTTAAAGTCTAATAAATAATTTAAAGTCTAATAGAGATTATTTGTAGAATTATGATATCTTACATCTCCTAATAGATTAATTTATTATGAGACAACGATAATATTATTAGGATTTGATGTGACATATCCTTTGTGATATATCTTAATACACAAAACAAATCTAAATAGATAAAATATGTCTCATTTCACCTCATCTTATGTTACAATATTTTGGGCCGAAGAGAGAACTATGATTTGCCAAGGACACGTTATATTACAATGCCTTTAGTAACATAAATATAAATAAAAAGAAACAAATCAGGATGCATTTCCCTCAAGTACGTGCTTTGTCATGAGTCCTTTTTTTGCCCTAAAAGAGTCGATTGCACTTGCACAATGCCTTGTTACACAGTACTATCAGTCAAAGCCTTAGTTTTTCACACTACTAGCAGTACCACTCATGGCAGTCACAGCCTTCGTACACGAACGAAATCTCATGTTTTATTTAATCTTGTTAGGCAAAAGACGTGTTTGGTGGGACCGGAAAACACAGGAGGAACCCCAGGATGATCCGGGCGCGTCTCCAAATACAACTTCTGCAGGTATTGTACTGTATACATTAGTATATATATTATTTTCATTTTTTTTATCATAGAGCCAGTTTAGATTAGTGTTATTTTAAAGCATATTATTTTTTAAAAATTGATAAAATTGTTGATGTATTTAGTTTGTTATCAAATATTAATAATGCCTATAGAATTTTGTTGAATTTTGATAACAGTACATTTAACATATCCTATTAAAATCTGACAATAATATCAATTTATCAAAATTTTGACGATGTCATATTTTAACAATAATCTGATCTATACTAGTATTATTTTTTATTTTGCATTTTCTTCCTTCCAAAATTTCTTTGAATTCCAAAAAAGTCGACTTTTTAACGCAGACGTAATTTCCACTAGCTCAATCACAATATTTACTACTCCTAGTACAGATCATTAGTTCAATTAGTTTATTGTTGTTTTATATTTCACATAAATGGCGAACCATTTGCGTTGACTTGGTCTTGCTGATAGTATCTCTCTCTTGATGTGTGGCTACGATGCGTTGCAGGTCGTCCGGCCAAGGGCCGCAAGAAGGCGGCGGAGAGTCCCGGCGGCCGCCGCCGGAAGGGCAGCGCGGCCAGCACGGCGGCGAGGCTCATGGAGAAGATCATGCCCAGCGCGGCGGCGATGAAGCCCAGGGCCAAGAAGAAGGACCAGTACCTGCTCAAGCGCCGGGACGACGCGCGCGCCCCGCCGCCGCCGTCCATGCCGGACGCCTACTCGGCGGCGCCCATGGCCCCCGCTCTCAACGACGTCCCGCCTGGATTCCCGGCCGATCCCCCGACACCTCCGATCCCGAGCAGCACGCTCGCCGCCGACGAGGAGTTCTTGCTGCAGAGGCGCAAACCACCGCTGCTGTCTGCGCTGCCCACCCCTCTCGCGCTTCCTCTCTCCGGCGGTCAGGTTGGCGACGTCGGCGCGCCCATGGACGCTGCCGTCGCCGCCGCGCCGAAGAAGGCGACCAAGCCGAAGAAGGCCGCCGCCCGCAAGCGCGAGCGCGAGGAACCGGCTGATGACGTTGGCGCCGCCGGCGAGCCTAAGAAGAAGAAGAAAAGAAGAAGCTCGCCGAGCTCAACGGCGTGGCGGCCGCGGCCGCTCCCTCTGGCGGCGCCGGCATGCCGGGGTTATTGCCTGCTAAGGTAGACCTTGATCTGAAGCAGGTAATATCCGAGCTTCAAAGCCTTCCTCTCGTTGCCTCCTATGTCGCCGGCCGCCGCAGCATCTCTGACGAAGCTCGCTCCTTCCTCCTCGCCTTCCGCTCGAAATGTTTCAAGAAGAGCTATGAGAACGATCCACCCGAGGAGAACAAGAGCTCTAAGCCCAATGCCGCCGCCGCCGACGGCCAGAAGCCGCCGGCGAAGAAGATATCGGCCGTGAGGCCCGGCGACCCCGCCGCCAAGGTCGCCGGCGTCAAGCGCGCCCCATCTGACCGCCAGGAGGAGCTTACCACCAAGAAGAAAGCCAAGCTCAACAAGATAAAGACGCTGGCCATTGACAAGAAGGCCGCCGGTCTGGAGCTCGCCGCATCCGCCGCCGCACCTGCTGCGAGCGGGACGGCGGCAGCAGCGCAGCTACGTGCCGGCGTGGAGAGGAGGAATGATGCGATTGCTGCTAGGAAGAAGGAGAAGGAGCCAGTTCCGGCTCCGGCGATCAAGACGCCGTCGCCGACGGCGCTGATGATGAAATTCCCGGTGAAGAGCACGCTGCCGTCGGTGGCCTCCCTCAAGGCGAGGTTCGCGCGCTTCGGGCCGCTCGACGTCGACGGCATCCGTGTCTACTGGAAGTCCCACATGTGCCGCGTCATCTACAGGTTCAAGTCCGACGCCGAGGTCGCGCTCAAGTACGCGCGCGTCAACACCACCATGTTCGGCCAGGTGGCGCCCAACTACTATCTCCGCGGCGTCGAGTCGGGCGCCGGCGCCGGCGACCTGGCCGCCGACGCTGCTCCTCCGCCGCCGCAGCAGCGCTCCGAGCTTCGCCTCATGGAGACGGCCCCATTCAGGCCCGGGACCTCCGGCGGCAACGGCGCGCCGCTGCCGCTGTCCAGGCCGTGCCGGCGCGCACGGTGGTGGGGCAGCAACCCAAGTCGATCCTAAAGAAGACGGCCACCGACGACGGCGCGCCGTCGGCGGCGCTCCGCGATGCCCCGCGGGTGAAGTTCATGCTCGACGCCGGGGACAGCAAGCACGAGCCGCCGCCAGCTGCAGCTCCGGCGAGCGGCCCAGATGCCACCGCACCTCTTGCCAAGAGCGCCGCCAAGTCGGTCGGCTTTGCCCCACCGCCTCTCCAGCCGCCAGCGCGCCCGACACAGCACTCCCACCTGCAGCCACCGGCTCGTCCAGCACAGCAGCCTTCTCGCCCGCCGATCACCCAGCCACGCCCGCCTCCGCCGCCTCTCCACCAGCACCAGCCATACCAACCTCGCCACACCGACGCGCTGCCGCCGCCGCCATTCTCCGTTCAGCAACACCTTCCTCCACCGCCACCATACCACCCGCGCCACAGCGATGGCATGCACCACCCGCTCACCGGCCCGCCGCCGCTGCCGCCGTCGTACCAGCTTCGCGCCGGCGGCGTCGGCTTCCCCGGACAGCAGCAGCCATACCGCCCCAACAACGACTCCCAGCTGGGCCTCCCCGGCACCGCCGCCGGCAACGACACGCCGGCGTGGAAGAGAGGAGGGAGAGAGTTCGACGAGGAGCTGATGAGGGTGATGCTGGGCATCGCCAAGCTGGTGGAGCCATTGACGGACAAGAACGGCAACTTCCCCTACCACCTCTTCACCTCGGCATGAGAGAGAGAGAGAGAGCAGTGTCTCTCACAGACAGATGGGCCCCCACTGTCAGTGGCAGTAGATGGGATGGTAGTACTAGTAGTTGGACTAGTAGCTTGGTGACTTTTGGCAAGAAGAAAAAGGATTTTAAGAACAAGGTGTGTGTGTGTGCGCGCCTGTCATGTGACTATACTATTAGTTACCTTTATTTCTGGGATTGACTCGTGTAAGTTCGGTTTGGCATGGTTGCATCGACTATACTATTAGAGCATCTCCAACAATCTTTCTAAATTGAATTTGTTTGCGTTAACCCTAGCTTCTCTTGTAGATCTGGAAGAAGCTCTTCTAGATTTTCCTCTCCTCTAGTTCTTCTGTTGTTTTTTCTTCCATTACCAGAATGGTAGGGGATATTGTATAGATACAGAAACAATGGATCACTACATTTGCATTTGCTGCAGGAAATGTGGTGTTAGCTATAGACAGACGTTTTGTTAATGCTCCATTTAATTAACCATGTTTGCCAAAATCAGCAGTTTTGTTAAAGTTTACTTAATCTGTTCCATCAAAGTACCGTAGAACAATATCTGTAGTCCTGAAACAAAATACCTTCATCTCAAAATAGGGGAAAACGTCATTTTGTGAGCCACTGCCTCATGGATGCTTAGCACATACTCAATTCATGCATCAGCATTTTTTTCCTTTGTTCAGTACTGTCAATTATACAAACCATAGGCAGCTGCAGTAGTATATGGGCAAAAGGGAAAAAAGAGGAAAAGTTGCTTGTGCTGCAGTCTAGTAGAAATACTGGTATTGCTGGTATAGTTATATTAGGGCCATACTTGAATGATTTGTTTGTTTTTTCACAAACTTTGGAGCTGAAGTTTCAGAGCTCTTTGTGTACTATATTGAACTTCAGAAAGTTTGGTTCTTTTCCTAGCACAAGGAGTAGAACTTTAACATGTTGATAGTGTCTTGCATCTTGACCGATGAGCTAGGAGTAGATCAGTTGAACATGTGGTCGTTTTGGATTGATGGATCCTGTAGAAGCTAGTTGCCTTGCATATGGTGAAGCTGGTTGCCTGATTATGCTCTGGAGTTTAATATGGTGATGCTGGTTCTCCTGCTCTTAAGCACATGATTTAATTCAGGAGTACTTCTGTTATCATCAACCAGTCCTCATTTCATCAGACTTGTCAACAAGGCATTGTTGCATTTGTCGTTGGAGTATATATCAGCAAAGTGAGCAGGTGACAACTAAATTGTGCTATCGTTTTTTGACATAATTAGTTAATGTATCATTGTTTTTTTTGCATTTGCGGAGGGCTGGTATATGTGCAGGAAGAATATTTACTTGAATCAATTCTTCACTTGAAAATGTTCAGAGATTCCATCCAAACTCGCTGTAACTTGAAATTCTTCAGTTCATGCACAATACACTATAAATGATTCAGTTCATCAGTTGGTTAATCCAAATTGTACATGCAACTTGCACATTATTTTGGTATCTCGGAATCTGTGCCGAGACCATTTCAGTTTCACATTGCTATTTGTTGGTTTTGGATATATGGTATAGTAGCTTGTGCTTGTTTTGAGGTGTAGACACTGACAGAATTTTGGATTGAAGCAGAGATGGCGCGAGTGCAAAACAGCCGTTTTTCTTGTGATTTTTCAATGACTCAGTTAGTTATTAAATAGAGATGTTTTTAGAGAATCTGCTGTGTACAATCTTGTTATCATGCTCTAAATATTTTGAGAATTCTTTATATGCTTTTTTTAATCATTTTTTAAGATTTTGTTGGAGATGCTGTACCTTCATTTCTGTGTTTGACTCGTGGTCAAGTCTAGAAACGGTTGCTGACTTGCATATATTATTTCTATGCCGTTGCAGGGATATCATGTGAAAATCCACAAACCGTCAAGTAGCTCCACTTTCTTCACGACACACGACTTATCTCCATTTAAGCTCTCCGGCTCCGTCAAACAGCCTAGATCCTCGCTCTGAATTATAGATTCAATAGTACTAGCATTCAGAAACAAAGTAGTAATTCGAGATTTTTCATATTCTCCCCGATAGTTTCTAAAAATCTCTAGCTCTCCCGAACAACATCTTATTTTAAAAAATTAAAAATAGAAAAGACAGAGGAATAAAAAAATATGGGATTCTAATAAAACGTAAGTGTAAAACAGATTATTACAAAACATAAAAAAATTAAGAAATAATTGTTTGATTAGATAAAAAAAGAAATCGGATGAGAGATAGACTCTTTTTACAAGAGGTTGCTAAATTTTTTTCAAAACCTATATGCAATGAGCCAATTTTATAGAAATTTTATAAGATTTGAAAAACTTCAATCCTTTAAATCAAAGGGTCAAATAAAAAATTCTATAGGATGTCAATCCTATAAAATTTTATCATATAAATCAAAGGGCTCTTAGTTTTGTGTTCTTAGTTGTTGCTTTTTATGTTATTGGTCATATATCTAGACGTTAGATAAGATTACCATATGTTAATGTACAATTATTAATGTGCAATATCACAGAGGAATATTGATGTTCCACCCATATCTCTTTTACAGGCATGGTCTTTTATTTTTTCAAATTGATAATACTTATCATTTTGAACAAATTTATTGTCAAATTTTTAAAAATTGATTATAAATAATATCTAAAATATTATCAACTATATATATATTGGTTTGGTTTTAAAAAGTACTTGATATCATTATATATTTATTGATATTTTTAAAAATAATGATCATAGTTATTTTTAAAATTATATAATTACTCAAAACTATAAGTATTATCATTGCGAAAATAGTACACTCCTGGTCCTTAGTCTCCTAGCTACGCTTTTCTCTCTCTCTTTTTGAGATGGCCTTGTTTTTTATTTTTATTTGTTTGACGAATTTGAGAGACTTCCTACATTTGCCTCCCTTGTCTTGCGAGAATTGGATTAAAGAGCCTATGTAAAACCTTACATTCCACAATGCCAAACAATGTGAACATATAGGCACCTTTGACACGCAGAAGTTTACACGAATTAGTTTTCTCATAACATTACTTTCATTCCAAAGCAGAAGTTTACACGAGTTATAGTTCAATTCTCATAAAATTACTTCACTCCAAAGAAGACCTTAAGGATGGAACACTACTGTCCTCCTTGGCTGAACAAAGTTAATTTACACGCCTTATGACTGTCACAGGAAAAACGAAGCACAAACGAAACCAGATTATTAATCTCTATTAACAAATCGATCGATTCTCATTCTAATATTCTTTTTAAAAAATATAGTATAATATAGTCTCTCACAACAAAACAAATCTCACAACCATAGAATATATATTGAGATTAACATAGTTTCACTTAACCATAAATAATTTTAATTAAATTTTACTCTATTGACCATTAATTAGTTATAATTAATTTTTAAGCAGATTTTGGCGCCTTGACAGCCTCGAAGCGTGGCTCCTTCGCATCGAACTTTTGCTTGGCGTACACATCCATGTACTCGCCGAACACGTACTCCGGGTACTCGCCGCCGCCGACGACGCCCTCTACCGCCGGCGAGATGGTCGCCTCGAACGCCGGGTTGTAGAACGACGCCACGGAGCGCCGGTTGCCGTCGCGCATCGGCAGGACGCGGTGCCACGCGCTGCGGTAGCGGCCGTTGCTGAGCACCTCCACCTGGTCGCCGGTGTTGACGACGATGGCGTCGGCGAGCGGCTGCACGTCGACCCATTCGCCGCCCTTGAGCACCTGGAGGCCGCCGACACGGTCGTCCTGGAAGAGCAGGATGACGCCGCCGGCGTCGGTGTGGGCGCGGAGGCCGGTGATGAGGTCCGGGCGCGGGCACGGCGGGTAGTGGCTGACCTTGGTGCCAAAGAACGGCGTGTGGCGGCCGCCGCCGGTGAAGGCGCGCTTCATGCGGCCCTTGTCGAGGCCAAGGTTCTCGTCCATGGCCTCCATGACCTTCTCGGCGAGCTCCCGCAGCGCGGCGCGGTACTCACGCATCGTCTCCTTGAACTCCGGCGGGTTGGACGGCCACTGGTTGTCGTCGTGGAGGTAGAAGATGTCCTCCCAGTCCATGTCGTCCACCGGCGCCACCGCCTCGCCGCGCCGCTCCGCCGCCACTAGCCCCTCCAGCGTCCTCACCGGCTCCGACTCCATGAACGCCGCCTCCCGGAGTCGGTAGCTCTCCGAGCACACCTTCTTCACCCGATCAAGAAGCTCCTTCGGGACGCCATGGTTCACCAGCTGCAATGATCTCGAAGTGATTAACCATCTTAATAAACATGATCAATGCTGTCATGATCAGCTAATCACCCATCATCACATGTTCATCTGATCAACTCTTCTTATAATAGAGGATAGATATATAACTTTCGATCGCTGCACCAAGTAAAAATGAATATAACCATGTATAGATCTGATCACTTCTTAAAAATATAAGATAACTTTTGGTCATTGCATCAACTAAAAATGCATACAGCCACATACTGATATAATGTATAGAAATCCGATTAACTCTTCTTAAAAATTTAAGGATAACTTTCGGTCACTGCATCTACATCAACTAAAAATACACATAGCCATATACTGATACAATTAATTAGCTACCTGGAAAAATCCCCACTCCTCGCAGCCATTGTCAATTTGTGCCATCGTCTCGGCCCTCTCGGCGACGGTGCCGTCGAGCTTGGAGAAGTCGATCACCGGAACCACCATGGCTGAAGCTTGAAGAAGGTGGTGGTTTTACAAGTTAATTATGAAGAATATCAAGCTTGGTGGTTTTCAGTAATTAAGCTGCTACTGCATGCTGCTGCTTAAGTTATGATGGGTTGAGTTGAGATGGAGATGGAGATGGCCAGCAATGGATGGACACATATTTATAGGGCATAATTGCACTAGCCAAGGATGAACATAATAATTATTTTTTATGAATAAACAGGATAATTTGGTCAAAACACAGGCAAATGTTGGAGCTGACCTGGCATCTGCTAGGTTATCTGGAATGAAGCTTCTGGGCAGCAGAAGCCGTTGGATTCTTCTGGCAAATTGATATTTGCATCTGCATGTAATTGTGCACCAATTGGAGCAAATCGATGATGATCATGTCCTTTTCATATGTGACCTTTGAACTAACCCTCATTAAACGGGCAGAGGCTTGCCATGTTGCCATGACACATCCTTGTACCATGATTTCACATTATTGTTTACAAGAATGATTATTCATAATTCATGGAGTTGGTTTGATCTAGTTTATCATGAGGTAGAAACTAAGTTTATCGAAAGTAATCAAAAGAAAACTCGACTCTTGAAACTAGTAGATCACAATTTGTTAAATTACATAAAAAACGCTCAACACGACACATATAGGATTCTAATAAACCATTTACATAGCTTATCTTGGTAGGAGGTCCGAGTGTACACCCTTAGAATAAAGACCAAGTCCGTTGTCAATGTTAGAGACGATGACGGCAAAACAAGAAGTAAACAAGATCAAACCGCAAAGAAGACACGAGATTTAACGTGGAAAACCATCCCAACACGAGAGGGAAAAACCACGAGCGCCAGCCAGCAACAATATTCACTATATCTTGGTGAGGTTACAAACGCCCTGGGATTTACAACCGAATTGACTTATCCCATGCGGCTTACGGAATTTAAATAAGGTGAAAACCCTAAACCGGGTATAAGGAAACCCTAAATCGGATAAGTATGGACCGCGTCGCTCGGCCCAAGCCTGCGCGACGGGCCTCACTACGCTACTGGCGAAGTCGGCCTTTGTTTGTAGATGAATTTGGAACATAAATAACAGTCAACTCCTATAAAACATTCCCAAACTTCTATAAAATATTCGCCTAACGATATGTGTACCAATAAGCACTCCTTGATTCTTGGAGTTCTCTTGTGGAAAATATGCAAGATTATGACAAATTCTATGAAAAATTTCTATCAAAATGATAAATTTCCTGAAAATTGGGCATTGGCATCTGAGATAGAACGGTGCTGCACCCTGAAGATTCACACACCAAGAGTCCAATGATTTATGGCACGGTATTCCCTGAGGAAAAATAAAAGGAAAAACGAAAAACTTGCTGCATCTTGCCAAAGAACAAATTGTTCTAAGAGCTTTGCTGATGTTTCCTTGATTTTTTTTCTCTCCAGGAAAGTGTGAGGAAAATGGCTGGAATGCGTACGGCCATAATTCTGTTCCTCTCTATCTGTGTCTGAAACTCTGTCTCTATTTCTGCTTGTGAATAATTCAGAGTTGCCATCTCCTTTGGTCTCTAGCTCATCCAATTGTTCAGACTTCACAGTGGAATTGTTGTTCCTTTGCTCTTGTGTTTTTCCTGCAAGTGCAGCAAACTTCCATAAAATCCCAGTCACTTCACCTATCAACATGCAGCTGGGGGACCAAGTGAATTAATTGTCCATGTGGTTGTCAAGCTATCAGATGGAAACTCGATTCCTTCTTCCATTTTGCCTCTTTGTTTATGTAAATGCAGATTTCAGTCAATGTTTGCAGCAAGAAATTTTTCTTCAGGTGTAGGACGCAGAAGTACAGAACAGAGCAATTCATCCAGGAATCTACTATCATGTTTGATGTACATTGTCGAGCAGATTATTTCAATGGATTATCAATTCGATTGATATTTTTAAAAATAAACTTAACAAATAATTTTTAAAAAATGGTTTAAGCAAATACAGTAGAAAAAGTGTTTTTAGGTAAACCATATTTTTTAAACATAGAGTAAATAATCCGTTTTAATAATCATGTAAATAAGCGGAAAGGAACGTAGAGTTGATTTAGGACTAATTTGTCCATTGAGTATATATATACCTAAATTTTACTATGTATGGCTTTATGAAATCAGTTTGCAGCTATGTGGAGTATGCAAGAAAGTTTGGATCATGTCTTCGTTAACGAAAGTTTAGATCAAATGATATCTTGCATATTGTCAGTGTTAATCCCCCGTAATTTTCTGTAATTAAATTCCAAGTTGTAGTCAGAATCTGGCCGTCGCATCACGTCAGTGTAAAAAAGATAATAGACGGCTAAATGAAATCAAGAAAAACATTCGGGCAGGCAAATGTCGCCGTCACCTCTACCTTCATAGGAGGGTCATGTAGAATTGGCATAGTTAGGTGAAGTAATTAATTAATTACATAGAGCCTAGTTGAATTAATTATTCAGTTAGTTGCCATTCGTTCCAGATCAAGAAGTCAAAGATTGAGGATGGTAATATTTTTAATTTGCATTTTGCAACATGCGTATGTAAGAAAAGATAAGAGTATATGTCACCGTTGCATCAGGAGGTTTGCAATTTGCATTCTAGATAACAATTAATATAGTTCCTTGAGAAAGATTTGATATTTTTCTCCTTTCTCCTGACATTCCACTGATGATGTATGTGCATTCATGCATGTGCATTATATTTTGAACAAGTCATATGTTTGGATTTTATAAGATTAAAATTAGGACATAAGTTTCATTGTGATAATTAATATACCTAATAGCCCATGAAGTAATCGTGCATGAATCAATTAGTTGGAACCCTATCTATATGTCCGAGAAAATAAACGCAATATATGTACGATAGACCACGTGGCACGTCGACGAAGAACACATGATGAAAAAGAAAGACATTCCAATTAGCCAGTCCGATGTTGCATTATTAGGGATGATGTGAAAGACATTATAACTTTTAATCAACACAATCTTGAACTGAACTGAAGCCTTTCAGATGAACTCGAGAAATCTCCAAATTAAACATCATATCATCAGTTTCCTCACATTGTTCTTGAGCAAAACATGCATGCATATGATCAGACGGTCAGCAGCCACCATTGTCGTCAAACATGCATGATCAACCGCATGCATCTATATATTGTTTTTTTCTTAATAAATATGTTAATAGAACTACTAAAGCGTGCGTAGCTGCAAAGTAGGTTTTCTCACTGCTTGATCTTCAGATATCACTGGCTTTTTATGGTGATCGTTGAAGTTTACTAGTCAATGATGCATGTGTTGCTTGTGTTTATGGTCAGAGTTGGATCCTCTCGCTCTCTATAAACATTATTTTTCTTCTTCCTTTTAAAGAAAAAACAACAACCAAGCGTTCACCGAAGAAGACGATGATAAGATGATAAAGAAGAATATAGATGTTTGCTAATTCCTGAATAATCATATTTTTGGACATGCATAGGTAGGGATGATAGCACAAAAGGGCACTTGCCTACATTTTTAGTGGTGGAGCCATGATGTCCAAATTTTATTTGGTAGAGGCTATTTTTTAGATAATTGGTATTAAATCTGACTTTTGCTTCAACTGGAACCACTACGGAAAATCCCCTTTTTGCCGAGTGCCTGGGACACTCGACGAAGACTGTTAAACACTCAGCGAACACTTCGTCGAGTGTTGCATTCGGCATAGCTCACACGGTGAACTTTTGATCGGCAAAGAGCTCTTTGCCGAGTGTTTTCCATCGGGCGCTCGGCGAAATCTTCGCCGAGTGTCCCCTCGACCCTCGGCAAAAAAAAGTGCACGTTAGGTTAGGTATACGGTGACGGAAAATTTTGCCAAGTGCCAGAAAAAAACACTCAGCGAACTTTTCAATTTTGCCGAGTGCCATCAAAAAACTCTCGGCGAAAGGGAACTTCACCGAGTGTTTTTGCAAATGCTCTCGACGAAATTGAAAACTTCGTCGAGCGCATTGGCAAAAGCACTCGGCGAAAGGGAATTTTCGCCGATTTTGACACAGCTCTCGGCGAAGTTTGGGCACTCGGCAAAGAGGGTTTCCGAATCCCGGTTGCCCTCTTTGCCGAGTGTTTTGGCCATTGCACTCGGCAAAGGACCTCTTTGCCGAGTGTTACACTCGGCAAAGTGACAATTTTAACCATGTTTTATTTGTTCAGTCGCATATTTCATAAATTTTCAAAATATACATTACATTCACAACCCCAATCATTCCACAACCCCATAAGCATCATTCCACATCCCCAATAGCATAACCACATCGATAACCACAATCACAACAGCTTAGCCATAATTTACAATCCACAAGACATAAATATAATTCACAATCGTAGTCACAGTCACAATCCACAAAACATAAACATAGTAGTTCACAGTACGTAGTTCACAATTCGCAAACGAAATTCGAAGAAAACATAGTAGTTCACAGTAGATAGTCCAGAATTACAATTGTTCAAAGAAATTTACCGAGATGGCCACGACGCCCAATCTACATGGTCATTACTGGGGTTATTTGATGCCGCCGACTGAGACTGCACAAAAGAAAAATAGAATAGTATAGGTTGTCAAGATAGTAACATTCGCAAATAAGAAAATTAAATGTGAGGTTAAGTGACTCACCGGAGTGCCTATAATAGGATGTGGAGGAGTGAATACCATAGGCTGTGGTGGCGGTACGATAGGAATACCCATGTTTTGACTGATTGTTTGCACGTAGCTGTACATCTCAGTCATCCTCGTCTCAATCTCCCGCCGTTTCCTTTTCTCCTCTTCCAACTCGTCCTACAATATTCTATTTCAATTTTACAAAGTGAAGTGACTCACCGGAGTACCTATAATAGGATGTGGAGGAGTGAATACCATAGGCTGTGGTGGCGGTACGATAGGAATACCCATGTTTTGACTGATTGTTTGCACGTAGCTGTACATCTCAGTCATCCTCGTCTCAATCTCTCGCCGTTTCCTTTTCTCCTCTTCCAACTCGTCCTACAATATTCTATTTCAATTTTACAAAGTGAAGCAAACAATCAGTATATATTAATGAATTGAGGAAAAAAGAATTTTCTAACCCGGAGGTGCTGCACTTCGGTCTGTGAAGCGGTCGGCCGTGTGCGAATGGCCGGGCTTTCGCTCGTGCTCCTTGCTCATATACATCCACTCATGGTCATCCATCCTCTATCATATCGAACAATCATATAAATATTATTTCCATCTACCGAGTGCCTCTAATGTTTAATAGGTAAAGATAGGTCCTAATCTCACGCGAGGATGTGTAGATGAGTTTACTTCCCATGCTCTAGCACTCCGCTCCGAGACAGAATTTCGGCAGCACCTCCCCTCTGTTCTCCAAATACACGTCCCAACAGAAAGATTGTGTATCCGGAGAACAACTGGGAGATACTACCGAAATTCTGAGTCGGACCAGAATACTAGACCATGGAAACTAAACTCATCTACACATCCTTGGGCTGTCCAAAAAACGTGGATAATTCAAAAAAGATACGGTTAAAGATATGCAAGAAGACGCATATTTTCATCCGTATCTCTTTCGAACGGGAGACGCCTAAGGTTACGTTATACACAGACAAACGACGGTAAAGACAGCGGCACCTGCAAAATAGGGAAGCACGGCTCGATGGCCGACACACAAGCGACGACATGGCTGCGCGATGCGACTCCATTCATCATCTCAAAAAGAAAGGCTTCGAACATATGTGCATGCAATAAACTTCAAAAATATATACGTGCATATAGCATATATTTTCTACTCAAATCAAAGGAGTATAGATATGTATCTAATAAATAGCATTGTTTTTACCATAGATTTGTTTCTAACAAATACCTAAATATCACTCGTTTTATAAACACCTAAATACATGATATTATTTTGATGTGTCAATAATAACTTAAATATTGTCATAATTTGAACTAAATGTTTATATAATAACAAATCTAATTTTGTTTGAACTAAATGTTACAATAACAAAGAAATGTTGCAATAACTAAAAACGTGTTTACCGGAAAAATGCGGAGGGTGGTGGGGAGGCGTCGGCGGAGGAGGGGGCGGTGTCGGCGTGGGCCGTCGGCCAGCGAGGGAAGATGGGCGTCGGCGGGGAGCAGGGCGGTGTCGGCCGGGTGGGGAAGGGGGGGCGTCGGCGGGAGTTCGTCGGCGGAGGAGGAGACCGCCGGCCGGCAGGGAGGCACTGGCACGGGAGAGGGCGTCGGCCGGAGGCGGCGCTGGCATGATGGAGGCGGCGGCAGCGGGCAACGACGCTGGGGAGGAGGGGCAGCGCTGCGGCGGCGGCAGATGGGCGCAGAAGGCGGCGGCGCGGTGTCTCAAATTTTTTCGTCCGAAACCGAGCATGGCACGGGGATGAGGCGGGCATATTAAATAAATTTGCCGTGTGCGCAGCTTTGCCGAGAGCCCCGATCCGGCACTCGGCAAAAACCGGCTTTGCCGAGAGCCGGATCGTGGCACTCGGCAAAGACTTATTGCGCCGAGTTCCATGCTCTAGGCACTCGGCAAAGTTTTGCGCACGGTTTTGTACATTTTTTGCCGTGTGTGATACTTTGCCGAGAGCTACACTCGGCAAAAAAACTTTAGTTTTTATGCTTCTAATAATTTAAAAATTATCAAACGGATTCAAAAAATTACCAAAATTTTGCATAAACCAATATATGATATTTATTGTCTAGAGAAAAAGATTTGAAATGAAACGATAATTCGGCCATCACTTTCTCTCTAAATCTAACCAATCCTTCTCAATACTTATAATCGTCTTCAGAGAATCTTCGGTTTTATGAGCGTCGTACCTAATAAAATATTCGAAACCTTCTCGATTTTTTACCCCAGCCTCGACGTATGATATCATTACATCCTAACAAATTTTATGATTTTCTAACTTTGTTTGCTATTTTTACAATTTTGAAATCATTCGGTCAACATGTTCCTAACCATGTTGCATGAAGAAAAATTTTGAAATTTCTATTCATTTACCACATAATGACTCAAAAGGGTCTAACTACCATAAATATAATATTTGCACTAATTTTTTTTATTTTTTAACCACTTGCCGTTCTAATTTGAGACTTGCCAAAAAATTCACGAAAATACAATAAATCAAAGAAATATAGCAAAACCAATCGAAAAATTACCAAATTTGATAAGTAGGGATTACATGTTGTATTTACATAATAGAGAAAGTTTGGAGGATAGGTGAGGAAAAATTTTCACATGTTTGCCATGTGCCAGAGCAAGACACTCGACAAAGAAAGTATTTTGCCGAGTGCCTAGCCCTGACACTCGGCAAAGAAGGCATTGTGCCGAGTGCCAGTGTTAGGCACTCGGCAAAGATGTTGACAAACGGTTGTTCGTTGACGGCGGTTACTGTTTTGCCGAGTGTCCCTTATTGGCACTCGGCAAAATTATTTGATGCCGAGTGTTTTTTCGCCAAGAGTTTACACTCGGCAAAGTATACTTTTGCCGAGAGCCCGCTCGGCAAATAGATTGTTCGCCGAGTGCTCGATATAAAGCTCTCGGCAAACAATTTTACACTCGGCAAACATGGTCTTTTCCATAGTGAACTACAGAAAAAAAATAGACGGTAGAGGGCCTATTAGGGCTAATTTTGTTTAAAATTCAAATGAGTTAAAGTAACAACTATTGAAAATCTCAAATTTCTCGCCAAAAGAAAAGAAGATCTCAAATTGTAGGAGATGCCTACCTAAGTCCCTACTCGCCCTGCAGGTTATTCTTAATGAAACTTGAGGATATTATATATATATATACATATATATATTGTGGAGATTGTGGCAATCGGGTATCTACATGGCAAGCTTATCCGACTGGAGGTAGGGATAGATTGTGCCTGCTATATCTGTAAGCCGAACTTGACTTAGGTGTTACGGTTGCCGATAGAGATAAGGCAATCGGCCTATAGTCACGGTTTGGTAAGATTGAGGAAACCGTCTTAGAGTAAGATAGGGTTTCCGACTTGTAAACCCTTCCTCCCAAGACTATATAAGGGGGGTAAGGGGCGTCCCTTGAGGGATATGTTAGACTTGATCAGATTCTAGATCAGATATTCCGAGAGGAGATCAGAGATTAGATCTGAGATACAACTTCATAAGCAAGAGCTTTAGATCACAAGATCAATAAAGACACTCGGCGGATCGAATCCACCGAAACAGGAGTAGGGTATTACCTCACGAGAGGGCCTGAACCTGTCTAAATCTTCTTCTTCTTCTAACCCATTGTGCTTGGCGATCTCGACTGCGACCCCATAAAATATATTGCCGAAACCAAGTTTCGACAGTTGGCGCGCCAGGTAGGGGGCCGCGCGTCGAGAGTTCTTCAACAATCTCGCCGACAAGCGTGATGGGATCTCCTTCAAGACTCGGCGACTTCGCCGCCAACTTCGCCGGCGACTCCTCCCTCGACTCGGATTCGAACCAGTCGGAGGGAAAAACCTACTCGGCGCCGTTCGGGCTCTCCAACAGCGCCGAGATCTTCGATAACATCTTGAAGACCAAGATGCGATCCACCTTCTCCGACGACGGACTTCACTCGGCGCCATTCGGATTACCGAATGCCGCCGAGATCTGCGCCAATCTTCTTGCCTCCCCGACGGAAGCAATCTACTCAGCTGAAGACCTCCCGGTGCCGTTTGGGTTACCAAACGTCGCCAAGATCTACAGTCAACTGCTCTCCCCCGAGTTGGCGAGGAGCCACTCGGAGGAGCCTGATCCCCCAAGCTCCGACTCGGACTGGAGCGATCCAGATCCGGATTTCCCAGGATCAAGGGAGGTCGCTGTCATCCTCCCGTCCTTTGGCTCCTGCTCATCTTCGAGCTCAACGGATACCTCGGCTCCGCCGGCTTCGACAATCTCTACGGCATCCCTTGCGACGAAGCCGACAACTCCGACCGCCATATGGATCGCGAGCCGAAGTGCTTTGACGTCCTCATGGCCGAGCCGGATGAGTCCGACTCAGCCATGGCCAGAAGGCTTGCCGAAGAGGAGCGAGCCAGAGTAGAGCTTGAACGCAAGACAGCCGAAGAAGACAAACAACGCAAAAGATGAGGCCGACAAAGGAAGCGGGATCTGCGTGTGGCGGACGATCGCCTGGAGGTCATCCTCCAAACACGAGTTCGCAACACCAATGTCTTCCGGACACCACGCGGAATCGTCGCCGCACTCACGCTCTTGGATACCGTCATGGAGACGGCTCCGGCCAACGTGACTCCTATACTTGATAAGATCAAGACCATCGTTGCTGCCACGGCTAACGGCCCTCCCACCACTTCGGCAAGAAGGCCGACTGAATCCGTGGCCGAAACGCCTGACAAGAGCCGGCTCCCACCCCTAAGGTCAGGAGACTACAGGAGGCCCGAGCCGGCTCGGTCGTCAACTAGGCCAAGAGGCCCACCTCCCGAGTCCGCCCCGAGGCACCAAGAGCAGACGGTCGACTCCCGCCGCAAACGACATGGACGTCCGCCCGTCCACCACCGAGTCCGCCGCAGCAGTTCCAGCTACCCTACCAGCCAGCAGAAGACCCCGCCGAGTGATCTGCGGGAAGTCCTCGACCGCCGCTACCAAGAGCGCGACCGTCACACTCAGGAAGATCGGAGGGGATCACCGATAGCGGCGACGATGGAGTACGGCCTTCACTCGGGAGCTCCGCCGAGTGCATTGGCCGAGTGGCTTTAAGCCCACCGGATAGAAAGGTACGATGGCAAAACCGACCCGAATCTTGGTTAGCGTATATACCCTTGCCATCCGAGCTGCGTGGCGACAACAAAGCCATGGCCAACTACCTGCCCGTGGCCCTCGCAAACTCTGCCAGAAATTGGCTCACCAGCCTGCCAAGAGGCTCAATCGGCTCGTGGAGCGAGCCGAGGGACCACTTCATCGCCAACTTCCAAGGCACCTTCGAGAGGCCGGCACGCACTTCGACCTTTACAATGTCATCCGAAGCGGACGAGCCTATGAAGGATTACATTCGTCGCTTCTCCGAGAAGCGCAACAAGATCCCGAACATCACCGATGACATCATCATCGCCGCCTTCCGAAGGGAGTCCGTGATGAGCGCTTATCGGCAAGTTCGGACGCAAGCCACCGAAGACGGTGAAGCGGATGTTTGAGACGGCGAATTCATACGCCAAATCAAACGACGCCATCAAGGCAGCCCGTCAAGATCGGCCCTACAGAAGAGAGGACAAGCAAGCAGGAGGAAGCCGAAATCCTAAGAAGGATGGCGGCAACAACAACAACCAGGGCCCGAAAGATCGCAAGCGCCGATCGAAGACACAGTGGCCGCAACCTCCAATACTCAACGCCGTCCCGAGTCGCCGCCTACGACGCCATCATGAACGCCCGGTGCACCCACCATCCGAATCACAAGCACGCGGCAAAGGGCGCTTTATCTACAAGCGGTTCGCCAAGACGCGGCGCGCAGCTCAACAAGAAGCCGACTGACGAGGCTGGCCCGTCCGGCGCCAAGAAGAACAACGCGGCTGAGAATGCCGAACCCTTTCAAGATCCGGTGGGAGAGCTCAACCACATCTTCGGGGCCCGTTAGCTTATGAATCCAAGAGGAAACGAAGCTAACCGACGGGAGGTCAACGCGGCTCAACCTGAAGTCCCTCAATATCTGCGATGGTCGGAGGTGGCCATCACCTTTGACCGCTCGGATCATCCTGACCGAGTGGTCCACCCGGGACGCTATCCACTCGTCCCGGACCCCGTAGTCCGCAACATCGGGCTTAAGCGCGTCCTCATCGACGGGGCGCGCCCTCAACATCTGTTTGCCAAGACTATGGATGAAATGCGATCCCGAGGGCCGAACTCAAAGCAAGCTCAGCCCCTTCCACGGAGTTATCCGGGCTATCTTCAACACCACTCGGGCATATCTCCCTCCCAGTCACCTTCGGAGCCCGAGAGAATTTCCGAACGGAGAACGTCACCTTCGAGGTGGCCGACTTGAAACGGCATATCATGCCATCATCGGAAGGCTGCGCTTGCCAAGTTCATGGCGATCCTCACTACACTTATCTTTGCATGAAGATGCCGGTCCCAACGGCGTCATCACTCTTCGCAGCGACGTGAAGCAAGCCTTCACTGCGACAAGGAGAGCTGCGACATGGCCCAATCTCACGAGAGATTACGTGGCCAACAAGAAGTCCGATTGGCTGCATCAACTTCGCAGAGGGCGAAGTCCCCACGAAGAAGATAGCCAAATCGGGATCCGGCGACGCCAAGACCAAGAAGATCTCCCTTGATTCGTCCGATCCCTCCAAAACCGCCGTAATCGGCGCCGACCTAGATCCTAAATAGGAAAGCGCGCTCGTCACCTTCCTCCAAAATAATAAAGATGTTTTTGCTTGGAAACCATCCGATATGCCCTGGAATTCCTAGGGAGGTGATCGAGCACTCTTTGAACGTCAAAGATGACGCCAAACCAATAAAACAACGATTACGCAGGTTCGCACGGATCGAAAAGACGCGATCAAAGAAGAACTTGCAAAGCTCTTAGCCGGCTTCATTAAAGAAGTCCTTCATCCCGACGGCTAGCCAATCCAGTCTTGGTCCGCAAGAAGACGGGCGTGGCGCATGTGCGTCGATTACACCGACCTCAACAAAGCCGCCCCAAGGATCCATTCGGGCTACCTCGTATCGACCAAGTTGTCGACTCAACAACGGCTGCGAACTCCCGAGCTTCTTGGATTGTTACTCGGGCTATCACGGATCGATCGAAAGAATCCGACGCTTGAAGACATCTTTCATCACGCCGTTCGGGGCCTCTTGCTACATCACCATGCCTTTCGGCCGAAGAACGCCGGAGCTACATACCAACGCATGATTCAAAGATGCTTCCGGACACGGATCGGCAAAAACGTTGAAGCTTATGTCGACGATGTTGTCATCAAGACCAAGCGAAAGAAGACGATCGCCGACTTAGAAGAAACCTTTGCAAACATCAGGGCCTTCGAATGAAGTTGAACCCGGAGAAGTGCACCTTCGGCGTCCCATCGGGCAAGCGCTCGGCTTCATGGTATCACATCGCGGCATCGAAGCAAACCCGAGAAGATCAAAGCTATCTTAAACATGAAGCCCCGAGTAATCGAAAGACGTCCAAAAGCTCACCGGTGCATGGCGGCATTGAGCCGTTTCATATCCCGACTCGGCGAACGAGGCATGCCCTTCTTCAGCTGCTGAAGAAGACAGACGACTTCTAGTGGACCACGGAAGCCGACAAGGCCTTTGAAGATTTCAAAGAGTTCCTTACCACGCCACCCGTCCCGGCTTCACCTCCCCGGGAACCCCTCTTCTGACGTCTCGGCCACTCACCAAGTGGTCGGCACGGTACTTGTGGTTGAACGAGAAGAAGAAGGACGGGCCCGAAGATTCAAAGACCAATTTACTTTGTCGCGAAGTATTGGCGGAGCCAAAATCCGATACCCCGGTACAAAAATTGCTTTATGGTGTTCTAATAACCGCGAGGAAATTGGCACACTACTTTCAAGGTCACTCGGTCACCGTCATCACCTCTTTTCCACTCGGCGACGTCGTCCACAACCGCGAGGCAACCGGCGCATCGCCAAGTGGGCCTTGGAACCGATGCCGGACTTAACTTTTAAGCCCGGGACGTCCATTAAGTCACAAGCCTTAGCGGACTTCTGGCCGAGTGGGGATCGAAAGAAGAGCACGTACCTCGGGAAGACCTCCAACACTGGACCATGCACTTCGACGGATCCAAGAGAATCACCGGCTTGGGAGCGGGAGTTGTGCTGATCTCCCGACCGGGAAAGGCTAAGATATGCCCTTCACCTCCACTTCTCCGCCTCACACAACGTCGCCGAGTACGAAGCTCTTCTACATGGACTGCGCCTCGCAGTCTCACTCGGGATTCGTCGACTTATTGTGAAAGGCGACTCCCAGCTGGTCGTCAATCAAGTGATGAAAGCGGTCCGCTTAAATGACACTATGGAGGCCTACCGACAAGAGGTCCGCAAGCTTGAGGACAAGTTTGACGGGCTAGAACTCTCACATGTCCGAGACATAACAACGAAGCCGCCGATGAGCTAGCACGGTTCGGATCTAAGCGCGAAGCCGCTCCGACGATGTCTTTGTCGAACATCTCTACAAGCCAACCGTCACGGCAAAGACAGCTCCCAACGAGCAAACCACGAACGAAGTCACCATGATCGATACCGATTGGAGGACGCCGCTCATCAAATTCTTAACTCAGCAAGAGCTGCCGGATGACCGGGATGAAGCAGAACGCGTCCGGCGTCGTTGCCAAGCGTACGTCATGGTCGACTCCGATTTATACAAGAGAAGCCCCTCTGGAATTCTAATGAGGTGCATCACACCCGAAGAAGGGAAACAATTACTCCAAGATATCCACTCGGGCATATGCGGAAGCCACGCGGCGGCACGCACTCTAGTCGGCAAAGCTTACGGACAAGGCTTTTCGCTTACCGCGGTCTCCGACGCGGATAAAGTCGTAAGAACTGCGAAGGCTGCGTTCTTTGCCGACAAAGCCATGTCCCGGCCCGGAGCTTCAAACAATCCCACTTTCCGGCCGTTCGCGGTATGGGGGCTGGACATGGTTGGCCCTTTCAAGAAAGCTCCGGAGGTTTCACACACCTCTTCGTCGCAATCGACAAGTTCTCCAAGTGGATTGAAGCCAAGCCGGTTGCCACAATCACCGCCGACAAAGCACGGGATTTTTCCTCAACATCGTGCACCGCTTCGGTGTCCCAAACAGAATCATAACCGATAATGGAACTCAATTCACGGGAGGCATCTTCAAGGAATTCTGCGAAGACTTTGGAATCAAGATCGCTACGCATCGGTAGCTCATCCCAAAAGCAATGGGCAAGTCGAGCGAGCAAACGGCATGGTTCTTCAAGGCATCAAGGCTCGCGTCTTCGACCGGCTAAGCCCTTACGCCGGCAAGTGGGTCCAAGAACTTCCCTCGGTTCTATGGTCGCTGCGAACTACACCCAGTCGGGCCACCGGCCAAACTCCTTTCTTTCTGGTCTATGGCGCAGAAGCCATGTTGCCAAACGAGATGGAGTTTGAATCCCTCCGGTCCGCGGCTTCAACGATGAACGCTACGACATCGACCGAGTGGATGACCTCACCCGATTGGAAGAGGCCCGCGAGGCAGCCCTCATCCGGTCGGCCAAATACCTTCAAGGGCTCGGAAGATACCACGGTCGCAACGTGCGAGCACGAGCTTTCATTGTTGGCGACCTGGTCCTACGCAAGATCCAGACCACCAAAGACCGACACAAGTTATCTCCCTTATGGGAAGGACCCTTTATAATCGCCGAAGTGACTCGGCCCGGTGCCTACCGGCTAAAGCGTGAAGACGGGTCTATGGTGGAGAACTCTGGAACATCGAACATCTTCGGCGGTTTTACCCCTAATTTGGCTAAGGCCTCATGTTTTCCTTGACGCCAACCTCAAGCAAGATGACTTCTTGAGCTAGCATCGGGGCTGATACACATATCAATAAAGCTCGAATTTTCCTCGTCAAATTTTTGTGCATAATTTGGTTTATCATTGCTTAATGTCCTTCGACTCGAGCTCAGTGTCTAAGGACTGAGAGTTTTCCGATGACCTAATCGAGCCTAGGCTTGATGACACCGGACGAAAACTACTTAAGAAATTTCACGCAAAGGCTCGAATCAAGGCATTGACATAAATAAACTAAAAATAGGCACAAAGATTTCATGACAAGAGTGTTACGATTACATGACATTCATAAAGCCAAGTCAAAATACGGTTCGAGTTTAAAATTGTTTACTACATCTAAAGAGATCTTTTCGCCGCCTCTTGCGCCTCCGAGCATATCTAAGGCTGCTCATCGTTGTCCCCTCAGCGAAGCCCTCCCGATTGAATGAATATCCACTCGGGGTAGAGGACAGTACGTGCAAGAGCCGACCAGCCCCCATGTTGGCTGCTTCGGTGATGTTCTTCGAATCTGCTCGGGAGCCGCGGAGCTTGTCGAAGATCTCGATTGGCTCCGCCGAGCTGGCCCCAACTCCTTGATCGAACAAGGATGTCAAGATCGGCGTGGCGGCGTTGGCGACCTCTTCCCGAATCTCGTCGCTAGACTTGATCCGCCCAAGTAAGACGTCGTATTGGGCTCGGGTCTTTATCTTATAAGCTGCAAGGAGTCCTAGATCAGTCAAGGCACTCGGGAATGAAGCAGCATATGAAATTCAACTTCAAAGAAGGTTACCTTCAAATTCGGCCTCCATCTCGGCCTTGTCGAGGCTGACCGCTTCCAGTTGGAGTTGAAGCGAGTGGACCTCCGAAGAATTTTCTACGACGAAAGAGGATTATCAATTGACAAGATCAACAAAAGAATCATGGTGAAGCTGGGAGAGGCAGGCTTACTTCCGATTGATCCGCGGAGGTCGAGGTTCGCTTCCCGAAGCTCCGAGATCTCCCTCCTTAAAGCGGCCTCCCGTGAAGCGGCCTCCTCCCGAGTGACCTTCAGCTGTCGCTGAACGTCCTCCAAGGAGTTTAAGTGAGGCACCAGCTTTTCCAGCACCTCGGATTTTGCCATTGAGCGGCAATATTCTTTCTGCATGAGAAAGCAGAAGAATGATCGACTGAAGAATAACAAAGATATAATCAAGAAGAAAGACGAAGGCTTACATTGAGCAGTCGGGTCGCCTCATTCAGGCTCTCGACGAGGGCATCCCTTTCATCCTTTTCAGCTTGCCGATCGAGGACGATGCCCTGTCTCTCGCCTTCCGAGTCCCGCCACTCGATTCTCGATCGGAGGAACCCGGGTCTCGAAGCGTAACACAGGGATCTCTTCTACCGTGGGCGGCAAACAAGAAAGACCAATGAAGACATGAAAGATTCAAAATTGAAAGAACAAAGGAAAGTTGAAGCAAGTCTCACCGGTTTGCGTGCTCGCCTAGGTGGGGCACGGGCTCTTCTTCTTCTTCGGGCTCTGCGCTGGGTGACCCTCAGTCGGGGGCGCTCGGGCCGCAGCCGTGGGCTCCCCAGCAGCCGACTGGTTTCCAGTCGGGATATCCTGCCTGGCACTCGGGGGCTCCTCCCTAGGGGCGCTCTCCTTCGGAGGAGAAGGATGCTTCTCCAGAATACTCGCACTGGGTTGCGGGCTCCAGGGTTTTGGCTCGATGGCTTTGGCGCTTCGGAGCTGCGGCGGGTCGGCCCTTCATCCCTCCGACGGATCTATATCCCGGGCTTCTGCACAAGTAAATACGGCGAAGATAAAGAAGAGTCTTCTACGAAAGAACTCGGGACTTCGGTTTCGAGCTTACGGTTGATCGGCGGATCTTCGGTGCAGTCCACGGCGATCGCCTTAGAGGCGGGGTCTCGACTGGAGGAGCCGGGACGTCGTCGTCCGAGTCCTCGATGATCAGCCGCCTTTTGCTTGCGCGTTTGTTCGAGTCCTCACTCGGCGCAACCCGCTTCCCGACTGGATTAACTTGGATTTTGATCCCGCCTGTCGGCTTCTTGGAGGGACGACGTGGCGCGTCATCATGAGCCACCTTATATGGCTTGGAGATGATAGAGGCGTTTTCCTGCAAAGAAGGGAAAGTGCAACATTAAACGACAAAACGTCAAGATCGAAAGATACTATGAAGCATCCAATCGGCTTACCGGAGGAGGAGGACGATGGATGCTGAATGGGAGGACTGGTAGTACGAGGGCCCGCTCGACTGAGATCCCGGATGAGAAGAGCTTGTACATCCGGATCTTCAGGATCTCGTTTGTGAGCGGATCTGGGTCCTCCCGATTGAGGTCTGTTCCGCCTTCGTACTCGAAGGCCGGCTTCGACCGCTCCCTGATTGGCGCCAGTCGGCACCTAATGAAGTGCCGAGTGATTTGTTCCCCGCGAAGGTTCCTTTTCTTCATCGCCGGGATCTTCGCGAGCGGATCGTTGGCTTCATCCCATTCTTGGGCTACGGGACGGTGCTCCAAGATGGTTTGGGGACAGGAGGAAGACCGACAAAGGCGGGAAGGCTGGGTTCAAGATTGCGATGTAGAACCGGTTCGCATGCCGCCTTTGTTCGAGGATTTCAAGGGGAGAGAGAAGTAGTCTTTGCGGAGAGATCCGCGAAGGCCGGAAGCTGCCCGCCAACGACACAAGGTTGGCCCTTGTTCGGATGGGGTTTCGGGTAGAACATATGACGGAAGATTGAAGTGAGGAAGAATGCCAAGGAAGGCCTCACACACGTGAATGAAGAGTGCTATGTGAAGCATCGAGTTGGGGTTCAGATGGTAGATGTGAAGACCATAGTAATCCAAGAGCCCCCGAAAGAATTCGGAGGTGGGAAGACTGAATCCGCAATAGAAAAAGGAGGTAAAGACAACGAGCTCACCGGTGTTTGGGGTCGGGAAGTCTTCCCCCGCCGCCGGGCACCATCCCACAAGTTCCTTGGGCGGAAGCACGCCGTGCTTTACCATCTCCTTGAGGGTGTACTCCCTCACGTCTGAGGTGGCCCATTGGTCGAACGGAATCCTCTTTTCTTCCGCCATGAGAGCGAGGTTGTTGAGGAGCGGATCTGGCTGAGAGAGGTTGGATCTTGGGCAATAGATGTGGGAGTTTTGGCTGCAGGAGCTAGTTGTCGCGGCAAGCAAGCTTCTTGGCGGATGGACGAGAAGCGCGCAAGCCTAGGGTTCCCGCAATGAACCGATGAGCAGATTGCGAGAAGGGGAATTCTTGGAAGATGAAGAGGCGGGGACGACCTCGTGTCTTTATAAAGAAAGATTTGAGGGTTGCGCTAGGTTTTCTGGTGAGTGGGCCGAGCCCATAAGAAAATCTACGGCCCGGCTAAGGTGTGGTCCGATACGTGTCCTTAGGGACTTAAGCGGATGAGCTTAAGCGATTTGCCCGGCAATATGCGCGTGTCCGAGTGCCCTATACCTTTAAAAGATCCTTCCATACCGCGGTTTGCCGACTTCATGAGAAGCGGCACGATGCAATTTGGAAGGTGACCAATGAGTTTTTATAGTTGCCTTGGTGAACAAGGGCTGTTTGGTTTTTCGGCATTTGGTCGGGTAATCTTGCCGATGCTTGTTTGTTTTCCACCTTGGTGAAGATCTTTATAAGATTGAGACCAGTATTATGGCAAAAGCTATTTAATAACTTGGTCATATTTTTCATATGATTGAAAGAACTTATTTTCCCATGAGGGATGATTAAAATATTTGTTCCGGGATGACTCGGGCAGATCTACTCGGATAAGCGTGAGTTTACCGAGTGCTTTTTACCCGCTAGGGTTGGTTGAGTTATTTTTCCGAGATTACTCGGGCAAATCCACTCGGTTGAGCAAAAGTTTACCGAGTACTTTTTACCCATGAGGGATGATTGAATTATTTGTTCCGAGATGACTCGGCAAATTCACTCGGTTGAGTATGAACTTGTGAGCAATAAGATTTCTATGATTGCTTTAGCATGAGCTAGGCATCTACATGAGAATAATTTTTTATAGTTCTTGACTATATGCTTAGTCTATTTTTGACTAACCACATAGTCGGGGCTACACCTATAATTAGGTGCATCGGAGATGCACCTAGATATTTATTTTTGAGAAATTTTTATATTTTTCAGCCCTTCACGTCTTTGGAGCCACTCGGGAAGATTCGGGCAGAGATGATGGAATCACTCGGCGCCAAAAAGCACTCGGTCAAAGAGATTTTTGGTTGAGTGCCGCTTTGGTCTGAAGCGAGTTGTCTCGTCGACCGAAAAGGACTCGGGGCTACTTGTGGAGATTGTGGCAATCGGGTATCTACATGGCAAGCTTATCCGACTGGAGGTAGGGATAGATTGTGCCTGCTATATCTGTAAGCCGAACTTGACTTAGGTGTTACGGTTGCCGATAGAGATAAGGCAATCGGCCTATAGTCATGGTTTGGTAAGATTGAGGAAACCGTCTTAGAGTAAGATAGGGTTTCCGACTTGTAAACCCTTCCTCCCAAGACTATATAAGGGGGTAAGGGCGTCCTGAGGGATATGCTAGACTTGATCGATTCTAGATCGATATTCGAGAGGAGATCGAGATTAGATCGAGATACAACTTCATAAGCAAGAGCTTTAGATCACAAGATCAATAAAGACACTCGGCGGATCGAATCCACCGAAACAGAGTAGGGTATTACCTCACGAGAGGCCGAACCTGTCTAAATCTTCTTCTTCTTCTAACCCATTGTCTTGGCGATCTCGATTGCGACCCATAAAATATATTCCGAAACCAAGTTTCGACATATATATATATATATATATACACACCCCCAATCCCATCTGAAAACACAAAAAATTAGGAGTGAAAATAATAAAAAATAGTTTCGTTTTGTTTGATGCAGAACAACATATATATACTGAGTCAATATCCTCTCTGCAGCATCAACGTGTTCTAAGATATATCAATCATCCTTTATGACTTGTTTTTCTTTCTTCATGCTGCATCGGAAGACTAGACTCTTTTGAGTCCGATTATTCTACTCCATAGAAGAGAAGTCATACATATGGACAAAACAATGACTACCTGTTTGGGTTCAAGAAAAAAAAATTGAAGTCATTGATAATGACAAGTTAATCGACCAACCAATCAGTTTGGTATATATGCCAAATCTAATTAAGCATGAGATATATCCGACCAAATACTAGCAATCCATCCAAGCATCCTGGTGTGCTACATCCCAGAAACTTCTAATTTTCACACATGCAGAAAATTATTTATTATTTACAGCCGCCAACCAGCTGATAAATTGCCCTATAAAAACCCTCATGCCTTAGCTCCATTTGAAGCCATCAGTTGCAAGCTTGCATCAAACTAGCTAATTAACTACTTGTTCTTCTTCTTGCTTGCTAGCTGCTGCATACATTGCAAAGTCTGAAAAAAAAACTTGGGAAATTAAGTAAAGAAAATGGTGGTTCCGGTGATCGACTTCTCCAAGCTCGACGGCACCGCCACCGAGAGGGCCAAGACGATGGCTCAGATTGACAACGGCTGTGAGGAGTGGGGATTCTTCCAGGTAGCTAATTAATCAGATCAACGTGTGGTTATGTGTATTTTTAGTTGGTGGAGTGACATAAAGTTATCGTACTTTTCAAATTTAACTTATACAAATAGTAAAAAGTTAACAAAGAATTATTTTTGTTTCTAATTATGTAGATTGAATTTAAATTTATATGTTTGTGTATCTTATCATGTCATTTTCTTTAATTTTTTTAATGATTATTTAAACGACATAAAAAATAAGATCTTTTAATGATGTTTTCTTAGTTGTATGGATTCTTAGTTGGTGCAGCGATCCTCCATTGTAAGAAGAGTTAATCAGATGAACATGTGATGATTGCTGATAGCTGATCATGATGAGTGATGACAGCATTGATCATGTTTATTAAGATGGTTAATCACTTCGAGATCATTGCAGCTGGTGAACCATGGCGTCCCGAAGGAGCTTCTTGATCGGGTGAAGAAGGTGTGCTCGGAGAGCTACCGACTCCGGGAGGCGGCGTTCATGGAGTCGGAGCCGGTGAGGACGCTGGAGGGGCTCGTGGCGGCGGAGCGGCGCGGCGAGGCGGTGGCGCCGGTGGACGACATGGACTGGGAGGACATCTTCTACCTCCACGACGACAACCAGTGGCCGTCCAACCCGCCGGAGTTCAAGGAGACGATGCGTGAGTACCGCGCCGCGCTGCGGGAGCTCGCCGAGAAGGTCATGGAGGCCATGGACGAGAACCTTGGCCTCGACAAGGGCCGCATGAAGCGCGCCTTCACCGGCGACGGCCGCCACGCGCCGTTCTTTGGCACCAAGGTAAGCCACTACCCGCCGTGCCCGCGCCCGGACCTCATCACCGGCCTCCGCGCCCACACCGACGCCGGCGGCGTCATCCTGCTCTTCCAGGACGACCGCGTCGGCGGTCTCCAGGTGCTCAAGGGCGGCGAGTGGATCGACGTGCAGCCGCTCGCCGACGCCATCGTCGTCAACACCGGCGACCAGGTGGAGGTGCTCAGCAACGGCCGCTACCGCAGCGCGTGGCACCGCGTCCTGCCAATGCGCGACGGCAACCGGCGCTCCGTGGCGTCGTTCTACAACCCGGCGTTCGAGGCGACCATCTCGCCGGCGGTAGAGGGCGTCATCGACGGCGGCGAGTACCCGGAGTACGTGTTCGGCGAGTACATGGATGTGTACGCCAAGCAAAAGTTCGATGCGAAGGAGCCACGCTTCGAGGCCGTCAAGGCGCCAAAATCTGCTTAAAATTAAAGAGACTTCTATTTGTAAATTAATTAATTAGTTGCATAAAACATATAATAACATACTAAATTAAGTTTAAAATAGGAAAAAGAATAAAAATAGAGTGGTAGTTGTCTTGAGAATACATCTATTGTTTTCTAAAAATAGAATACTTCTATTGTATTTCATGATTTGTCAGTAAAAATAATATGTAATAAATGATTCTATTGTTATATAAAAATGTTTGTGCGTTGTATCGAAGGAGGACTAAAGTTTGATCTCAAAGCACCCAAACATTACCGTAAGTATTGGCCATGTATACCCTGACTAAAATAAAAAGTATTAGCAATCCTATTTTTGAATTAAAACTTTCGGTGTTTGCGTAAGTCACTGGAAAGATATTAGGATTTGGTCATGTGTTCTTTTTTTATCCGCGGCTGATAGAGACGGACGACACGTACCTGGTCCCATCAATGACGGACAAAAATTGTGTTCTCATCAATGACAGACACGGACGAAAATCGAGTGTGTCGATCACGATGCGGACACGAAGGAAGCGCGTTGCGAACTACAGAAAAACATATCGGAAACCTTACGTACTTTTATTAGATCTATAACTCTATAATAATATCTATCTATAATCTATAACTATATATAATCTTGACTATATACATACATATATACATCAATTCAATACTAGTAATTAATTTCTTGTCATGCGGATTGGACCATATCTGGGTCGGGCCTTGTCATCGTGACCGGGTCGGACTTGACCATGCCATGGCTCGATCGATCGCATATCACATCTCGATCAGGTCTCGGTTTCCACACAGACGATCGAGCCGGTATACTATATATACTGTTCCCGATCGACGAGCTGCGCCGCCGCGCACGCAAGCAACACCAACTATAGCTAGGGCTCGCGATCTCGACGAACTGCGGGTGGCGGCGACCAAGATCTCGACGAGATGCAGATCTTGGTGAAGACGCTGACGGGGGCTACGTTTATTCTGAGCGTGAAGCCGTCAGACACTGTGAAAAGCGTGAAGGCGAAGATCCAAGATAGAGAGGGAATCATGCAGAACCTCAGACTGATCTGTGGCGGGAAACAACTCGAGGAGGACGGCGGTCTTACGCTCGCCGACTATGGTGTCCAAGACTTGTCGACGCTGCACATGCTCCTTCGCCTCCGCAGCTGCATCAACTGCAGCACCAAACACATCGAGACACATATATCAAATCAAAAACATCAAATATCAACCGGGGCTAACGATCTTGATGAACTATGGAAGCCGATGGCCGAGACGAAGACGATGCACATATTTGTGAAAACGCTAAGGGGGCATACGTTGACACTGAAGGTGAAACCGTCAGACACAGTGAGGAACCTGAAGACGAAGATCCAGGACAGGGAGGGGTTCATGCCGAATATCCGATTGATCTACGCTGGGAAGCAGCTGGAGGAGGAAGATGACAATCGCACGCTTGCTGACTACAACGTCAAGAACGATTCAACGGTGCACGTTCTCCTTCGTCTTCGTCTTCACAGCTGCATCTACTGTAGCACCATATACAACGAGACACAAGAACCAAATCAAGAACATCAGATCCTAGCTCACCCACCTACCACGCAGCTTGCTACCCAGACGAGGGCAAGCCATGGGCCGAATCATTCCACCAATAAGAAAATGAGCTTTGCAACCATTAGTGGCTTAATTCTGTCTCTGAAAACTTGGTTCACTTCAGTTATTAGTCACCGATGTACACGTACTAGATTGGTGCAGCGAACTTCCTGGTCAAAAAAATGGAGTAATTAATAAACTCACTTTAGTTTCTCCTTATTCATGTAATGTATCACTCCATATATTGTTGCTACCATTCAGGTTGTCTTCCTCTACTATGCTGTAATGGTACCATTTTGCTTCTCAAATCAATTTAACCAGCATGATCTTCGTTTGCACTGTAAAGATTTCTTTATTTCTTCATTATTTTTATTCAGTCAAAGATCTTGACACTCTTCAAGGTATAAGTAAACACAATTTGACACTTGATGCGAGCAAACTTTTCTATTCATGGGTTACAATTAATTGTCAAGTAAAAAAAAATCAACCAAAGTTGGTGAGTCAGCATCTTTAATCAGCCTGGCAACCTGACACTTGTTATCATCAGGGCGGTTACGAACCGAACTCACTCAATCACGATCGTCCGTTTCACATTGGACAGATCACGGCCTTCCAAAGCGCACGAGCCGTGCCTTTATGTATAGTTCTCGATGAGCCGCGCTGCCGTGCAGCTAGGGCAACACACCAACTAGCTAGGGCTCGTGATCTCGATGGACGAACTGCGGCGGCCGGTGATCGAGAGGAAGAAGATGCATGTCTACGTGAGGACGCTGAGGACGCGTACGTTGGCGATAGAGGTGGAGCCGTCTGACGCAGTGAAGAGCTGGAAGGAGAAGATCCAGGATAGGGAGGAAACATTTCAGATCTTCGATTGATCTGCGCCGGAAGCAGCTGGAGGAGGACGACGGTCGCACGTACGCTCGCCGACTACAACGTCCAGCTAGAACGAGTTGACGGTGTATATCCTCCTTCGCCTGTGCAGCTGCATCAACTGCAACACAAGAGATTACTCAGCTCAAGACGACGCTAAACACATCGAGATGCAAACACCAAATAAAAAGCATCAAACATCAACTAGGGCTCACGATCTTGGTAAACAACGACGACCGGCAATCGATACGAAGACTATGCCGATCTTTGTGATGACGGTGAGGAGGGCTATCACTGCTGGAGAATAGCACATTTGTCTCGGTTGACAACCTCCTGTAGTCCCGGTTGTCAAACCGAGACTACGAATCCGGGACTAAAGATCGCTATCTTTAGTCCCGGTTCAAATAACTGAGACTAAATATGCATCATTAGTCTCGGTTGAAGCCACCAACCGGGACTAAAGATGACGACGCCACGTGGCTGGCTTCGCCATCTTTAGTCCCGATTGGTGGCTCCAACCGGGACTAAAGTTTTTTTAATTTGCTCCTGTTGTTAGCTTGCTGCTGCTTGTTTATACACACATCTATAACTATCTATCTATAAAGCAAGTAGTGTTTCTACTCAAAATTTTCATCCACTGGTTATTTTGCGAAAACCCCTTAAGTGTTTATAAAATTAACCTGCAGTCTCAATGCTGAAAAGAAAGGGAGGGCTTGGATGGAAAAAAAGACCTCTTGCGCCCCTCCCTCCTGTCTCCATCCGCGTCGCGCCCCGCGCCGTGCCTGTGCCCCTCCCTCCCGTCGCTGCTCGGAGCTCCCGCGCCGCGCCCCTCCCTCTCGTCCCCATCCGCGTCGCGCCCCGACTTCACCCGTTGCAACGCACGGGCATAGTTGCTAGTATATCTATAACTATATATAAATCAAGTAGTGTTTTCACCCAAAATTTTGTTTTATCCGACTATTTTACAAAAAACCCTTGAGTTTTTCTGAAATTAACTCGATGACCTCCGCACACGCAGCGATGGCGATGACATCTCCATCATGTCCTCCAGCAACATCCGCCACTCCTCCACTTCCGGCGGCGGGGTCTAGCCCGAGCTCGGCGCGTTGGAGGGGCCGATGAGAAGGGAGGGGTATGGGTAAGAGGCGCGTGATGGAGAGGGAATCGGGAGGGGAGAGGAGGGAAGGCCGCTGGATCCATTGACGAGCGGCGGCGGTTGGGCGACTGCAATGGGGTGCTGGGTGGCCTCAGGCGACAGCGAGATGGGTCGTTGATGCAGTTCACGATGAGGACGGATGGCCAGCGCGTCGACAGTTTGACTGCGCCTTGCCCGATGATGACAAGCGGTCGGACCGAGCTATTACGAGGCTACGGCGGTGGCAGCAACTTTGTTGGCTGACGGGTGCGCTATTGACCCCTACATTCTTTCAATTGTTGTACATCCTTAGTATATTATTTTATTATGCATGTATATATTCGAACTGCTTCTATTATACAACCTACCAAAATTATAAGAAAGAACTGCTTTACTCAGTGACAGTTTTGATTTCTAGGTTTCCTTGGACTCTTAGATTTTAATAAACATAATTACATATACAGGGTCTGTGGACTTTGTACTAATGCTAGGTGGAGTTTGGTGGAGCAAATATGTGATTCCTGTATGTACTTATGTGATTTGTTTTAGAATTCGTTTTTAATGGCAATAGCGAACAACTCTTATCGTTAGATGCAATAAGAGTGCTTTACATTTTTGTGTTATCATTCCAATTCATTGTTGCAATATCAACATGGCAAAAGCATGTGCTGATGCGTAGTCTTTGGTTTTTTTGTTGGATCTGTGGAGATTATGGCAATCGGATACACACATGGCAAGCTTATCCGACTGGTAATAGAGATAGGTTACGCCTGCTAATTATGTAAACCGGCTATGACTTGGGTGTTACGTTGCTGATTAGATAAGGGAACGACTCATAGTCATAACTTGGTAAGATTGAGAAAACCGACTTAGAGTAAGATAAGGTTTTGTAACATCCGAAAATCGGAGAACCGAAATCGGAACGTAAAAATCGGAACTTTCAAAAACCTTGGCTTATTGCTTCTTCTTGGGTTTGTTGTTTCTTATTTGCCGCTCAGTTGCATAAATTTAGTCGTGGTCAATTCCCTTTTCGGTGTATTTGGAGTTTTCGGAGTTGACAAAACGGTGGTGCAGCCGCATCGGGTTTTAAAAAGGAATCGGGGAAAGTGCGGATTTGTGAAAACGCATTTCGAGTAATATAAAATAAAATTTTTGGTTAGAAAAGATAAATTAAAACACAAAATAAATAATAAAATTCTCGAGAGGCGTACTCGAAATTTGAGAAATGTATTTTTATTAAAAATGAGTAAATTATGAAAATTAGGAAAAAGAATTTAAATAAGTATGAAAAATAATTATGGAAAAATGAAAGTCAAGAAAAGTTTAAAATATAAAGTTAAAAATTATTTTTAGAATATTAGGATTTATTTTGGAATTTTTAGAAGGAAAGAAAATAGAAAATCGGGAAAAAGTGAAAATGCACTTGTTCATTGGTCATAAAGCTGTTCGACACCGACGGCCGCCGCGCGCGCGCCGCCGCCCGACCGTCACGCGCCGCGACGCTGCGCGCACGCGCGCGCCGCGCCCAACCGCGCCTCGGCCCCTACCCCGCGCCGCGGCGCTGGCAGCGCAGCGCCGCGCGCCGCGGCGCGCCGCCGCCGCGCCGGACCCCGCCGCCGCGCCGCGCCCGCCCGCGATGCGCCGCCGCCCGGCCAGCGCACCCGCGCCGCCGCGCCGCCACGCGGCCGAGCCACGCCCGCCCCTACATCGCGCGCGCACGCCGCGCCGGACCCCGCCGCGCCGTGCGCTCGGCCGCCGCGCTTTCGCCCGCCGCACCGGCCCTCCCCGTGCGCCGCCGCGTGTCACCGCCGCGCGCGCGAGCCGGACCCCTCCTTCCACCCCGCGCCCGCACCAAGCCCCCTGGCGCGCCTATAAAAGGCGGTGCCCGCCGATTTCACCGCACCGCCGCCGTCTTTCGCCATTCCCGAGCACCGCCGCCAGGGCCGCCGCCGGTTAGCCGTCGCCGCCGTGCGCAAGTCCATTCCCCGTGCCCCTTGCTCCTCCCGAGCCGCCGTCGCGTAAGCCCCCTTTGCGCCGCCCTTGTTCCTCACGCCGCCGCCTCTGTTTCTCCTCCGGCACCGGTTGAACACCTTGCGGGCATTGAAGCGTGCGCAGAGAAAAGGAAAAGGAAAAAAAAAAAAAGGAAAAAAAAAAAAAAAAGAAAAAAAGAAAAAGAAAAATAGGGAAAAATTTTGGAAAAATTTTGGAAAATTTGGAAAATATTTTGGGATGACTTGAGTAAAATTTTGGGCAAAAATAAATTATTTTCTCGCATATTTTCTCGGTGCAAAGTTTGAAAAATCGGAATCGGACGTTTTCCGGAATTTCAATTCGCATCGTTTTTCGATCCGGATTCCGTTTAATTCTTTCCCGCCATCGAAATAGGTTTCGCTTTTGTGCTCAAACCCTCAAATTTCGAGCACGAATTTTCTTCGCTGATATTTTCAAACGTAACTTCCAAATTTAATTGCGATCGCCGACTTTGCGAAAACCCTAGGTCATCGGCTCGATTCCAAAAACCCGGATTTTCCTCGCAACCCTTGTCCTAACTCGAGTAGAATTTTCGGCAAAACTTTTGGAGTTGTTTTCATGGCTTTTGTGGTTCTTTTCGATCTCTCGGTGTTTTGTTGAATTCTAACTGAATTCAATTGATCTTTCGCACGTACGGGTAGCGCTGAAGAAACCGGCATCGACACCGCCGAAGACCCCACCCCTCAAGTGTGCGAGCAAGGCAAGTCATCACACTCTTTGAACATTTTGATCCCAATTGCGAAATGATGTTATTTTAAACTCCAAACATGCATGCTATACAGAGTTACCTATACTTGTTATGCCATACCTTGTCATTGATTACCTTTAGAATTATTCCTTGTAACCCTCGATGTGATCAAATAACCAGAGAATAGCTTTGGCAAACTGCTTAGCCCTACTAAACTTAGATTATGCATACTCATGACTTTATGAAAAAGCTTCGTGCTTGGGCAACTACCTTAGGGAAGGTAGTTGAGATTCGGCATGTGAAAACATGAGCGCCACATGGCCATGACGAACTAAGTTTGGTGGAAATTAAAAGTACTATACAAATGTTTTAGACTGGGGCGGCCGGATGATTTGGGTGGATTCCGGAAAAGGCAAGTGCCGACCCTGGTCAATTAAGGACCGAGCCATGAGATAGCCGGGAAACGAGCCAGTACAACCGTACTTCTCGAATGGGTATAGACCTAGCTGATTAGATAGCCGAGCGGAGGCAGTATCCTTGCATAGATGGTTCTCTATGAGGTGGTTATGGGATGAGAATGAGGCTGCGGCCTTTGTTATGAATGGTGGGATTAAACTGATGTTAATTAAACTTAAAGATTTGGAAAGACTTCCCTTACCCCGGGTGCGCGAACTCCCTCTCACCGCTAGAAAAGGACGGCTAGAGTGCATGAGGGCTTAAGTTCATGGAGCGGGTACGCCAAAGCAAGGTTATCGAAAGGCTTTGCCGTGACCGTCTCATGTGTTGAGGCGTAGGCTCATTTGTTGGGTGTCGCGGAGTACGGGTAAAGTGTACATCCACCGTGTGAGTGAATCAATCTATTCGAATAGCCGTGCTCGCGGATATTGAGCATCGTGACAAGACTTTCGCTTGGCTAAGTTTTTTTTTAAAACTTAAAACTGCTGGGATGGGTATGCATGATGGTTTCATTTGGTGGATCAACTTCTCGAGAATGCGAGAAGGGGTGGACTCCCGGAAAATCATGACGAACCGGAGACGGGAAGCCATCCTTGGGATCACGATGGATGGTAGACAGAACCGTCGCCGGGTTAATGAACTATGAAATTAAAACTTGATTTGGCTAGTCGGTAGGCTTGCGAAAAGAATTGTGAAAACTGGCTTTACGCAAAAATAACTCTAGCCGTGTTCTTTGAATAACCCTATCATATGCATCAATTCTGTGTTGGCTTGCTGAGTACGGTTGGTACTCACCCTTGCTATACGCACAAACCTTCAGCTGATGGAAATGAAGAGCCAGAAGACCCCTACGCGTACTACCCGGAGGGCGAAGGAATTGACGGCGCATACTAGACCTTAGCCCCGGTCGTTGCCTGTGGCAATTGACGAGCCGCTGCCTCTTTCCGCTGCCTTATCTAAATTCTGTTTTTATGTTGTATTCGGACCATAAGGTCTGTGGGATGAACAATGCCTTCGGGCCTATTGATGTAATAATGGTATTGTAAGACTATTCGTGCATGTGCACTTGATTATCCGATCGTATTCGTGGGTACTAACTACTCGATCCAGGGAAATGGTACTATGAACACGAAAGATTCCCGTCTCAAAAACGGGGGTCCACAGTTTTTGACTTGTAAGCCCGTCCCTCAAGACTATATAAGGGGGGTAAGGGGCGTCTCTTGAGGGATATCAGCTTTAGATTCAGACATATGCAACACAAGAGCAACAGATCTTGAGATCAATAAACACTCGGCGGATCGAATCCCCGAAACAGGAGTAGGGTATTACCTCACGAGATGGCCTGAACCTGTCTAAACCTTGTTTTTCACTTAACCCATCGAGCTTGGCGATCTTGACTGCACCCCCAAATTTCTATTGCCGAAACCAAGTTTCGACAGTTGGCGCGCCAGATAGGGGCCCACGCGTCAAGTTTTCTTCTTTAATCTCACCGGCAAGTGCGATGGGATCTTCATCAGGCATCAATGACTTCGCCGCCAAAGGCTTCGACAAGATCTCCTTCCCCAACTCGGATTCGGACCAGTTGGGAGGGGGAACCCGCTCGGCGCCGTTCGGGTTACCGAACAACGCCGAGATCTGCGACAAAATTCTGACTTCCAAGTTGGAGTCCATCCACTCGGAAGGAGGAATCCACTCGGCGCCGTTCAGATCACCAAACGCCGCTGAGATCTATAGCCATCTTCTGACCTCCCCGTTGGAATCCATCCACTCGGGAGGAGAAACCATCTCGGCACCGTTTGGGTTACCAAATGCCTCTGAGATTTGTTCCAAACTCCTCTCTTCCGAGTCGAAATCAATTCACTCGGAAGAACCGCCGTCATCAAGCTACGACCCGGACTGGAACGATCCAGATTCAAGTGATCCGGGTTCAAGGGAAGTCGCTGTCATCCTCCAACCGTTCGGGTCATGCTCATCCACGGAGCTCGATGAGTACCTCAGCTCTTTAGGCTTCGACAATCTCTACGACATCTCCACGGATGAGGCCAACGACTCCGACTGCGACAAGGATTACGAGCCAAAGTGCTTCGACGTTCTCATGGCTGAGGTGGCCGAGACCGACACAGCCATGGCCCGCAGGATCGCAGAGAAAGAACAAGCTAGGCTTGAGCTAGAGCGCAAGCTGGCAGAAGAGGAGAATAGGCGTAAGGAGGAAGCCGGCAGGAGAAAGCGAGACCTAAGGGCGACTGGGCGATCCACTCGTGAGGCCATACTTCATACATGAGTCGACAACACCAACATCTTCCAGACGCCTCAACAGAACGCCGTTGCCGCCCTTACCCTCCTCGACATTGTTATCGAGACGGCACCTGCCATGGTAACACCAATCCTAGACAAGATCAAGACCATCGTCGCGGCTACAGCCAATTGCTCTCCCTCCACCTCAGCATGAAGGCCGACTGAGTCTGTGGCAGAAACGCCCGACAGAAGCCGACTTCCGCCGCTGCGGTCGAAGGATTACAGGAGGCCCGAACAAGCTCGGACGGCCACTAGGTCAAGAGACCCCCGCCACGAGGTCACACGGAAGCATCACGAGCAATCGGTCGACTCCCGCGAAAAGCGGCATAGACGACCGCCCGTCCACGACCGGGTCCGCCGCAGCAACAACTCCGACTACCGAAGCAGCCTACCAAGGACCCCGTCGAGTGATCTGCGAGAAGTCCTTGACCAGCGCTATCAAGAACGAGAGCAGCGCTCCCACGAAGATCGAAGGAGATCGCCCGACAGCAACGACGATGGAGTACCTGCGTTCACTTGGGACCTGCGCCGAGTGCATTGGCCGAGTGGTTTTAAACCGACATGAATCAAGAAGTACGATGGAAAGACCGACCCCGAGTTGTGGCTGACCGTGTACACCCTCGCCATCCGCGCAGGAGGAGGAGACAACAAGGCTATGGCCAATTACTTGCCTGTTGCCCTCGCCAACTCAGCCAGGAACTGACTCACGAGCTTGCCGAGAGGCTCAATTAGTTCGTGGAGCGAACTACGGGATCACTTCATCGCCAATTTCCAGGTCACCTTCGAAAGGCCCGGAACCCACTTCGATCTCACAACGTTATCCAGAAGCCAGACGAGCCGCTGAAGGACTACATCTGACGCTTCTCGAAAAAGCGCAACAAGATCCCCAACATCACCGACGACATCATCATAGTCGCCTTCTAGAAGGGAGTCCGTGATGAGTTGCGATCGAAAAGTTTGGGCGCAAGACACCAAAGACGGTGAAGCAAATGTTCGAGATAGAGAACTCCTACGCCAAAACCAACGACGCAATCAAGGCGGCGCAGCAAGATCGGCCTGACAAAAGGCACGACAAGCAGTCGGGAGGAAGCCAACATCCTAAGAAGGATAATGACAACAACAATCAGGGCCAGAAAGATCGCAAGCGCCGGCCCGAGGACCTGGTTGCCACGACGTCCAACTCCCAACGCCGTCCCCGAGTCGCGGCCTATGATACGACCATGAACGCCCAGTGCACGCATCACCCAAATCACAAGCATGCGGCCAAGAACTGCTTCATTTACAAGCAATTCGCCGAGCAATATGCGGCACAGCTTAACAAGAAGCCGACTGACGAAGCCGGCTCATCAGGGACCAAGAAGAATAACCCGACTGGAAATTCGGAGACTTTTCAAGACCCCGTGGGCGAGCTGAATCACATCTTCGGGGGGCCGCAAGCTTATGAGTCCAAGAGGAACCAAAAGCTGACTAACCGCGAGGTCAACGCGGCACAACCCGAAGTCCCACAATATCTACGGTGGTCGGAGGTGGCCATGACGTTTAACCGCTCGGATCATCCCGACCGAGTGGTTCACCCGGCGGTATCCCCGGTACTAGACCCGGTGGTTCGAACATCAAGTCAAGTGCGTCCTCATTGATGGGGCAGCGTCCTCAACATCCTGTTCGCCAAGACCCCCGGACGAGATGCATCCCAAGATCCGAGTTGAAGGCAAGCTCGCCCCTTCCACGGAGTTATCCCGGGCGTCATCCACGCCACTCGGACACGCGCCCTTTCGGTCACCTTCGGAGTTTGGGAGAACTTCCAAACGAAGAACATCACTTTCGAGGTGGCCGACTTCGAGACGGCCTACCACGCAATCATTGGAAGGCCTGCACTCGCCAAGTTCTGGCGATACCACACTACACCTACCTCTGCATGAAGATGCCCGGCCCCAACGGCGTCATCACTCTGCGCAGCGACGTCAAACAAGCCTTTACCTGCGACATGGCCCAATCTCGTGAGAGATCACGTGGCCAGGAAGAAATCCGACTGGCTGCATCTACATCTGCAGAGGGCGAAATCCCCGCAAAGAAGATAGCCAAGTCGGGACAAGGCGACGCCAAAACGAAGAAAATCTCCCTTGATCCATCAGATCCTTCCAAAACCGCTGTAATCGGTGCTGAGCTAGATCCTAAATAGGATTGCACGCTCGTCACCTTTCTCCAAAATAATAAAGATGTTTTTGCTTGGAAACCATCTGATATGCCTGGAATTCCTAGGGAGGTGATCGAGCACTCTTTACACGTCAAAGATGACGCGAAACCTATCAAACAACGATTATGTCATTTTGCTCAGGACCGAAAAGATGCCATCAAGAAAGAACTTACAAAACTCTTAGCCGCCGGCTTCATCAAAGAAGTTCTCCATCCCGACTGGCTGGCTAACCCAGTCCTGGTCCGAAAGAAGACAGGGCAATGGCGCATGTGCGTTGACTACACCGACCTCAACAAAGCCTGCCCTAAAGATCCATTCGAGTTGCCTCGCATCGACCAAGTTGTAGATTCAACGGCCGGCTGCCAGCTCTTGAGTTTTCTGGACTATTACTCGGGCTACCACCAGATCAGCTTGAAGGAATCCGACAGCCTGAAAACATCGTTCATCACGCCGTTTGGAGCTTATTGCTACATCACAATGCCCTTCGGTCTGAAGAACGCCGGAGCCACATACCAGCGCATGATCCAAAGATGCTTTCAGACACAGATCGGGAAAAACGTGGAAGCTTACATCGACGATGTCGTCATCAAGACCAAGCAGAAGGAAGACCTGATTGCCGACTTAGAAGAAACCTTCACAAACATTCGGGCCTTCAGAATGAAGTTGAACCTGAAGAAGTGCACGTTCGGCGTGCCATCAGGCAAACTGCTCGGCTTCATGGTGTCCCATCGCGGCATTGAAGCTAACCCAGAGAAAATCAATGCTATTTTAAATATGAAGCCCCCGAGTAACCAGAAAGATGTCCAGAAGCTCACTAGCTGCATGGCGGCGCTAAGCCGATTCATCTCCTGACTCGGTGAGCGAGGCATGCCTTTTTTCAGGTTACTGAAGAAAACCGACGACTTCCAATGGACTACGGAAGCCCACAAGGGCTTTGAAGATTTTAAAGAATTTCTCACGACGTCGCCCGTCCTAGCCTCACCCCAGCCTCAGGAACTTCTGCTACTATATGTCTCAGCAACCCACCAAGTGGTCAGCACGGTTCTTCTGTTTGAGCGTGAAGAAGAAGGGCGAGTCCAGAAGATTCAGAGACCAATCTACTTTGTTAGCGAAATGCTGGCAGGAGCCAAAATTTGCTAACCTCACATACAAAAATTTCTATATGGTGTTCTGATAACTGCGAGAAAATTGGCGCATTACTTTCAAGGTCACTCAGTCACCGTCGTCACTTCCTTCCCACTCGGCGATGTCATCCACAACCGGGAGGTGACTGGGCGCATCGCAAAGTGGGCCCTGGAACTAATGCCGTTGGACTTAACTTTCAAGGCGAGGACGTCTGTAAAGTCACAAGCCCTGGTGGATTTTCTAGCCGAGTGGACCGAACAACAAGAAGATGTACCTCGAGAAGACCTACAATACTGGACCATGCACTTTGACGGATCCAAGAGGATCACCGGCTTGGGAGTAGGAGTCGTGCCGATCTCCCCGACCGAAGAAAGGCTAAGATATGTTCTTCACCTTCACTTCTCCGCCTCACACAACGTCGCCGAGTACGAAGCCCGCCGCATGGCCTCGTGACTTGTCGTTTCACTCGGGATACGACGATTGGTCGTGAAAGGAGATTCCCACTGGTCGTCAACCAAGTGATGAAAGACTGGTCCTGTTTAAACGGCACCATGGAAGCCTATCGGCAAGAAGTTCGCAAACTTGAAGACAAGTTTGACGGAGTAGAGCTATCCCATGTCCTGAGACATAATAACGAGGCAGCTGACGAGTTGACGTAGTTCGGGTCCAAGCGAGAAGCTGCTCCAACAGACGTCTTCGTAGAGTATCTCTATGAGCCGACCGTGGCAGCAAAACCAACTCCCAACGAGCAAGCTGCAAATCAAGTCGCCATGCTCGACGTCGACTGGAGAGCACCGCACTTCAAATTTTTAACTCAGCAAGAGCTGCCAGAAGACCGGGATGAGGTGGAACGAGTCCGACGCCGTTGTCAAGATTATGTCATGGTCGACTCTGATTTATACAAGAGGAGCCCTTCTGGAGTCCTAATGAGATGTATCACGCCTGAGGAAGGATGACAACTACTCCAAGATATCCACTCGGGTATATGCGGAAGTCACGCGGCAGCACGCACCTTGGTGGGCAAAGCCTACAGACAAGGTTTTTTCTGACTTACAGCGGTCTCCAACGCTGACAAAGTGGTCCGAACGTGTGAAGGTTGCTAGTTCTTCGCTAGGCAGAGCCATGTCCCAGCCCAAGAGCTACAAACGATTCCATTATCCTGGCCGTTTGCGGTATGGGGCTTGGACATGGTCGGTCCTTTCAAGAAGGCTCCAGGAGGATTCACACATCTGTTCGTCGCAATCGACAAATTTTCCAAGAGGATTGAGGCTAAGCCGGTTGCTACGATCACCACTGACAAGGCACGAGACTTCATCCTCAACATCGTGCACCGGTTTGGTGTCCCAAATAGAATTATAACAGATAATGGAACTCAATTCACTGGAGGCATTTTCAAGGAATTCTGTGAAGATTTCGGCATAAAAATCTGCTACGCATCGGTCGTGCACCCCAAAAGTAATGGACAGGTTGAGCGTGCCAATGGCATGGTTCTTCAAGGCATCAAGGCCCAAGTGTTTGACGGGCTAAGTCCTTATGCCGGCAAATGGGTTCAAGAGCTGCCCTCGATTCTATGGTCATTACGGACTACGCCCAGTTGGGCCACCGGCCAAACTCCTTTCTTCCTGGTTTATGGGGCAGAAGCCATGTTGCCGAATGAAATGGAGTACGAATCTCTTCGAGTCCGCAGCTTCAACGACGAGCGCTACAATCAAGACCGAGTGGATGACCTGACCCGACTGGAAGAGGCCCGGGAGGCAGCCCTGATCCAGTCGGCAAGGTATCTTCAAGGACTTAGACGATACCATAGTCGCAATGTTTGGGCGCGAGCTTTCATTGTCGGCGATTTGGTTCTACGCAAAATCCAGACCACCAAGGACCGTCACAAATTATCTCCACTATGGGAAGGACCATATATAATCGCTGAGGTGACTCGACCATAAGCATATCGACTAAAGTGTGAAGATGGATCCATAGTGGAGAACTCTTGGAACATCGAACATCTTCGACGATACTATGCTTAAATTGCCTTAAGTTTCATGTTATTCTCGACTGCCAACCTCAAGCAAGATGACTTCTTGAGTTGACAGTCGGGGGATGCACACGTATCAATAAAGCATGGTTTTCTGTGACAACTTGTTCACATTTGGTTTATCATTGTTTAATGTTTTGATTCGAGTACCATAGATAAGGACTCGAGAATTTTTGATGACCTAATCAAGCTTAGGCTTGGTGACGGACGAAAATTACTCAAGAAATTTTCTAGGAAGACTCGGGTCAAAGCGTTAACATAAATAAGCCAGATATCTACAAATTCACATCACAGTTTACAAACAGCATTTACAAAATGATCAGGAGCGAAATTTATTGGCTACATCAGCAACGACTTTCTTGGCCGACTCCCGTGCTTCATCGATCAACTCCAAGGCCTGCTCGTCTGAAGTGTCATCAGCAATGCCCTCTCCGACTGAGTCAACATCTATCCAAGGATAGAGTGACTTGGCCTGTGCAAGGGCAAAGTTTGCTCCCATGGTGGCTGCTTCTGAGATGTTGGCTATGTATTGATCTGGAGCCCTCCTGAGCTTGTCGAAGACCTCGACGGCATCCAACGAACTAGTCCCGAGCCCATGATGGAATAGCCAAGAGAATCGGTGTCGCCGCATTAGCAACATCGTCCCTTACGCTTTCGGCCCTTCGGACCCTTTCAACGAAAACATCAAATTGGGCTCGGGTTTTGACCTTATAAGCTGCCAAAGACATATGATTACACAGACATTCGAAGATGAAGCAAAATGAAGAATGCTATCTTGAAAGAGTTTACCTTCGAACTCAGACTCCGGCTCGGCTTTGCTGGCGTTAGCTTCTTCCAGCTGGGTCTGGAGCGTGTGGACTTTCGACGAGTTCTCTGCAACAAGAAAAGTTACTGACGCCAAGATCAAAACAGACTGCGAATAAAGGCATAAAGAGACTGAGAGGATTAAACTTACTCCCAACTGAACCTCGGAGGTCAAGGTTTTCCTCCCGGAGCGCAGCTATTTCCCTCCGCAGAGCAGCTTCTCTCGATGCAGCTTCTTCTCGAGTGGCCTTTAGCTCCTGCTGGATGTTCTCCAGGGAATTCAAGTGTGGGACCAGCTTCTCGAGTGCATCGGATTTAGCCATCGACCGGCAATATACTCTCTGCACGCAAGTTCGGAGTCAGTAGACTAAAAGCAATCATAAGGCTATGATAGAAAAGGGCAAAGCTTACGTTTAGCAGCCGTGTGGCCTCATTCAGGCTGTCGACGAGCATGTCCCTTTCCTCATTTTCCTTCTGCTTGTTCAGGACGATGCCCTGCTTCAAGCCTTCGGAGTCGCGCCACTCTATTTTGATTGGAGGGACCCAGGTCTCAGAAGACTGCAGCCTGAGGATCTCCTCCACTTTGGCTGATCGATTTAAAGATGGTAAATGAAGACAAAGAAAAAGCGGATCGAAGATTAAAGTCGAAGACCGCTTTAGAGCTTACCGCTTCGGTGGCCGAGTCCTTGACTGGTACTTCCTTTGCTTTTCTTTTCTTGGTCCGTGCCCGACCGGTCCTCGTCGGGGTTCCTCAGTGGCGGTCGGGATCTTTTCTTCGCCGCGGTTTCCGGTCGAGCCTCTGGCGGCGATCGGGGTTCCTCATGGAACATCCTCACTGGGAGGTGGGGGCTTCTCACTCGGAGCGCTCTCACTTGGGAGAGGGCTCCGGGATTCTTGTTCTGCAGGCCTTGTTGCCTCAGCCGCTGCAGATGTATTTGGGCCCTCACTCTGCCCAGAGGGGTCTATGTTCTGAGGCCTCCTACAAAGAGAAAGACGGAAGCGATCGGGATCAAGGCGAAAGGTTTTCGACAAAGGCATGATTTCAGTTATGAGACATACCTGGTTGATCGGCGAATCTTGGGTACAGATTTGGGAGATGGACTCGGAGGGGTCACTTCAGCTTGATGAGCCGGGACATCGTCATCCGAGTCATCAATCACCAACCTCCTCTTACTCGCCCGCTTGCTGATATCCTCGCCGGCAGCGACCCTTTTGCCGATCGGATCACTCTGGATCTTCACGCTGCCGGCTGGCTTCTTGGCAGGCTGAGCTGGCGCATCGTCATGATGCACTTTGTACGGCTTCGAGATAATGAAGGCATTTTCCTGCAAGGAAGGTTTCATCTACACTGAGAGGTGCAATATCAAGATTGAAAGACATTAAAGAAGTTAAGTCAGCTTACCGGAGGAGGAGAACGATATAGGCTGAATGGGAGAACAGGCAGCATGAGGCTGCGCTCGACTGCGATCCTAGAAGAGAAGATCTTGTACATGCGAGTCTTCAGAGTTTCGTAGCTCAGAGAGTCGCGGTCCTCCCGATTGGGATCCCTTTCGCCCTCGTACTCGAAGGCGGGCTTGGATCTCTCCTTAATAGGTGCCAATCGGTTCTTGATGAAGTGCCGAGTGATCTGTTCACCCCAAAGGCCCTTTTTCTTCATCTCCAAGATACTGGCCAAGAGTTTGTTGGCCTCATCCCAATCTTGAGCTACTGGCACGGTGCTCCAGTTAGGCCTTGGAATCGGAGGAAGGACGACGGAGTTGGGCAGGCTGGGTTCAAGGTTTGTGATGTAGAACCAGTTTGCATGCCAACCTTTGTTAGAGGATTTCAAAGGAATAGAAAAGTAATCTCTGCGGAGAGATCCGCGGAGCTGAAAGCCGGCCCCACCAACAACGCAGGGCTCATCCTTGTTCGGACGCGGCTTAAGATAGAACATGCGGCGGAAGAGCTAGAATTGGGGAAGGATGCCAAGAAAAGCTTCACAAACATAGATGAAGAGAGCAATGTGAAACATGAAGTTGGGGTTCAGATGATAGAGTTGAAGACCGTAGTAATCAAGAAGACCCCGAAAGAACTCAGAAGAAGGAAGGCCGAAGCCACAGCAGAAAAAGGAGGTAAAAACCACGATCTCACCGGTGTTCGGAGTGGGGAACTCCTCGCCGGCCGCCGGCCGCCAGCCGACGATCTCTTTAGGTGGAAGAACTCCGTTCTTCACCATCTCCTTAAGAGTCGACTCCTTGACATCTGAAGTCGCCCATTGCTCGAAGGGGATTTCCTTCTCTCCCGTCATGGATGCGGTTTGGGGGAAGCGGATCTGGCTCGGGAAATGGGGATTTGAGAGGGAGATCTTGGGAACTGGATGCGAAAGCTAGCTTGTGGTGAAATGCGAGCTCCTAGATCGGTGCATTTGGGTGCGCGCGAGCCTAGGGTTTTTCGCAGCGAGCTGGTTAACAGTACTGTGAAAAGAGGAAATTTTTGGGAAGACGAAGTGGCGGGGATGACCTCGAGGCTTTATATAAAGAGTTGAGGGTTTTGCTAAGTCATCTCGCAGTTGGGCCGAGCCCATGAGAGACTTGCGGCCCAGCTAAGGTGTGACTTGACACGTGTCCTTAGGGACTTAAGTGGATGGACTTAAGCAGATTTTCCCTGGCAATATGCACGTGTCACATAGCCCAATACCTTTAAAATCCTTTCATGCCGCGGTTTGCACAACTTCATAAGAGGTTGGCACGATGCAATTTGAAAGGTGACAAACGGTTAAGTTTTCCATGGTTGTCCTGATGACAGGAACTGTTTGGTTTTAGAGCATTTGATTAAATGATTATATCAATGCTATTTTCCACCTTGGGTGAAGATCTTTTTAGATTAAGGCCAATATTATGGTAGGAGCTATTTAATATTTTGGTCATATTTTTCAGACGACTGAAAAATTTGTTTACCCATGAGGGTCGATTGAATTATTTGTTCCGAGATGACTCGGACAGGTTAACTCGGATAAACATGAGCTTACCGAGTGCTTTTCACCCGCGAGGGTTGATTGAACTATTTGTTCTGAGATGACTTGGGTAAATTCACTCGGATAAGCATGAGCTTGCCGAGTGATGAGATTTTTTATGATTGCTTTAGCTTAAGCTAAGCATTTATATGAGTATGATTTTTTATAGTTCTCGACTATATGCTTAGTCTGTTTTTGACTAACCACATAGTCGGGGCTACACCTAATTAGGTGCATAAGGAGATGCACCTAGATATTTATTTTTTGAGAATTTTTTGGGATATTTTCCAGCCCTTCACAGTCTTTGGAGCCACTCGGGAGTTTCAGGCAGGGATGACAGAACCACTCGGCGCCAGAAGCACTTGGCCAAAGAGTTGTTTGATTGTGTGCTATCTTGGTTCGAGGCAAAGTTATCTCGTCGACTAAGAAAGACTCGGGGGCTACTGTGGAGATTACGGCAATCGGATACACACATGGCAAGCTTATCCGACTGGTAATAGGGATAGGCTACGCCTGCTAATTATGTAAACCGGCTATGACTTGGGTGTTATGTTGCCGATTAGATAAGGCAACGGCTCATAGTCATAACTTGGTAAGATTGAGGAAACCGAATTAGAGTAAGATAGGGTTTCCGACTTGTAAGCCCACCCCTCAAGACTATATAAGGGAGGTAAGGGGCGTCCCTTGAGGGATATCAGCTTTAGATTCAGACATATGCAACACAAGAGCAACAGATCTTGAGATCAATAAACACTCGGCGGATCGAATCCCCGAAACAGAAGTAGGGTATTACCTCACGAGAGGGCTGAACCTTTCTAAACCTTATTTTTCACTTAACCCATCGAGCTTGACAATCTTGATGCACCCTCAAATTTCTATTGCCGAAACCAAGTTTCGACGGGATCTTTGGTTATATTTGCCTCCAAATTTTCTTCCTTCTTTTATTCCACTCGTTCTATTTAATCTACTCGTTCTTGGGCTGAACATCCATAGGATGATGTATTTTTTGAGTATCTATATCTATAACTATATAAAACAAGTAGTGTTTTTACCCAAAATTTTCGTCTGCCTGACTATTTTACAGAAACCCCTTGAGTGTTTATAAAATTAACTCACAGTCCCAATGCTGAAAAGAAAGGGAGGACTTGGATAAAAAAACCTTCTACGCCCCTCCCTCCTGCGCCCCCTCCCTTCCGTCCCATCCGCGCGCGCCCGCACAAAGACGTGCCAAACATTCATAAATTAATCATGCTATATAATTAGAGGCTGAAGCTTACTCTACTTGATAAATTGACAACAAAAATCAGTATCCTGTGTGCAACGCCTTTTTTATCACCCATTGCAACGCACAGGCATTTTTGCTTAATAATAATAATAACTATCTATAAATTAAGTAGTGTTTCTACCCAAAATTTTTGTTCGCTCACTATTTTGCAGAAAACCCTTTGAGTGTTTATAAAATTAACTCGTAGCCCCAATGCTAAAAAGAAAGGGAGGGCTTGGATGGAAAAAAAAACTTCCTGCACCTCTCCCTCCCATCCTGTCACATCCCGAGTTTTTCCCTAATTCATTTTAAATAATTTACCCAGGAAATAATCGGAATTTCGAAATTAACCGGAGTCAACCTATAATTTTAAAATGCAATTAATAAATGAAAATGACATGATAGGATTTTTCTTGAATTCTTCATGTCAAAATACGCTAATGGATTTTTACTTGGAATTTTTAGAGCACTCTAAGTATTTTTAATCAATTAAATAAGAAAACAGGAATTTAATTAAGTCCCTTTTTCCTTTTTTCTTTTCTTTTTCTTTTTCTTTCCTTTTCCGTACGCCGTACGGTTCTTTTCCCGCCCGTCGCCCTAACGGGCCGTCGTGCCCAGCCGCGCGCGCCCTCCCGGACGTGGGCCGAAGCCCACGGTCCCGCCGCATCGCGCAAGTCCGCGCGCTCCTCGCGCCGCGGCCACCGCAGTGGGCCCCACCTGTCGGAGCCGCCTCCCCGCGCCCGCCGCCCAACCGCCGCCGCCGCCATAGCCGCGCGCCCGCCTTTTCCCGGCGTTTCCGCGCGCCTCGCGCCGCGTGGCCCCACGCCGGCTCCGCCCGTGCCGCCGCACCCGTGCCCGCACTTCCGCGCGCCGCAACAACCACCGCCGCCCGAAACGGCCGCCGTATCTCGCTCTCTCTCTCTCTCCGAGTCCGAAACCGACGGCGAGGGATTCGCGCTCAACCCGTGCGCAATCCGCTCTCTTCCGCCCCTATAAAGTCCCCGTCGCGCCTCCGCGTTTCCCTTTGTTTCCCGTTCAATCTAGCCCCAAAATCGTCACCGCCGTCGTCGTCTTCCCCATCTCCGGTGAGTTCGCCGCCGCGTTTCCCTTCGGTTTCCCGTGTTGCCGTTGCCCCGAGCCGTTGTCCCGAGCCGCGCACTCTCCGCCGTCGTTTCCGTGCAGCGCGCCGCCCGCCGTCATTGTTCCCGTGCCGACGAGGTCCGGCCGCCGCCGCGCGGCCATGGCCGGCGAGCGAGCTTGAGCCGCCGCCGCCGCGTCCAAACCCTAACCCTAACCCTAGCGCCGCCCCTCTCTGTGCCGTCCGATCTTGCGGATCGGACGGACTCCGCGCCGTCCGATCGCGGGCGGATCGTGCCGCCCGACTGCGCCATCCGCCGCCAGATCACGCCGCTGCCGCGCGATCCGGCCGCTGGATTGCGCCACGTGGCGGCAATCCGGCCGCCGCGCCTGCGTCTCCCCAAGGCTGCAGCTGCCAGGCGCCGACGCCGCCCTAGGGCCGACGCGCTGGGCCGACGCCATGCCGACGCCACCCGTGCCGCGTAAGGGTGACGTCACCAGGGGCTTAATTGCGCAATAAATAGTTTAATCTTTTCTGTTTAGTTTAAAAATCGCAATTAAACTTCTAAAATTCATATCTTTTGAATCCGAGCTCCGTTTTAGTCCATTCAAATTTCATTAAATCCAGAAAAATGTCAAGAATCCATTAAAAATACTTTTCAGTGCTGTTTCAGTAGACTTTTAGGGTGTTTGTTGAGTGCTTTGTTTGTCGTGTAGATCCCGAGTTTTCCGGCGAGCCCGTTCTCTTCGAAGTAGTCGCCGAGGTTCCTCGTCTCGAGCAAGGCAAGTCATACCTTACATTGACCATATTGTACCTATTTTATGTAAATACCTCTATTTCGTTCAAATACTGCATATGTTTTAGAATGTCATTTCATGGGATGTTTTATACCTATTGTACTCAACCTTAGGATTGCTTGCCTTATACCATTGATAACTTGGGGTTCAATGTGACTAGATGATAGTTTAAAGTTGCTTAGCCATGCTTAGCGCAACTAGCTCACTTAAGGGAATCACACTAATCAAGTTTCATTACCAGAAGTTAACCCTCATATGAGGTTAAGTTGTGAGCATGTCTCTAATATTATTGACTTATAAGAAAGGTGGGTCGTGAGCACATGGTTGGACTTTGGTTAGCGTGCTAATGACGATTAAGGACCGGTTCTCGGGAAACCCTGGAAGAAATGCCGTGCATACCACAAGCCAGCATGGGTAATGGCTGGGCCCGTAGCATAGCTGTCTCTAGTTAACGTATCCCGAGAGGGTGAGCGTGATGGAGTTGGGTCGGCCCGGTTTTAAGGGTTGATCAGCTTCCGGATTCACCGCGGCACTAGAGGGGTGCCCATTGCCCGATGGGGATGGGGGCGAAACCTTGGTGTGGTACGATTGATTAGAGGGGTTGTGTGAAGGGTCCTGTCACAATTCCTTTCGGGCACCGTGGTGGTGCACCGGTGCACGGTAACGTGTTGTGGGATTGTGTCTTGTGGGTACAGTTGTACACCTCGATCGAGTAAAAACTATTCGAATAGCCGTGCCCATGGTTACGGGCGATCGACCGATTCACCTTGATTAGTCTCACTTTTTATTTGAATGAAATGTTGAAGCATGACTAGTGCGGGTGGATGGATGGGCCTGTTGCAACGTGGTTTGAGCGTTGGACGGTGTTTATTTAATATCTTGCTTAAATGTTACTACTGTTTTACTGTCTTCAAATATTATTATTGTATTCTGCAAATGCTGTTTATGCAAATTGAGCCTCTTGACCATTCCTTGTTATTTATCTCGCATCATGTATCCCTTTTCCGGTGTGACTTGTTGAGTACGGTGGTTGTACTCGTCTTGCTTCTTTTTCCCCCTTCGGTGCCGAGGTTGAGAGCGAGGTCTCCGAGGAGGTGTAGGCTTGTTCTCGTCAAGGTTTAGCCGTGGAGTTGGTGTTCCGCTCGCTCGTGTAAAAGTTTAGCTTAAGTCGTTTTATTTCCTTTTCCGCTGCATTTATGTAACTCTTTTATATTGTTTCTAAGACGAGGATTCTCTGTACTATCAATAACGTCGATTTGTGTACCTCTCGATTCTCGGACGAGGAAGTAATGCACAAATTAGCCGCGAAATTCGGTGTGAATTTCGGTGTGACAAGTTGGTATCGAGCCTTCCTATGACCGTAGGACAAGCCAACTGGAAACCTTAAGAGCCCTCTAATTCTTTTCATGTGCATATGTTTCGAAAGAAAAAGGGGTGTTTTGAGAAGTGGAGTCGTCTAGGGTCTAGGAATTGCGAAAATGGGATGTGGTCGTGGGTTTGGAGCATGTTTTGATTTTCCCACTCCTTTGTTTCTATAGATGGCAGTTCCCCAACACGCTGCGGAAAAGGGATGACAAGCTTCGTTGCGAGCGGCGCGTATGGCCCTTGCAGTTGGATATCCCGAAGCACCGGAGTATACGACAGTTGCGCCTCTCAGTGGCGAGTTGCCCTACCGTGTTCGGTTGGAGGTTCACGGGTTTGTGGGAACGTGTCTTCCCAACATGGAGGTCACACGGCTTCCGAGGCACGTCGATCACGCTTGTCAAGAAGCCGCCTACCGATGTTGGCCGGGATGAGGGAGCCGCATGATGCCGACCTTCGCACCTCCTCCTACCGCTATCATCCCCGTCGAGGTAGTTCCTCCGAGGTCGGTGCATTCAAGTCTACGGCAGAGGAGAATGACACTACCTTCGGTCACATGTGCACCATGCTCAAAGGACTGGATCGATGCACTCGACCTACACAAGGCGACCAAGGAGCCGAACGACAAGAAGATGCCGAGGATCGCGCGACTGCAGGACGAAGTGGTTCGTCCGAAGAAGGAGGTAGCCGAGTTGAAGGGACTCCCGCCACCGGTTGGGGTTAGACTCCGCACTACGCCTCGGAAGACCACCACCGCGCCGTCCGTATCCACCGGCACCTCGGATTCCACCGCCTTCTCGCAGCTCCACCCGCTCCGGTTCGGCGCGGTTCCAGCTTCCTCCGCTGCGTTCGCCTCACCTTTGCTCCGGCTTTGGCGAATCAAGGCGGAGGTGGTAGTAATGGTTGGATCTCCGTCTCCAGTGACTCAAGCTCGAATAATTCGGTGAAGACATGGACTCCGAAGAGACTCAAGATTCCTCGGAGGGAAGAGGCGGGATCGGGTGGGCTACGGCAACCGATTCGAAGAGTCCAAGTCGAGGTGACGCCCGAGGACTCCGGAGCCGTTCGGAAGAATGGGAATCTTCGAAGGAAGCGTTTCGACTCCTCATCTCGTGGATCATTCTAGTTGCCCTCCTTAGTTTTACCGTTTTTCTTAGTTTGTCTTCTTGGTAGTTCTTTGTGTGTTAGGTGCTGTGTGTGGGATAGCGGCGATCGATATCAAGTGTGATATGACCGACCAATTAAGGATGTTTGGTGCTTTTCCTTGTTTCTAGTCAAGATCGAACAATGCATTTGAATTCAAATAATAAAGATTAGTGCTAAGTCTGTCTGCTTTTCTTCTTTTCTCTCTCGGTCGGACGTCTCCTTCGGATGGTGAACACCGGGACCGGCGGGCGAAACAACAATGGGCGTCAGTGCCGACAACAACGAGGCTCACGACGCCAATGGCAATGCTCCTCCACCGCCACCCGAAAATCCCACCATTGCCCAAGTGCTCGCTTCACAGACACAGATGATGGCTGCAATGATGCAGCAAATGCAACAACAACACCATCGGATGCAACAGCGAGATCTGCGCAGCAAATGCAAGAATGAAGCACAGTAACAATCGGCTTGCCGCCCCACCACCCCAAAGCCGCGAGTTCCTTCGTGTCCGACCGCCGACCTTCTCCAAGCACCACCAATCCCATGGAGGCTAATGATTGGCTTCATGCCATAGAGAAGAAGTTGGATCTCGCTGCAGTGCACGGATCAAGAGAAAGTCTCTTTTGCCACTCATCGCATTGTGGTCCCGCTTGCTTGGTGGGACAACTATTTGGTTACTCGCCCGGAGAAGCGTGTTACTCGGGAAGAGTTTCGTCGTAGTTTCAGGACCGCACATATTCTGCGGGAATAGTTGCGCGGAAAAGCGTGAGTTCCGTTCTCTTGAGCAGGTAACAGATCGTCACGAGTATCCGCACGAGTTCAATCGCCTTGCCCGTTATGCCCCGGAAGATGTGCGCACCGATGCAAAGGCGGGAAAAGTTTTTGGCTGGTTTGGATGATGAACTCACGGACAAGCTTATCTCCGGAGAGTATGCTAACTTTGAGAAGCGGTCGACAAGGCCATTCGACAGAAGATCGGCGCAACAAGATGATCAAGAAGAGAAAAGCATTCCAAACACGACCTCCTCAACAACGGGGAAATCGCAGAGGCCGCGTTTCATGCCGGAAGTCGAGTGGACCCACCACCATGATTGTTCGTCGGCATCGACCTTATCACCCGGGAATTTCCAAGCGCGGTAGTGGCGTGGTCGGCAACACGTACTCCGCCCCGCGCCTCCAATGCGCCATCCCAAAGAATCACAGCCACCACCTCCAAGGAAGGACTCGGGAGGAAGCCGGAGTCTGTTTCAACCGTGGTGACCGGGGCATTTTGCGGACAAGTGTCCGAAGCCAAGATGCGCTGGGCCAAGGTTCATCCAGGCTCGAGTCAATCATGCGTCCGCCGAGGAAGCACTGACCGCTCCCGAAGTTATACGGGTATGTTTCGTAAACTATACTCCCGCCACAGATTATTTGATTCGGCGCTACACATTCTTTTATCTCAAAGCAATTTGTTGGGGCACATGGGTTGTCGTAGTGGGACTTAAGATACCTATGAGGGTTCAAACCCCGGAAACCACTTGGAGACCACTCGCATTGTCCCTCGGCGACCATAGAAATCCAAGGATCTATGTTTCTAGCCAACCTTATCCTCCTTCAGTCCAAAGGCATAGATGTCATTCTTGGGATGGATTGGTTGTCCAGACATAAGGGAGTAATTGACTGCGCTAGTCGCACTATCACTTTAGTCAACATGAATGGAGAAAGAATTGTTTTTCGCTCTCCCATGCAAGTCAAGGCTATAGCAAGTTTGAATCATGTTCCCACCGGGGAATCGTCCGAAATGGCGGCCAAGACCCCTGTAAAGTTAGAGGATATCCCCATCGTCGAGAGAATACCCCGAGGTTTTTCCCGAAGATTTAACTCGATGCCGCCAAAAGGGAAATTGAATTCGGATTGACCTAGTACCGGATAGCCCCAATACACAAGAGGCCATATAGGATGGGAGCCAATGAGTTGGCCGAAGTAAAGAAGCAAGTGGATGAACAGTTGCAAAAAGGGTATATTCGCCCGAGCACATCGCCTTGGGGTGCTCCGGTGATTTTGTGGAAAAGAAAGACAAGACCAAGAGAATGTGTGTGGATTATCGAGCCCTCAATGAGGTTACTATCAAGAACAAGTATCCCCTACCACGGATTGATGACTTATTCGATCAACTCAAAGGGGCCAAGGTATTTTCCAAGATAGATCTCGCGATCGGGCTATCATCGTTAAGGATTCGGGAAGAGGACATTCCCAAGACCGCCTTCACCACTGGTATGGACTGTACGAGTGTACGGTCATGTCTTTTGGTTTAACCAATGCACCGGCTTTCTTTATGAATCGATGAACAAGGTGTTTATGGAGTTCTTGGATAAATTCGTGGTGGTGTTCATTGACGATATTTTGGTCTACTCTAAGTCGAGGAGGATCATGAGCAACATCTTCGGACGACTCGAGAAGTTGAGAGATCATCGGCTCTACGCCAAGTTTAGCAAGTGTGCTTTCGGTTAAAGGAGGTACGGTTCCTCGGCCACATTGTGAATGCCCAAGGAGTAGCCGTGGATCCAGCAAATGTGGAATCGGTTACTAAGTGGACCCCGCCTAAAACAGCCACGCAGATCCGAAGTTTCCTTGGACTTGCGGGTTACTACCGCCGCTTAATCGAGAACTTCTCCAAAATCGCCAAGCCAATGACTCAACCTGTTGAAGAAAGATGAGAAGTTTAAGTGGTCGGCCGAATGCAACAGGAGTTTTGAAGAGCTCAAGAGGAAGTTGGTGTCCGCACCGGTGTTGATCTTGCCCGACCCACAAAGGACTTCCAAGTTTATTGTGATGCATCTCGCCAAGGGTTGGGATGTGTGTTGATGCAAGAAGGCAAAGTGGTCGCATATGCATCTCATCAATTGCGCCCACATGAAAACAACTACCCCACTCATGATCTCGAGTTATCCGCAGTGGTTCATGCATTGAAGATCCGGCGACACTACCTAATTGGTAATCGTTGTGAAGTGTATACGGATCACAAAAGTCTTAAGTACATTTTCACCCAACCAGATTTAAACCTCCAGCAGAGAAGATGGTTGGAACCGATCAAAGATTATGACTTAGGGATACATTACCATCCCAGCAAAGCTAATGTGGTTGCGGATGCACTAAGCCGAAAGAGTTACCGCACCACCCTCGTGTCGAAAGAATGTGTGACCGTTGCGCGAGAATTCGAGAATCTAAATCTACGAGTGGTGGATTTTGGTTTTGTGGCTGCTCTGAAGCCCAACCCACTCTCATTGATCAAATTCGGGCGGCTCAGGCGTCAGATCCCAAAATGGCCGAACTCAAGAAGAACATGAGAGTCGGAAAAGCTCGTGGTTTTTCGGAAGACGAACATGGCACAACTGGATGGGAAAGAGGCGTGTGTGCCGAAGACAAGGATTTGAAAAGGCGATCCTTACGGAAGTTCACCAAACTCAATACTCAATTCACCGGCAGTACAAAGATGTATCAAGACCTTAAAGAAAAGTTTTGGTGGGTCGCATGAGGAGGGAGATAGCCGAGTTTGTTGCACTTTGTGATGTTTGTCGCGAGTGAAGGCGAGAAAATCAACGGCCCGCCGGATCGTTGCAACCACTTCGATTCCAGAGTGGAAATGGGAAGAAATTGGGATGGATTTCATCACGGGTTTACCCCGCACAACGTCGGATATGACTCAATTTGGGTCGTGGTGGACCGACTCACCAAGGTGGCCCATTTCATACCGTACATACTACCTACTCGGGAAGAAGTTGGCGAGCTTTATCTCGCAAGGATCATGTGTTTGCATGGCGTGCCCAAGAAGATCGTGTCCGATAGGGAAGTCGGCTTACTTCCAAATTCGGAAGAAGTTGCAAGAAGAACTTGGTACCGTTTGAACTTCAAGCACGGCCTACCATCCGCAAACAGACGGCCAACCGAGAGAGTGAATCAGATTTTGGAAGATATGCCGAGAGCATGCACGCTCGATTTTGGAAAAGCATGGGACAAAAGCTTGCCCTATGCAGAATTCTCTTACAACAACAGTTATCAGCCGCATTCAAATGGCACCGTATGAAGCACCGTATGGACGGAAATGCCGCACACCCCTATGCCGGGATCAGACGGGTGAGCGCCAATTGTTTGGCACAGAAGTAATAAGCGAAGCAGAGGAAAAGGTCCGAGTGATTCGGGAAAGGTTGAAGATTGCGCACCCGACGAAGAGTTATGCGAGATAATCGTCGAAGAGATCTCGCTTTTGAAGGGGATTTTGTGTATCTTCGCGTCACACCACTCCGAGGAGTACACCGTTTCCAAACCAAAGGTAAGTTGGCGCCACGTTTCGTGGGACCATACAGATTCGGGAACGTCGAGGAGAAGTGGCCTATCACTGGAGCTTCCTCCAACATGACCGGTATTCACGACGTGTTTCATGTGTCCCAGTTGAAGAAGTGTTTAAGGGTACCGGAAGAACGCGAGTCCGGACCAGGTTGAAATCCAAGAGGACTTAACCTACGTAGAGAGACCAAGCACGTATTCTTGAGGTCGGTGAGAGAAGGACTCGGAACAAGGTTATCGGGTTTTGCAAGGTTCAATGGACTCATCACTCCGAGGAAGAAGCTACTTGGGAACGAGAAGATGAGCTAAAGGCCGCGCACCCGCACCTCTTCGCCAGCTCCCTCCGAATCTCGGGGTCGAGATTCCGTTTAAGGGGGTAGGTTGTCACATCCCGAGTTTTTCCCTAATTCATTTTAAATAATTTACCTGGAAATAATCGAATTTCGAAATTAACCCGGAGTCAACCTATAATTTTAAAATGCAATTAATAAATGAAAATGACATGATAGGATTTTTCTTGAATTCTTCATGTCAAAATACGCTAATGATTTTTACTGGAATTTTTAGAGCACTCTAAGTATTTTTAATCAATTAAATAAGAAAACAGAATTTAATTAAGTCCCTTTTTCCTTTTTTCTTTTTCTTTTTCTTTTTCTTTCCTTTTTCCGTACGCCGTACGGTTCTTTCCCGCCCGTCGCCCTAACGGCCGTCGCCCAGCTCTCGCGCGCGCGCTCCCCCGGACGTGGGCCGAAGCCCACGGTCCCGCCGCACCCGCGCAAGTCCGCGCGCCTCCCTCGCGCCGCGGCCACCGAAGTGGGCCCCACTGTCGGAGCCGCCTCCCGCGCCCGGCCGACCCAACCGCGCCGCCGCCATAGCCGCGTCGCCCGCCTTTTCCCCGGCCGTTTCCGCGCGCCCGCGCGCGTGGCCCCACGCCGGCTCCGCCCGTGCCGCCGCACCCGTGCCCGCACTTCCCGCGCGCCGCAACAACCGCCGCCGCCCGAAACGGTCGCCGTATCTCGCGCTCTCTCTCTCCGAGTCCGAAACCGACGGCGAGGGATTCGCGCTCAACCCGTGCGCAATCCGCTTCTTTCCGCCCCTATAAAGTCCCTCGTGCGCTCCGCGTTTCCCTTTGTTTCCCGTTCAATCTAGCCCCAAAATCGTCACCGCCGTCGTCGTCTTCCCCATCTCCGTGAGTTCGCCGCCGCGTTTCCCCTCTCGGTTTCCCGTGTTGCCGTTGCCCCGAGCCGTTGTCCCGAGCCGCGCACTCTCCGCCGTCGTTTCCGTGCGCGCGCCGCCCGCCGTCGTTGTTCCCGTGCCGACGAGTCCGGCCGGCCGCGCGCGCCATGGCCTGCGAGCGAGCTTGAGCCGCCGCCGCCGCGTCCAAACCCTAACCCTAACCCTAGCGCCGTCCCTCGTGCCGTCCGATCTTGCGGATCGGACGGATCTGCGCCGTCCGATCGCGATGGATCTCGCGCCGCCCGATCGCCGCCATCCGGCCGCCTTGATCGCGCCGCGCCGCGCCGATCCGGCCGCTCGGATTGCGCCACGTGGCGGCAATCCGCCGCCGCGCGCCCCGTCTCCCGCGCTGCAGCCGTGCGCGACGCGCCCTAGGGTAAGGGTGACGTCACCAGGGGCTTAATTGCGCAATAAATAGTTTAATCTTTTCGTTTAGTTTAAAAATCGCAATTAAACTTCTAAAATTCATATCTTTTGAATCCGAGCTCCGTTTTAGTCCATTCAAATTTCATTAAATCCAGAAAAATGTCAAGAATCCATTAAAAATACTTTTCAGTGCTGTTTCAGTAGACTTTTTAGGGTGTTTGTTGAGTGCTTTGTTTGTCGTGTAGATCCCGAGTTTTCCGGCGAGCCCGTTCTCTTGAAGTAGTCGCCGAGGTTCCTCGTCCCCGAGCAAGGCAAGTCATACCTTACATTGACCATATTGTACCTATTTTATGTAAATACCTCTATTTCGTTCAAATACGCATATGTTTTAGAATGTCATTTCATGGGATGTTTTATACCTATTGTACTCAACCTTAGGATTGCTTGCCTTATACCATTGATAACTTGGGGTTCAATGTGACTAGATGATAGTTTAAGGTTGCTTAGCCATGCTTAGCGCAACTAGCTCACTTAAGGGAATCACACTAATCAAGTTTCATTACTGAAGTTAACCCTCATATGAGGTTAAGTTGTGAGCATGTCTCTAATATTATTGACTTATAAGAAAGGTGGGTCGTGAGCACATGGTTGGACTTTGGTTAGCGTGCTCATGACGATTAAGGACCGGTTCTCGGAAACCCCGGAAGAAATGTCGTGCATACCACAAGCCGCATGGGTAATGGCCGGGCTCGTAGCATAGCTGTCTCTAGTTAACGTATCCCGAGAGGGTGAGCGTGATGGAGTTGGGTCGGCCCGGTTTTAAGGGTTGATCAGCTTCCGGATTCACCGCGGCACTAGAGGGGCTGCCCATTGCCCGATGGGGATGGGGGCGAAACCTTGGTGTGGTACGATTGATTAGAGGGGTTGTGTGAAGGGTCTGTCACAATTCCTTTCCGGGCACCGTGGTGGTGCATCGGCGCACGGTAATGTGTTGTGGGATTGTGTCTTGTGGGTACGTTGTACACCTCGATCGAGTAAAAACTATTCGAATAGTCGTGCCCACGGTTACGGGCGATCGACCAGATTCACCTTGATTAGTCTCATTTACTTTATTTGAATGAAATGTTGGAATATGACTAGTGCAGGTGGATGGATGGGCCTGTTGCAACGTGGTCTGAGCGTTGAACAGTGTTTATTTAATACTGCTTAAATGTTACTACTGTTTTACTGTCTTCAAATATTATTATTGTATTCGCAAATGCCGTTTATGCAAATTGAGCCTCTTGACCCTTCCTTGTTATTTATCTTGCATCATGTACCCATTTCCGGTGTGACTTGTTGAGTACGGTGGTTGTACTCGCCTTGCTTCTTTTTCCCCTTCGTGCCGAGGTTGAGATCGAGGTCTCCGAGGAGGTGTAGGCTTGTTCTCGTCAAGGTTTAGCCGTGGAGTTGGTGTTCCGCTTCGCTCGTGTCAAAGTTTAGCTTAAGTCGGTTTTATTTTCTTTTTTCGCTGCATTTGTGTAACTTTTTTATATTGTTTCTAAGACGAGGATTCGTATTATCAATAACGTCGATTTGTGTACCTCGGCTGATTCTCGGACGAGGATGTAATGCACAAATTAGCTGCAGAAATTCGGTGTGAATTTCGGGCGTGACAAGTTGGTATCAGAGCCTTCCTGTGACTGTAGGACAAGCCAACTGGAAACCTTAAGAGCCCTCTAATTCTTTTCATGTGCATATGTTTTAAAAAAAGGGGGTGTTTTGAAAAGTGGAGGCAGTCTAGGGTTTAGGAAATTGTGAAAATGGGATGTGGTCGTGGGTTTTGAGCATGTTTTGATTTTCCCACTCCTTTGTTTCTATAGATGGCATGTTCCCCAACACGCACCGCGGAAAAGGGATGACAAGCCGTTGCAGAGCCGGCGCGTATGGCCCTTGCAATGGATATCCCGAAGCACCGGAGTATACGACAGTTGCGCCTCTCAGTGGCGAGTTGCCCTACCATGTTCGGTTGGAGGTTCACGGGTTTGTGGGAACGTGTCTTCCCAACATGGAGGTCACAGCCTTCCGGAGGCACGTCGATCACGCTTGTCAAGAAGCCGCCTACCCGATGTTGGCCAGATGAGGGAGCCGCATGATGCCGACCTTCGCACCTCCTCCTACCGCTATCATCCCCGTCGAGGTAGTTCCTCGAGGTCGGTGCATTCAAGTCAACGGCGGAGGAGAATGACACTACCTTCGGTCACATGTGCACTGTGCTCAAAGGACTGGATCGATGCACTCGACCTACACAAGGCGACCAAGGAGCCGAACGACAAGAAGCCGCCGAGGATCGCGCGACTGCAGGACGAAGTGGTTCGTCTAAAGAAGGAGGTAGCCGAGTTGAAGGGACTCCCGCCACCGGTTGGGGTCGACTCCGCACTACGCCTCGAAGACCACCACCGCGCCTGTCCGTATCCATGGCACCTCGGATTCCACCGCCTTCTCCAGCTCCACCCGCTCCAGCCTCAGCGCCGGTTCCAGTTCCTCCGCTCGCAGTCCCGCCCTCACCTTTGCTCCGGCTTCGGCGAATCAAGGCGGAGGTGGCGTAATGGTTGGATCTCCGTCTCCAGTGACTCAAGCTCGATAATTCGGCTGAAGACATGGACTCGAAGAGACTCAAGATTCCTCGGAGGGAAGAGGCGGGATCGGTTGGGCTACGGCAACCGACTCGAAGATTCCAGTGCGAGGTGACGCCCGAGGACTCCAGGAGCCGTTCGGAAGAATGGGGATCTTCGATGGAAGCGTTTCGACTCCTCGTCTCGTGGATCATTCTAGTTGCCCTCCTTAGTTTTACCGTTTTTCTTAGTTTGTCTCCTTGGTAGTTCTGTGTGTTAGGTGCGTGTGTGGGATAGCGGGCGATATCAAGTGTGATATGACCGACCAATTAAGGATGTTTGGTGCTTTTCCTTGTTTCTAGTCAAGATCGAACAATGCATTTGAATTCAAATAATAAAGATTAGTGCTAAGTCTCGCTCTGTTTTTCTTCTTTTCTCTCTCGTCGACGTCTCCTTCGGATGGTGAACACCGGACCCGGGCGAAAAGAACAATGGGCGTCAGTGCCGACAACAACGAGGCTCACGACGCCAATGGCAATGCTCCTCCACCGCCACCCGAAAATCCCACCATTGCTCAAGTGCTCGCTTCACGACACGAGATGATGGCTGCAATGATGCAGCAAATGCAACAACAACACCATCGGATGCAACAGCAGATGTTGCGCAAATGCAAAGCAAAGCAGCAGAACAATCGCTTGCCGCCCCACCACCCCACCAAGCCGCGAGTTCCTTCGTGTCCGACCGCCGACCTTCTCCAAGCACCACCAATCCCATGGAGGCTAATGATTGGCTTCATGCCATAGAGAAGAAGTTGGATCGCTGCAGTGCACGGATCAAGAGAAAGTCTCTTTTGCCACTCATCGCCATGTGGTCCCTTCAGCTTGGTGGGACAACTATTTGGTTACTCGCCCGGGAGCAAAAGTTACACTGGAAGAGTTTCGTCATAGTTCAGACCGCACATATTCTCGGGAATAGTTGCGCGAAAAAGCGTGAGTTCCGTTCTCTTGAGCAGGGTAACGGATCGTATCGAGTATCCGCACGAGTTCAATCGCCTTGCCCGTTATGCCCCGAAGATGTGCGCACCGATGCGAAAGGCAGGAAAAGTTTTTGGTGGTTTGGATGATGAACTCACGGACAAGCTTATCTCTCGGTGAGTATGCTAACTTTGAGAAGCTGGTCGACAAGGCCATTCGACAGAAGATCGGCGCAACAAGATGATCAAGAAGAGAAAAGCATTCCGGACACGACCTCCTCAACAAGGGAAATCGCAGAGGCCGCGTTTCATGCCTGGAAGTCGAGTGGACCTACCACCATGATTGTTCGTCAAGCATCGACCTTATCACCGTGGAATTTCCAACCTGGCAAGAGTGGCAGTGGTCGGCAACAGACTCCGGCCCCGCGCTCCAACAGCGCCATCCCAAGCAACATCACACCACCACCTCCAAGGAAGGACTCGGGAGGAAAGCCGGGAGTCTGTTTCAACCGTGGTGACCCGGGCATTTTGCGACAAGTGTCCGAAGCCAAGACGCGCCGGGCCAAGGTTCATCCAGCTCGAGTCAATCATGCGTCCGCCGAGGAAGCACTGCACCGCTCCCGAAGTTATACTGGGTATGTTTCGTAAACTATACTCCCGCCACAGTATTATTTGATTCGGCGCTACACATTCTTTTATCTCAAAGCAATTTGTTGGGGCACATGGGTTGTCGTGAGTGGGACTTAAGATACCTATGAGGGTTCAAACCCCGGAAACCATTTGGAGACCACTCGTCATTGTCCCTCAATAGCCATAGAAATCCAAGGATCTGTGTTTCTAGCCAACCTTATCCTCCTTCACCCAAAGGCAAAGATGTCATTCTTGGGATGGATTGGTTGTCCAGACATAAGGGAGTAATCGACGCGCTAGTCGCACCATTACTCTAATTAATACGAAAGGAGAAAGAGTTGTTTTTCGCTCTCCCATGCAAGTCAAGGCTATAGTAAGTTTGAATCATGTTTCCACCTGGGAATCGTCCGAAATGGCGGCCAAGACCCCGTGAAGTTAGAGGATATCCCCATCGTCAGAGAATACCCTGAAGTTTTTCCCGAGGATTTAACTCGATGCCGCCAAAAGGGAAATTGAATTCGAATTGACCTAGTACCCGGACCGCCCCAATACACAAGAGGCCATATAGGATGGGAGCCAACGAGTTGGCCGAAGTAAAGAAGCAAGTGGATGAACAGTTGCAAAAAGGATATATTCGCCGAGCACGTCGCCTTGGGGTGCTCCGGTGATTTTGTGGAAAAGAAAGACAAGACCAAGAGAATGTGTGTGGATTATCGAGCCCTCAATGAGGTTACTATCAAGAACAAGTATCCCCTACCACGGATTGATGACTTATTCGATCAACTCAAAGGGGCCAAGGTATTTTCCAAGATAGATCTGCGATCGGGCTATCATCGGTTAAGGATTCGGGAAGAGGACATTCCCAAGACCGCCTTCATCACTGTGTATGGACTGCACGAGTGTACGGTCATGTCTTTTGGTTTAACCAATGCACCGGCTTTCTTTATGAATCGATGAACAAGGTGTTTATGGAGTTCTTGGATAAATTCGTGGTGGTGTTCATTGACGACATTTTTGTCTACTCTAAGTCGAGGAGGATCATGAGCAACATCTTCTGACAAGACTCGAAAAGTTGAGAGACCATCAACTCTACGCCAAGTTTAGCAAGTGTGCTTTCGGTTAAAGGAGGTACAGTTCCTCGGCCACATTGTGAATGCCCAAGGAGTAGCCGTGGATCCAAGCAAATGTGGAATCGGTTACTAAGTGGACCCCGCCTAAGACAGTCACGCAGATCCGAAGTTTCCTTGGACTTGCGGGTTACTACCGCCGCTTCATTGAGAACTTCTCCAAAATCGCCAAGCCAATGACTCAACCGTTGAAGAAAGATGAGAAGTTTAAATGGTCGGCGAATGCAATAGGAGTTTTGAAGAGCTCAAGAGGAAGTTGGTGTACGCACCGTGTTGATACCGCCCGACCCACAAAGGACTTCCAAGTTTATTGTGATGCATCTCGCCAAGGGTTGGGATGTGTGTTGATGCAAGAAGGCAAAGTGGTCGCATATGCATCTCGTCAATTGCGCCCACATGAAAACAACTACCCCACTCATGATCCGGAGTTATCCGAGTGGTTCATGCATTGAAGATCCGCGACACTACCTAATTGGTAATCGTTGTGAAGTGTATACGGATCACAAAAGTCTTAAGTACATTTTCACCCAACTGATTTAAACCTCCGGCAGAGAAGATGGTTGGAACTGATCAAAGATTATGACTTAGGGATACATTACCATCCCGGCAAAGCTAATGTGGTTGCGGATGCACTAAGCCGAAAGAGTTATTGCACCACCCTCAGTGTCGAAGGAATGCGTGACCGGTTGCGGCAGAATTCGAGAATCTAAATCTACGAGTGGTGGATTTTGGTTTTGTGGGCTCCGGAAGCCCAACCCACTCTCATTGATCAAATTCGGGCGCTCGGCGTCGGATCCCGAAATGGCCGAACTCAAGAAGAACATGAGAGTCGGAAAAGCTCGTGGTTTTACGGAAGACGAACATGGCACAACTGGATGGGAAAGAGATTGTGTGTGCGTGAGGACAAGGACTTGAAAAGACGATCCTTACGGAAGTTCACCAAACCCAATACTCAATTCACCCGGCAAGTACAAAGATGTATCAAGATCTTAAAGAAAAGTTTTGGTGGGTCGCATGAGGAGGGAGATAGCCGAGTTTGTTGCACTTTGTGATGTTTGTCACGAGTGAAGGCGAACATCAACGGCCCGCCGGATCTTGTAACCACTTGATTCCCGAGTGGAAATGGGAAGAAATTGGAATGGATTTCATCACGGGTTTACCCCGCACAACGTCGTTATGACTCAATTTGGGTCGTGGTGGACCGACTCACCAAGGTGGCCCATTTCATACCCGGTACATACTACCTACTCGGGAAGAAGTTGGCGAGCTTTATCTCGCAAGGATCATGTGTTTGCATGGCGTGCCTAAGAAGATCGTGTCCGATAGGGAAGTCGGTTACTTCCAAATTCGGAAGAAGTTGCAAGAAGAACTCTGCACCGTTTGAATTTTAGCACGGCCTATCATCCGCAAACAGACGGCCAAACCGAGAGAGTGAATCAGATTTTGGAAGATATGCTAAGAGCATGCGCGCTCGATTTTGGAAAAGCATGGAACAAAAGCTTGCCCTATGCAGAATTCTCTTACAACAACAGTTACCAGGCCAGCATTCAAATGGCACCGTATGAAGCACTGTATGGACGGAAATGCCGCACACCCCTGTTCTGGGACCAGACAGGTGAGCGCCAGTTGTTTGGCACAGAAGTAATAAGCGAAGCAGAGGAAAAGGTCCGAGTGATTCGGGAAAGGTTGAAGATTGCGCAGTCCCGACAGAAGAGCTACGCAGATAATCGTCGAAGAGATCTCGCTTTTGAAGCAGGGTATTTTGTGTATCTTCGCGTTACACCACTCCGGGGAGTACACCGTTTCCAAACCAAAGGTAAGTTGGCACCACGTTTCGTGGGACCATACAGATTCGGGAACGTCGAGGAGAAGTGGCCTATCACCGAGCTTCCTCCAACATGACCGGTATTCACGACGTGTTTCATGTGTCCCAGTTGAAGAAGTGTTTAAGGGTACCAGAAGAACAGGCGAGTCCAGACCAGATCGAAATCCAAGAGGACTTAACCTATGTAGAGAGACCAGCACGTATTCTTGAGGTCGGTGAGAGAAGGACTCGGAACAAGGTTATCGGGTTTTGCAAGGTTCAATGGACTCATCACTCCAGGAAGAAGCTACTTGGGAACGAGAAGATGAGCTAAAGGCCGCGCACCCGCACCTCTTCGCGTACCTCCGAATCTCGGGGTCGAGATTCCGTTTAAGGGGGGTAGGTTGTCACATCCTGGGTTTTTCCCTAATTCATTTAAAATAATTTACCCTGAAATAATCGGAATTTCAAATTAACTCGGAGTCAACCTATAATTTTAAAATACAATTAATAAATGGAAATGACATGATAGGATTTTTCTTGAATTCTTCATGTTAAAATACGCTAATGGATTTTTATGGAATTTTTAGAGCACCCTAAGTATTTTTAATCAATTAAATAAGAAGACAGGAATTTAATTAAGTCCCTTTTTCCTTTTTCTTTTTGTTTTTCTTTTTTCTTCCTTTTTTCGTACGTCGTACGGCCTCCTTTCCCGCCCATCGCCCTAGCGGGCCGTCGGCCCAACTCCCGCGCGCGCTCTCTGGACGTGGGCCGAAGCCCACGGTCCCCCGCGTCGCGCAAGTCCGCGCGCGCTCCTCGCGCTGCGGCCACCGACTGTGTGGGCCCCACTGCCTGAGCCGCTCCCCGCGCCCGCCGCCTAACCGCCGCCGCGCCATAGCCGCGCCACCCCGCCGCTTACCCGGCCGCTTCGCGCCGGCCGCGCTGGGCCCCACGCCGGCCCGCCGTGCTGCGCACCCGTGCTCCGCACTTCCCGCGCGCCGCAACCGCCGCCGCCCGAAACTGGCCGCCGCATCTCTCTCTCTCCGAGTCCGAGAACTCCGGCGACCTTATCCCCGTCGCTGCCGTGCCCGCTTCTGCCTCCTCTCTCCCTATAAAACCCCCGAGCTCCGCCTCGCTTCCCTTTGTTCGCCGAGATTTCTAGCCCGTGTCGCCGCCGTTCTCCGTCGTTCATCCGCCGTGAGCTCGCCGTCCTCGGGTTCCTTTTGTTTTTCGTTCGTGTCCTTTTTCCTTTCGCGCGCACGCCGCCGCTCGTCGGTCGCCGCCGCCGGCCCGCCGCCGTTCGTCGGGTCGTCGCCGCCGCCCGCCGCCGCTGGATGGTCTCGCCGCGCGCGCAACGGCCGCCGCCGCCGCGTCCAAACCCTAACCCTAACCCTAACCCTAACCCTAGCGCCGCCCCGTGCCGTCCGTCTTGTGGATCGGACGGATCCGCGCCGTCCGATCGCGATGGTTTTGCGCCGTCCGATCGTCACCATCCGGCCGCTGAGATCGCGCCACGTCGCCGCCAATCCGACCGCTCGGATTGCGCCACGTGCGGCAATCCGCCGCCGCGCCGTCGCCCGCGGCTGGCCGAGGTGGCGGCGACGCCACCCTGGGTCGACGCCGGCCCGACGTCATGCCGACGCCCCCGTGCCGTGCAAGGGTGACGTCACCAGGGACTTAATTGCGCAATAAATAATTTAATCTTTTCGTTTAGTTTAAAAATCGCAATTAAACTTCTAAAATTCATATCTTTTGAATCCGAGCTCCGTTTTAGTCCATTCAAATTTCATTAAATCCAGAAAATGTCAAGAATCCATTAAAAATACTTTTCAGTACTGTTTCAGTAGACTTTTTAGGGTGTTTGTTGAGTGCTTTGTTTGTCGTGTAGATCCCGAGTTTTCCGCGAGCCCGTTCTCTTCGAAGTAGTCGCCGAGGTTCCTCAGTCTCCAGAGCAAGGCAAGTCATACCTTACATTGACCATATTGTACCTATTTTATGTAAATATCTCTTTTTCTTTCAAATACTGCATATGTTTTAGAATGTCATTTTATGGGATGATTATACCTATTGTACTCAACCATAGGATTGTTTACCCTATACCATTGATAACTTGGGATCCAATGTGACTAGATGATAGTTTAAGGTTGCTTAACTATGCTTAGCGCAACTAGCTCACTTAAGGGGGTCACACTAATCAAGTTCAATTCTAAAGTGGATCTTCCGATGATATTAAGATATGACTTTGGTTTTAATAATATTGAATTATGAGAAAGGTGGGTCGTGAGCACATGGTTGGACCTTGGTTAGCGTGCTCATGACGATTAAGGACCGGTTCTCGGAAACCCCGGAAGAAATGCCGTGCATACCACAAGCCGCATGGGTAATGGTGGGCCTCGTAGCATAGCTGTCTCTAGTTAACGTATCCCGAGAGGGTGAGCGTGATGGAGTTGGGTCGGCCCGGTTTTAAGGGTTGATCAGCTTTGGATTCACCGCGGCACTAGAGGGCCGCCCATTGCCCGATGGGGATGGGGCGAAACCTTGGTGTGGTACGATTGATTAGAGGGGTTGTGTGAAGGGTCTGTCACAATTTCTTCCGGGCACCGTGGTGGTGCACCGGCGCACGGTAATGTGTTGTGGGATTGTGTCTTGTGGGTACGCTTGTACACCTCGATCGAGTAAAAACTATTCGAATAGCCGTGCCCACACGTTACGGGCGATCGACCGATTCACCTTGATTAGTCTCATTTACTTTATTTGAATGAAATGTTGGAATATGACTAGTGCAGTGGATGGATGGGCTGTTGCAACGTGGTTCGAGCGTTGAACAGCGTTTATTTAATCGCTTAAATATTACTACTGCTTTTTCTTGTCTTCAAATCTTATTATTATATACGCAAATGCCGTTTATGCAAATTGAGCCTCTTGACCCTTCCTTGTTATTTATCTTGCATCATGTACCCATTTCCGGTGTGACTTGTTGAGTACGGTGGTTGTACTCGCCTTACTTCTTTTCCCCTTCAGGTGCGAGGTTGAGATCGAGGTCTCCGAGGAGGTGTAGGCTTGTTCTCGTCAAGGTTTAGCCGTGGAGTTGGTGTTCCGCTCGCTCGTGTCAAAGTTTAGCTTAAGTCGCTTTATTTTCTTTTCCGCTGCATTTGTGTAACTTTTTTATATTGTTTCTAAGACGAGGATTCTCGTATTATCAATAACGTCGATTTGTGTACCTCTACCGATTCTCGGACGAGGATGTAATGCACAAATTAGCGAAATTCCGGTGTGAATTTCGGGCGTGACATTCTCCTAATGAACCTTTCGGGACATCGTCCGCCCACGCATGCATCGGCACGCCGTCCCTGCTCAATCGGACGCGGAAGAGGAGGGCGACACCGAGGGCTCCGTGGAGACTTCGCCACTTCATGAAATGAATCTCCACTCCATGTTTCTTGACGAAGCCCTTGGTCACGGCTTGCTCGCAGTGGCGATGGTGTTGGAATTTGATGAGATAGGCTGCGGGTGATGCAAAGACACCGCCACCTCTCCAAGGCGCACGAAACTCGTCGACGAACGTCTGCTCAATGTCCCACAGCTCAATGCTTGGCGTGACCCTTGCTTCCCATGACACGACGGTCGTCTCGCTCCACTCGTGGAGCTCACCATCGACCACGAAGGAAGTCGGAATGTAGCACGAATCCTTCTCCGGGCATGTGACCGGGTCTCCGAGCTGCGCCATGCGCTGTCGCGGTGAGGATGGTGGTGGCAGTGGCAGAACAAAGCGCGGGCACGGCGGGGCGATGTTCAGCTGTGGCGAGACGGAGCGGGAGGCTGGATTTGTTGGGCGGCGTGGTGAGGATGGTGGTAGCGGTGGCAGAGCCCGGCGCGGGCACGGTGAGGGGCGCTTTGGAGACGGTGGTGACAGGAGGCCGAAGTGGGCGCGGGCACAGCGAGGCGTGGTTCGGTCGTGGCGAATCGGAGCAGAAAGAGGATTCTCTGGGGCGGCGTATGTTGTTGGGGCGCAGGGTGGAGACAACTTGGACGCGAGGCCGATTCCTGGGTTGAGTGCGGATGGACGACGAAATGGCCGGGGGACCGCCTGGCCGACGGCGGCACTCACGAACTCGGTGTCCAATCTCCTTGCACTAGAAGCAGCGACGAGGGTTTCGGCACTACGACGCTCGATGCCCGCGCTAAGGCAAATTAAACATTTCCCATCCACTACATTGCTGAACTTGCGCGAGAGTGGCGGAGTAAATCGGCTTCACGCCCGCCGTCTTGTCGGAGCGAAGGCGCTCCGCGTCCTTGGCGTGGCGCAATCCGGGAAAGTTTGAACAACCTTCGCGCCTCCACCAGTAGGGCTTGTGCACGCGGATCCAGCCTTGTTGAGCAGTAACTTAGTCTTTCCCTTCGACGACACGACGTGCTAGGTGTGTAGGCTCGTGCGGCGCAGCTGGCCGCGGAGAATAGTGGTTGTTGAGCCGGACGGCCGGAGTTAAGATCGAGCCCGCTCCACGCTGAGGTCTTGCCAGCTGTGGTATGTCGTTGCCTCGAACTACCCGGGCGTAGGAAGGACGCCGGACGGAGGGCATGCCGTAGAGCCGCGGATCTCGCGCGGCTGTGCACGTAGATTTGCCTACGATGGGAGGATGGCCGGCACGGGGCAGCGCTGAGAGCTACTCTTGACAGGCCAGCAAGGCGGCCAGGCAGTTACGGAGAAGGGGTTGCCTCTGGTGGACGGCGCCGATGGGGCTGCCAGCGGCGGTGGCAACGGTCGGGAGGTGAGGGACATTTTTAAACTCTTCATTTGGCAATATAATGTATTGCAGCAGCAGGTGTCGCATCACCAAAAGGCCAACCGGCAGCAGAAGAGGACTCTAGCTATCTATGAATTTAGCTATATCATCTCTTTGATTTTTACGAAAGATTTAAAGATTAGAGTAGTTTAAAAATTTTATATTTCATCCAAAACTAAACAAAATGATTCATTCAGATGTAATTAATATAATAACAGTTTAAATTCATCCATTTCTGAAGCTGAACACCCAGAGACTAACCTTAAAGAATCTTGGATCCGGAGTAAAACATAGCAAGATCCGTAGATGCCAACTTTGTGGACCATTATTTAGTGCGCGTCCAAATCAGTGCTCCATGTGGTAGTGACCCTGCCATTGGCGACAACAAGAGAACAGGATGCTATTGCTATATGAGCTTGCTATCTGCAGTTCTGCACATAAATGGAGTGAAAAAAGGGGGCCTCAAGGGCTCTCCACCTCCCCATGATGGAATGGTTTTCTCTCTTCTTCTTCTTATTTCTCGCTCTCTTTTTTCTTTTGCGTTTATGGATTGATTGGTCCACAGTGGAGCACGATGCCTTAGCTGGAAGCTATCCATATCCGTAGTATAGCATAAATGTCTTTTGTGGGGTAGGTTATGCCCTTTTGATATGAAGAAATTTTGTGCGAAATGATTGTCTAAGAAACTATTATGAGGTAAAAGGTCATTCAGAGTTTACATCGGTTTTTATTCACACGTTTTTAACTACTAAATTAAACAATATATATTTCATATCAAAACTTTCTATATAGAAAATATAAAATATATCTTTTATCAAGTTTGTGATAATTAAAATTTAATTAATCAGGTGCTAATTATTTTTTACGTGTGCTAATTTAATTTTTATTTTAACCAGTTTCAAACACCATCTTTATGTTTCAAATGGACTTCGATTCCTTGTTGGGGGAGTTGGTATATGTGAATCTATGAAGAAATGCACATAATATTTGTTTGAAACAAATACGGTTTTAAGCATATTTTCTCGCCCTCGGCATAGTTCCCTGGATGATGGGTAGCAAGTCATGCCAAAATAATGGTGGTTTCTAGTTAGGCCTTGTATTACCAAAATTTTATAACTACACTTACAAATATTTAAGCCGCAACTTGTAAACCATAACTAAGTTTAACTTCTATAATTAAATTTTAGTGTTAAATTTTAGCCAAAATCATTATTGTTTTTCATCACTTAGGTGATGTTCTATAAATATTTTTTCTCAATTTTTGTTAACATGATTTTCAAAATAAATCGTGTGTTTTAAAAAAATTCTTTATAAAAGTTGTAAATCTATTTTAAAGTTTGTAATAATTAAAAATCAATTAATGTTTTTTCATTTTACATTTTTTAACTTTATTTTTATCTTCGTCGACTTCCAGCACCACCCTAACCTTACAATTTTTAAACCACTAAGAATAAAAGCGTAAGATTCTTACAGCCTAATTATTTTCATTGCAGCGATCACATGGCTGCGGTTTATAAGCTGCAACTGAAACAATCCTTTCAAACAGACCATAAGTTAACATGGCTAACAGGTGCTTTGATAAACAACAAAATGGAGGGGAAAAAAACAAAACCATATATATGCCGTACGCGTTGGTACATGTACCGGTCCAAGACAATGTGCAAGGGTACAAACATAATTTAAAACACCCCTTGTTTGGTTTGAATTTCGAAAACCCGGACGAATCTCGACGCATAATGCACGGCAGATTCAAACAAAAAATAATGATATTAATTAACCATTACCATGTGCTAAGCTTAAGACCGGGTAAAAACTTAAAACTGCTGTTATAACTAACAGTGAGAGAACACTGGCAAAGCATGCAGGTTGCTGCCGTTGGTTGCACAAATTCGGGGAGCCAAGAATGGCAGTGGATCACATCACCACACTAGAAGTGGTGGTGACACCTCCACTGCCTCCTTGCCTTCCACTCTCGCCGCCGCCGACGAGGAGGAGGAGGAGGAGCTAAGAATTGCATGGCGGGATACGCGCCGGAGACGGGCGCTGCTGCTGGTGCAGGCCGTGGCCGCGCACGGCAGCCGCCGCTGTCGTCGCTGGTGGTGTCCACCATCGCCGCCTTCTCCGCCGTCGTCGTCTTCGCCATCCTCCGCTCGGTACGCGCGCGTGCGCCGTGTGTCCTTCGATCTCGTCCTTTTTCCTCTGGTTCTTGGTGTGTTCGGATCGATCACCTGTGGTTGGTGTCCATGGCGTGTGTGTGTGTGTGTGTGTGTGTGTGTGTGTGTGTGTGTGTGTGCAGGCGTACGACGCGGCGGTGTCGAGGACGACGACGCTGCTGGGGCACAACCTGGAGCCGACGCCGTGGCACCCGTTCAAGCACGACAAGGGGCGGCCGCCGGCGCGCGCCGCGTTCCGGTGCGCGCCGTCCCTGACCTGCCCGCCGCCGATGGCACAGCCGCAGCAGGCGCCGGGGACGAACGCGAACGCCTCGGGAGGCGGCGCCACCGCGCCGCGCCCGCCGCGGCAGTGCCCGGCGTACTTCGCCGCCATCCGGCGAGACCTGGCGCCGTGGCGGCGCGGAGGGGGCGTGACGCGGGCGCTGCTCGACGCGGCGCAGCGGCGCGCGTCGATGCGCGTGGCCATCACCGGCGGCGGGCGGCGGCTGCACGTGGAGCTCTACTACGCGTGCGTCCAGAGCCGGGCTCTGTTCACGGCGTGGAGCCTGCTGCAGTTGATGCGGCGGTACCCCGGCCGCGTTCCCGACGTGGAGCTCATGTTCGACTGCATGGACCGGCCAGCCATCAACCGCACCGAGTACGGCGCCGCGCCGCCGCCGCCGCTGTTCCGGTACTGCACCACCAGGGACCACTTCGACATCCCTTTCCCTGATTGGTCCTTCTGGGGCTGGTAAGAATTGAAAAAGAATTGCTCTTTTTTTGTTCTTATATTGGCTGTCTTCTTCCCAGTACTACAGTATAGTACTCTCTGTAGTCATAAAATACTACAGTACTTTTAACATCTATAATTTCCTAATATTTACTTTGTAAAATAGAAAACATGGTATCTTCAAATTTACCTTAAAATGCACTACCATTAGATCATAAATTTGTTAGGTTTTATAAACATATTTTACTAATTATTAAGATTAGTGGTCAAAATTTCAATGGTTTAAATCGAATCCTGCTCTAAACATCGAGTATTTTTCACCAGAGAGTAGTATTATCAATTGGGTACTACAACGTACCAATTGTAGTATGTAAAATTGCAAATTACAAACCCCGTCAGAGATAAAAGGATTGTGTATTGAATTGATGTATTCGTAGCAGCGATTCGCTCAGGTTCAAATTCTATGACAGATTTTGGGTGCTGTGCTCTCTCTGTTTTTTTTTTTTTTGGCAAATGTGAGTTGAGGTTTTTGTGTGTTTTTACACAATATAGGCCAGAGACGAACATCGAGCCATGGAGCAAGGAGTTTAGGGACATCAAGGAGGGGGCCAAGGCAATCAAATGGCAAGACAGAGTAGCAACGGCGTACTGGAAGGGCAACCCTGACGTGGCATCGCCATTGAGAGTCGCGCTGCTCAACTGCAACGACACCAACGTGTGGCACGCCCAGATCATGCGCCAGGTATGTATCACACACTCACATAAACACGGAAGAGACTTCTCTCTAACATGATGTCCTCCTCTTTAGGTGTAGTGGGGTTCAGTTATGAGCGCTCATTTACATCTTAACTTTACGTCAGAGAATTTTAGGGCCAGTTACTAAAATTCATGTCAGTTGCTCTTAGAGCATCTCTCCAAGAGTATTTTTAAATGGATCTCTAATTTCTAAAAATTTTAGAGAATTTTCTTTAAAAACTACTCCAACAGAGACTCCATATGAATCTTAAAAATTATAGATTCTCTAAAATCAAGATCTAAAAACTGAAAATAGAGTCTTGGTTCTCTAAAATAGCTCCTGTCACCGTGAGAATTATTTTACCGCGAGGCCTACACGAAAAAAAATATTTGCGTCGTCTGCCGCCTGCGCCACCTGTCGCCATCCTACATCTCGCCAAAAAAGCTTGCCGCTGCATCTTGACGCATGCCACCGCAAGCAGTAGTCGGCTACTCGGTTTAGTCATCCGTGTATGTAAAAATCGGTCGCTACTACTCGTATACCGAAATCTCCAAGCCTATAGATGTAGAATACGATGCAAACACGAGTTTTGTGATTGAAAAGGTAAAATAGAGATTCAATTTTGAGAATCTGCCGTATCAATTTTTGATTTTATTCTCTAAACTTTTTAGAAATTCTCTAAATGAGCTTTTTTGAGAATTATTTTTTTAGAATTTGTTGAGGATGCTCTTAAATATAAATTATTTAAAAAATTGATTCATAACACAAATATAATCAACTTAATTACATCATAATTTAATAATTCGTTGATTAATTAAGCTTAATAAATTCGTGTCACGAATTATCCTCCGATTCTATGACGAATTATGCTACAATTTTGTAATTATTTTTATAATTAGTTCACGTTTAGTTCAATATGTAAATATCCGATGTAACGTTTATTAAAGTTTAATCACTGAATCCAAGCAACTCCTTAATCCCAACATCATCCATCATCGCATTAGAGCATCCCCAACAAATTCTCAAAAAACAATTCTCAAAAAAACTCATTTAGAGAATTTCTAAAAAGTTTAGAGAATAAAATCAAAAATTGATATGGCAGATTCTCAAAATTGATTCTCTATTTTCCCTTTTCCAATCACAAAACTCGTGTTTGCATCAGTATATATATCCATAGCAGCTGAAAAATGAATAGGCTTGGAGATTTCAGTATGTCTGAGTAGTAGCAGCACCGATTTTTTACATACACGAGTGACTAAATCGAGTAGCCAACTGATACAAGCGGTGGCATGCGCCAAGATGCAGCGGCAAGATTTTTCGACGAGATATAGGATGGCGGCAGGCGGAAATATGTTTTTTCGTGTAGGCCTCGCGGTAAAATAATTCTTACGGTGACATGAGCTATTTTAGAGAACCAAGACTCTATTCTCAGTTTTGAGCATGAGATTTTGATTTTAGAGAACCTATAACTTTTGAGATCCATATGGAGTCTCTGTTGGAGCTAGTTTTTTAAAGAAAATTCTCTAAAACGGAATTAGAGATTCATTTAGAATCACTCTTGGAGATGCTCTTACAGTAAAAGGTCAATCACATGAAATTTTAGTTGTTAGTGATCAACATTGTGGACCTTGTGGTGGATGCAGAATTGGGACGAGGAGGTCAAGTCCGGATACCATAACTCCAAGCTCTCCAGCCAGTGCACCCACAGGTAATGTAATGTCGTCGGGAACGGTAAAAAAAACTATGGGTAAGTTTTGTGCACCGATCAATTTAACCAAAGCTTGTTTGTTTCAGGTACAAGATATACGCGGAGGGGTTCGCGTGGTCGGTGAGCCTAAAATACATACTGTCATGTGGGTCCATGGCGCTGATGATTGACCCGCAGTACGAGGACTTCTTCAGCCGGGGGCTTCAACCGGAGGTGAACTTCTGGCCGGTGCACGCTGGCATCGCCGGCGGCGACGGCGGCGGCATGTGCGGGTCGATCAGAGATGCCGTGGAGTGGGGGGAAGCGCACCCGACGGAGGCGGAGGCGGTGGGACGGCGCGGCCAGCGGCTGATGCAAGAGCTCGACATGGCCACCGTCTACGACTACATGCTCCACCTGCTCCGTGAGTACGCGCGGCTTATGCGGTTTCGGCCGGTGGAGGCGCCGCCGCCGCCGGCGCAGGAGGTGTGCGAGGCGTCGGTGTTGTGTCTCGCCGGCGAGAAGCAGAGGCGGTTCCTGAAGGCGTCGGCAGCGAGCTCCGCCGTGTCGGAGCCTTGCGTGATGCCGCCCGACGCCGGCGAGTGATGAAATATGTTGCACTTTGTTTTTAGAGCGACACGATAGGATACGCAGGCAGAAATTTTGAGCAATTCAACTTAATATTAGGATTTGCTTTCAGTCTTAAACAGTTCAAACTATCTGAGCAAGGCCACACTGCATTTGAACTTCCACATGTTAAGTTTTCAGCTCGCAGAAGTTCAACATTTCAACTACAAGTATTCGTGCAAACCAAACTTTAAATTACACAATCGCTTTGGTTTAAAATCCAAACTATAGCCAACATCTTTGTGCGAAATGACCGAAACTAGCCAGCACTTCTAAACCTAGCATATTCCTAGAGACTTAAAATAAAAGGTTATATAAAATGAAAATAAATTTATAGGTAAGACTTATATATATATATATATATATATATATATATATATTCCAGCTACTTGAAAGGAAAAGACTACATTAAAAATATAGGGCAACCAGGAACCGTCGATTCCATACACTAGAACCAACAATGCTGGCTATTAAAAAAATCAAGGGCCGTGCTGGTGATTAAAAAGAAAAGCAAGAGCTGATCCAAGTAGACGCATCGACGTCGACCAATTAAACAAACACATACTGATACGTTCGCATCAGAAATTCAGAACTAAAACCGCATTTTTTTTTCTGGCACAGGGCAAATGAAACGAGGTTACGAGAATAAATGTAAGATTCACTTGAATACTACTATTTCATAGAGCAAAGAAATACCCATTTAGCATCCAGGTTAACTCTCAGGAGTGCGAAGACATACATAAATGCATACTGATGATATGCATAATAACGGCATGGTTAGCACCTGCGCTAAACAGTGACCAAGTGCCTCACTTATCCTGCCGATATGCCCTGCTACCGTTTTATCTTTGAGATTATCATCATTCTCCTATCCGATGACGCATGTACAAAATGAGACCAGACCTGCCAGTGCTGCAGCCGGGGAAGACCGCGGTACATCGTAACATAGAAATGCCCAAAAGAACACCGCATGAGCACGAAATCGTTTGATGAAGCATCATGACACCGCGGCAGCGAAGCTCGCGAGTCAGCAAAGCTTAGCTGTTTCTTGACTTAGCACCAACCACCAATCAAGCCAGGTATCTGTACACATTCGCGTTGTCCTTCTCGCGTTCCAGGTAATCCCTCGTGATGAGGTCCTCAATTCGCTTCTTGATGGCTTTGAAGTCGGGCTGCAGTGGCACATATACCAAAGTTAGGGAATGCAGTGTACTGTAGTCATATAACTAGTTTAAATGAAACAACTGCTTCCTCATGATAAGAACAACTTCTCAAGTTGAAAGAAAAACAGCTAATTCAAAATGATTGACATGTGAGCTCAGAACACATCAGCTAATTCAAGATGCACAAAAGGAAAATATACTGCATGGGTTGTGCTCATATGCGATTATACAAGATGTGATAAGGATTAAAATATGTGGAATTTCCTAGTGGTAATATGTAGTCGGTACCTTGAACATGCGGCTGAGCTGCTCCACACATTCTGCAACTAGCTGCTGATGGCCCATAACTTTGCGACTCTTCATAATGCGCACAATCGATGCATCAATTGCATACCTCCTGTCCTTGTCAACATCTTCAACAACCTTTTTCTTTTCATCAACAGGAGGTAGGGGTATCTGCATACAATGTGAAGAACACAAACATTAACATAACAGCATTCATACTCCAGAAAGAAGGCCCACCAACACCCAAAACACAAAAACAGGAAATACCTTAATTCTTCTCATCCTGTCAGTGAATTTTGAATTGAACTCAAAAACATCGTTGGGTGAAATAGATCTGTTAGCTGGTTCCTTGTTAAGAATCTTGTATTTTGCACAGGAAAGAGAATGGAGCAAACGCACTACATCATCATCTGATAAGTTTAGCTGTGTTACAATCTCAGAATAACTAAGCCTGTCAGATCCGTTGAATAGCAGCAGCAATGCAGCCTGCAAACGGAGAGGCATGTCAAAAAAAGTATCATGAAGGTTTTAGTGCAACAGATTTGTTGACAGTCATATAATTTAAATTTACCTGATATGTTGTAACAATGAGCTCAATAGTTTTTGCCTCGAACTTTGCATTGATATTGCAGGTTCCCAAGGAATATATCCAGGTAAGTTTTCTGTGTTTTGTTCTTGTTTGGTAAAACTCCTTGAAAACCTCCACGCATTTCACCTAAAAATAATAAATGCAAATGATCATGTAAAAAGGATCACATGGCAATAAATGTTTCATGGACAAGATAAATATGGATCACGTTTCAGCTTAACAAGTTAACATTATCCATGACAGGCATGTAATGATGAACCCTAAAGATCTGCAAGAAAGAGTAACTTACCATCTCAGCAGGAAGGTTAATATCGAAAGTCTTGTAACTTGGCCAGAATCCTGTTGTCAAAACAGTGACAGCCAAGTCTATCCCAGGATTCAACTCCTGATGTGCAGCCACAAACTCTTCAAACTTAGTTTGATGATCCCTTGCAACAGTAAGATCAGTAACCATTCCCTCCATTTTTGAAGTAAATTGTCCCCCACACTGCTGCTTGAGTTTGGTAAGTATGCTTCTTTCATGTTCATCATTGGCACTCTTATCAAAAAGCAATCTCCTTGCAAGTTTTTTCCTACAAATAGTTTCACACATGAAACAATATGAATACAAAGTCCAAAAAGAAATGTTTCTTCAATTCAGGAGGTATATAGGCTTCAAACAACATAATGCAACATTACCTGTAAAACTCGGCAAAGAGGTCTTTATCACTGATGTATGCAAGCAATCGCACCACCTGAATCATATTTCATTTTCAGCTTAGATTTCCTTCTACTAATATCTACTAATATTTAATTATAGTAGCAAAAGAGAAGGGAGAGAATATGCACCTTCTCAAGAGCATCTTCGATGGCTTCATCGCTGAGCTTTTCACTGCAACCTTTCTTCAGAATGTTGTCACAGAAGGTGGCAAGCAGTTCAGCACTTGAACTGCCAGAGACACCCTTGTTACAGAAGACCTCGAATGCTTCTTTAAGGGCCTGTAGAATGAGAGGTTTAAGAATGAGGGATCACATTTGACTTAATGGACCAATGGTAACAAGGAATAGGAATGTATCGATTGGCAGACCTTATGAAAGAGGGTATGACCCTGGAAACATTCTGTGACATAAGCTACATACTTGTCATGGAGCTCAATGATTTTCCAGACAAAAACCTAAAAAAATCACATGTTAGGTGGAAAACATTTCACCAACAAAGTGCAAGAAATTCAAGTTGCGCACCTGTTCCTGCATACCAACCATGTCCTTTTTCTCTGGCTGTACAAATAGTTGATATTAGAATATTAGCTAAATACCAGTTTGTTGCAACGAATTTGAAATAATCAAAAGTTCTGAACTTCAAAAGATGATTATATTTCTCAGGGAAACATATAATTGTAATCAAATATAAACCCACAAATAATCTAATTACTACTCTACAAGCCACATGCACAAACAATCTTAAAGAATCACATAGAATCCCACCTACTTCCCCACAACTTCACGAGACCTTACCAGCACCACCACTAGGTTCTTTATATGGTAGAGCATGAAAAACTAAATCAAATAACATGACTTTGAACCACTAGATAAATGCAAGGGCATCAAGCATTTGAGTACAACCAGAAACAGCATATACCAGGTCAGGAATTGTGCACAGTGCACACTAGGAAAACTATAGGATAAAGGACAATTCACAGGGTTAAACAGCAAGAGACAGTCAGCAACCTCTGTTTGATAACTGAAACCAGTTCAGGGAGAACCAGTTCAGGGAGTTAATTTAAAGCACTAATCTGGCATGCACAAATCGCAATCCTAATAACCATACTTTGATGGAACACAAGTAACAAAAATGCTAAAGTATTGCACCTTCTTATTACTAGCAGAATCTTCTGCTTGCTTGACCAAGGCTGTGCCCTCGTTTGTAACATGCTGCAGAGAAGTAATAATTTAATCACAATGCACAAAAGAGTTATAGGGAATAAGCAGGCCAATTTTGAGGGAATGAGGCAATACCGTTTTAAACATGTTAGCTATAGGTTCTAGACCACGGTTAATTTTGGAGAAGAGTCTGTACATCCTAGAAAGGTCTTCCTCCTGGAGAAGATAGTGGGTATTCAATATTATTTGCTTTCATGATATACAGTTAAGAAATGGATACTGCTGTCCAACAAACCTTGTCATCACGAAGCAATGCAAAGCACCCAGAATGCTCCTTCTCCAACAGGGGAGTTGCATATTGTGCAAGCAATTCATTTTGCACTTTCTGTGAAAAATCCAGGAAGGATAAAAATATGAGATGATATTCCAAACCATACAGGGAAAGTGCCCAAACATTATTTAAGAAACATCACTATGGCAGTCCGAATACAAATCTGTAAGAACATATCTCAAACGCAAGTAAAAGCACTCATCAACATGAAGTGATGTGAAACAGGAACAGGAAATTCTCAAACAAACCTCCAATAACTTCTGTTCACTACTAATATGCAAGTAGTGACCAACCCGCTCCTTCTCTTTCTTCAAGCACTCCTCAGCCTAACAAAAACAGCACCCATTTATTGACCCAAAAGATGTTATGTACAAATACAGACAGAACCGGTCAGAAGATCCTCCTCAAATGTACCTTAATCATGTAATCCGGACAAGAGTCCTCGAGAATCCAGCTTTGAGCCTTGAGAGAGTAGTAATCTGTAGTATCCTTAAGCAAGAAATCTTCAAAGTCATTCTCATAACATTCCATACTGCCTAGTCCGATTTCAACAAATATGCCCAGGACATTCTTCAGCAGGGCCCTGTCAATCTGTTCGCCTTCACGCTCTTTGTCAATCTGTCAAAGAAAGGTATTGCAACTATGAAGTATACGTGCAAAATCATTTTCCCAATTCAATGTAGGAATGCTGACTCACCAGAGCTATCACTGCACCTTTAACTTGTCCTTTGATCTCTTGGTATATCTGTTATGAGTTGGTCTGCTTAGTACACAGAAAGTTTACAACACAAAGATTGAAATAGAGTAAAAGCTATTTTACCAACTCTCGGAAGCAAGTTAGCCCAACTTGTTCAAGTGGTATAAGTGACCTCCGTGAGATGAAGTATCGATCAAGATAAAAGAAGAAACGTGACAGCCATCGAACCATGATTTTATGGTTTGACCACCTCTTTACTAGTTCCCTCAGCATAAACTCATCATGTTTATCTCTTAATGAAGGTAAGACCTGAAATATATTAAAATTAAGTTATATAAATCTCAGAGAGTGTACAACTGTACATACAAATATAACAAAGGAGCATAGCATAGAAAAAGAGCATGTAATACAAGTTAGAATATCAGATCAATATGCACATGAGTAGGAAAAATAGTTCTTGTTTCAAGCAAAATGTGTCAGTTTGCTTAGCGTAATCCTAAAAAATTATGTCCATGATTTCTACCATGTTTAGACAAAACCAGGAGAGCAATGCTGGGATGCAAAGCACGACATTTGTCAAATAACCAGTATCAACCAGTCGTTTAAGGATATCTCCTGACCTCAAAGTCATGGAAACAATCAGCACACTGGCATGAACCTAAAAGGACGCCTTCTATAGTTTTATGTCTCTAGGCTATAGTCACTTTTACAGCAGCCTTGGCCAAAACAGTAGTGGGGGCGGAAATGCAACGTTCCCCTAGTCACTAGTTGGTAGTTGATCGGTGACCCACTGACTAGTCAGAGGCTCCAGCCTCCAAAATAACCACCAATATTTTTTGCGCACAAGTAGCTAACAATTTTTTACATGTTTTGTGGTATATGTTGAGACCACAAGGTCCACAATGCATACACTAGTGTGGGTGTGCCTGGGACTGGCACAAACGAAGACCAGTATTGGTGTGGCAAATGTGTGGGCCCACTGTGAGCAGGGGCATGGCAGTGTGTGGGATAAAAAAGAAGAAGCAACAAAGGAGGCAGGGGGAATTTGGCGAGTTTAGGCTAACCCTAGACACCTTTCCCCTTTAAACCGCACCTTTGGGCCTAAATATTTCAGCTTATACTAGTTTCTATCTCCTAGTAGGTCTGCCTAATTGATTAGTCACCAACTAAAACCGACTGACTAGGACCGACTAGTCGGTTGAACTGACTAGCCCACTGTTTACCCCCTAACTGAGACTTGTGACTAGTCAGGCTGGTCGGCCAACTAGGTGAAGTATTACAACCCGCCACTCAGTGGTAGAGCGATCAGCTGTTGACTGACTAGTCGTGGATTTGAATCTACTTGCAGAGGTATGATTCATAAGGAAAACCATCATCATGTCAGTTAAGTGAACTAATAAAAGGAAACAAATTATGACCTATTTAACTGAGATAGACCTACTACAATCGAATCAAATAGATCACCTCCATAAACAGTAATCAGGTAACCCAATCAGACAAAAAGAAGATCCCCAGGTACACTAACTCCATTCTCCTACGAACCAAGCCGAAATGATAACCAATCGGTACCCAGCCACCACCACCAAAGTCGCCTGGATCAAACCCCAAATCATCTTCTATCGAATCCAACTCGGAATGACAGGCATGCATAATCATATCAAACATGTACACGAGCTGCAGAAAAAAATCGTCTCACCATGGAGGTGATGTACTCCTCGAATGACTCCCGGTACTTGTCGTACAGCTGCTGCGAGTAGTCGTGCGGCGGCTTCTGCGTGCACATGTTGTATATCGTCCTGCAGAGAACAGATACGGAGTGGTGGAAACCCTAGATCAGCGCCAGATCGAAGCGAATCGGAAGGGAACCCTAGCGGTCCGGGGGAGGAGGAAACCCAGGCGGCGGCGGGGACGTACGTGTAGAGCATCATGTAGTCCTCGGAGCTGAACTGCGGCTCCGGCTTGCCCTCGAGGATGTTCTTCAGCTTGGTGATGCCCTTCTGCATGAACGCCCACCCCTCCTCCAGATCGATCGTCCTCCGCTCCTGCCCCGCCATCGCCGCAGCCGCAGCCGCCGCCTCCGGACGGAGGCCACGCGAACCAAACCCTAGGGGGGAGAGACGCCGCCGACGCCGCCGCGTGGGTTTGGGTTGCGCTCCGCGCGAGTGGGATTGAGAAAAATGGGGAAGGGAGGAGAATAATGGGGAGAGGAAGCGGGCGAGAGAGAGAGAGAGAGAGAGAGAGAGAGAGGGGAGCGTCAATACTGATGACTGGTTGAGGCGGTGGGGGTAAGTGTACCGCTTATCGGGGCGTAATGTAAGCGTGTCGCAGCACAGTGGTGTGAAATTGGCATGTGAGTGTGAGTAGCAAGTGCTTTGCGTCGAAGCACCGCTAGGCATACAGTTTTTAATCACAAACAGTTCTCTCTAGAATCAACTATATAAAAAATCACCTAAAAATAATCTAAAATATTATTCTAATTATTATTTTATTATATTGATTCTGATTCTTCTTTTTCCTGATTCTCAACAGAATCAATAGAATTCATGTCAAACGGATTATTTTGTAATTGATTCTGAGAAGAATCACCATAAGTGATTCAACAGTTTTCATAAGAAATGAGAATCACCTAAAAACAGCTTTCTCCGTAATCATCTAAAACCAATTTCTATGAAGAATCACCTAAAAATAATCTAAAATATTGTTCTAATTATTATTTTATTATACCGATTCTGATTCTCTGCAGAATCTGATTCACGAAAATCAGAATCTAGAATCACAAAATCAGGAGCCCTATCAAATAGGCGCATAGTTTACACCGGATTATTCTCTAGTGAACTTTATTTTATCTCTCTACAATGTTAAAACAAGGGTTGTCCTCCTTCCACACTCTACCTCACCGTGCATAGCGTTTAGGCATAACGACAGCACCGAATACAATATTTTATTTTCAATCATTTTTTTAGCATATCATTTTTAAATTAATTATATATGCCTGCTACGTTACATTGTATGAAACTGTTACTAGTGGGAGCAGGAGAGATTTTTTGCGTGCTTCGGCAAGACAGTGTGCTTTAGTAATAAAACCATATATAAATCGTAGCTTTGCTGATTTGGTAATTAAAACATATATGAATGGTAACTTTGCTATTTATTAGGTGACTAAAAAATCCTGAGTCTCACAATTAATCTCACCATTGGTTTGATACCCAACGGTTCTGCCATGTCTTAAAAAAAAGACAGTCTCCCTATCATCAACTGTTCCTTCCACAATCATATCACTGCTTGAGTTTTTTGGCAATTACCCTTTTAGGTAACTATGATGTTCCTTTAACGAACACAACTCGTCAGGTTAGATCATCACGCCAACTCTATTTCATAATGGATTTTCCTATATAACGTTTCTCATATGCTTTGGTAATAGACTTTTTCTATTTTGGTAATAAAATCATGTATAAAATTGCAACTTTTCTACTTGTTAGCCAATTAAAATTTTCCAAATCTCAGTCGGTTTAATCTCACTGTTAGTTTGATATACAATGACCCTTGCATGTCTTCAACCTATAGACATCATCATCTCTTCATCATCAACTGCTCTTTCTCCAACGACCAGCCCACTCCTTCAAGGACTACCTCTTATAGTGATCACAATCACAGCTCATTGTAGTAGATCACCACTCAAACTCCATTTTGCAATAGACTTTCTTGTGTGGCGGTAGAAGAGAAATTTCTCATGTGTTTTGGTAATAGAGAATTTGGTAATAAAACCATATATAAATTGCAACTTTGCTACTTGTTATGCGATTAAAAAAATCCCAAATCTTAGTACATTGATCTTCCTGTGGGTTCGATATCCAACTGCTCTTGCATGTGCTCAACCTCTAGACATCATCTATCTATACTTTTATGGTAACAATGTTATGTAAGATCCATCTATCTTTCTAAAAATTAGTTAGATGATTTTTGACAAGTTTTAAATATCATTTCACCTAATTCACCACATTGCCAGTTGCACTCTAATTTCAAACAACATGCAACATGGTGATTTTCCCATTGTTGAAATATTACACTATGTCTCAACAAATATAATAAGTTGAAGCATGGTTGTGATCAAAAAGAAGTATTATGCTATATTAATTTCTACGATGTCTATATATTACATAGGCATCGGAATAAGTCAATTGTTGCATTTGGTGAATCTGCCAAACCCCACCAATCTAATGGACTCATCGGTAACATCATAGCCTTCCACAAGACCTCTCGTATTCATGCTTGTCAATCACCCTTGTTGTTTGGGGTCAACATCACCCCGCATGCTCGTGACTAATGTCAATCCCTGAAGTCCCCCTTTTGTAGCCTTAAATTGTTTAATAAATTGTCAAGAGAAAATGTCCAAATTAACCTAGAACAAAACCTTAATTATTAAATCCATTTAATAAGTGAAATTGACTTAGTGAAATTTTTCTGGAGTCTCTTATGCTAAAATACATTAATTGGATTTTTAGTGCAATTTTTAGAGAAAAAAATACTTTTAATAGTTAAAATTCAATCATCAGAATTAAAGAAAATCCCATATTTCCTTTTTCCTTTTATTCTCTTCCTTTTTGGGCCGCCCTCGGCCATCTCCCTAGGGGTGGGCATTCGGTTATAACCGAAAATTCGGTCCGTTATTTCGGTCTTTGAAAAGTTCGGTTATTTGGAATTGATACCCGAAGTTACTCTTACATAGTTGAAGACCGATAGTTCGGTTAACCGAATTTCGGTCTCGGTCTTCGGGTAGACCGTAGGACCGAACAACACTTGAGAATCAGCTAACTACTCCTTAGCGGCTAGCAACATTGCTGGTCTGGTTGGTGCTTAATCAGCCATTTTATACCCAGCAATTTGCAATGCATTGATAGGGAAAACATGACACTAATTATTCATTAACCCATGACAGCTCATTAACTCATGATATAAAAAAAACAGCAGCAGCAGTACTTCGGGTAGATCGGTTACATCGGGTACCTGCGAATAATAACCGAACTACCTAAAAAACTTCGGTTTTTTAGATTTCCTAACCAAACTAGAGACCGATGACCGAAATTTCGGGTACTTCGGGTTCGGGTTCGGTCTTCGGTCTCGGTTTTACGCCCACCCTACTCCCTACGCCGGCCCGCTCACGCTCGCGCCCTCCCGACGCCGGGCGGCCAAGGCCGCGCCTAGCAAGGCCGCCGCGTCGCTCTTCCTCGAGGACGCCGACAAGCGAGGCCCACTGTCCTTTGTCCCCAACCGTCACTCCCGAAATTCAAGCGAATTTCGCAGTAATTTGTGCATTCATTCCTCGTCCAGACATGAGCCGAGGTACACAAATCGACAATTATTGATATCACAGAATCCACGTTTTAGAAATAATGTAAAAGATTACATAAATGTAGCGGAAAAGAAAAGACTGACTAAACTAAAATTCTAACTCTTGCAACGGAACTCCAAAATACCACAGACAACCTTGACGTCGGACGCAAGCCTAAACCTCATCGAAACCTTCTTCTTCTGCAACCTTTGGCTCTAGAGGAGGAAAATTAAGCAAGACTAAGTACTTTCACTGTACTCAACAGTCATACTGGAAGAGAATGTGCGATGCAAGATAGTCCACAAGAAAGGAATATAGTCTCATTTGCATAAACAACATTTCTGAAATAGTAATAGTTGAAAGCAGTAAAACACTAATAATAATTAAGCAGTATTAAATAAACAATGTCCAATGTTAAACCCACGTTGCAACAGGTCCAACCATCCATCTGTACTAGTCAAGTTCCAATAGCCAGGTTATTACTTTAAATGAGACTAAACACGGTGAATTTGGTTGATCGCCCTTAACCGTGGGCACGGCTATTCGAATAGTTTTACTCTGATCAGAGGTGTACAACTGTTCCTACAAGACATAATCCCACAACACGTTACCGTGTGTCGGGTACCACCATGATACCCCGGAAAGGAACTGTGACAGGACCCTTCGCATAACCCCCTCTAACCAATCGTACCACACCAAGGTTTCGCCTCCACTCCCATAAGGGTAATGGGCAGCCCCCTCTCGTGCCGCGATGAATCCAGAAGTTGATCAACCCTTAAAACCGGGTACGTCAGCTAGAGACAGCTACACTACGGTTCCAGCCATTATCATGCTGGCTTGTGGTATGCACGATAATTCTTCCAGGGTTTCCCGAGAACCGGTCCTTAATTGTCATGAGCACTCTAACCAAACATCCAACCATGTGCTCACAACCCACCATTATCATATTTCAGCATTATTAGAAGAGTATCCCATACTTGACATCAGCTGAGTATTAGTCTCTATTGAAATATTTGATTAATGTGATTCCCTTATGTGAGCTAATTGGTCTAAGCTAGGCTAAGCATGTCCTAAACCAATATCTAGTCATATTGAACCCATGTTATCAATGGTATAAAGTAAGCAATTCCTATGGCTGAGTACAATCGGTGTAATAGTCCCATGAAATGACATTCTAGAATAAATGTAGTATTTGAGAGAAAAGAGATATTTAAAAAATAGATGCAACATGTTCAATGTAAAGTATGACTTGCCTTGCTCTGAAGATTAGGGAACCTCAGCGACTACTTCAATGAAAACGGGATTGTTGGAATTATCGGAATCTACACGACAAACATAGCACTCAACAAAACATACTAAAAGTCTACTGAAACAACACAAGAAACTATTTTTAATGGATTCTTGACATTTTATTAGGTTTAATGAAATTTGAATGGACTAAAATGGAGCTCAGATTAAAAAATATGAATTTTAGAAGTTTAATTTTTAAACTAAGAAGAAAAGACTAATTAATTTATTGCGCAATTAAGTCCCTTGCTGACGCAAGCATGCGCGCGGGCGGCTAGGGTTAGAGTTTCGGGCGGCGGCGGCGCCCGAGCTCGGTTCACCAGCCATGGCAGCACGGTGACCGGTCGGCTTATCGGCAACATGGGAAATGGCAGCACGCGACGGCACGACGCACGGGAAACGACGCAGGAGGGGCGCAACGGCTCGGGATGGCGGCGTGGTTTTGGGATCGCGCACAGGGCGGCTTGAGCACGTGCGGAAGGAAAAAGGAGAGAGACGCGGCTCACCGGAGACGAGGACGATGACAACGGCCGACGACAGCGCTAGGCTAAAACGGGCTCGGATTCAAGCGGCGCAAACGGAAAACGACGACAGCGGCTGCGGGGGAATTTATAGGGGCTCGAGAGTCCGGATAGGGCACGGGATACGGCTGAATTCATCGCCATTGATCTCGGACTCGGAGAGGGAGAGAGGAAAGTGCGGCGGCGGTTTGGATACGGACTCGGTCGGTGCGGGGTGCGGAAATGGCGGCGCGTGATGCGGGAAAGGGGGCTTGGGCCCGGCGTGGGCCTGGTGCGGCGCGGCTTGCAGTGGCGCGGCTCGGGCACGGGTGGAGCGGACCGGTCGGGCGCGGGGAAGGTGGCCCTGACAGGTGGGCCCCACCTGTCGGTGGCTCGAGGGTGCGGGGGAAAGGAGGCGGACTTGCACGCGGGCGCGACCGGCTCATGGGCCTCGGCCCTCGGCCGAAGGGGAGGAGGCGGTACGCGCGGCAGCAGCTTGGTCCGACGGCCCAAAGGGTTTGGGTGGGAACCGTACGACCCAAAAAAAGAAAAATTCGAAAATTAATTCCAAGGACTTAATTTAGTTGTGATTAATTCCTTTAATTGATTAAAAATATTTCTTGTGCTCTGAAAATTCCCATAAAAATCATGTTAATGTATTTTGACACATAGAATTTAAGAAAAATTCTATCATGCCATTTCCACTTATTAAATGTATTTTAAAATTAATTGCTTGCTCAAGAATAAATCCAATAATTCCAATTATTTTGGGGAATTATTTTAATGATTTTTAAGGGGAAAAACTTGGGGTGCGACATCAACCTCGGCCACGAAGGCGGGCGCGACGGCCACGCCACCGCCTTCCTTGCACCTCCCGCGCCCGTTCCACGCCGCCCGCATGCTCGTCCCTCTCCTCCGCCTCTCCACGCCTGTCGTCCACAAATCCCCCTCGGATTCGAGTTTGAATCCACCACCGTCCTCTCTCTCGCCCCTACATCGCCACAAATTTGCCCTCTCCCAGCCACGTCCGAGCTCGCCGCGCCCATAAAATGGATCCCCGGTGTCTCTCCTCATTTTCCCCTACTCGCCGCCCTCTCTCACGTTCTCTCTCATCCCTGCGTCGTGCAACCCTAGCGTCGCCACTTTCCACCACCTCCGCCGTCGCTAGAGCCGCCGCCAAGCCTCGTCGTCGCCTTTACCGCGTTCGGAGGGTCGAGACGCCCCTCGGCCTCCACTTCCCGATGTCGGTTTCCCGCTGGAGCACCGTCCTCCTCGCTTGCCTGTGAGCTCCGCCATCCCTCTCTCCAGCCAGCTTTGCCACGTGCGTCATGCCGTCCCAAAGCCGTCGACCCCTTCACTCGTCGTCGCATCTTTGCGTCATCACGCCTGAAATTCACACCGAATTTGCGCAGCCTAATTTGTGCATTACATCCTCGTCCGGGCATCACCGAGGTACACAAATCGACGTTATTGATAATACGTAATCCTCGTCTTAGAAACAATATAAAAAGTTACACAAATGCAGCGGAAAGGAAAATAAACCGACTTAAGCTAAACTTGACACGAGCGAGCGAACACCAACTCCACGGCTAAACCTTGACGAGAACAAGCCTACACCTCCTGGAGACCTCGATCTCAACCTCGGCACCGAAGGGGAAAAAGAAGCAAGACCGAGTACAACCACCGTACTCAACAAGTCACATCGGAAAAGGGGACATGATGCAAGATAAATAACAAGGAAAGGTCAAGGGGCTCAATTTGCATAAACAAGCATTTGCGTATATAATAATAATATTTGAAGACAAGAAAAAGTAGTAATATTTAAGCAATATTAAATAAACGCCGTCCAACGCTCAAACCACGTTGCAACAGCCCATCCATCCACCCGCACTAGTCATACTTCAACATTTCATTCGAATAAAATAAATGAGACTAATCAAGGTGAATCGGTCGATCGCCCGTAACCGTGGGCACGCTACTCGAATAGTTTTTACTCGATCGAGGTGTACAATCAGACCCACAAGTCACAATCCCACAACACGTTACCGTGCGCCGGTGCACCACCACGATGCCCGGAAAGGAATTGTGACGGACCCTTCACATAACCCCTCTAATCAATCGTACCACACCAAGGTTTCGCCCCCATTCCCATCGGGCAATGGGCAGCCCCCTCTAGTGCCGCGGTGAATCCGGAAGCTGATCAACCCTTAAAACCGGGGCCGACCCAACTCCATCACGCCCACCCTCTCTGGGGTACGTTAACTAGAGACAGCTACGCTACGGGCCCACCATTACCCATGCCGGCTTGTGGTATGCACGACATTTCTTCCGGGGTTTCCGAGAACCGGTCCTTAATCATCATGAGCACGCTAACCAAAGTCCAACCATGTGCTCACGACCCACCTTTTCATAATTCAATATTATTAAAAACAAGGTCATATCTTAATATCGTCGGAAGGTCCACTTTAGTAATAAACTTGATTAGTGTGATTCCCTTAAGTGAGCTAGTTGCACTAAGCATAACTAAGCAACCTTAAACTATCATCTAATCACATTGGACCCCAAGTTATCAATGGTATAAGGTAAACAATCCTATAGTTGAGTACAATAGGTATAAACATCCCATGAAATGACATTCTAAAACATATGCGTATTTGAACGAAAAAGAGGTATTTACATAAAATAGGTACAATATGGTCAATGTAAGGTATGACTTGCCTTGCTCGGAGACGAGGAACCTCGGCGACTACTTCGAAAAGAACGGGCTCGCCGGAAAACTCGGGATCTACACGACAAACAAAGCACTCAACAAACACCCTAAAAGTCTACTGAAACAGCACTGAAAAGTATTTTTAATGGATTCTTGACATTTTTCTGGATTTAATGAAATTTGAATGGACTAAAACGGAGCTCGGATTCAAAAGATATGAATTTTAGAAGTTTAATTGCGATTTTTAAACTAAACAGAAAAGATTAAATTATTTATTGCGCAATTAAGTCCCTGGTGACGTCATCCACGCGCGCCTCGGGGCTGACGTCGGCATGACGTCGGCGGCGGTGTCACCCTAGGGCGACGGCAAGACACTGGCCGCGCACGCGGGAGCCGGGCGCGGCCGGATCGCCGCCACGTGGCGCGATCCGAGCGGCCGGATCGGCGGCGATCGGACGGCAGGGCGAAGGCTAGGGTTAGGGTTCCACGGCGGCGGCGGCGGCGGCGGCGGCGGCCGAGGGTTTTGCCCGACGGCCTCGGCGGCACGGCGGCACGGCGGCGGCGACAGCGGCGGCGACGAGCCCGACGAGCGGCGGCACGCGAGCGGAAGGGAAACGAAAGGAAACGAAGTAAATAAAAAAGAAACGGGGAACGGCGGCGAGCTCACCGACGGTGCGACGAAGACGGCGGCGGTCGGGGCTAGAACCGACGGCCAACAAAGGGAAACGCGGCGGAGCTCGAGGGGTTTAAAGGGGAGAGAAGAGATCGAATCGGGCACGGGATGGCGGAAAACCTCGCCGTTCGTTTCGGACTCGGAGAGAGAGAGAAAAATCGGCGGCCGTTTCGGGGGCGGCGCCGTTCGGCGTGCGGGAAAGGCGAGCACGGTGCGACGGCGCGGGCGGAGCCGGCGTGGGAGCCCACGCGGCGCGAGGCGGAAACGACGCGAAAAGAGGTAGGGCGGCGCGGCCATGGCGGCGGCGGTTGGGCGGCGGGTGCGAGGAGGCGGCTCCGACGGGCGAGGCCCACGCTGTCGGTGGCCGCAGGCGCAAGGGAGGGCCGCGGACTTTGCGCAACGCGGCCGGCACCGTGGGCCTCGGCCACGACCGAGGAGGAAGCGCGGCGACGCGGAGCGGCTTAGGCAAGCTGTCGGGCGACGGCCGCACGGGCGAGGCGGGAACCGTACGGGCGGTACGGAAAAAAAAGAAAAAGAAAAAGAAAAAGAAAAAAAGGGAAAAAGGATTTAGGGACTTAATTTAATTCCTGATTTCTTATTTAATTGATTAAAAATACTTAGAGTGCTCAAAAATTCCAAGTAAAAATCCGTTAGCGTATTTTGACATGCAGAATTCAAGAAAAATCCTACCATGTCATTTCCATTTATTAATTGCATTTTAAAATTATAGGTTGACTCCAGTTAATTTCGTAAATTCCGATTATTTCAGGGTAAATTATTTAAATGAATTAGGGAAAAACCCAGGATGTGACAGCGTCGTTCCCGTCGGTGGAAACCCTCGGTGAGTTGCCCCTTCCCCCCCTTCGCACTCCATTGCCTCATCCGCGCTCGCGCCGCCGCGCGGATGGTCGCCAGTCGCGACCACCGGACCACGCGTGTTGTCGTCTCCTAGTCGGGATGGTCGGTCGGTCGCCACTGCCTCTACACCGTTCGATCTGTCTCGGGCAAATCGTGACCGCCCATCCGCCTGCCCGCGTCGACGCCACATGTGTGCCACCCCCTTGCGTCACTGCCAGGTGGGGCCTGCTTGCCGACACGGCCTCCCTTAGCATGACGTCAGCTTTCAAGTTTTATTGCGTAATAAATCATTAAGGCTTTTCTATTTATAGTAAAAACACAATGATATTATAAAATTCTAAAAAATTCATGCGAGCTCCGTTTAAGTCCATTCAAATTTCAATATATTCATAAAAATGTCTAGAATCCCTTAAAAATAGTTTTGTTTCCTCTTTCAGTAGACTTATAGTCTGTTTTGCTTTTGTGCTTTGTTTGTCGCGTAGATTCTGGTAGTTCCGACACTCCAGTTTATTTTGAAGTGGTTGCAGAGGTACAACAGCACGAGAGCAAGACAAGTCATGCCTTTCTCATTGAGTATATTGTACCTACTTCTCAAATGTCTCGCTTTCTATTAAATTTGTACTATTTTATAATGTCATGTGGGATGATTTCTCTTGTACTCAGCCATAGCTCGTTTACCCTATTGTTTACAACCAAAATTGGCACTTAGGAATGAAAATAGGGAAAATTGCCAATATTTGAAAGTTTGCCGGTTTCTTTAGCAGAGGCCGATCTGACCGCCGTGTATAGGGCGGTTAGGCCGGCGTGGGGCGTCGGCGCCGGAGGCATGTGGCCTGGTCGGCCAGCAGAGTTCGAAACCTAGACAACTTCGTCGGTACTCGGGTTTTCTTCCTCCATACGGTATGTCTCGGGTTTCTAAACGTGTCTATCCCAAGTTAGACGTGGAGAAGGGCCTGTGGAAGGCAAGACCAACCCCTATTTAAGGGCCAAGGCCGGTTCAATTGTAAAAAACAATCACACAACATACAATACAATCTAGAATCATTTTTTCAATATTCTTTACTTTTCAGCCATATATTTTCTACTTTGCCCTAGTTTAGTCCATCTATGTCGGTTTGCACCGTAAACCGTCCGCCGCCGCTGCGAGAGTGCAACATCTCTTTGTAGGTTTGTCCCGAAAACCTTCCGTTCGCCCACGAGACGGGTATTTATCAATCTATCTATCTAAACCGGTTTCGCTAGCCGATTTGATCTACAAAACCCACTTTGTTCTAGTTTTTGCTAGATTGAAGTGGTTGGCGACTCCATACCAAGAACCACCGCAAATATTTAGGTGATTCGATCGTATTCGTGCCTTTTGCCAAAAAAGGTGCCAACACGATTTTTGGCGACTCCGCTGGGGAAGACACGACACCAACTCGGATTCGACGCCGCCATGTCCAAGCAAGCGGCGCAAGACGTGGAGCCATCCAACATTGTCCACATCTCGTTGGACGACTTGGATGGGGAGGCTCGCCAAATCATGGAGGAGCACATTCAGGCGATCACGCAAGAAGTGCTAGATCAATCTTGCACTAAAACGCGAAAGGGCGTCATCATCAAGCCCGAGAGCCCACTCAAGATAACTCGTGGCGAGGTAACCGCTGATCAAGTCTCTGTTCCTATTCAAAAACTTGTTGCTAGTACGGTGGATGAGTCTGTTACTGCCGCCGTGAACAATAAGATGGAATCCGCTATCGAGGCTTGTTTTAATAGATTGTTTAGGGCGCACATAAGCGGCAAATCCTGTCTTCACGCGACCGATTCGCCGCCTACCTCGATTGCAAGTGGGAACCGAGTCTCCGTGAACCACATATAGCAAAACCGACGGGCGATTGCTCAAGGCCCCGCGAAAACAACTCTGCGCGCTTTGTCGGTCGGCCAGGCCTACGGCGGTCGACTGCCCGCCGTATCTCGATCGACCGGCCGACGGCCGTCCGACCGAGCACACTATAGCGGTCGGACATGGCCCTATGTGCCCGGTCGGCCGATCCTCGCTCTACGTCGGTCAGACCGAGCCAATGCAGATCCCCTGTCGGCTCGTCGCCATACATCGGTCAGACCGGCCGTCGGGCGGCCAGAACCCATACTACACGGTCGGCGCGGCTATATGGCCGGTCGGATCGCGCCTATAGCCGGTCGGGCCAGGGCCTGGCCGTCGGGCCAGTGCTCTGCCAGACACGGCGGAAGTAGATCCTATCACGGGCAACTCGGTTCTATACCACTGTTCATGCACAAATTCCCCCACACGTTCCCAATCAATACAATGATACTCATAGGGGATACCCCTACGACACGGGGCATGGCCAATATGATAATATTGCGCCACGACAGCCACCTTTCAGGCCGTCGGTCTTGCCCGACCCGCCTAGGCCTGAAAATATGGAGGACCAAATTAGGAACATTATTAGAGAGTCATTCGGAATTGAGCCAAGAAATCGCGCTAAGGTTTACCAAAAGCCGTATCCTGACTATTTCGATAACATCCCATATCCTCGTGGTTATAGAGTTCCTGAGTTCACCAAATTCAGTGGAGAGGATAACAGGACCACATGGGAGCATATCGGCCAATTCTTAGCGCAATGTAGGGAGGCTAGCACTTCAGATGCTTTTAAATTACGCTTATTTTCTTTATCTTTATCCGGTACTGCTTTTACTTGGTTTACATCTTTATCGGCTAACTCTATTCATACTTGGGCTCAGTTAGAACAGAAATTTCATGATTATTTTTATATTGGTGAGACTGAGCTTAGACTTTGTGATTTAACATCGGTTAGGCAAAAATATAATGAGTCTGTTGCTGATTATATTAAAAGATTTAGAGATGCTAGAAATCGATGTTTTAGCTTGAGTATAATTAAGAGAGATTTGGCTGACCTTGCTTTCAGTGGGTTGCTTGCTCCCATTAAAGAGAGGTTAGATGGCCAACAATTTCTTGATGTTAGCCAAGTGATGCAGAAGGCTCTGGCTTAGGAAAGCCGAGTCAGAGATGCTAAAAAGTTTGTTAGGCCCAGTGATAAGAAACCTCATATTAGCATGATCGACTGTCCTAATAGTGATTCTGATTCAGATGAGGGCGACTATCACATGTATGTTGCTGAGTGGTCTTGGACAAACAAGAACAAACCCTTTGTTTGTTCTAGCTTGACGCCGACTCCTCGCAAGGATCGGCAAAGTGAGATTAAGTACAGTTTTGATGTGGCCAAGTGTGATAGGATTTTTTACTATCTCTTGCAGGAGAAACAAATCAAGTTACCTAAAGGTCACATCATACCCTCATTAGAAGAATTAAAGCGCCGTTTTTATTGTAAATGGCATGACTCTTATTCTCATTCTACTAATGAGTGTAATGTTTTTCGTCGACAGGTTCAATCGGCCATAGAGGAAGGATGATTGAAATTCACTGAGGGCCCAAAGATGAAGCTTGACAGCGATCCTTTCCCTGTGAATGCCATCGATCTTGATGGCAAGAAGGTGTTGATTCGGCCGGAGCAAGCCGAATCAGCTAAGAGAAAGGAAGTCGTCATTGGGGAGCCTAGGCCCAAGATGCTTGTGTCGAAGAGCCCAGAGGTTGGGACATGGAAGGAGAACAAGGCCAAGGCATCCACATCGAGGAAGCCCCACAAGCCCAAGGTGACCTTCGACATGCTCCTTGACAAATACAAGAAGAGGAGTGCCGAGAAGGAGCGTGCCAAGGGAAAGAGGCCAAGGTCGCCCCTTAAGGAGCAATTTGGTCCTTCGTCAAGGGTTTTGGAGCCACCGCTCCCCCATTGCCCTCAAGTCATGCCATGGGGACCATGGCCGATGCCGCCTCTAAGTTGTCCGTTCCCTTACTTTATGCCTTGGGGGGAACCCCCGCCTATGTACAACATGCCTCTGATGCAGGGTCACCAAGGATGGAGAAGGGAGAGGAGATCGCCGCGAGGGCATGCGCCTAATTCTAGTAGAAGTCGGTTCCCTTCAAAGGACCGGTTTGATGGCGAGAAAAGGGCGTACAAGCGTGCCAAACCCGAAGAGAGGGCTTCGGAGGCAATCACCATCAAGATAGGATCTTACGATGTGCCAATACCATCTGGAGAGCATGCTAGGATGGTATTTGGCAATCGAGCCGAAGCCGCGAAGGGCACTGTACAGGAGGACAGTCAGATCGGACGTCTTGGCCGGTCTGACCGCAGCTCGAGCCTCCGAGCCTTCGGCATGTCCTGCAGTGTGTGGACCGACCGTGCCTTTGGGCCGGTCGACCGCTCGTAAGTGATCGACCGTGTTGTCCGCCGATCGATACTCGCTCCGGTCGATCGGGCTGGCCTCGACCGCAGACCCGTACCTCGGCCGGCCACTGGGCCGGCCGACCGTTGTAAGGAGAGTACCAGGGCGGTTCCCTCTTCGGGCAAAGGTAGCGGGGGACATTATTTGCCTCCTGGAACAGAGCCGAATCCTAGGTGGATGCCTGAGGATTTAACGGCTACCCAGAAGAGGAGGTTGCAGCGTCTTCGTGCTTTTGAATTAAAGGAGAAGGAAGCCGAAGAGAGGAGAGACAGGGAGTTCGATGAGTTGCGACCACCGCCTGTGAGGGAGTGGATGCGTAAGTCATCAAATGTTGAGAAGCCGGTAGTTGTTCAAAGGATGAACAACTGGCTGTGGAGGCATCGTCCCGCGAAAACATGGATATCACCATGGTTTGCATGTTGCCCATGGAGTTTTGCGCCATGGACGAGGCCGAGGTCACTCACATGTCGCTAGGTCCAAGAGACACGGTCTTTGAGAAGCCCGACGAGTCCAACCGCCACATGAGGCCTCTCTATTTGAAGGGCCACATTGATGGGAAGCCGGTCTCGAGGATGCTAGTGGATGGAGGCGCGGCGGTGAACCTGATGCCTTACTCTCTCTTCAAGAAGTTGGGTTGCGAAGAAGTGGAGCTGAAGAAGACCAACATGCTTCTCAACGGCTTCAACGGCGAGTCAACGGAGGCGAAGGGGATCTTGTCCGTGGAGCTTACGGTGGGGAACAAGACATTGCCTATCGCCTTCTTCATCATCGATGTACAAGGTAACTATAGTATCATCTTGGGGCGATGTTGGATTCATGCCAACTGATGCGTTCCATCTACTTTACATCAGTGCCTAGTACAGTGGGATGACGATGAGGTTGAGGTAGTTTAGGTGGATACATCGGCTGAGGTTGCCATGACCGATGTTTCTGTAGGACGGAAACATGGAGACATGCAGTGCTTATCACGACTAGATCTTTCTAGTTTTGATTTTATTAGTGTTTCCAAAGAAGGCTTTGTACCCATTTCTGTAAAGCCGGCTAGTTTAGCACGGCTGGGTGACATTACTTTATATGATGAATAAAGCAACCAACTTAGAATGGTTACAAAAAAAGTTCAAGAATATCGGTCAACAAAGAACGATATTGGAGACACTATAGAAGATTTTGACGAGGTAGAAAACTCGGTCAAGGGTTCACATCAGCCGACCCATTAGAAGAAATAGACATAGGAGATGGGAGCGTACCAAGACCGACCTTCATAAATAAAAACATGAGAGCCGATCATAGAGTTAAGATGATCGAGCTGCTTAGAGAATATAGTGATTGCTTTGCATGGGAATACCATGAAATGGCTGGACTTAGCCGTGATCTTGTTGAGCATCGACTTCCGATAAAGTCAGGATTTAGGCCTTATAAACAACCTCCTCGTCGGTTTAACCCACTTATATATGATCGTGTCAAAGAAGAGATAGACTGATTGTTGAAAGCGGGGTTTATTAGGCCGTGCCGGTATGCGGAGTGGGTGTCTAATATAGTACCGGTAGAAAAGAAGGGGAGTGGGTGTCTAAGAAGGTTGAGAAGATTCAAGACTTCAAAGCGTCGGCATGCAAGAGAGAAGTTCAGAGGTTGCTAGGTAAAGTAAACTATTTGAGAAGGTTCATATCTAACCTAGCAGGTAAAATCGATGCTTTTGTGCCTATTCTACGCTTGAAAAAAGAAGCCGATTTTACTTGGGGGGCAGCACAACAGGAGGCGTTTGAGGGTTTGAAAAAATATTTATCTACTCCGCCCGTGGTGCGAGCTCCAAAAGCCGAATTCCGTTTGTATATTATTTCTTGAAGACAAAGTTATTGGAGCCGTTTTGACACAAGAGGAAGACGGCAAGGAGTACATAATTACTTATTTAAGTCGCCGTCTTCTGGATGCCGAAACGAGGTATGTATTTGTAGAAAGGCTTTGTCTTTGCTTATACTATGCTTGTACCAAGTTACATCATTACTTGTTATCTAGTACGTGCATAGTTACTTGTCAGACCGATGTTGTTAAGCACATGTTGCAAAGGCCAATTCTAAGTGGTAGAATTGGCAAGTAGGCATATACATTAATTGAATATGATTTGGCATATGAATCGTTGAAGTCTATGAAGGGCCAGATTGTAGCGGACTTTATAGTAGATCATCATATAGACGTTGATTGTGGAGATGAAGTCCGTTTAGTTAGTGTTACACCTTGGAAAGTTTATTTTGATGGCTCTCCGTGTAAGGAGGGTCAAGGCACATGTGTAGTTTTAGTTTCGCCAAATGGTCAATGCTTTGAAGCATCGGTTCGTTTAGAGTATTATTGTACAAATAATCAAGCCGAATACAATGCTTTGTTATTCTGTTTACAAGTGATGGAAATCGTTGGAGCTACACATGTAGAAGTGTTCGGTGATTCGGAATTGGTGGTGCAACAAGTTGTCGAGGTCTACAAATGCTTCGACGGATCATTGAACAGGTATTTAGATCAATGACTAGATATTATTGCCAGTTTCGATGATTTTACTATTAAGCATATTGCTAGGAATGAAAATTCTAGGGCAAATGACTTAGCTCAACAGGCATCTGGTTATAGCATCAAAAGAGGTTTATTTTTCATATTAGATCAACCGGTGCTTGATTATAGTTTTTTGGGCGAAATTGGCAAAGAGGCAGACCGTAGGCGGTCTGACCGACACATTGTCGCCGGTCTGACCGTGGATGGCAGCCGGTCTGACCGGCGTTATATGGTCGGTTTAACCGCGGATGGTTACTGGTCTGACCGACGTTGCTTGGCCGGTCAGACTGACTTCACAGAAGGTGCTGGGGGGCACAATCTTCTCAATACAGAGGCTGAATTAAGTGGAAATTCGGACATGTGTGCCCTGGAAACAGTAAATGATTGGTGAATTCCTTTGATTAGCTATTTGAAGGATCCTAGTCTTAGGGTTGATCGGAAAATTCGGTGGCAAGCGTATAAGTATACTTTGCTTGATGAAAAACTATATCGCCGAAATATAGATGGTGTACTATTAAAATGTTTAGATACCGATCAATCTAAAGTTGTTATGGGTGAAGTTCACGAGGGAATTTGCGGGACTCATCAATCGGCCCATAAAATGAACTGGCTACTTAGAAGAGCGGGGTTCTATTGGCCGAGAATGATTGATGATTGCTTCAGATACTATAAAGTTGTGAAGCTTGTCAACGATTCGGCAATGTCTAATTGGCACCGACTTCGGTGTTGAATCCTATTATTAAACCATGGCCGTTCCGGGGGTGGGCTTTAGATTTTGTTGGTCAGATTTATTGTGACGCTGAGAAATTTAGCCAAATTTCTAGACTATTTTGTGTATTAAATCCCTGTCCAGGAATCAGCCAGGGTACAAAAAATGACAAATCAATAAACAGATACAAAACATAAATAAAGTGTAAAATACTTACAGAGGAGGCACTTGGTCCTCGCACCCGAAAGAAAGCAGCAGCAGCGGAAAAAGGCGATCCTAGTAGGGCTTCAGCTCCACTCCACAAACAAACTCAACTGGGGTATGAGCCTTGGTCTTCTAACTCCGTCTTCGACTCAGAAGCACTACACTTCTGGGAAAAGAGGAAAATAGCAAGGCCGAGTACAACCACCGTACTCAACAAGCCACACGGAGAAATGCAGACGTGCAAGGGGAGACAAGAGCGGCTTGGGCTATTTTGCATAAATGCGGTTGTAAAACCTTTTTAATTTCAAACAGTAAAACAATTGATTATTTAATCAAGATTAATTCTTCCACTGAACAATGTTCTCTCCACGTTGAACAGGCCCAACCAAACCACCTGAACTAGTCCAGTTCCATTCAGTCAATTTATTAAGATGGGACTAATTATGGTGAATCTGGTCGATCGCCCATAACCACGGGCACGACTATTCGAATAATTTTACTCTGGCCAGAGGTGTACAATTGTACCCACAAGACACGATTCCACACATGTTGCCATGCCCCGAAGTATCGCCACGATACTGCAAGGGGGAAATCGTGACAAGACCCTTCGCATAACTCCCCCTGACCAAGCGACACCACACCTCAGGTTTCGGCCCTACCTTTATATCCAAGGTAGGCAGCCCCCTCTCGTGCCTAGGTGAATCCAGCAGCCGCATAGACCTTGCTCGGTCCATCCGAACTCCATCACGCCCACCCTTGCCAGGATGCGTCGGCCAAGGAAAAACTACACTACAAGTCCAACCGTTGCCCATACTGGCTTGTGGTAAGTACGGTAAGTCTTCCAGGGTTTCCCATGAACATGTCCTTAATTGCCATGGTGCGACAAGCAAAACCATACACCCACAGCCCACCATTTAGTCATATTTTAATTAACCAAAAACCTTTGCCAAAGGTACCTCCGGTCTGAGACCGTCATTTCATGTGACTATCAGCTAGTGGTATAGTTCTCCCATTAGGTGAGCTAGTGCAATTAAGCATGGCTAAGCATAAACATTTATAGCAAGGTCACGTAAGTGACGCAAGCTAGTCAATTTAATCACCTAGGTTGACAATGAATGGATAACAATTAAACATGACACAAGCGATCAGATAGGTTATCCCGATCCCCGTGTAATTAGAAAAACATGCAATTTATTTGCAAACAATAAATATTTCATAAATTGGGATCAATATGTGTCAAGGAGGAATGTGACTTGCCTTGCCTCTTCAGCTGATCTTCTCTTCTTCGCGAGCGCGAACTCCCGAAACGACGAAGTCTACACGCTGGGGAAAGGGAGAGGCCGGCCAAGGGACCCGATGCGGACTTTGCGCAAGGAGCGGCCCGGTGAGCTAGGCCGGATCAAGGAGAGAGAGGAAAGCGCTGCGGGGACAGAATCTGGACTTTGCGCATTGGGCCGGAAACGACCCAAGCACAGGAAGGAGATTAAATTTGTTTTTTTCCAATTATTTAATCATATAAAAGCCATTTGTATTTTTATAAATACTCTCAATGTCCAAATAAATTCAAGAAAAATCCTGAAAATATATGGACACTCAAAGTATTTAATAAAAATATAAAATATCATTTATTGATTAAATAATTTCTTTAAATACTTACTTAAATGCTTTTTGTGTTATTAAAATTATTTCTGGAGCTCCAAAATTTTACGAAAAATTTCAGAGAGTATTTTAGGGCATGGAGAATATTACAAAAATATTTCCAGCCATGATTTTTAAAGGAAAATTTTATTTTCTTAATTAAATTCGCTTGAGTAATTTATTAATTTCTAGAAAACGTATTATTAAACGATTTTTAATCCTGATTAAAAATCGGGCGTGACAAACCTACCCCTTATAGGAATCTCGTCCCGAGATTCGGGGCTAGAAAGAAAGAAGAAGGTAGGGAGTTGGGTTGGTGCGGCTCTGCGGTTTCTTTTGGCTCACTCTGGCTGATTGACTGGCCAATCTGTGCGATGGTGGATTGATCAAACCTGAACAACCGAACTGACTGGATTCAACCCTGGTGTTTTGTTGCTTCACCAAACCAAACTGGCTGGCTCCTTCAGTGCTGACCCTGACCCGGATTACAGGAACTCAAAGTACTTACTTTCCTCATACTGCACGCTCAAGATTGACAAGCTCAATAAGCTGAGAATTCAGTCTGTGGGTTGGTAGTGGGTGGAACTTTTCTGAGACCTTTCAACTGACTTTCGTGAACACTCAGACCCTAAATTTACTGTGAACTGCTCTCGATCAAAGCAACCTAGGGTTTGAAAAAGTTGCTCGATCGACCCTTTACCTGAACTGCGACTGTTCTTGATTGCTGCTTCTTTGGACTGAACCGTTGACCCAATAGCTTTAGTGTGCCTTAGACTCGAACCTTTTCACTTGGGGTTGTTGAAATCCTACTAACGGCTCGCAACTGACCCAGCTTACAACCCAATCTGCTTCGCGTGGTTGATCCTCCAAACAAACAGTTACCAGATTTAACAAACTCATCCTCGATCTCGTCTTTAAAACTAGCAGTTAATCTTTCGCCTGACTGTGAACAATTTCACTGCCATTCCTTGAGGTTGACCAACATCTCTTTGACTTATGAATAATCTTGACACTAAAAACCAGATATTCCATCGGTCGATCGAAATGAAGCAAAGGTTGTGCCCCTTTCATTCCAGGGACTATTGGAACTTGATCCTCAACTGATGACAACAGGAGGTCCCACATAAGGATAACTTCCATGCAACTCTCGAACATATTGAGTTTAGGCTATCTCTTTCATCGGGTGTAACTGCTGACCTGACCGTTCCGCTCCTGACCTGACTTTGGTGTCATCTGCCTGAACATGTTGTGTGGTTGATATCCTTTCCTGGAAACAAACCTCGATCACTTAACAGATCAAGCTAAAATGTTATTCCCACGATAAACTTTTCACTTCTTGATTTATTCTTTACTGACTACTCTGGGTTGAGAGACTATGAGTTCTACCATTGATTTCTCCACATAATACCAAAATCTGTACGTCTGCTGAAAACTGCCTTTGGTGCTGCCAAGGGTTTCTGTTCTCTGACCAAAACAAGCTCACTTTCAAACCTTGAGTAGAACTGATTCACAAGGAATGATTCCCTTATCGCATGCTCTGCAGACTGTATTGTATGACTTGATCTCTGCATCCATTTACTCTAGACAGGGGTGATGAAATAATTCTGTGGTCATCTTCCTAGGAAACACCGAGGTGGTTTTTCGGAGACTGTAACGGTGGTCTTGAAACAAAGAATTCATTATTAACTCATGTTCACCACTACGGTGCAGTTACCACTTATTATTCTCTAGAGAACTTCCAACATCAGAGTCTTGATGATCATTTTATGATGTCGCTTTCAACTGTATCATTACCCTCTTCATTCTCATGAGGTACCACTTACATTGTCCTTCAAATAAGTCTCGCCATGACGAACACCGTTGTAGTCTAACCATTCTCTCTTTACTGATTGATCAATTCTTTTCTTTGTTGCCAGTTAGATTTTCGATCTTGACAAAACTACGATGACCCAAAAAAAGAACTATAGGCTTCTTGTGACAGTGTCAAATACACCAGTCAATCCCCCTTTTGACTACTGAATATGAACCCTGAGAGAAAGAAAATTGTCTGCCTCGTACTCTTATTCGACTTCCTCTTTCATAACCGCAACGAAACTTCTGTGCATACAGAGGGTACTGGAATACCAAACCATTATAGATGATTACTGACCTTGCTAGCAGAACTGTTGAAAGGTACGGGACCTGCCCCTTGTGATTCAGACCTGGTTGGTTAGTTCCATTATAGTGTATAGGCTGACCCATGCTCTACTCAACGTTTCCTTCTTAATGCATGACTGCCATGAAACTTCTGGGTGTCATGAGCGGTTCCTGGAAACCAAAGACTTGTAGTCCACTGTTGACCTTTGTCGGTAGAATTTTTGATTGATATGACCTTTTCTTCATGTGATCCTAACACGGTTGGCTTGCCTTGACATTGCTTTCTGACCGGGGTTCCAACAAGAATATTGCCTTGACTTTGATTGTCTTTTCCTGGAGAATTGTCAACCTCCTTGGTAGCTGAAGCAGGCAACTTCTTCCTATTGTTGGTGCCACTTTCCTGTGATTGCTTGCTAGGTTGTTGAGTTGGAACGACATGGGGTGCCTGACTGATGTTGAAGACAGTTGGGTGAACACTGAACTATTGCTCGAGGCATTGATTGGCTAGTGTAGCTGAGGAATTGTACTATCTTCTTTGCAGTTGGACCAGACAACTGTTGTTCCTAGCACTGCTTGCCCTGCTGATGTTGGTACTGTAGCTTCAGAGCGGTTGCCGGTGGAACGATAGAGCTTCTGCTGGTTCTCTTAGTGACGAATCGTTGAGATAGAAACTTCACATTTCAGTTACGGTTGGTGCCTCTCATTTTCCTGGTGTCCTGGGGGCTGGACCTGATCACTCTGTGTTGGGTTGGGGCAACTGGGTAAGTTGAAGGTGTTGACGACCAGTGTGGGTAACTTGACGACGTTGGTACTTTTACGTTGAACTACCCTTTGAGAAGTTACTTGTCTTTCCTACAATTGACATAGTAGAGGATTGACTTTCTCGGTTCCAGAAGTGGACCTTTGTTGTGGCGGTGTCTTAGCTCAAGACCATTGAAACAAATCGGACTTGATTGATCATGAGGTACGTCCTTCTAGCCATGCATGCTCACATCGAAACTGAAACATGTAGAGACTCATGAACTGGGTTAACAATGCTGTTCTACCACTGTTGGCTGCCACCGTAGTTGGAGTTGGATGGAGAACAAAAAGTTATTACTGGTGTTATTGGTGACCAGAAGTTGACGGACGGGTTACAAGGGTGCCCTTCGGTCTTCCATTGTTTTTTTGTACTGACTTAAGTTAACGGTCCTTAAGCACATGACTTATTCCCTCACACAAGGAACAAGCGACTTTCCTTTTCGTGGAGTTGGACTGCGGTGTACCAAAATCTTTGTCGAGTAGTTTATCCAAAGCTTTTTTGTAACACTTCATCAACAGTCGGTACCTTGGCATGCAAATTCCAAGTGCGGTCGAATACTCCGCCAAGGTTGTCCTTGCACTCCTTAACCACCTTAGGTAACACTTGTTGGCTCTGAGGTAGTTGACGGTCGACATGTATCGGTCTGCTGGGGACACTGCTACATACTGACGGTAGCCATATAGGTGCTAGCAATGAAATGTATTGGATTTGATGATTCCGATTCTGAGCTTACATCTACGACCATTGATACCTCTGCTACGTCTTTCGTATCTGACTTTGTATCTGTTGTATCCACTGCCTGTGTATTCAACATCCGATCTTGGGGAGTCGGAAACTGAACGAGAGTGGGGTTTCTGGTACAGGCTCTAGATTGCGGACTGTTCTGACCAAAGGTTCCTGACCTCAACTCACTGACGCTGGTACTGTTGCAGTTGATAACATTTTCCGTGGAACTGACCAACTACTGCCCAGAGGAGAGGGATGGAAGAGGGGGTTGCTAAAGATAAGACCTTAACCCACTTACCTACTGATCTGGTGTGGGTGTACTTTTACTCTTCAAGTTGATTAAGCAAACAACCTAGTATGTCACATCCCCACCGCTGATGTGAACTATACACCTGCGCACAGCAAACAATCACACGATATAACAGCTAACGACACTACTCTTCAGGGAAGGATTGGGTTTAGGTCAGCTCCGAAAAGGCTTCACTTGAACCTCGAGAAGTGCCGACTCAGGACTGCTTGGCTCGATCTTCTCACTTTAAGCTTCAGCTAGTGCTCTAGGCTTAACGACTAGGGAGTTGGAGGGGAAAGGGGAGAAATTTGACAAATGATTTCGCAAAGAACTCCGGAGGGGGAAAAAGAGGCATTTTCGCAATTATGGTTTCCGGAAAACGGGTCCTTAGGGTTTGACCATTTGGCTCAACCTACAGTCAACTTGGCTCTGATACCAACTTGTCACGCCCAGAAATTTAGCCAAATTTCTAGACTATTTTGTGTATTAAATCTCTGTCCAGGAATCAGCCAGGGTACACAAAATGACAAATCAATAAACAGATACAAAACGTAAATAAAGCGTAAAATACTTACAGAGGAGACACTTAGTCCTCGCACCCGAAAGAAAGCAGCAGCAGCGGAAAAAGGCGATCCTAGCGGGGCTTCCGCTCCACTCCACAGGCAAACTAAACTGGGGTATGAGCCTTGGTCTTCTAACTCCGTCTTCGACTCAAGATTAATTCTTCCACCGAACAACGTTATCTCCACGTTGAACAGGCCCAACCAAACCCCGAACTAGTCCGGTTCCATTGAGTCAATTTATTAAGATGGGACTAATCATGGTGAATCTGGTCGATCGCCCATAACCGCGGGCACGACTATTTGAATAATTTTACTCTGGCCAGAGGTGTACAACTGTACCCAAAAGACACAATTCCACACATGTTGCCATGCCCCGAAGTATCGCCATGATACTGCAAGGGAGAAATCGTGACAAGACCCTTCACATAACTCCCCCTGACCAAGCAACACCACACCTCAGGTTTCGCCCCTACCTTTATATCCAAGGTAGGCAGCCCCCTCTCGTGCCTAGGTGAATCCGGCAGCCGCATAGACCTTGCTCGGTCCATCCGAACTCCATCACGCCCATCCTTGCCTGGATGCGTCGGCCAGGGAAAAGCTACACTACAAGTCCAGCCGTTGCCCATACTGGCTTGTGGTAAGTACGGTAAGTCTTCCAGGGTTTCCCATGAACAGGTCCTTAATTGCCATGGGTGCGACAAGCAAAACCATGCACCCACAGCCCACCATTCAGTCATATTTTAATTAACCAAGAACCTTTGCCAAGGTACCTCCAGTCTGAGACCGTCATTTCATGTGACTATCAGCTAGTGGTATAGTTCTCCCATTAGGTGAGCTAGTGCAATTAAGCATGGCTAAGCGTAAACATTTATAGCAAGGTCACGTAAGTGACGCAAGCTAGTCAATTTAATCACCCAGGTTGACAATGAATGAATAACAATTAAACATGGCACAAGCGATCAGATAGGTTATCCCGATCCCCGTCTAATTAGCAAAACATGCAATTTATTTGCAAACAATAAATATTTCATAAATTGGGATCAATATGCGTCAAGGAGGATTGTGACTTGCCTTGCCTCTTCAGCTGATCTTCTCTTCTTCGCGAGCGCGAACTCCCGAAACGACGAAGTCTACACGCTGGGACGCAAAACGAGGAAAAACTCTAATAAAAACCAAATAAACAATACATGAAAAGTAAACAAAAATGTAGAGCTCAATTTTAGATGAATTTTGCAAATTGAATGGCCCAATTTGGAGTTCGTATGGATTAGATATGAATTTTAGAAGTTTTAGGCCATTTAATTGAATTCTAGGAATTAAATTCGATTTATTGCGCAATATTTATTTAATTTTACAAAGGAAAAGGGCATTGTTGACGTCACGCTGACGTCAACGGAGGGGCGCGCGCTGGAAAAAAAGGCTCGGTCCACCACGGACCGAGTCCACCAAGGCGGGACCCGTGCGACAGAGGCACTAGGGACGGTCGGCCCACCGTGGACCAAGTCCACGGTGGCGGTTGACCACGCAGGAGCCCAACCTAACGGCCCAGATCAGTTGGGGCCGATCGGGCGGTCGGGAACGACCGATCGGGAACAAGGCGATGGGCGCACGACAGCGGCCGGCCGGCGGACGACGGCGGCTGCGCCCGGCCCCAAAATCACCGACGACGCGGCGGCCGGAGGGCGAATGGGGCAAACGGGAAAGGAAGAGGAGGGGCTCCTCACCGAGTGCCTGACGGCGGCGAGCGGCGGCAGAGGGCGTTCGCGGCGGGAAAAGGCCGCGACAATGTTCGGGTCGACGGCGCAGGTGATGCTCCGACGGCGGATAGCGAAGGAGGAGGCGGCGGAGAGCGGGATGGCACGGTGGAGGCCGACGAATGTGGTGGCGCGCCCGGCGAACGGCGGCAAGGGTGGCAAATGGCGGCCGGAGGTGGCCAAAAATGGCGGCGCCTCGGGAGGACGGGGAAAAGCTCAGCCCGGTGGCAATTTGGGAGGAAGAAAGGGTGACCGGGGCTCGGAGTAGCGCGGCGAAGCCGAGGGAGGCGGCGGCGTGGACCGAGGAGCAGCGAGGCGGTGGAAAAACACGGCCGGAGAGCAGCTATGGCGACGGCGGCTCGGGATCGCGGTGGAAGCATGGTTCCGGCGTCGGTTGGAGAAAAAGGAGGGGCGGACGAGGTCGCCCTTGGGACAGCGGACGTGATGGTGGTTCGGGATTGAGGCGGCGACCGCTAGGACGGTGGTGGCACGCTGCCGGACACGGGCTGGCGAGGGACGGGGAAGGGGAGAGCGCGGGGAGGGAGATGGGGTGCGCGGCGAGCTCGGGAAAGAGAGGGGAAACGGGAGGGAGTGCACGGGAATGCTTTTATACACGCGGGAAGGCGGTGCCGAGGCCGGGGGCAGCCAGAATTGGCGGCGGAGTGGGCGCGACCGATGTGGGGAGAGTGGGCGGCGGTTCGGCGCCGACTTTGCGAGCGGAGTGGGGAATGGCGGCGAATGATGCGGGCGGAGTGGGCGGTGCGAGGTCGTACGAGGCGCGCGGGGTGGCCGAGAGTCGTGGGGACATGCTCGCGGGCTGCGACGACGACGTGGGCGCGTCGGCCGGGAAGGACGGAGGACAGGGACGACCCCGACAAGTCGGGTCCACCTGTCGGCGGTTCGGGAGAGAGCCGGAGGCTGACATATGGGGCCCACACATCGGCGAGGAGAGGAGAGGCGGCCAAGGGACCGGTGAAGACTTTGCGCAAGGAGCGGGCCGACGAGTTGGGCCGGACCGAGGAGAGAGAGGAAAGCGCTGCGGGGAGGGAATCTGGACTTTGCGGATTGGGCCCAAAACGGCCCAAGCACAGGAAGGAGATTAAATTTGTTTTTTCCAATTATTTAATCATATAAAAGACATTTGTATTTTTATAAATACTCTCAATGTCCAAATAAATTCAAGAAAAATCCGAAAATATATGGACACTCAAAGTATTTAATAAAAATATAAAACATCATTTATTGATTAAATAATTTCTTTAAATACTTACTTAAATGCATTTTGTGTTATTAAAATTATTTGTGGAGCTCCAAAATTTCATGAAAAATTTTAGAGAGTATTTTAGGGCATGAATAATATTACAAAAATATTTCCACCATGATTTTTAAAGAAAAATTTTATTTCCTTAATTAAATTCGCTTAAGTAATTTATTTTTTTCCTTTTTAATAATTTCTAGAAAATGTATTATTAAACGATTTTTAATCCCGATTGAAAATCGAGGCGTGACATTTATCCTCTCGTGTTCAAAGGGGCATCGGTTCGTGGTAGTTGCGACGGATTACTTCACCAAGTGGGTCGAAGCCGTGCCGCTCAAGAATATGACGCATAAGAAGGTAATTGATTTTATTCTGAAGAATATTATCCATAGATTCGGCATTCCTCAAACATTAACTACAGATCAAGGAGCTTCTTTTATGTCTAAAGAAGTGAAAAATGTTGCCGAATCTTATGGTATTAAAGGTTGAGTTCGTCTCCTTAGTACGCTCAGGTTAATGGACAAGCCGAGTCTAGTAATAAGACATTGTTGAAACTGATCAAGAAAAAGATCGAGGAACATCCGAGAAGGAGCCATGAGGTGCTTTCTGAAGCTTTATGGGAACACAGGATATCCAAGCATGGTGCTACAAAGGTGACCCCTTTTGAGTTGATTTATGGACAAGAAGCCGTTTTACCAGTTGAGGTAAATCTTGGCTTTCTTCGATATATAAAGCAAGACGATTTGTCAGCTGAAGACTACAAGTTCTTGATGGGTGATAACCTTGATGAAATGGTCGGCAAACGTTTGAAGGCTTTGGAAGAAATAGAAAAAGAAAAGAAGAAAGTGGCTAAAGCATACAACAAAAGGGTGAAGGCAAAGATGTTCCAAGTAGGAAATCTAGTATGGAAGACTATTTTGCCTTTAGGTTCCCGATCTAAAGAATTCGGTAAGTGGTCGTCAAGTTGGGAGGGACCTTATCAGATATATGGAATCGTTCGGGGCAATGCGTATTTCTTGGAGACACTTCAAGGAGAACGGTTTCAGTGGGCTATCAACGGTAAATATCTGAAGAAATACTTCCCGAGTATTTGGCAAGATGCTTAGGGGGTGTTGTGGCCGGTAATTAAGTTATTGTCCCAAGTTAAAACATGTCTTATGCTTTTAGATTCACGATGTTCATAATAAAAGGCAGGGGGCATGTGTTTACAACCAACATTGGCACTTAGGAATCAAAATAGGGAAAATTGTCAATATTTGGAAGTTTGTGGGTTTCTTTCGGAGAGGCCGGTCTGACCGCCATGTATAGGCCGGTCAGACCGAGCAGTGGGACCGGTCAGACCGGAGGCATGTGGCCGGTCTGACCGGTAGAGTCCGAAACCTAGACGACTTCGTCGGTACTCGGGTTTTCTTCCTTCATACGGTATGTCTCGGGTTTCCAAACGTGTCTATCCCGAGTTAGACGTGGAGAAGGGCCTGTGGAGGGCAAGACCAACCCCTATTTAAGGGCCAAGGCCGGTTCAATTGTAAAAAACAATCACACAACATACAATACAATCTAGAATCGTTTTTTCAATATTCTTTACTTTTCAGCCATATTTTTCTACTTTGCCCTAGTTTAGTCCATCTTTGTCGGTTTGCGCCATAAACCGTCTGTCGCCGCTACAAGAGTGCGACATCTCTTCGTAGGTTTGTCCCGAAAACCTTCCGTTCGTCCATGAGACGGGTATTTATCAATCTATCTATCTAAATCGGTTCTGCTAGCCGATTTGATCTACAAAACCCACTTTGTTCTAGTTTTTGCTAGATTGAAGTGGTTGTCGACTCCATACCAAGAACCACCGCAAATCTTTAGGTGATTCGATCGTGTTCGTGCCTTTTGCCAAAAAAGGTGCCAACACCTATATCATTGATAGCTTGGGAATTAATATGATTATATGTTGGCCTAGTAAATGTGTAGTCATGCTTAGATCAACTAGTTCACTATGGGAAATCTCACTACTACCCTATATCCTTGATTAATAACGACAACTATGGACATGTGCCATCATGGTATTAAAAATATGCCTAATGATGGGCTATGGGCGTATGGTTTTGATAGACACGCCCATAGCATTTAAGGACCGGTTCGTGGGTAACCCTGAAAGAATTATCGTGCGTACCACAAACCAACGTGGGCAACGACTGGGCTTGTAGTATAGCTCGACCCTTTCCTAGTGTTAACGACAAAATTTGGCATATTCCATTATATAAGGAGCAAGTGCAAAGTGGGATTAACGACGTGATTTCAGCGGACAAAAACAGGGGATTGCATCGACTGAGGGCGTATTGACTGGGAAAATCGCCAAAGTGGTATCAACTTGCGGTTGCCTATAAGTGACAGAAGTTCGAGTTCTTGTTGGATTCGGTTGAAGGGACTCGGAATATTACCCAAAAGGGAATCGGATTTGAGAAGAAGGTGACATGGGGATTTATCTATTAATTAGGCAGGTTTTATTATTTTTTCTTTCGTAATTTTAGGAAAGACTGAGTAAAGTTCGTTTTGGGCTTGTAAATTTAGTTTTATCTTTAGAAAAAGTATGTGTTGTGGTCGATTTGGAATCGTTTATGCCCATGGGTATAAATATATACACCCAAGATATTGTAAAAGCAACAACAATTCAATACATACTTCCAGCGCATCGTCACCCTAGTTTTATAAATTTTCATCTCGACAAGTTCTTGTTTCGAGTTGGGTTGCATCGGTTAAGTTTGATCTCCAGCAAGAGATGAGTTTCGTCTATAGTTGCATGTATCGGTGAGGCTAGGGCTTCCATCGGTTGAGTTCGACACTCTATTCAATCGATACAAGCACTAAGTTATCATATACATTATCTAATATAAGTTATTAGTACTGTTTACTTGTATCGGCTGAAAAATAATCAAATGCTTGTTTAGATCTTATCATTTTTTCATACTTGGTGTTGCATCAATTGGGTTTGACCTACTAAGTCGTGATTGAAACTGTAAGAATTAACTTGCTCTTGGATTGTCAATAAGGGTAATCGAGGTTTTAGCCGATCTTACATGGTATAACTATTTTGCTTTAAGTTACATGTTTTCTTTTGCTCAATCTGTTATATCTATCATCATTTACAAATTTATCAATCCTCTAAAACTATTAAGCCTGTTATCAGCCTCGCACTGCCTCGGTTAGGTTTGATCTGTTGAGGTTATAACTTGTTTAGTAGATTTAATTAAGGTTGATAGTCTTATATAAGACTATATTGGAGCTTTAGCATGCATGTTATCTAAAAACACCTAAGCTATTTTATCGGCTACGATATAAGTCCATATAATTATTAATTTGTCTAAGATTGGTTATAAGTAATTAATACTATCTCAGTTAGGTCTGATCTATCATAATTACTTGTAGTTAAGAAAAAGATTAAATTAGTAATTACATGTTATTTACATCTATAGTCAATCATGATTGATTTGGGTCAAATCTTCAATATATGTCCATTAGCTAGCTATTTAGATCATATAATTATATAACAATTGACTTTAATAATCTCAATCTTATGCTGCATCAGTTGGGTTCGATCTATAGGATTGGTTTTGTTAAGGAGAATTTGTTTATGATTACCTAATCTAAATCTAGTTCATGAGCAACATCTTCTACCTTACATTCGATTCGACTTGTTCGCATTGGCTAGGTTATCAAGATACGACATCGACCCATCGGCTGATCGATTATCGCCTGCTAACGTTTACCATATCTTGTTGCAAACCAACTGGCATGCCCTTGAACCCAAAGTTTTGGACCTGCATTGGAGCTAAGCAGAATTTCCAGGCTGTCGTGTTCTCGCATCAACACCTAGGCACCGAGGTGAGGGTGGGCGTGATGAAGTTGGGTCGGCCCAGGCTTACGGGTTGATCGGCTGCCGGATTCACCACGATGCATGGGGGGAGGGGTTGCCTACCTTGGTTTTAAGGGTACGGGTGAAACCTGAGCATGGTGTGGATGATTAGAGGAGGGTTATGCGAAGGGTCTTGTAACAGTTCCTTCTGGTATGTCGTGGTGGCATGACGGTGCACGGAAACGTGTCATGGGGTTGTGTCTTATGGGTATAGTTGTATACCCCTGATCAGAGTAAAACTATTCAAATAGTCATGCCCGCGTTTATGGGCGATCAACCAGATTCATCGTGATTAGTCTCATCATGAATAATTTGCCTTAATGGAACTGGCATAGTTCAAGGGGATGGTTGAGCCTGTCGCAACGTGGTGTAGTGTTGGACGGTGATGTTTAATATTGCTTAATTAAATTCAACAGTTTTACTGCTTTCAACTACTGATTTTAAATGTCTGCTTTATGCAAAAGAGCTCCTGGCCTTCTTTGAAATTATTTGCATCATACCTTCTCTTGCTATGACTTGATGAGTACAGTAAATAGTACTCAGTCTTGCTCTATCTTCCCTACCCCAAAGCTGGAGTACTACTCGGATGGAGGTTACTCGGAAGAGTAGGCTTCGTCGCTACCGTCGAGGATGCTTGTGGAGTGAAGTCGCTACGCTACGAGCGTCGAGTTGTCTAGACTAGCTCGTTTTTATTTTTCGCTGCATTTGTAATACTTTATTATGTTTTTGTAAGACGTGGATCTGTATGCCAACTTTGCCATCTGTGTACCCTGGTGGGTCCTGGACAGGGTTTTAATGCACATTTAGCTTGGAATTCTGGTTCGTGAAATTTTGGACGTGACAACTCACAACAAAGACGGTAAAGCATGCTCGTGGAGGCACCGAGTGGACCTGGATCAAGGTCAGTGGTGACTGATGGAGATCGACAATATCGAAATGATACTAGCATTGCCATATTAACAATGGAGGACGCTGGATCCGGGATTATGTTGCCTAAATGGTTATTGGGCTTATTGTCCTTGTTGAATACCGCAAGCTTTCAATGATCAACGGTTGGAGGGAGGATGTGGTAGTAGCTAAAGAGAAGGAGAAAGGGGAGAAGTTGAGGGTATGGGGGTGCCCTGGGGAGGAGGGAAGAGGAGTAAAATTGGGGGTGCCGACTGCCAAGTCGAGTGTTGCATTTATCATATTATAAATTGTATTATTTGATAAGACTCTTTTGATAATTATTTATTTTACACGTGAATAGTACATGAACCAAGTAGCATTATTTTTCATTGCAAGCATGCTCTTGTAATGGTGAATTCTGACTTTATTAAATTCTCATGCAAACAAACACTTTATCTATACTGCTTATAAAAGGTAGTAGTGGTGGTGATGGTTTTCTCACCACCCACCACCAACTCCCAATTCTTTTTAAGAGAAAATAGATAGAGCCCCACATGTCAACTACTCCCAACAACTCTTTACTTTTTGTGAGAATGAAAAAAATATAGTATATGGCCAAAGGGTCCGCATGTCAATAACAAATGTATACAACAATTAACAGATAATAATAACGGGTTAATAATAATTGAATTAATTAAAATCCTGTTGTAACGCACGGACAATATACTAGTTTTATTTAATAGTAACATGATCTATTTGTCTTTCCCATAGTTAACCTATTGGTTTTTTTGGCATGTGTTTAAACAGTGTATTGCCCTGGTTCCATTTGGCTAGGTTTTAACATCTTGAAGATAAATATGCATGATAATTTTCTCGTTCTCTCCTTAATCTGAGATATACTTCAATATGCATGATAATTTTCTCGTTCTCTTCTTAATCTGAGATATACTTCAATATATTACAATGTCTAGCAAATTGGAGTTGGTTATGACTTAAGATAAATGTTATGCACTATGACATTCCCTACCATAGTTAGATATTACGTATCAATGATATCATATATTTAAACCGTGTTTGATTGTCGGTCACACTATGCCACAATTTGTCATGTACAAGCTCGATTAACTTGATTGTTTGGTTAGAATCACAGTTGAAACAACATTCTTTTTAAGCAAATTAGGTACCACACGTCAATGACATGGAATAGTGTGGCAAGATTCCTTTAAGTTTGCTAAGATGTGATAAAGAATTTACTCACCTCAACTTAGGCCACATTCTTTTGGGCTTATTATGAAACTTACCTTTTCGATTACTTCCACAAACTGTTAAACAATGTGTTTTTTAAAAACTTTATATATAGAATTTTCTATATTTTTTATTTTTTATTGCAATAGCTAGTACTTAGTTAGTTATGTGCTAATGATCTTACTTTTTTTTCATGCGGCTTATAAACTTACTCCAAACTCTATTTCAGCCTTGCCATATTGTAATAACTTTTAGAGTAAATTTTGTAAAACCTCACATATTATGGTCCAAGTTACATAAAAGCACAATAATTTTGGCACAAACCTCGGGCATTACGATGGCACAAACCCTAGGGATTACGGTTCTAAAGTTTAACCAAACCACACTTGTTAACCATTTGTCTTTGACCTATCACATTTTTAGTTCTACAATCACATATCAAATTTATGATTATTTTATTATTATATAAATACTATATCCAATTTTTAAAATTTTAATATATGAGTATATTAAAAATGGTTAATGATGTGGTTTGTGAAACTTTTAAGACCATAATATGTGGGGTTGTATGCTCGTACGAAAATCTATGTGGTTTTGTTTAACTTGACCATAATAAGTGGGGTCTTCTCTCCAATTTTTATTGGCAAGTGATAGTAAAGTGTAACATTATCAATTTTACATAGCTCTGCATGACTTAACCATTAACATTTCCATTTCTAACACCATTGGGAGAATACTCACACATTGGCATCCAATTAAAGAGGAAAAATTAGGAGCTTCTTTTCCCTTCCTTCTCATTACCTTAATTTTTTTCTTCTAAACTACTTATTCGATCTACGATACAATCACACCATTGTATTCGTCGTAATTAAATATTTGCAATAAGATATCACATACCATTAAAACTGAATGTTTCGTACATGATAGCGACATGTTTCAACGTATATTCCATTGCGTTTCACAAAATTCATGCAACTAAATGTGCTTGCTCTCTCTCCATCCCATCCATCCATGCATGCATTTAACAAGCTTTAAAACATTTTTTCTTAAACTACTTATTAAATTTGCAATCTGATCGTTCCATTATATTCATTCATTTACAATAGATAACACATGATTATATTACAATGAAAAAGAAAATATAAGTTTCAAAACGTTAAAACTCATTGTTCCATATGTGATAGCAACATGCTTCAATGCATGTTTTCACTGTGTTTCATAAAATTTTTAAATATTTTAATTTGCTGATTTTTTTGTTTCATCATATATAACATATATAACTTAATGCTTCACTCATTGGTCAACTGAAACATTTGACCGTCCGATTTTTTAAAAAATCGGATGTCCAATTTGTAGTTTCTTCCACACCATTGTTACAACTCATTAACATTTCCATCTCTACTCTAACACTATGGTTACAACTGTACGTACATGGTGATCGCTTACATTATGCTTCAAGGGAAAAATGAATCAATTACATATATCTGCAAACAGAAAAGGAACATCCAATGAGATCGAATATAACTACAAATCAGCCATCCGATTTTTTCGTAAAACAATGTTTCAGACCTTGGTAAAAGAATGTTTTAGTTCTTGAAAATAGTAAAACACAATCGGATTGCCAGATGAAACTATTTGCTTCAACATATGAAACTATTTGCTTCAAAGCCATTGAAACATCAACAAGATCCAAATGAAATCGAAGACAAAAAGATGAAACATCGTAAAAAACCCCACTGAAACACTTCAATATAACTAATGAAACATCTATATACATAAACTGAAACATCGAAAATCACCTCTAAGAAAATACAGCTAGATCCACTTTTTCCTTCTTTCCTGTGGTTAGCCAGATCATCGATGACAACATCATGTCGGTGACGAGGGCCCCGAGCCGGCATGAGGGCGACAATCGCCAATACAGTGGTTGCTGGGTTTGGGCTAGGGATCCAGTCGTCACCGCAACCACTAGCGGACTCCAGCTATGCGGGGAATAAGGTTGCGGCGTTCAGCAATGTCGCTGTCACTGAGGAGGAGCAGGAGGAGAAGCGTCGCTATCACGGAGGAGGAACGGAAGGAGAAGCACGTGTTCCTCGCATGGAGAGAAACGGAAGAAAAATAGAGGTGGCCAAATGGGCCGTGCTATCGTGGGCCGGCCAGGGGCACGGATCTGTTGTTCATCGGCTGGCTCGACACGGCCGTGAGGAGATGGGCCGTGCTTGAGCACGACCCAGTCGGGCATGTCGTGCTTGGGCGGCGCTCGAGCCGTGGGCGGCACGGCATGGCACGACTCTGTGCGTGCCGGCCGAGTGCACGGCACGACCCACGGGCCGCCTCCACTCCACCGGGCCACCGACGCGGCCACCGCACGGCGCACGGCGCACGCGCACGGCCACACCCGCACCTGCTGTCAGCCTGCCCCGCATCGCATCCCGACTCCCGCAACGCAAGTGGGAGGCGAAGTCACGGCCGCCTACTCGCCTCTTCTTCGCCAGCCGCCCTCCTCCTCTCCGCCGCCAAGGGTGCCGCCGCCCCTCTCCCGCTCTCCGCCCCAAGGCCGTCGCCGCCTCTCCGCGCCCGATCGATGGCCGCTCGTCTCCTCTTCGCCGCCAAGGCCGCCGCCGCCTCCCCTCTCCCGCTCTTCGTCGCCAAGGTAGCCACCGCCTCTCGCGCCGCCGGCGGCCGCTCGTCTCCCTCTCCGCCGCCAAGGCCGTCGTCGATTCGTCGTCGTCGTTGTCCATCTCGCCGCCGCCGCGCACCGCATCCCATCCACCGACGCCGCCGTGCCCACGAGCCCTCGCGGCGCCGCCGACCCACATCCCATCCCACCCGACGCCGCGCGTGAGCCCCACGACGCCGCCGCCATCGACCGATTTTTGTTTTTTTGTTAGGGTTTCGCTTTTGCCTCGTCACCGCGCTTGGCCCGTGGTGGAATGGCTCGTGGGCCTTTGGCGTGCCGTGCCGTGCCGGCACGAGCACGGCCCGACCACCCGTGGGCCGTGCTTGGGCCGAGGACACAGCACATGGGCCGGCAAGGCACGGCCCGCTACAGGAGCTGTACCTAACGGGCCATGCCGTAATGGGCCGTGTTGTGGGTATGCCCCTGCCGCGCCGTGTCGGGTCGTCTGTTTGGTCACCTATAAAGAGAAAGAAGGAAATGGTAAGACCGAGAGAAAAATTAAGAAGAAAAGAAGGCGGTGGGACACGGGGTGTGGGCGGCACGAGACGCAGGCGTCCAATATTCTCTTTCCCATCGAACGTTCGAGCCAAAGCATTTCTGAATGAAATCTGCAGGATTTCGAATTCGAAAGATTTCATCATATTTATTTTGTCTTTTTCTTCACCCCCACAACACGCATCCGGCTGGCTCGCCGCACCAACCAAAATCGAATCGCGTCGGGCCATCGAGCCGACAAGGCGACAGCCACGCCTCACTTCCCCCACGCGCTCCGAGCTCCGATCCGCCGCCCACCTCGCCGGCCGCGCCACCCGCGCGTGATGAGCACCGCCTCTGGCGACGGCGGGGACGGCGGCGGCGGCGATGGCGCCTCGTCGGCCGCCGCGGGCGCCGGGAGGCGGATCCCGCCCGCCTCGTCCATGCCGTGGGTCCGCAACCTCCGCCGCTTCGTCGGCACGGGTGCCGGTCTCGGATCCGAGGCCTTGATGGGTCAGTGCCGTTCGCTGCCGCCCCACTCTTCTCCTTTCCTGCGGTGCTAAGCTGGGCCGGGATTTTGTTCCTCGTCGTGGAAATGGCGGTACGGTTAGGGTTTACGCGTCTCTTCCATGAAATGATGATGTGATTGGGGAGGAGAAATTTGGGGCCCCTCTAGTGGGAAGGATTACTATATGTGTTCCTCAGGTTTGAGATTGCATAACGCAGCCGGTGGATGCGTGGAATGGGCTCGCTCTTGCTTGATTTGCAGTGGGTGATTTGGGTGGAGCTGCTCTTGACATTTGACGAAAGTCACAACTCACAAGATGAAGGCTTCTGGGAGTCCTCTGCACAGAGGAAGGCTTGTTGGCTGTGGACGCAGTCAGTAGTGGCAATGTAGGGTGATGGGCCGGGATTTCGAGTCTTCGTCGTGGAGATGGTGATAAGGTTAGGGTTTACGCGTCTCTTCCACAAAATGGTGATGCTATTGGGGAGTAAAAATTGCTCTAGTGGGAAGGGTTACTGGATGAGTTATATGTGCCTCAGGTTTGAGATTGCATAATGCAGCCAGTGGATGTGGGAATGAACTCGCTCTTGCTTGATTCCAATGGGTGATTTGGGTGGAGAGGTCTTTTCACATACTCCCTCTGTCCCCCCAAAAAACCCAATCCTGGGGATGAATCTGGACATGCATACTTGTCGGCTACAGTCGATTGAGTAGTGGCATTGTAGGAAGACAAACATCAGATTTTAGTCATGTGCACCTTTGCTTGTTGATACATAAGCTGAGGTTATTGGTAATGTGGCTTGAGGATAACTCCCAGCTAGTTCAGGAAAACTTTGATCCATATATGCATATAGCTGAGGCTTGGTTGTCCTTTTTTTTTTCTAATCGCATTTGTGGAATTAGGGACTGTAAGATAAGATGTTTCATTGGCATGCATTCTTTGGGTGCATTTGCTACAATAACATGGTTGTTTTGTTGATCAATATTCTCATGTTTTTCATGTGCCTGCCTTGTGTAAACTATTTGTTTTAAACCTTCGATTGCAGAACTGGAAACAAAAAGGATACTGCTTGAGATTTTCAAGGAGCGCCAACGGAAGAGTATGGAAGCTGGTGCCATCCCAAGTTTTTATAAGAAGGTGCGCAGCCTGGTTCAGTTTCTTGGACACTGAGATTTCATTTTTTTTACACTATTGTCAAATTCACAGCGTAAGCAAAACAAGATCTTGACAACACTAGCTGCTTTGACAAGTGATGATGAAAAAATATACTCTCTCCGTCCCAAAATATAACAACTTATAGTACTCAGAATTTGTCCCAAAATATAACAATTTCTCCACCAACATTCTCTTCCCAACCAATCACAACCCTTCACCATTCAATTTTTCCACCTACCTCCACTTCTCAACCAATCACAATCTCCCTCCATTTAATTCTACCTACTTTCTTAATACCTGTGTCCAACCCTACAACTTCTTATATTTTGGAACGGAGGTAGTATTTGGTTTCCTAAGTATCAAAATTTATTTCTGATTCAAGAATGCAGTACCTTCTTGTCAACATATGAGATTAATATCTCCTTTATGTTCAGAAACCTGAAGATGGATCCATTAGCAATAGAGTTCAGAAATTGGCAAAGTACAGGTTTCTAAAGGTAATGTTGACTTCTCTTTTATTGCTATTGAGATATTTGTGTTTGTTTGGCAGCTTACTTGCATTGCCATTTAACCTTCTCATGGTTTGGGCCTTACAATAGTTATTTTAAACAAATGGCAGAAACAATCTGAACTTCTGCTTAATGCTGATGATCTTGATGCCATGTGGGTTTGTCTCAGAGAAAATTGCGTTATTGATGATGCTACAGGTGCTGAAAAGGTAGGTTGTTTTATGTACCTTTATTTCAGATCAGCAATGTGTCTAGTTTCTAATCTAAAAAAAGTTCAGGTCCTTGGATGACAATAGGAATCATGTCTACAATATACACGCGAAAACCTCATTCAAAATGGAAAAAAATGTTATGGTGTGATATGCTTAATTCCCTTTAGGGGATTTTTTAATTCATTGCTACTTGCTTGAATTTTATGTACATACTGCCCTGTAAATCTAACGATGAAATTCTTGTATCTGTATTTGTGTTTGGTGTAGTTGTTCATGTAGCAGTTTTGGTTCAATTACCTTGCTCATTTATTCTTCTGGAGTCTTGCAGATGAATTATGAAGATTTTTGCCATATTGCGACAGTATGCACAGAGCAGATTGGCCAGAAGTGCAAGCGTTTCTTCAGCCCTTCAAACTTTATGAAGTTTGAGAAGGATGATTCTGGGAGGATTGCAATCCTACCATTTTATCTTTATGTTATGCGGACAGTAAGTTATTTTCAAACAAATGTTGTTAGGATTACCAAATTTGATTTGTGTGATAATTTGATGTCCTCCATTTGCATCTCTGATAAACTGGTAATTCTAGCCCACACCATCAGCATCTCTTCCAATTTCCCATCTGATGTACTTCCTAGTTCTTTTTACTAAATGGCCAAGTAGGTTAGTTATATGTTTATCATCAATTGCTCCATTACTATTGTTAGGTAGCTTTTATTAGAAAAGCCATTCAAAGCAATAGCACCAAATCACTATTACAATACAAGAAGTCATTCACTAAAAAATAAACTTGATGGGTGTAGGAATCCCCAAGAAAGCTAAAATTGTTTCCTCCTATTACATCAGGATGCATGTAAGTCTGAAACATCACACAGAAAAACCACATGAACTCTGAATTCCCATCCAGCAAAAATTTTGCTGAATCCATATTTATGGCTATAACTTATTTCGAATCATTATCATGCATGCTACTATTTCTTTTTCCTTGCGTATACAATTGTATGACATTCTTTTAACTAATTTCTTCAGGTATCTCTCACACAAGCGAGAATTGATATGAGTGAGCTTGATGAGGATTCTGATGGTTTCCTTCAACCTCATGTAAGGACATCCCAACGCATGTTAACGCCATTTCACACCTTAGTAATGTTTGACATGCCTTAATTCTATCAACAGGAAATGGAAGCATACATAAGAGGGCTTATCCCCAATTTGGCACAACTGCGTGATATGCCATCCGCATTTGTTCAAATGTACTGCCGTATAGCTGCACGCAAGTTCTTTTTCTTCTGCGATCCGCACAGACGAGGTTTAGAACCAACCTAAGTAAAGTTATATTAATATGCAAATTACTTTAGTCAATACATTTATTCTTTATAAGAGTAGCTAACTCTTTATAATCGATACATTTTTTTTTCAGGGAAAGCATGCATAAAGAAAGTATTGCTGAGCAACTGTCTTCAGGAACTAATGGAACTACATCAGGTAATAGAAGAAACAGATTTCATGGTTTGCTGGTGGAAATTCTGTTAATCTTGTACCCTTATAGGGTTACAGCATAATATCGCTGTATCCTATATTCTGGTTCTTCGTGGTTATGATTCTTATCAACTATATTTTCAGGAGAGTGAGGAAGAGGTTACTGATACTGAGCAGGCTGAAAATTGGTTTTCCCTGACGTCAGCTCAGCGCATTTGTGGTATGCCAGCCATCCTCATGTTTCTTTTTCTGATTTTTTTTGGGTAGCAGTAACACAACAATCAGTGTTCTCCAAAAAGTTACCTTTTGCCACTCTAGTTGCAATATAGTTGATGATCTATAATGCCCATGGTCCCATGCAGATATGTTTCTTGCACTTGACAAAGATACAAATGGAACATTGAGCAAACAGGAACTCAAGGAATATGCTGATGGCACATTGACTGATATCTTCATTGAAAGAGGTTAAAATCTGTTATCTGCTCTGATGATGCTTTACGTTTGTTTTTCTAGACCACCTAACCAAAAAGAAACATGCAATTGCTGTATGTAAAGTTTTTTTATGTATTGTACACATAGATCATGGTGTATTTCATAAATCTTCAGTCCTGAATAGATAACAATATTGTAATTGCTTTTCTTTTTCCAGTTTTTGATGAGCATGTACGCCGGAGCAAAGTTGGAGGTGGCAATAGTCGTGAAATGGACTTTGAAAGCTTTCTTGACTTTGTTTTGGCTCTAGAAAACAAAGATACTCCTGAAGGATTGACATACCTGTTTAGATGCCTTGATCTTAATGGAAGGGGATTCCTGACAACTGCTGATATCCATACATTATTTAGGTATGTGCAGGGAATCTGTATTGTATATTTTTGGGCAGTGACGGAAACATTTGCTTGGGAAAAGTGGCTCAGGCAGGGGAAAGTTGATTATTCATTAGAATAGCTTTTCTGTGGCATATAAAAAATGAGCTAGCATTGTTTCTGTCAAAATTGGGAATAGTCTCCGCAATCACATGTTGAACAGTTTACTGTTATTCTATTCCTCTTTTAACTTTTATCTTGGAAGAAAAGAAAGGAGGATGTGAGAGTTCATATTCCTGCCTGATACAATCTTCCTAGATTTAATCTGCCCTTTTTTTTTGCTTGCTGAACTATTAGATGGTTTTGCTGACCTTAGTGGGCAGGACATCACCATGACATTGGTTCAATCACATTTCGTACTTGCAACTTGTTCTTTCTTTTTGTTCTACTCACGAGATTTCTCTAGTTGTTTGTACTAACTAGGGCACCTATGTTGGTTAAGGCAGGTGGATTGATTCAAAACAAGTTGGTCTTATACTAATATTAGACATTGGGAATGTCACTGTAGAGTATTCCGTTTGCTAAGAGATTTCCATGCTTGTGTCATATGATGAACTTTATGTTGAAAAAAACGTACAACCACAACACCCCATTTGCATTTCTTTAAAGAAAACAGGGGTTGCAATTTACAGTGTTGCCATTATCACCATTGTTTAAGTAGCAATATTTTCATATTAGTTTTGGAACTTATTTGTCCTATTACTTGTGCTACCTTATAAGCTATAACTCGCAACATATTGTCCTGCTGTTTCTTACATAAGTCACAAGTGTAACATATTCATTTGCACGTGTACATATTTTTATTTACTTCAGCATTTTCTCAATTTCTTATGAGAACTAATAAGTAAATAACTAGGAAATCGTGATGTGTTGAATAGACAATAGAAATGGTTCAAATCAGATGTCATACATATTTGCAATATTCTTTGGACCTTTGTAAGTGGTTTTACCATCGAAAAACCATTTTGGAACAGTAATTCATATCAAACTTGTGATAGGTTTGCCAGTTAGATCAGCAGGCATCATTATTTTTACTTCGACTGTTCATCTTACTCACGCAACTTCGTTATCGTTTCCAGGGATGTACACCAGAAATGGATTGAAGGCGGAAACTATGAACTTTGCATCGAAGACGTGAGGGATGAGATCTGGGACATGGTGAAGCCGGCAGATCCTCTCAGGATCGCACTAACAGATCTTCTCTCTTGCAAGCAAGGTGGGACTATTGCCAGCATGCTTATAGATGTGCGCGGCTTCTGGGCCCACGACAACAGAGAGAACCTCCTCCAGGAAGAGGAAGAGCAAGTGGAAGAGGCCTGAGTTCTCCAGCTGCTGAGCACCCAATCTGGTGAACTCGCAACCGCAAGGCGCGGGCAATTGCTTGTACCACTGTATGTGTGCTATTGTAGCTTACATAGTGTATTAGAATCAAGTTCAACCTGTTCGCTGAGAGACTTCTTGTAACCTGTAAGTGTTCCATTTATGTAACCGGAGTGAAATCTGACATATTTTGAGTTGAACATGGTTTTGTCGTGCCGACCAGATGTATTACCGCAGGGCTTTGGTTGGATGCAGAAAGGAAATCCTCGGCTTGTGGAATTTGTACATCTATGCGACACCACGCATGTAATTCGTTTTGCAACAGCAAGTCTATATACGCAAAATACATTGTGTGCCCTTCGATGCAATGGTTATTTGTGCCTTTCTCCGTCCCAAACACTCGTTTGCTTTCACTTGGACGTGCTCTGCTTTCTGCATTGGGAAGATTGCACAGATTTCATTGACTGCTCCCTCTGTACTTAAATATAAGGGATTTGGTTTTTTAGCAGAGTTTAAGGTTGAGATGAAATTCGTTTGATGCCTTACACAACTTTACTTGTTTGGAAAAGACAATGCAAATGCCCTAGATTTATAGATGGTGGGAGTAGTTATTTTGAAAAACTTTCAACAACATATGCTTATTTTTGTTGGGTCCCCTTATTTACTGGTTGGTAAAGTACATTGGTGATGCCGGTTCGGTCTTTGTAGACACTACACAAAGTCACAAACTCTTCATTTGACTTTTTGATTTTTTTTCTTAATTTGACTTTTTAATTTCAAAAGACAACTTTGAAACGGGCCAAGATGGGCCGGCAAACAGCGCAAAACCCCATCCATTTTGAAACGTAAGCTGACAAGTGAAGCAGCGGAGTGGAGTGGACAAATCTCCGAACCAATCGAACCACAAATTCCAATTCAAAAACTTTTCCCCGAGTAGCCTCGCCGTCGCCGGAGATGGAGGCGGCGCGGGAGTCAATGGCGGCGCTCGTCGACGCCGGCCTCTACGACTGCGCCCAGACGCTCGTCCGTAACCCCTCCCCCTCCTGCTCCCCCTCCATCCCGCCCGTTCCCCTCTCCGAATCACTAGGGTTTCGCTTTTGGCCCCACGAATCAGTCGCTGCTCCTGCGCGCGCGTGGATCGGGCTCGCTTAGGTCTCGTCTCTCGTCTTGGGACCTGTGGTTGGTTCATCGCCTGTGCCGCGCGAGGTTGGGCTGGCGGTTGGGTGATTGTGCGATCGGGCTAGCTGGGCGCGAGATATTTATCTTTGTTATCTGTTTCCTAACGTATCGAGATTGATTTTGAGTGGAGATAATGCTTGTTTGTTACTTGCAGGGGTGCTTTCTTGTGTCTTCGTCACCTGCGAGCAACGAGGCTGGTATGTCCATGAAGGTGGAAAGCTTGGTAAGCTCCATTGAGTACTCGGGAAATGGTGCTAATTTGGTCTTACCATTGATAGCTCCTTGTGTTCTGTCCTGAGTCGGACCGTTGAAGCATTTAGGCTACTTAATCTATGGGCAATCTGTTTGTGTTGTTGCTTTGTTGCTAGGATCTTAACATAGGCTTCTGCATGTAGAACTTTACATTGTCGATTTCTGTTGTCTAGAAGGTCCAATATCACCTCTTGGAGCTTAAGGTGTTGGTGTCTTGCAGGTTCTGCATGGTGATGCTTTGCATGGAGAGAAGGAATTTCGCAGGGCACTGGTATAATATTGTCGACAAATCTATGTTGATAGCAAAATGATAATGCATTTTTGGGTTTCGTTGTATTCGGAAATTAAACACATGATTCAGATCCCAGTTCTGAAATCTTGGTCTCTTATTTCCTTTTTCACCATGGTAGAGTGCCTACAAACAAGCTATGCAATACAGCAAAAGCATTCCTAGGCAAGCAACAAGTAATACTAGAAGCTCAGTAACTGCCACTGGCCGGTCTCCTTCTCCAAATTCTTCAAATGTTGCACCACTCAATGAAAATGAGGTGAAAATAGCTCAGCAGGCCATTAGATATTCCGTTTGTTGTTATTTATTTGTCATATCTAGCAAGCAACTCATTCTTTCTCTACTGTTGCAGGTGAAATTTAAAATTGCACTTTGCTATTCTACTCTACATGAGCATCGTGAAGCACTTCAAGAGGTTTCCATTTTTCATTCACCTTTGTTTGGTTCTCTATTATATTTCTGAAATGTTACTCCATACTGGGAAGTGGAAGCAGGAACGTCTAGAATATATATAGGATGATTTGGACTCACTTGTGGTAGCTTCTTCTGTATGACGGAGACATGTGATGCCAAACATGGCCTATATGTTGCCTGCAGATGGAAGGGATTCCTTCTAAAGCAAGGACTCTAAAAATGAATCTGATGTTAGGGAAGCTATATCGGATATCCAGAAATAATCGTGCAGCTGCTGTATGTTATAAAGAGTGCCTGAGGTATGCCATGCCAAATTATTTTGCTTCCTAGCTCCTCAATTCTGCAACAGTGAAAACAATCACATAACTGCCATTTTCTTTTGCATATCATGTCTTCCCCTAAACATTGATACAGAAACCAGCATTTTTTTTCACCATTAAAAATATTGCTTCACTTGGTCATTTCATGAAGATTTAGTTTGACAAATTTCTTTCTACATCTATATGCTCTTATGACAGGCAATGCCCTTATGTTTTTGAGGCTATTACAGCTTTGGCTGAAATGGGGCTTTCTTCAAAGGAGTTCTCTTTGATATTCTCACAAGTAAGTGTTTTGCTCCATAGGCAGCTTGTACTTTCAAGCTGAATATAGTACAGTTTTAGTGAGGTCAGATAAATACTAGTTATGCTGGATCCTAAGACTCCTGAGTGCTTGATTATCTGCCATTTCTTCTGGTTGCCTATTGTGCTTGCCATGTATATACTATATAAGCTGTCTAATCCCATTGATACCATGCCTTGGCCAGTCTTGCCACACAACTACATAGGTCATTGTTTCTTTTGCTTTACATCAAAGGACCATTTCTCAGCATCCTATAAAAATGATATTTTATTGATGGAAGATGCATACTGCAACAGAGAAAAAAAAAGTAAGGCCCGTGGGCAAAATTACAGGCTGTTAATCTATATAATAATATATCCCTCCATTTTATTGATGAACTCTTTAATCCATGTACAATATTTACCTTTGCACAATTCAAGTAATTACAGAACCATCATTCCATCAATTATTTTTACCCTTTCTATATTTCCTTTGTTGTCGTGAGCACTGCATAGAGCAAATAATGAGCACATCAGTTTATCATGCAATTGAACATGTGATATTGACGTCGTGTTGTCTCTGTAGGCACCAAATCGAGGAGGCAAGGCGGCAGGTGACTCTTTAGATGCGCAGCGTTGGTGGAATGTAAGTGAACTATATTGACTCCTCTTGTGTAGATAGAACATGTGAACCCCAAAAATATTTGACATTTCTTATGTTGGATACAAGTAAACTTATATGCTGGATTTGCTTAGTATATTTACATCGATTATTGAACCTCAAAACCACTTTTACACAGTATACTTTCCAAACTTATTAAATTGGAAGAGTGGGAATGAAGTCCATGCTTCTTTCAGTTCTATGTTGCCATTGTATGAACTGAGCCCACTCTTGGAACAGTTCTGTCACGCACAGCTTTTAACTCATGGAGTTTTTTCCCTGACCACAAATAATTTGTCATCACTGCGTCAACAAATGCACACCTGCACTTCTATTGTTTTCTTATAATGGTGATACTGTGATCAACACTAGAACATTAGGAACCACCATGATATTGCACCTACGGATCACATTCAGTTGTATTTTTTGTATGTTGTGAATTTATCAGAAGAACCCATTTTGTTCCTCTCACAGCTACAGCGCTGCTTTAGTTTTGGGCTCAATTGTGTATGAGTTTCCTTGCAAACTCTACTTAACTCATGCAGCATATAGTTGATCATACTTATTTGTTCTTGTTATTGGTTGACTCAAACAATTATTGACTTAATCATTGTTTTCTTAACAGCGCTATGTTGAGGCCCAATGTTGCATTGCTTCACATGATTATAAAGGTGATAGAATAGCATTTATCCAAATTCATTTGATAGTTCTAAGCGTAAGATGCACTTATTTTATTTTTGTCGTCATCAAAAAATCGTGTTGCATGATTACAGAGGATTTCCACTACTAAACAAATGATAATGTAGTGTTATATCACCCTGTATTGCCATCTATGTCTTAATTTGCTGTTGGCCCTTGTTCCTTTGGTGTTGGTCCTTGTGCCACTGGGTAAAGCTTGATAGTCAACATTTCTATACTTCGATTTGTTTGCTTGTATCCTCTCATCTGTTAAGCATAAACTTGAAGAAGCAATACTGATATGTCAAATTCATTTATAGTGATCCCAAAATATAATCGTGCTTATTATTTTGTTTAGGTGGCCTTGACATATATCTAGACTTAATGCAGCGATTCCCGAACAATGTGCACATCTTGTTGGAAATTGCTAAGGTTTGTTTTTCTTCAAGCATTCTGTTTATATGTTCTCTGCATTTTCTGTAACATGTGGATTCTTGATGTATTAAGCACCACGGCTATATCAGACTTCTTATTGTTTATGTACTTCATGTTTGTATCTGCTGTGCTCCTGTGTCCTGTCTATAGAATTTCCTTTTGTTATGTGTTGAAATTTTGGAGTTCCTCTTAAAATTTTCATTTGGTGGATTTAATTCCCTTCCCTTATGTATTGATCCTGAATTTGGAGCTTCTTATTTGAAGGTTGAAGCCATCATAGGTAGGAATGATGAAGCTATCATGAACTTTGAGAAGGTAACATTAACAAGTATAGACTTGGAAACCCTTAAAACATAAGTATGTGGTAAAATTATTTGCTTCCTTGCAGGCTCGGTTAATTGATCCAAACATCATGACATATATGGATGAGTATGCAATTCTCCTAAAGTCAAAATCCGACTACACAAAGCTTAACAAGTTGGTACATGATATGCTGCATATTGACCCTGCAAGACCAGAAACATGTCTTGCTCTTGCAGCATTGTGGGAAAGAAAAGATGAAAGAAAAGCTTTGACATATGCTGAAAAGGTTTATATCGTTGCATAATCTTTTTTTGGAAGCTAATCTTGATCCTAACGTTCCTTGATTTTCCTTCAACAGAGTCTCCGAGTTGATGATAGACATATAACTGGATATATCATGAAGGTAATAATGCAAAAGATTGTCCATACGGCTGGATTTTGCACTGTTCTAGACTTGCAGTGGCATTTTCTTGCTTTGCAAAGTATTATAGAGAAATCTCTGCATGAATTGCGTGGGATTAAAACCAAAATGCTTTTTTAATCAAAGTTAAAACCAAAATGTTGTGATAGATTTTCTTGGTATTTACTTTGAGAAGTTGTATACTTGTAGCTTTGCTACCTACATTTTTGTTTATCCACACGTCAGGCTTATTGTTTGCTCATTGCTTTTCAAGGGAAATCTTCATCTTTTGTTGAATCGACCTGATTTGGCAGTCACAGACTTCAGGGGAGCTCAAGAACTAAGGGCCGATCTTCGCTCTTATCAAGGTATTTTGGCATGATATTCTCCTGATTTTGAAGATCAAATCATACTGTCAGACTAATACATATACTATATCAGGATTGGTACGTGCTTATCTAGCACTCTCTAAATGCAAAGATGCATTATTCACGGCACGTGAAGCAATGAAGGTTATGCATCAGTCTGCAAAAGCTCTCAAATTAGTTGGTGATGTGCATGCTATCAGTTCCAGTGGGAGAGAGAAGGTAATATTTATTTTCCTTGGTCATTTATACCTCAATTATATTTTGGTGGTGGTCAGTTAGTCACTTGGTCACAATTATAGTTTGCACACTTCCCCTCAATGATAGCACCCTTTGACAAATTCATTGCACAATTTCCAGGCTAGGAAGTTCTATGAATCTGCCATTCGTCTTGAACCTGGATTTCTGGGAGCTGCATTGGCTTTGGCTGATTTGCATGTTGCTGAAGGACGAAATAAGGATGCAGTATTGCTGCTTGAAAGGTATCTAAGACAGTGGGCAGATGATTCTCTACACATCAAGTTGGCTCAAGTATTTGCAGCAACGAATATGCTTTCTGATGCACTTTCCCACTACCAATCTGCTCTAAGGTGCACCTTTTCTCTTGGAGTTGAACTGTCAAATAGCATCATTATTGCAATAGCGTTCAGCCACTTATTCTTTCCTCTTTTATTATTGACCTGAAACCCAAAGACTTAAGACACTCAACATACAGGTAGTCAAGATATAATGCATTAATATACTGGATATAACTAAAGTATGTGGGTAAGATTGTAATGCTGGTTCCTGGACTCTTATGCAGTTAACTTTTGTGCTGAATCCTATAACTGGGTAAACCTGGATTGGACGGGGTGTACTGAATTATCTGTATGATACAAATTTTTTGGAGACACTACTGTGTCAGCTTGTCTGAATTCATATTTTTTAGAACCTTTGGCTAATACTTATCCATGTGCCTATTACATAACTATTTCATGTTCTAGTTGAAAAAGATTCCACCCCTGTTGCAGGATAAACCCACATAATGAAGCCGCAAAGAAAGGATTGGAGCGCTTAGAGAAGCAAATGAAGGTTCGTGTTCCATATATAACCATCTATCATGGAGCACTACCCAGCTCTTAACACCCAGAACAAGAAAAAAAATGATTCCTCCGATTTTCCATATGCAGGGAGTAGACCCGGACGCCCCTGAAGAGGATGAAGAGAATGAAGCTGACGATGTCGACGGCGACCAAGACGACGCTGAACTGCTGTAGAAAAAACCTGATCAACTCACATCAACCCAAGGCACCACGTCTTACCAAGCATCAACTACAAAAGACTCAACCAAATCTGAGGCCGCTGCTGCCACAGCAGGAGAGCCCCTCAATTGCCATATCAACCAGCAACTGGGAAGGCACGGCAACTGGAAGACGAGGAGTGACGACGACGGGTGCCTCTCCCTTACCGCGTGTAAGTTTTCTTGCTACACGAAACCTCGTCGTAGAGTTGCAATGTTCACTGTAGGTTTATTGTTCTAATATCAAGATTAGCAATGTTTGTGAAATGTGAACTGAACTTGCTGGTTTCAATTTAAACTCTATTAGTACCTCTATCCTAACATATATCTGTTCAGATTGGACATTATTGTTTGTTTATATTATTATATTATATATCATGGCGCAAAAAAAGGGCTGCAAGTATGTATGTACGTACACCTGTGCAGTGATCGGATACGTACGGTACGTACAAGTACGGCGATCTACTACGCACAGTGGTACGTACGTACGTATACGTACACTAGCTAGCTGAAGCTGGCTTTGTCGTGCTCTACTACACTGGCATGCAGCTTTGGTGTGGTGGCTACACCCAAAGCGCGCCGGCGTCACGGAGGAGCGGGACGAGGCCGCCGGCGATGTGGAGCGACATGACCCGGTCGGTGGAGCCGACGAGCCTGCCGCCGATGAACACCGTCGGCACCACGCCGTGGCCACGGCCTCCGCCGCCGCCGCAGCCGGTGAGCAACATCCCGGCGAGTGCGTTCTCCATGTCGGCGCCGGCGGGATCCTCGTCCAGCTCCACCACGCGGACGTCGACGCCGAGCTCCCGGAGAAGCCGCGTAACGGCGTGGGACATGCCGCACGAGCCCTTGCTGAACACCACCACCGGCTTCTGCGATGCCAGCCTCGTCACCCTGTCCATCTGTGTCTATATGTCTAGTGTCTTCTTCCTCGTCTCCGGCGACGACGTCTCCGGCGACGACGGCTGCCGCGGAATACGGGATCTTGGCTGGATGTCACCGACTCACCGGCGGTGATCTCTCGCAGTTGTCACTTGTCAGTGATGCTGACCTGTTTGACTGCTTGCATTTGAGAGGTTTAGGGGAGGCGTGCTTATATAGTGCTCATGCATGTTGGCAAAATGGTACGTGGCGCATGCAGATGCAGGGTGAAGATGGAGTTGATCTGACAGAATCTTCAGAGAATAATTAAAGGTGATCGATCGATTTATGCATGTCTGCGATTTTTCTCTTTTCTGTTTTTGGTTTTGGGATAATGCTGGGCAACTATTATGGGTTGTGAAAGGATGATTTGATAGGTTGTTAAGGAATATGGAACATTTGGGCGGCAAACGGGAAACGGTTTGCGGCGTTTCTTTTCGCCCAAAAGGTGGCTGCATTTTGATAAGGCCTGGAGACACCTGATAATTTTTGTTATAAACGATGATCATGCTATGCAAAGTCCAATTTTTTCAATGATGATTTCTTTTCTTTTATCAGGTAAGCGTTATCAGCGATCTAATTCTCGATATGTAATTATGTATGATATTTCTACGCCATTTGGAGTGAATTAAAACAAGATCAGAGATAACTAATGTGAATACTGACTGGTATATTATAACTTAATCCATCGCCTACACATGCCGACATGCGTATACGTAAAGTACCCTGCAAGTTATGGTGATCGGTGATCTTAAGAATCAAAGAAGATCAGCGATTAAATTAGTTTATCCTATGTTCTGATAAACTTGTTTCATTTGAACAATACAGAGCAGCCAAACTGACAAAATCTTGCTTTGCTGCGTACAACAAAAGCTACTACTGCAGCCTGCAGTTATATCAATGAAGCTACAACAAAAGCCATAGAACATCCTTGAACATTTGTGAGGCTACTACACTCTGAATCCAGGATAGGGACTGATCCAATCAGACATCTGATGCAAAAGGAACAATGAAGTAGGAAACTAGTACTACAACATTCGTACTTCATGTCAGCTATACTTGGATAATCAGTTATTTCAGACCAGGTCAAAAAAAATCAGTGATTTCAGTCAGTAATCTGGTACCTGGATTCTCAGATTGTCACAAAACTGTTACTCTTATCTTTTACTTTCACATCTGTCGAAACTTGGTTTCGGCAATATATTTTATGGGGTCGCAATCGAGATCGCCAAGCACAATGGGTTAGAAGAAGAAGAAGATTTAGACAGGTTCAGGCCCTCTCGTGAGGTAATACCCTACTCCTGTTTCGGTGGATTCGATCCGCCGAGTGTCTTTATTGATCTTGTGATCTAAAGCTCTCGCTTATGAAATCATATCTCAGATCTAGAATCTGATCAAGTCTAAGATCTCCTATCGGAATATCCCTCAAGGGACGCCCCTTACCCCCCTTATATAGCCTTGGGAGGAAGGGTTTACAAGTCGGAAACCCTATCTTACTCTAAGACGGTTTCCTCAATCTTACCAAACCGTGACTATAAGCCGATTGCCTTATCTCTATCGGCAACCGTAACACCTAAGTCAAGTTCGGCTTACAGATATAGCAAGCACAATCTATCCCTACCTCCAGTCGGATAAGCTTGCCATGTAGATACCCGATTGCCACAATCTCCACAGTAGCCCCCGAGTCCTTTTCAGTCGACGAGACAACTCAGCTTCAGACCAAAGTAGCACTCAACCAAAAAATCTCTTCGACCGAGTGCTTTTGGCGCCGAGTGATTCCATCATCTCTGCCTGAATCTTCCCGAGTGGCTCCAAAGACTGTGAAGGGCTGGAAAAAATATATATAAAAATTCTCAAAAATAAATATCTAGGTGCATCTCCTGATGCACCTAATTATAGGTGTAGCCCCCGACTATGTGGTTAGTCAAAAATAGACTAAGCATATAGTCAAGAACTATAAAAAATTATTCTCATGTAGATGCCTAGCTCATGCTAAAGCAATCATAGAAATCTTATTGCTCAGCAAGTTCATACTCAACCGAATGAATTTGCCCGAGTCATCTCGAGAACAAATAATTCAATCATCCCTCATGGGTAAAAGCACTCGGTAAGCTCACGCTTATCCGAGTAGATCTGCCCGAGTCATCCGGAGCAAATATTTTAATCATCCCTTATGGGAAAATAAGTTCTTTCAATCATATGAAAAATATGACCAAGTTATTAAACAACTTTTGCCATAATACGGTCTCAATCTTATAAAGATCTTCACCAAGGTGGAAAACAAACAAGCATCGGCAAGATTACCCGACCAAATGCCGAAAAACCAAACGACCCTTGTTCACCAAGGCAGCTATAAAAACTCATTGTTGGTCACCTTCCAAATTGCATCGTGCCGCTTCTCATGAAGTCGGGCAAACCGCGGTATGGAAGGATCTTTTAAATGTACAGGGCACTCGGACACGCGCATATTGCCGTGGCAAATCGCTTAAGCTCATCCGCTTAAGTCCCTAAGGACACGTATCGGACCACACCTTAGCGGGCCGTAGATTTTCTTATGGGCTCGGCCCACTCACCGAGAAAACCTAGCGCAACCCTCAAATCTTTCTTTATAAAGACACGAGGTCGTCCCCGCCTCTTCATCTTTCAAAAATTCCCCTTCTCGCAATACTGCTCATCAGTTCATTGCGGGGAACCCTAGGCTTGCGCGCTTCTCAGTCTATCCGCCAAGAAGCTTGCTTGCCGCGACAACTAGCTCCTGCAGCCAAAACTCCCACATCCATTGCCCAAGATCCAACCTCTCTCAGCCAGATCCGCTCCTCAACAACCTCGCTCTCATGGCGGAAGAAAAGAGGATTCCGTTCGACCAATGGGCCACCTCAGACGTGAGGGAATACACCCTCAAGGAGATGGTGAAGCACGGCGTGCTTCCGCCCAAGGAACTTGTGGGATGGCGTCCGGCGGCGGGGGAGGACTTCTCGACCCCAAACACCGGTGAGCTCGTTGTCTTTACCTCTTTTTTCTATTGTGGATTCAGTCTTCCCACCTCCGAATTCTTTCGGGGACTCTTGGATTACTATGGTCTTCGCATCTACCATCCGAACCCCAACTCGATGCTTCACATAGCACTCTTCATTCACGTGTGTGAAGCCTTCCTTGGCATTCTTCCTCACTTCAATCTGTTCCGTCGTATGTTCTACCTGAAACCCCATCCGAACAAGGACCAACCTTGTGTCGTTGGCGGGCAGCTTCCGGCTTCGCGGATCTCTCCGCAAAGACTACTTCTCTCTCCCCTTGAAATCCTCGAACAAAGGCGGCATGCGAACCGGTTCTACATCGCAATCTTGAACCCGGCCTTCCCGCCTTTGTCGGTCTTCCTCCTGTCCCCAAACCATCTTGGAGCACCGTCCGTAGCCCATGAATGGGATGAAGCCAACGATCTACTCGCGAAGATCCGGCAATGAAGAAGAGGAATCTTCGCGGGGAACAAATCACTCGGCACTTCATCGGAGTGCGGCGGCGCCGATCAAGGAGCGATCAAAGCCGGCCTTCGAGTATGAAGGCGGTACGGACCCCAATCGGGAGGACCCGGATCCACTCACATACGAGATCTTGAAGATCCGGATGTACAAGCTCTTCTCGTCGGGATCTCGTCGAGCGGGCCCTCATTCCTGTCCTCCCATTCAAGCATCCACCGACCTCCTCCTCCAGGTAAGCCGATTGGTTGCTTTATAGTATCTTTCAACCTTGACGTCTTGTCGCTTAATATCGCACTTTCCCTTCTTTGCGGAAAACGCCTCTATCATTTCCAAGCCATATAAGATGGCTCATGATGATGCGCAGCGTCGCCCCACCAAGAAGCCGTGGCGGGATAAAAATCCAAAGCGATCCAGTCGGGAAGCGGGCGGCGCCGAGTGAGGACTCGAACAAGCGCGCAAGCAAAGGCGGGCGATCATCGAGGACTCGGACGACGACGTCCGGCTCCTCCAGTCGAGACCCCGCCTCTAAGGCGATCGCCGCGGACGCACCGAAGATCCGCCGATCAACCGAGTAAGCTCAAACCGAAGTCCGAGTTCTTTCGTAGAAGACTCTTCTTTATCTTTTGTATTTACTTGTGCGGGAAGCCCCGGGACATAGATCTGCCGGGGGTGAAGGGCCGAACCCGCCGCCGCTCCCGAAGTGCCAAAGCCATCGAGCCAAAACCGGAGCCCGCAACCCGGTGCGAGTATTGGAGAAGCATCCTTCTCCTCGAAGGAGAGCGCCCCTAGGGAGGAGCCCCGAGTGCCGGCCAGGATGTCCCGACCGGAAACCCGCCTGCTTGGGAGCCCACGGCTGCGCCCGAGCGCCCGACCGAGGGTCACTCTGCGCAGAGCCCGAAGAAGAAAAGAGCCCTGCCCTCCAGGCGGCACCAACCCTGTGAGACTTGCTTGAAACTTCCCTTTGTTCTTTCAATTTTGAGTCCTTCATGTCTTCATTGGTCTTTCTTGTTTGCCACCACGGTAGAAGAGATCCCAGTTACGGTCTTCGAGACTTGGGTTCCTCCGATTAGAATCGAGTGGCGGGACTCGGAAGGCGAGAGACGGGCATCATCCTCGACCCAGGCGGGTGAAAAGGATGAAAGGGATGCCCTCGTTGAGAGCCCGAACGAGGCGACCCGGCCGCTCAACGTAAGCCTTCATCTTTCTTTTTGATCATATCTTCGTTATCCTTCGATCGATCATCCTTCCGCTTCGCATGCGAAAGAATATTGCCGCTCAATGGCAAAATCCGAGGTCTTTGGAAAAGCGGTGCCTCACTTAAACTCCTTGGAGGACGTTCGGCGGCAGTGAAGGTCACTCGGGAGGAGGCCGCTTCGAGGGAGGCCGCTTTAAGGAGGGAGATCTCGGAGCTTCGGGAAGCAAACCTCGACCTCCGCGGATCAATCGGAAGTAAGCCTGCCTCTCCCAGCTTCACCATGATTCTTTTGTTGATCTTGTCAATTGATAATCCTCTTTCGTCGTAGAAAATTCTTCGGAGGTCCACTCGCTTCAAGTCCAACCCGGAAGCGGTCGGCCTCGACAAGGCCGAGATGGAGGCCGAATTTGAAGGTAACCTTCTTTGAAGCTGAATTTCATGTCTTGCTTCATTCCCGAGTGCCTTGAATGATCCGGAACTCCTTGCGGCTTATAAGATAAAGACCCGAGCCCAATACGACGTCTTACTTGGGCGGATCAAGTCTAGCGACGAGATTCGGGAAGAGGTCGCCAACGCCGCCACGCCGATCTTGACATCCTTGTTCGATCAAGGAGTTGGGGCCAGCTCGCTGAGCCAATCGAGATCTTCGACAAGCTCCAGGCGCTCCCGAGCGATATCGAAGAACATCACCGAAGCGGCCAACATGGGGCTGGTCGGCTCTTGCACGACCAAATCCCTCTACCCCGAGTGGATATTCATTCAATCGGGGAGGGCTTCACGAGGGGACAACAGACGAGCGAGGCCTTAGATATGCTCGGCGAGGCGCGGGAGGCGGCAAAAAAGATCTCTTTGGATGTAGTGAACAATTTTAAGCTTTGAACTTATATTCCGACTTCGCTTTGTGAATGTCATGTAATTGTAACACTCTTGACATGGAATCTTTGTGACTATTTTTAGTTTATTTATGTCAATGCCTTGATTCGAGCCTTTGCGTGAAATTTCTTAAGTAGTTTTCGTCCGGCGTCATCAAGCCTAGGCTCGATTAGGTCATCGGAAAACTCTCGGTCCTTAGACACCGAGCTCGAGTCGAAGGACATTAAACAATGATAAACCAAATTGTGCACAAAAATTTGATGAGGAAAATGTGAGCTTTATTGATATGTGTATCAGCCCCATTGCTAGCTCAAGAAGTCATCTTGCTTGATGTTGGCGATCAAGGAAAACATGAGGCCTTAGCCAAATTAGGCGTAAAACCGTCGAAGATGCTCGATGTTCCGGGAATTCTCCACCATGGACCCGTCTTCGCGTTTTTAGCCGGTAAGCACCGGCCGAGTCACTTCGGCGATTATATAGGGTCCTTCCCATAAGGGAGATAACTTATGTCGGTCTTTGGTGGTCGGATCTTGCGTAGGACCAGGTCGCCGACAATGAAAGCTCGTGCTCGCACGTTGCGATTGTGGTATCTCCGAGTCCTTGAAGATATTTGGCCGACCGGATGAGGGCGCCTCGCGGGCCTCTTCCAATCGGGTGAGGTCATCCACTCGGTCGATGTCGTAGCGTTCATCGTTGAAGCTTCGGACCGGAGAGACTCAAACTCCATCTCATTTGGCAACATGGCTTCGCGCCATAGACCGAAAGAAAGGAGTTTGGCGGTGGCCGGACCGGGTGTAGTTCGCGGCGACCATAGAACCGAGGGAAGTTCTTGGACCCACTTGCCGGCGTAAGGGCTTAGCCGGTCGAAGACGCGAGCCTTGATGCCTTGAAGAACCATGCCGTTTGCTCGCTCGACTTGCCCATTGCTTTTGGGGTGAGCTACGATGCGTAGCGAGATCTTGATTCCGAAGTCTTCGCAGAATTCCTTGAAGATGCCTCCCGTGAATTGAGTCCCATTATCGGTTATGATTCGTTTGGGGCGCGAAGCGGTGCACGATGTTGAGGAAGAAATCCCGTGCTTTGTCGGCGGTGATTGTGGCAACCGGCTTGGCTTCAATCCACTTGGAGAACTTGTCGATTGCGACGAAGAGGTGTGTGAAACCTCCCGGAGCTTTCTTGAAAGGGCCAACCATGTCCACCCCATACCGCGAACGGCCGGGAAAGTGGGATTGTTTGAAGCTCTGGCCGGGACATGGCTTTGTCGGCAAAGCGGCAGCCTTCGCAGGTTCTTACGACTTTATCCGCGTCGGAGACCGCGGTAAGCCAAAAATCCTTGTCCGTAAGCTTTGCCGACTAGAGTGCGTGCCGCCGCGTGGCTTCCGCATATGCCCGAGTGGATATCTTGGAGTAATTGTTTCCCTTCTTCGGGTGTGATGCACCTCATTAGAATTCCGAGAGGGCTTCTCTTGTATAAATCGGAGTCGACCATGACGTACGCTTGGCAACGACGCCGGACGCGTTCTGCTTCATCCCGGTCATCCGGCAGCTCTTGCTGAGTTAAGAATTTGATGAGCGGCGTCCTCCAGTCGGTATCGATCATGGTGACTTCGTTCGTGGTTTGTTCGTTGGGAGCTGTCTTTGCCGTGACGGTTGGCTCGTAGAGATGTTCGACAAAGACATCGTTGGAGCGGCTTCGCGCTTGGATCCGCTGCGCTAGTTCGTCGGCAGCTTCGTTGTTATGCCTCGGGACATGTGAGAGTTCTAGCCCATCAAACTTGTCCTCAAGCTTGCGGACCTCTTGTCGGTAGGCCTCCATAGTGTCGTTCAAGCAGGACCAGTCTTTCATCACTTGATTGACGACCAGCTGGGAGTCGCCTTTCACAATAAGCCGTCGAATCCCGAGTGAGACCGCAAGGCGCAGTCCATGTAAGAGAGCTTCGTATTCGGCGACGTTGTGTGAGGCGGAGAAGTGGAGGGTGAAGGGCGTATCTTAGCCTTTCCCGGTCGGGAGATCGGCACAACTCCTGCTCCCAAGCCGGTGATCCTCTTGGATCCGTCGAAGTGCATGGTCCAGTGTTGGAGGTCTTCCCGAGGCACGTGTTCTTGCTTGTTCGATCCACTCGGCCGGAAGTCCGCTAAGGCTCGTGACTTAATGGACGTCCGGGCTTAAAAGTTAAGTCCAGCGGCATCGGTTCTAGGGCCCACTTGGCGATGCGCCGGTTGCCTCGCGGTTGTGGACGACGTCGCCGAGTGGAAAAGAGGTGATGACGGTGACCGAGTGACCACGAAAGTAGTGTGCCAATTTCCTCGCGGTTATTAGAACACCATAAAGCAATTTTTGTACACAGGGGTATCGGATTTTGGCCCGCCAATACTTGCGACAAAGTAAATTGGTCTTTGAATCTTCCGGGCCGTCCTTCTTCTTCTCGTTCAACCACAAGTACCGCTTGACCACTTGGTGAGTGGCGAGACGCACGGCAAGAGGGTTCTGGGGCGTGGTGAAGCCGGGACGGGTGGCGTGGTAAGGAACTCTTTGAAATCTTCAAAGGCCTTGTCGCTTACGTGGTCCACCGGAAGTCGTCTGTCTTCTTCGGCTGAAGAAGGGCATGCCTCGTTCGCCGAGTCGGGATATGAAACGGCTCGGTGCCGCCATGCGCCGGTGAGCTTTTGGACGTCTTTCGATTACTCGGGGCTTCATGTTTAAGATAGCGTTGATCTTCTCGGGTTTGCTTCGATGCCGCGATGTGATACCATGAAGCCGAGCAGCTTGCCGATGGGACGCCGAAGGTGCACTTCTCCGGGTTCAACTTCATTCCGAAGGCCGGATGTTTGCAAAGGTTTCTTCTAAGTCGGCGATCGGGTCTTCTTTTCCGCTTGGTCTTGATGACAACATCGTCGACATAAGCTTCAACGTTTTGCCGATCGTGTCCTGGAAGCATCTTTGAATCATGCGTTGGTATGTAGCTCGGCGTTCTTCAGCCGAAAGGCATGGTGATGTAGATAGGCCCCGAACGGTGTGATGAAAGATGTCTTCAAGCGTCGGATTCTTTCGTGATCGATCGGTGATAGCCCGAGTAATGTCCAAGAAGCTCGGGAGTTCGCAGCTGGTGTTGAGTCGACAACTTGGTCGATACGAGGTAGCCCGAATGGATCCTTGGGGCAGCTTTGTTGAGGTCGGTGTAATCGACGCACATGCGCCATCGCCCGTCTTCTTGCGGACCAAGACTGGATTGGCTAGCCGGTCGGGATGAAGGACTTCTTTAATGAAGCCGGCCAAGAGCTTTGCAAGTTCTTCTTTGATCGCGTCTTTTCGATCCCGTGCGAACCTGCGTAATCGTTGTTTTATTGGTTTGGCGTCATCTTTGACGTTCAAAGAGTGCTCGATCACCTCCCTAGGAATTCCGAGGCATATCGATGGTTTCCAAGCAAAAACATCTTTATTATTTTGGAGGAAGGTGACGAGCGCGCTTTCCTATTTAGGATCTAGGTCGGCGCCGATTACGTAGCGGTTTTGGAGGGATCGGACGAATCAAGGGAGATCTTCTTGGTCTTGGCGTCGCCGGATCCCGATTTGGCTATCTTCTTCGTGGGGACTTCGCCCCGCCGAGTTGATGCAGCCAATCGGACTTCTTGTTGGCCACGTAATCTCTCGCGAGATTGGGCTATGTCGCAGCTCTCCTTGTCGCAGTGAAGGCTTGCTTCACGTCGCTGCGAAGAGTGATGACGCCGTTGGGACCCAGCATCTTCATGCAAAGATAAGTGTAGTGAGGGATCGCCATGAACTTGGCAAGCGCAGAGTCTTCCGATGATGGCATGATATGCCGTTTCAAGTCGGCCACCTCGAAGGTGACGTTCTCCGTTCGGAAATTCTCTCGGGCTCCGAAGGTGACTGGGAGGAGATATGCCCGAGTGGTGTTGAAGATAGCCCCGGATAACTCCGTGGAAGGGGTGAGCTTGCTTTGAGTTCGGCCCTCGGGATCTGCATTTCATCCATAGTCTTGGCAAACAGGATGTTGAGGGCGCCGCCCCGTCGATGAGGACGCGCTTAAGCCGATGTTGGACTACGGGGTCCGGGACGAGTGGATAGCGTCCGGGTGGACCACTCGGTCGGGATGATCCGAGCGGTCAAAGGTGATGGCCACCTCCGACCATCGCAGATATTGAGGACTTCGAGTTGAGCCGCGTTGACCTCCCGCGTCGGTTAGCTTGTTTCCTCTTGGATTCATAAGATAACGGGCCCCGAAGATGTGGTTGAGCTCTCCCACTTGGATCTTGAAAGGGTTCGGCATTCTCGCCGCGTTGTTCTTCTTGGCGCCGGACGGGCCAGCCTCGTCGTCGGCTTCTTGTTGAGCCGCGCGCGCTATGTTTGGCGAACCGCTTGTAGATAAAGATCCTTTGCCGCGTGCTTGTGATTCGGATGGTGGGTGCACCGGGCGTTCATGATGGCGTCGTAGGCGGCGACTGGGACGGCGTTGAGCATTGGAGGTTGCGGCCACGTGTCTTCGGATCGGCGCTTGCGATCTTTCGGGCCCCGGTTGCGTTGTTGCCGCCATCCTTCTTAGGATTTCGGCTTCCTCCCGCTTGCTTGTCCTCTCTTCGTCGGGCCGATCTTGACGGCTGCCTTGATGGCGTCGTTTGATTTGGCGTATGAATTCGCCGTCTCAAACATCCGCTTCACCGTCTTCGGTGGCTTGCGTCCGAACTTGCCGATAAGCGGCTCATCACGGACTCCCTCCGGAAGGCGGCGATGATGATGTCATCGGTGATGTTCGGGATCTTGTTGCGCTTCTCGGAGAAGCGACGAATGTAATCCTTCGAGGCTCGTCCGCTCGGATGACATTGTAAAGGTCGAAGTGCGTCGGGCCTCTCGAAGGTGCCTTGGAAGTTGGCGATGAAGTGGTCCCTCGGCTCGCTCCACGAGCCGATTGAGCCTCTTGGCGGTGGTGAGCCAATTTCGCGAGTTTGCGAGGGCCACGGGCGGTAGTTGGCCATGGCTTTGTTGTCGCCACTGCAGCTCGGATGGCAAGGGTATATACAGTTAACCAAGATTCGGGTCGGTTTTGCCATCGTACCTTTCTATCCCGGTGGGCTTAAAGCCACTCGGCCAATGCACTCGGCGGAGCTCCCGAGTGAAGGCGGTACTCCATCGTCGCCGCTATCGGTGATCCTCCGATCTTCCCGAGTGCGACGGTCGCGCTCTTGGTAGCGGCGGTCGAGGACTTCCCGCAGATCACTCGGCGGGGTCTTCCTGGCCTGGTAGGGTAGCTGAACTGTTGCGGCGGACTCGGTGATGGACGGGCGGACGTCCATGTCGTTTGCGGCGGAGTCGACCGTCGCTCTTGGTGCCTCGGGCGGACTCGGGAGGTGGGCCTCTTGGCCTAGTTGACGACCGAGCCGGCTCGGGCCTCCCGTAGTCTCCGACCTTAGGGGTGGGAGCCGGCTCTTGTCGCGTTTCGCCACGGATTCGTCGGCCTTCTTGCCGAAGTGGTGGGAGGGCCGTTAGCGTGGCAAGAACGATGGTCTTGATATTATCAAGTATAGGAGTCACGTTGGCGGAGCCGTCTCCATGACGGTGTCCAAGAGCGTGAGTGCGCGACGCGTTCGCGTGGCGTCCGGAAGACGTTGGTGTTGCGAACCCGTGTTTGGAGGATGGCCTCCTGGCGATCGTCCGTGCACGTAGATCCCGCTTCCTTTTGTCGCTTCGTCTTTGCGTTGTTTGTCCTCCTCTGTCTTGCGTTCAAGCTCTACTACCGCTCGCTCCTCTTCGGCAAGCCTTCGGCCATGGCGAGTCGGACTCATCCCGGCTCGGCCATGAGGACGTCAAGCACTTCGGCTCGCATCCATATGATCGGAGTTGTCGGCCGTCGAAGGGATGCCGTAGAGATTGTCGAGCGGCGGAGCCGAGGTATCCGTTGAGCTCGAAGATGAGCGGGAGCCAAAGGACGGGAGGATGACGGCGACCTCCCTTGATCTGGGAAATCCGGATCGGATCGCTCCAATCCGAGTCGGGGCTTGGGGATCAGGTTCTTCCGAGTGGATCCTCGCCAACTCGGGGGAGAGCAGTTGACTGTAGACCTTGGCGACGTTTGGTAACCCAAACGGCACCGGGAGGTCTTCACTGAGTAGATTGCTTCCGTCGGGAGGCAAGAAGATTGGCGCAGAATCTCGGCGGCATTCGGTAATCCGAATGGCGCCGAGTGAAGTCCGTCGTCGGAGAAGGTGGATCGCATCTTGGTCTTCAAGATGTTATCGAAGATCTCGGCGCTGTTGGAGAGCCCGAACGGCGCCGAGTAGGTTTTTCCCTCCGACGGTTCGAATCCGAGTCGAGGAGGAGTCGCCGGCGAAGTTGGCGGCGAGGTCGCCGAGTCTTGAAGAAGATCCCATCACGCTTGTCGGCGAGATTGTTGAAGAACTCTCGACGCGCGGTCCCCCTACCGGCGCGCCAACCGTCGAAACTTGGTTTCGGCAATATATTTTATGGGGTCGCAATCGAGATCGCCAAGCACAATGGGTTAGAAGAAGAAGAAGATTTAGACGGGTTCGGGCCCTCTCGTGAGGTAATACCCTACTCCTGTTTCGGTGGATTCGATCCGCCGAGTGTCTTTATTGATCTTGTGATCTAAAGCTCTCGCTTATGAAATCATATCTCAGATCTAGAATCTGATCAAGTCTAAGATCTCCTATCGGAATATCCCTCAAGGGACGCCCCTTACCCCCCTTATATAGCCTTGGGAGGAAGGGTTTACAAGTCGGAAACCCTATCTTACTCTAAGACGGTTTCCTCAATCTTACCAAACCGTGACTATAAGCCGATTGCCTTATCTCTATCGGCAACCGTAACACCTAAGTCAAGTTCGGCTTACAGATATAGCAAGCACAATCTATCTCTACCTCCAGTCGGATAAGCTTGCCATGTAGATACCCGATTGCCACAATCTCCACAACATCCAGACCACATCATTCCTTACAGTTATCATCATCAGGTCAGGAACAGTGTTTTCTGAAGTCTAAACCACAGCTAGTAATAGTTACAGGCAATTGCAGTTTCTGCCATATTAACCGAGAATCACATTGTCGAAGGGTCAGATTATCAATCAGGGAGCCAGATTCCACACAGAATCCCTCAAGAACAACAATGGCCATTACTCACTTGATCAGTACTGCTCTTATCCAATGGCTTAAAGCAAATCCCAGAAAGTAGCAGGCTTCTCCCCACCAGTTTTCTCACCAGATATGGGCAGCATGCGATGCCGTGATCCGAGATCGCTTTTGCGATGCATAGATCCACCATTGATAAATCATTCAGCACAGGCCAGGATGGTGGAATTTCATATGGTTAAAGCATCTGGTCTGGTAGAGGGTAGGGATTCCAGGTAGAGTGGGCCTCAGGAGATCTCATGCCACACTGTATGTGGCAGATTGTGGGAAAAATGGAACCTTAGACAGTTGAAGCGATGATATTTATAATGAAAGGAATGGAATGGAATCTGCAAGTGGCAGATCAACCATGCATATTGTATTGACGGATTGGGAATTTCTCCTGTGAGGATAATCTTTATCTTCCAAGCTGTGACAATAAGCATACGGTGTTGTACAATAGTACGGTATAAAGATCCTTTGATGTGGAGCACAGAATTCTTAGAGAAGTTTACTGCAATAGAAGCATATGGAACCTGCTAACTATAGAGCAAAGGCGATGGCAAAACGAGTATTGCTCAGAAAAAAAATCAGAGATCACTGGGTAAATAAATGATGAGTTAAATTTTTTAGGAGATAAGTTATTTGATTTCAGATAACATCACATGATGAACATGGCTTCTGTTGTCTACGTTAAAAGACCAAATCATTTGCTACAGTAAGAACATACTCTCTGTGGCTTGAGGAGATGAGGGCATCAAGAAGATATGAACCTTATGACAATTGTCCCAAAGAAAGAAACAAGTCAATAGATCAACTTTGAACCATGCCATGCATGGAATTGTTCTTCCTTTTAGGGAAATTACTGCCAGCCAGAGCCGGGCAGCTAGACTTTATACTCCTTTTTTAGGGAGTATATAGGAAGTACATTTAAAAATCAAAACAAAACAAGCAAGAAAATCACAAAGCTTTCAAGATGTTCTTCCTTTTTTATCATTTCCGTATTTATCTTTCTGATTGCTGCCAGGAGTCAGCAGAATCTATCTGCTACAAGGCTACAAGGTGATGAGCTTAAGTGCCTTTTGGGGGTCTATGATAGGGGTGGGCAGAAAAAGGCCGAACCAAAAAACCGAACCGAGACTGAGAAATTCGGTCTCAGGTGTTGAAAGACCAAATTTTGTTTGGTCATTCGGTTAGTACTTCGGTTAACCGAATAGACCGAACAAACAGAATTTTGGTATAATAGGTCAATTAAGATCTAGTAGCGTAATTAAACCAAATTTTGGTCCAATTTTGGCCTCCAACATGCTTCGATTTGTGACCCATGACAGTGAAGAGAGTTAATTTGTGATTTTTGTGTGTGTTTTTATGTGTATGATTTTTTTATCTAGAACTTATTACGGACTTGGCCTAATTATTTTGGATCTTCTAAAATTTTGGTCATGACCGAGACCGATTTTCTCGGTCTTCATTATTTCTCAAGACCGATCGGTCTCCAGTTTTAGATGACCGAAATTTCTAAAAGACCGAGACCGAATTTTTCGGTCCGACCAAGCGCCCACCCCTAGACTAGTCTATGATATGCATGCTGCATCCAAATGTCTCTTCAGTCTTCCAGATGATTCCAGTTGATAGCTTTTACACATATACCAAATGAAGATATTTGAAACTTTATACTGAGGGCAAAGACGAGAATCAACTGGAATTACAGGAGGACCAAAAAAAGATGGATGACATCTGTGGTTTTTTGTCACTAAGGTATAATGAAAGGCTAGGAGCTGATACGGTTACAGTATCATAAAAATGTCAATTTACATTTAGGCAGAATAGATGTTTGTTTCGTTCATAAAAAAGACTAGATGTTTGTTGATTGCACCTGTCGAGGTGCTTAGAAGTATTTGACCACTTAATGCCTATATTATTGTGAAGCTAAGGATGAATCAGGCAGGATACAGCTTAAGAACCAAGGAAGTAAATTGGAATTCCTGTCATCCTGTGCTGTCTGAATGTTTTAAAATAAAAGTAGGCACCCAGGCAAAACGATATCCTTATTATCTCCAAATGGTGCATAAAGCTGAAGTTTCAGTGGATAATTTATTATCAACTTTGCAACTGTTAAAGCAAAATCGTACATATTCTATACATACAGTGTCGCAACAAAACCTGATCGCCTAACCATCCTAGTTCTTCTTTGGGTATTCTCTTGCACCAAATATAGTCGATCCAACTCTAACATTTGTGCTTCCCATTTCAATCTGTATAAACGCAGAAACAGTAGAAAAGATTGAGTAACTAAATCTATAAACCTGAAGGTTGAAATCTGTTCTTACCGCTTGCTCAAAATCAGCAGACATGCCCATAGACAGTTCACACTGCTCCTCTGGAATTCCAAGCTCCTTGCACACCTCTTTCCGACAATTAGCCAATGCCTATTTGTTCAACATATTGCATATAGATTAGGCCTCACCCCTATGGAAAATATAGTCCAGCTAAGTTTGTGTCTCAGAAAATAACCTTGAAATTCTCTGGAGTTGAGGAGTAATCAAGCATCCCTATTGTCATCAAACCAGAAAATACGAGATTTGGGCAGCCCAGTTTGACATGCTTTGCTAGCTCTACACATCCTGATGGATCTACTCCAAATTTCGCTGCAGAATGACAATCCAATTTCAGAGCTATGGTTACAATATTCAATGCTTGTGGACAAGAATATAGTGCTTTCATATGCAATATTGATCATTCCACGTATTATCCATGATTACAGACAATGTGATGCATAGCAATGCTGAACAGTATAAAATTAAGGAACGGAGATGCAAACAATAATGAATTCTATTGTAAGTTTATAACCAACCGAATATAAGTAGATCTGTTGCTACCAGAAATCAAGTTAAAAATAAGTACTGTAAAGGAAATTAGAGTACCCACATTCTTCTCCACTGGTGTTGACCTGGACTAAGACCTTAAGGGGTTTTCTTCCCAAGTCAGCTACCACACGATCAAGGCGATTGGCAATCTGAAAAGCACACATTGTGTTTTATCTTGTTACAGTTGCAAGATTGGGAAACTGATCTGACAGCCAATTATTCTTCCCTAACTTACAAGTGATACACCTGAAGTCATGCTATACAAAATTATGATAACATGATCTGATCAAACATATGAAATAATATCAAGTTTACTACAACATTGATATGCAATTATGCATTAAGACATACTTTTTTTTGTTATGTTACTTTCATGGAACCTGTAAATGATACCTTATTATCAGAAAATAAGCATGATGAGTTGATGATTAATCAGAAAATATGGTGTGCCTTATAAGTTTGTGTTGAAATTTCAAAGCAAAGGCAATCACACAAAGAAATATTAATTTGATGTATACCTTCTGATCATCAACACTCTCGACCATGTCAAGATTTGGTACACCAGCTGTAGGTCAAAACACAAGACGACAAAATTTAGCTGAATTATAAACCTGGAAAAATAATTTTAAGTACCTGATATTCAAACAAAATTGTTAGCTTAATTGATAAGAACGAATCTAACGTTCCATAAAACCAGAACAAAGAATGTAATTCAGTGCTTTACATTTAGGCACTTAAGAAGGCCCACATAATAGAATCAATTGCACAGTTAACTATTCAACAAACTGAGTACTTGAGAGTAGATAACTCTTGCTGCTCGAATAAAAGAACAAGAAAGCAGATGTTGAACTAACTTAAACTGCCAACAAAATTGGCAGTAAGAAACTAAAGCCATGTTTTAGAGAGAGCCATAGCTAACCAGTAAAAGAGAGAGAAAAAAAGGGCTCAAGCACAACGTCTTAATTAGCAAGAACCAACCTAGGAGGGCTCTGGCCTTGTTGCTTTGGAGGTTCCCGATGAAATGCCACTCAATATCTTCTGGAAGCTGCAAAACAGACAACACTTGCTCAGTTGCCAAAGTTTGAATATGTTTGAGACCATTTAATTCAAGAAACACATCCAACAAGAACTCCAGGCGAATATAAAAGAGGGGAAAAAAGGCATAATGCTTCACTAAGTGGAGTGCTTGTTACATATGAACACAGGACATGGTGAGAGGAATCATCAGTGAATTCCTTGACATTTATCTTTATTTTCATGACATTCACTACAGGTTCAACATCAAGCAGTACTAATGTATACATTACCATGAGAAGAGAATCCATGAATGGGAGTATCTCAAAATAATCTACAGATAAGGTTTAGTGATGTAAGCAATACATGATTCACTTGATGCGAGGCCAGTCCAAATAAAATTATCACCACATAAAACCACCACATCCTCTCTTCAAAGTACAACTGATTGCAAGCCAAACTCTTTGGAACTAATCATATTGCAACCACAAAACTCCTTCAGTTTCCAATCAGTTGACAACATGGGGATTCCCCTGCTCTTTGCATAGAATCGAACTGTTTGCTATGGGAATACTGTGAAAAGCTTATGAAACTCAGTGTTCCAAATGGAACCATAATGTTTGAGAATCAATGTTCTACTCGCTTGCCAGTTCATTGACTAACAATCTAACGTGATCGATGATTCTATTCTAAGTAGGGTGGATGAGTAAAGCTTACACTCAAAATTAACATGCTGCAGAGGATTGGATAGCAAAAAATAACCACTTGCTGGTTTTTATCAGGGGAAATGTTGCCTGCTCATTACGGTTCTAAATTGCTCAATACTGTATATCAATGAGAACTCAGGAGTGAGCTGGATTAACAATTTTCTCTCAATTTCAAGGGGCACATCGTAATCGACAATTCACACAGCGAGAAGATGAAAAGGCGAGAGCTCCGCGAGGAAAGCTGGTAGGCGAGGGACTCCTAACCTGGGGGGCCTTGTCGATGAGCTCCTGTACGTAGTTCTCGCCGAAGCAGCGGTGGCCGGCGTCGTACACGCCACGGATGACGCCCACCGGCTTCGTCTTGCTGACCGCCACCACGCGCACTGACTCCGGAGCCCGCCCCGACCGCGCCGCCGCCTGCTGCGCGCGGGACAGCACCGACCGGAGCGCCGCCGCCGCGCCCTCCGCCGCGGCAACTGACGCCATCGCCCCCGATCCCTCTCCCTCCTCCGCCGCCGTGGCCGCCGTCTCCGCCGCCGCCGCGGGTGGTTGGTGGATGGTGCGAGCCCGAGCCGCCTCCGCTTCTTCTCGAACTTTCTGATGTTTCTTTTTTTTTTTTGGAAAAAACAAGAGAGAATCGTGTGGAGAAAAATATCCAGAGGAGCTGGAACAATCTCAACCGTGCGATACGAAGTGAACGGATAAGATTAATCCCCCACCCTTCGAGAAACAAATGTAAAAAGAAAAATTCCCCTTCGCCGCCAAGCTGGCACCTGCAAGTGCAACGGGAATAATTTCGAAACAACCAAACTGGAAATCCCCTCACCCTGTCCCTCCCCGACGATCGTCGCCGGCCTGATTCCGTCGCCCTCAATCGCCATCCATGACGTTCGGAGGTGTCAACTACAATGGATATATGACTCTTGCAACCGACATCATGCTTAATATCATTGCTCGCCTCCTCCCGTCGCTTGCGTCGGCCGTTGGACGCGATGCACCGCACGTGTAGGGAGTGACGTCAGATTATTCTGCCCACCAACCAGTAGAGTTTGGCTTTGCATATCTCCCTCGGGCCTTGGGGTGGGCAACACTAACATCTTCGAGACCGTGGTGATCGGCGGGAACCACGGACGGAGGCGCAAGGATCGACGCGGGCCACGACGGAGGCGCAGGGATCGACACTCATGGCAAGGAGGCCCATGGATCGCCGCCGCCACCGAGGAGGTCGTAGTGGTCGGCCTAGGGTAACGGTGATCCACGATCGTAACGGAGCATTCCTCCGTCCGCCCGTTGCTCACTCGCACCATCGTGGACACATGTTGGGGATACATATCCGGAGTCCTAGCCATACGTGGCTGAGATGGATGCTGCCTCGGCTGTGTAATCTGCGGGAAGGGGAAGAAGTTGGTGGATCTACCAGAAACTAGTCCCTTCTTAAGAGGATCTTGGGATTAAGGGACTAAACTTTAGTCCGTGTTATATCGGATGTTTGGACATCAATTTTAGTTTGTGTCACATCGAATGTTTGGACATCAATTTAAAAGGCTAAACATGAACTAATTATAAAAATAATTACAGAATCGGTGGCTAATTTGCGAGACGAATCTATTAAGCCTAATTAATTCACGATTACCAAATGTTTAATGTAGTATCACAACGTCAAATCATGGCGTAATTAGACTCATTAGATCCATCTCGTCAATTAGCCATCGATTATGAATGAGTTTTGTAATTAGTCTACATTTAATATTTTAAAATAATATTTAAACATTTGATGTGACGAAACTAAATTTTAGTCTAACGAAACAAACACCCCTAAAGGCACTAGTACTATGGCTGATCCTCCTTTGCAGGCTGAGCTTATAGCATTGCAATTGACAATGGAGATGACAAAGCAGGTACCACCTTTCTGACGGACGATATAACAATTACGGACACCATAAAGAAGGATAAGTTTTCTACAAGACCCGGACGTTGGAGTCTTAGACCACTGCTGAGCCAAATGCAACGAGATCTTCCACAAGACTTAATGCAGGTCATTTGGATCCCAAGAGACTTGAATCGATTAGCTGATAAGTTAGCTAAGGACGTGAGAATGCAGCATTTAGGCTCTCCAATTTATAATTGTCAAAACATCTCGCATCTTGCCTACTCCAGCCATTTCTGTTATGCACATGTTTTAAAGAACCAGTTCAGTGCAACCAATTGCACTATAAGGAATGTATGCTGTTTGTAGTATGAAAATAATAAATTTTATGAGTTTGTCAAAAAAAAAAGACGAAGGCAGCAAAACATAAAAAAAGGCCCATTAGCATTATAATGAATGTACTCTGTTTATAGTATGGAAAATAAAATTTATGAGTTTATCAAAAAAAAGACGAAGGCAGCAAAACATAAAAAAGGGCCCAATAGCATTTAGACAGAAACTGAGCCCATGGGTTGAAACTACATTTTGCATTCCAGCCCAAGAAGGCCCGCAACATTCCCAGCCCGGCCCATCTAATACTCCTCCTCCCCCACACGCTGGGCGGGAAGAAATACTCAATTCTGCAGGGACCAAATCGTAAAAAATCCCCCCTTCCATCCACTCCGCTCCAATTTCTTTCCTCTTCCGTTTCATTTCTTCGCTAGTTCATTTCACGCCGCCCCCGCGCGAGCGGCGACAAGGCGAGACCGCTTCCCTCCTCCCAATATAAGATCACCCAATTCCCCAATTCGGCAACTCCAATTCCCCACCCCGATTCGGCTCTCGCAATCTCCCAAAACCCTAGCCGCCGCCGCCGCCGCCGCCGCCGCCGCCGCTCCTCGAGCGAGGTCTGATGGGGAAGCCGGGGAAGTATGATGACGGCGACGACGACTCGGAGGAGGAGCAGCTCTCCCCTTCGTCTTCCGCCGGCGAGGAGGAGGAGGAGGAGGAGGAGGAGGACGAGGAGGTAGAAGAGGAAGAGGGGGAGGAGCAGCAGCAGGAGGAGGGGTTTAGCGGGGACGAGGAGGAGCAGGAGGTGGAGGGTGAGGGGGATGGGGAGCAAGTGGAGGAGGAGGAGGAAGAGGATGATTCTAGCGGCGGGGAGGAGGAAGCAGAGGCGGAGGGTGAGGATTTGGAGGAGGAGGTTGATGAGGAGGAGATCGAGGCGGTCACCACCGGCGCCGGCGGGGACGACGACGATGAAGAAGGGGGAGATGACGGGCGCGCGGAGGAGTCGCAGTCCACGGAGGAGGACGACGAGGCGGCCCGGAAGGATGGCGGCGGTGAAGATAGCGACGAGGTGGGTCAGGGTTTTCGGTGATCTTGGGGCTGGTAATCGTGGGGGAAGTTGGTTCTAGGGGTTGGGTGGTTTATGTTTGTATCTGTTGATAGGTGGTGGCTATTATGCTAGGATTTCTCTTTTTTTTGAAACGAAATCATTTGATTTCCGTTGATTATACAGATTTTTCTGTACCCCTCTGTTTAGCTGTAAAGTAATATGTTATGCGACTATACTCTCGTAGACATTTGAGGGATGATGAGTTCATTTAAAATTGTAGATTGTAGTTAGTAAAGTTGTCCTTGTTTGGTCCATCTGGTAGGGATTCCTGTTCCCCTTTGGGCAAAATGTTTAAAGCCTCGTGGTATATTTGTGCTACTGAAGTAGTTTCTTATCGCAATCAGCTTGGTTTACAGTTATCAAAGGAGTGATTGTTAGTTCTAGAAAAGAGTTTTAGAAGTTTTTTTGAAAGAGGATTGATTATTCTGAGTGTCGCTCAACATCACTGAGTTGCTTGTTGTTTTCAATTGCAGTTGGAAGATGCTAATGGAAACGCAGAGGTCGGAAAGCGGGAGCGAGCAAAGCTCAGGGAGATGCAAAAGCTGAAGAGGCACAAAATCCAGGAAATACTGGATGCCCAAAATAAGGCCATTGATGCTGACATGGTTCGATAAGTTCCTGTATCCCCTAGAGATAAACCCGCAAATAGGAATGCCTTGTTGACACATGATCTATATCTTCTGTGCCTTTTGCATTTGTTTTATGGCCTTTAGTTCTGTGGTAGCTTAGAATATTAAATTCATGGACAGAACAACAAGGGGAAGGGACGTCTGAAGTATCTCCTGCAACAAACTGAAATATTTGCTCATTTTGCCAAAGGAAACCAATCAACAGAGAAGAAGTCACGTGGAAGGTATTTTCTTCCTTGGATAAACATGCTAGCCCCCTACTTTTCATCAAACGAAGTTGCTGGTAACCATTTGTTACAACAGTACAGTGCCAATCTTTTTTTTTTTTGGGTAACATGTAAAATGCTTTATGTCTTTGAGGCCTGATAGTGATGCTGGCTTGCCATCCCATTCGCATCTTCATAGCCTTGATGAACTCCAAGATATCATGTAGTGCATTCCTATAACCGAAAATTGGTCAGGGTAGTAAAGAAAGCTTTTCTCTGTTGGAGCTTCTACATATTCATATTTCAGACTTAAAGTACTTAAAAATGGTCAAGCTGTTAAAACATGCACCTACCAGTCATCTTTGGCCCATTTGTCCTTTTTAGTAAATTTTGATTAGTGCATACAGCTTTCAACATTTTTTTGTGCCCTAGCTATCTAGTATCAAGTGATCAGCTCATAAGTAATTGAAGAAAAGCCACCTTGCATGGTATTTGTTAAACATATTTCAATAATTTGGGGAATGGTACTACTTACCACAACATTCAGATCTATTTATCCAGGACATCTATCGCTTTTCCTTGCTGTGGTACATATTTCTCTGTTCTTCGTAGGTCTTCTTTGTTTTGCTAATGTGGTCAGGATCTTTAGGGGACGTCATGCATCAAAGATGACAGAGGAGGAAGAAGACGAGGAGTATCTCAAGGAGGAGGAAGATGCCCTTGATGGTGCAGGAGGGACCCGTCTGGTTTCACAACCATCATGTGAGCATTTGCTTGATGATTCTGTCAAACCTTTTGTTTTACAAGCCAGTCTTAAATGCAGTTTGTGTAAGAAAAATGTTTATTTTGCATGGAAAGTTCAATTTGTTTGATGGCGAACAGTATAGAACGGTTCGTGATTTCATTGTGAACTTGCGATTGCTTGTGCTGAATTAATCAACATTTTGTGATTATTTTCTGTTCAGTGGCTTTGCTAGTTTCTATTGGTTATTTGGGATCTTGATGGTGTTGTGAGTAACAGGCATCTACTTTCGGATGGTGTTTAATTCTTAAAATGAAAGCTATTGTGAGGGAGTCCAGTAAATTATGTTGCTGCATCCCGCAGCCTGTTATGGAAAGGAAACCATGTTTCTGATTTCTTAACTACTCTTGTTCCTACTGGCAGGAAAGGAGAAAATATCTATAGCCATTATTTGAGCAGGTCTGGGTGAGAGTGTTGATGTCGTTTGTCCGTGTCAGTGATGAGGGCTTAGAGCCGGCCATAACTAGATTTGGATTCTTCGTGTTGTTGTTGTACTGGATAGGATTGAATGTGGATGAAGTAGCAAGCTATAACAAGAGTTGGCCACTATATTCCTTGTGGTCTCGCATGATTTTCATCCCCCCCTTTTTAAATGAAATGGATGATAGGAACTCAGCCGTTAATTTAAGACAGGAAAAGGTGTGATACAAATGCGAACACCGACCCAAGTCGAGAAGACGTACTGATAGGGAGAACCTCCCATAAACACCACTCGCACATTTTGTTCGGCCTCACCCAAGTATAGAGCCTTTGTTTCGATGAAATGCAACCTCAAACACTTTGACTAGAACATAGGGGTTGCTTTGAATTTACAATGTTACCTGGACATCCGTGTCCAAATTTCTTTTGCCGAATCGGACACCCCGAGTCCAAATCGGGGTCCGACACCCGTGTTGGATTCCAAGAAGGATTTTGCGTGTCCTATTCTTTTGTGCCAAAGACATACCATCGAGAAGACATACCGATAGAGAGAACCTCCCATAAACACCACTTGCACATTTTGTTCGGCCTCACCCAAGTATAGAGTCTTTGTTTCGATTAAATGCAACCTCAAACACTTTGACTAGAACATAGGGGTTGCTTTGAATTTACAATGGTACGAGGACATCCGTCTCCAATTATTTTTTGACGAATCGAACACACGGAGTCCAAGTTGGGTTCCAACATCCGTGTTGGATTCCAAGAAGGATTTTGCGTGTCCAATTCTTTCATGCTGAATTAGACACTAGTTCGAGTCGGATTCCGACACGTTTCCGTGTGCACGTCGGAATTGTACTAATTTTCATCGGCTTATACGTGTTGGTCAAGGATTCCAATCCGTCCAAGCAAAACCATAAATTGTTTGTCCAAGTCTGCTAGTTTTGATTCTCCTAAAATGTTTTATCTCTAGGTCAATTCAAGTTTATTTGTCGTTGATCAGACGATTGATTATATTCCTGCAAAAAAATAAAAAATAAAAACGAATGATTGATGATATTTATGAGGACTCAGATTAGGGAGTTTTTCATGGCACCCTGACATAATTAAGCATAAACGGTACATGATATTTGCTCCACTGAAAACAGACAAAACGGACATGGTAAATATAGAAAGGAAGAAGAAACTGACTTCTGTCTTTCTAAAAGTGTTCTTCTGCATGCTGCTTGTTTAGTCGACATGCCTTTGTTCTTGTGTGAGCCAAGGTCCAAGTCATCGACCGTATGCTGTGCAACATCAGCTTTGGTCAGAATTTTAGACCAAAAGTTGTTAGTTTTTTATCTATTAAAGAGGGGAACTGAACTTAGTATGCAAAGGAATTAGAGGAATTAATTGTGGCATTTGACGGATTGCACTTAATTGTAGAGGAAAGATACATACAACAGGTACCTGGTAGTTTCTACTTGTTTGTGTGCAACTGGCTACGAGCCTGATCTGCTGCTGCTTGGTTGGCTCTCTCTTAGTTCGTAGGCGTGTGTGATAGCAAGGTGCATTACGCTAGATGTTGTCCTAGACTCCTAGTTCATTCATTGTTTTTTTTTGGGGATAAGTCTGCATTTTTCACAGCATTTAACTCCAGTGTTTACGTCCAGATATTGTTATCTTTACATCCCTGTTATAACTGAATGCTAGTGTTTATGTACTGCCCTGGTAGCTTTCTTTGTGATAAAAATGAGTCCGTCACAGACTCGTATGATCTCATTGATTTATGTTAACTACTAAATGATCATTATATTCTCGTTGGTTTACGTGACAGGCATAAAAGGAAAGATGAGAGATTACCAACTAGCTGGACTTAATTGGCTCATACGCTTGTATGAGAATGGCATCAATGGGATATTGGCTGACGAGATGGTACTTTTATTATTGCTCTCCATTGTTGTTACACATATCAATTAACATTATACTTATTGACTCTTATATGGTTACGCTTAATTCAACTTCATGAGCTCATACTTGGCATGAAATCCTTCTCGTTCAGGGTCTTGGAAAAACCCTTCAAACTATCTCACTACTTGGATATTTGCATGAGTTTAGAGGAATAACCGGTCCCCACATGGTTGTTGCACCAAAGTCCACTCTTGGGAACTGGATGAAGGAAATACAACGCTTTTGTCCTATTCTGCGTGCTATCAAGTTCTTAGGAAACCCCGAAGAAAGGGTAATCCCCAGGTTATCTCAGTCATTCGTGTGAACTTCTTGTGGTATATTGCTAACATGTTTGTCCTACTTGGTCAGAACCATATCCGGGAAAATTTGTTAGTCCCAGGGAAGTTTGACGTCTGTGTTACTAGTTTTGAAATGGCAATTAAAGAGAAAACTGCATTGAAGCGTTTCAGCTGGCGTTATATTATTATTGATGAAGCCCACCGGATAAAAAATGAAAATTCCCTTCTCTCTAAGACTATGAGGATTTACAATACTAATTACCGTCTCCTCATTACGGGCACTCCACTGCAGGTATGTTAGCACCACATTGTCACATTAATGCTACATTGCTACCTATCCGAATTTTGTACTTCCTAATCTAATTCTGGTGATTTGCTTCCGTATACATTTCTTCAAGTTCAAGTTTTGTCCAATTTTATCACTTCTGACTTGATTATGCTGCAGAATAATCTTCATGAACTTTGGTCTCTTCTCAACTTCTTGCTGCCTGAAATATTTAGCTCTGCTGAGACTTTTGATGATTGGTTTCAAATCTCAGGGGAAAATGATCAACAGGAAGTTGTTCAGCAGCTTCATAAGGTAACAGATTTAATATCCATATTCTCAATTGATAGATCATGTTGGTTTTCCTTGTTTGATTTGTGTAGCATGTTACATTTAAAGGTTCTGCGTCCATTTCTGCTTCGGAGGCTTAAATCTGATGTTGAGAAAGGTTTACCACCAAAAAAGGAAACTATACTTAAAGTTGGAATGTCTGAGATGCAAAAACAATATTATCGTGCTCTGCTTCAGAAAGATCTGGAGGTTGTCAATGCTGGTGGTGAGCGCAAGCGCCTTCTTAACATAGCCATGCAATTGCGCAAGTGCTGCAACCATCCGTATTTATTTCAAGGTGCTGAACCTGGTCCACCTTATACAACTGGAGATCATCTCATTGAGAACGCAGGTCCTGTTCATTCATTCTAGTATTCGTCATAAATTGATACTACTGTTTTTGCAGTACTGCACATATAGCTCATGCACTCTTATTTTACAGGCAAAATGGTTCTGTTAGATAAATTGCTTCCCAAGCTAAAGGAACGTGATTCCAGAGTACTTATTTTCTCACAGGTCACTATTGTCTTTCTGTTACACTCAAGTTGAATTTGCATTGTGTCAGAGTTCAGACAGCATGAAGGATATGATAGCATTCTTATTTCATGATTTGTGTGTGTGTTCTACTTGTGAGCTGGTTTGATGCAAATGTCCACATGTTTTATCCTAAGTTTTTTATGTATAATGCTTTTCTGCCAATTTTTTATGTTTTCATAACATTTGTATATACACAACTGTGTATCCTGCAGATGACCAGGCTCTTGGACATCTTGGAAGATTATCTGATGTACAAAGGGTATCAATATTGCCGAATTGATGGAAATACTGGTGGTGAAGATCGTGATGCTTCGATTGAAGCTTTCAACAAGCCTGGGAGTGAAAAATTTGTTTTCTTGCTTTCGACTAGGGCAGGTGGTCTTGGGATAAATCTTGCTACTGCTGATGTTGTTATTCTTTATGACAGTGACTGGTATGTCATTTTTCAAATTGTAATTTTTTTCTCATTCTACAATTTGTGAAGGTTATGGTTATTTGGTTTCATAGGAATCCTCAAGTGGATCTGCAAGCGCAAGATCGTGCACATAGAATTGGACAAAAGAAAGAAGTTCAAGTTTTTCGTTTCTGCACTGAGGTTTATTTATTTATTTATTTTTTAGACATTTAGAAACGCTGGTTTAGCACTAAGCAATATCTTCTATTTATTTATATAACAGAATATGCTTCATATTCTATGCAGTATACAATCGAGGAAAAGGTGATCGAGAGAGCATATAAGAAGCTTGCCCTGGATGCTTTGGTCATACAGCAGGGTCGATTGGCAGAGCAGAAAGGTTGGTTTTTTGCTTCATAAAATGTTGCTTGGCAAATGAAAATTATGAAGTAAACATGAATTAATGTTCTTCTGTCGTGGTGTTTCAGCTGTCAATAAGGATGAGCTATTGCAGATGGTCAGATTTGGTGCTGAAATGGTATTCAGCTCCAAGGATAGCACAATAACAGATGAAGATATTGACCGCATCATCGCTAAGGGAGAAGAAGCAACAGCACAACTTGATGCAAAAATGAAGAAGTTCACAGAAGATGCTATTAAATTTAAAATGGATGACAGTATGGCCCTCTCTCTCTCTCTCTCAATATCTCTCGCACACTTCTTTCTCTGTCTCTGCATATATTCAGTGCAAACTCATAAATTTTGGTCTCTTTGGTTCTTAATAACTCTAAGAAATGTTAATGCATGTGTAGTGGCATGATTTTCTGCCAGATAAAAAAAATCTCTGGAAATGGAGGTTCAAGTACTTGTCTGCATACTTTGGAGTCACTTTGAGATGTTGTCAAATTGGATAATGCATTTTAACTACTTCTTTTATAGTATTCTAGACTTAAGGGTATGGTTACATATGTCTACACATATTAGTGTTTCCCAAAAAGATCACCACATGGCTCTAGTGTACACATGGACTGTATTCTTACTAAGCTTATTCATTCGTGTTTTTCTGCAGCTGCTGAACTGTATGATTTTGATGATGATAAGGTAATGAAACAATGCTATGTTCTGTTGTTTGTTGCATGCTCTAAGTTTAGTTGAATTATCATCATTGTCTTTTTATATTGAGAAGTGCTGTCATGTTTGGTCCAATTTTCTGATAGTTGAACGCGTGTAATGTTTTTCTGAAGGATGAAAACAAGCTTGATTTTAAGAAGTTGGTCACTGACAACTGGATAGAGCCAACCAGCAGAAGAGAAAGGAAGCGGAAGTATGCTTGATATAACTATGTTATGTCCATTTTAATAATGAGAATAATAGTCTCCTTCTGATCAGACTAATTTTTTGTTGATATGTTTCTATTAGCTACTCTGAGTCTGATTATTTCAAGCAAGCACTTCGCCAAGGTGCACCAGCGAAACCTAGGGAACCGAGAATTCCTCGAATGCCACACTTGTAAGCTTGTTCACATAGTCATTTTCTTTTTCATTTTTTCAAAAGCTTGATCAACCATGGTAATTGTAGTGGTGTTCTCTACTCATTTGAGTTTTGTTTTTGTTAGGCATGATTTCCAGTTTTTCAACACTCGGAGACTCAACGAATTATATGAGAAGGAAGTCAAATACCTTGTGGTAATCTCCCTGCTAGAACCATTTTCAATATCACCAGCAGGCTTGCATTATGGTTTACACCTTTCTATGTGATAAGCAACCAGTTTTACCTCATAATTTCCTTTTTTTTACTTATGTCAGAAGCATGAGACATACTATGTTACTTGATAGGTTGCCTTTGTTTGTGATATATTATTCCCTAGTCATGTAGAATTTCCAGATATATTGGTTTTCCCAGTGTCCAAATTATTGTCTATGTGTACATGCTACTAAATGAGACTCAGAATTGTTTTTGTGATTCTTGATCTTAATTTTTACCTGTTAACAAATCTTACCCAGCAAACAAATCAGAAAAAGGATACAGTTGGTGAGGGTGATGATGAAGGTATTACCAACTATGCATTTCTAGTGGCACTGAAGCAAATAGCTGTTTTTTTCCCTCACAAGTTATGTTTTAATATTTAGATCAATTGGAACCGTTGACTGTGGAGGAACAAGAAGAGAAGGAGCAGCTATTGGAAGAGGTGGTTACAAACAACGAAATTTTTTTTGGATTTACTGTTAGTCTGTTACTGTTGTATCTCTTAGGAAAGAAAAAGGACATGCTGTTTTTGTTGTTCAATATATCTGCCTGTTTTATATATGTTTTCTTCCCTGAATGAGTTTGGTTTTGCATTGTATAATATCCAGGGTTTTTCGACATGGACAAGGAGGGACTTCAATACATTCATCCGGGCTTGTGAGAAGTACGGTCGTAATGACATAAAGAACATATCCTCTGAAATGGAGGGGAAAACAGAAGAGGAAGTTCAGCGGTACGCTAGAGTTTTCCAGGAAAGATACAAGGAATTAAATGGTATATTTTGGAACCTCTTATCTTACTGTTTCTGTTCCCTACTGACCTATTTGATATGTGTAGCTGACTTTGTTGTTAACTTGTAACCAAGTAATGGATTGCTTACATGTTGAGCTGAATAATGGTGACATACAAATTCTGTTTTGACTAATCCATATGGTGTCTTCATCCTATCAGATTATGACCGAGTTATTAAGAACATTGAGAAAGGAGAAGCGAGGATCTACAGGAAGGATGAGATTATGAAAGCTATCGGGAAAAAGCTGGACCGCTATAAGAACCCTTGGTTAGAGTTGAAAATTCAGTATGGCCAGAATAAAGGAAAGTTGTACAACGAAGAATGTGATCGTTTTATGGTATGCTATGCCACAATTGTTCCTGAACAACTTAACTTTTTTTTTGTTGTTTCTGCGTATTAACAAGTTGTTTCTACAGTTATGCATGGTGCACAAACTCGGATATGGAAACTGGGATGAACTGAAAGCAGCCTTTCGCATGTCGCCTTTGTTCCGATTTGATTGGTTTGTGAAGTCTAGGACAACCCAAGAGCTGGCTAGGAGGTGCGAGACCCTCATTCGTCTAGTGGAGAAGGAGAACCAAGAATACGATGAGCGTGAGAGACTGGCCAGGAAAGATAAGAAGGTTGGTTATATTAGTAGTCCCTCTCCCATTTCCTTTTGGCTTCTAGCTCAATTCATAGTGAAATACAAGCATATTGCCTCTACTACTCATCACAATGCAATCTTTGTAATCTTCAGCTTTTTTTACTTTCTTGTGCTTCCAGAACATGTCGCCAGCAAAGCGTTCTTCATCAAGATCGCTCGATACCCCTCCACAGAGCTCTTCCAAGAGGCGGCGCCAGTCCTACACTGAAGCCAATGCAAGCTCGGTAAGCGTTATTTACATCGCATTCTGTTCATCTTTACTAGAACCACACACTGTTGGTTATTAAAGTAAAGTAGGATCTCACCCACTTCTTGATTCTTTTTACAGGGAAGGAGAAGGCGAGGGTGATCTGATTATTGTTCATTGCTGCCCCCCATGCATTCGGGGAGCTCATTTGGAGGTTGACATGAAACCCAAGGGAAACCCAAGATACATCCCAGTTCAGTTGTCTAGCAGTAGCTTTAGCTCAAAATGGTGGTCACTCTGAAAAAACCTAGCAGACATAACTCTAGTGAGATAGTTAGCTTGTATACCGGTTAAAGTGGTGGTGTTTTAAAAAGTTTTAAATTGGATGGGCAACATTACAAATTTAGGTGATCATAACTATAACAAGTAGTTGATCTCTCTTTTGGAGACATCAATCAAATAAAACAAAGTTGCTTTACCTGTATGCATGTCGTCTCCACACCAATGTACCACCGCTCGTCAGGCGTCTGCATCTTCGCACAGGTAATGATATCTCCTTTTCCTGGAAAGGGGATATGGCATCGCATGTATCTTTTTGATGCCTTCTGCTGCCTAATTAGTAGTTAATTACCCAGTCGACTGCAGGCAAATTATGTCTTGCAACAGCGGTCTGAGAATATCATACACAGGCAATCCTGCAACAACTACTTCCAAGTACTGAGAATCAAAGAGATGGAAGCCTTCATGTGACAAACATCACAACAGGCTGCATAAAGATTGCAGAGCTGGAGCAAAGATGTACTCCACTGTGCTACATTTTATCAACAAAGATAGCGTGGATGCTCAGTGCTGCCTAAAATCTCACAGAAAAATTTGCATTCTGAATATATATATTGTTCTCGTTCACTCTTCTTGATAAGAAAGTGGAACATAAAAAATCCAACAGGTTCGGGGATATCACGAGAGATGACCGCTCTCCAACTCTTGATATAGTTATGTCTATCTAGCTAAATACCCAAGAGAAAAAAAAATGAAAGGAAAAGAAACAATCAAAACTGAGATGCAGCTGAGAGTTAAGTTCTCGAACCAAAACTGACTCAAATATGGAGTTTATTGAGCTCAGAACTCGCTGTTGAAGCACTGCTTGTGTCACTGGTGTTGGTGCAAGCTTCAGGTTCTTTTCTAGGCGAGGCCGAGAGGATCGGAACAGCAGGTTGAGCTGCTCCAGCACTAGAGTTCACTACATTTGGCCGAGCTGAGCATACTGGGACAGTTGTTCTGATTGTAACTGAGGCAGCTAACCAAGGAGGCCGTTGCTGGTATAACGAACTCGGCAAATTTACAGGCATTCTTGTTCCAAATCTTGGTGGAGCTTGTGCACAGGGAGACCGGCACTCAGGTGATGTAGCCACACTTATTTGAGGACTAATTCTGTGGACAGGATCACCATGACGAACAGAACCGTAATGATGCCGTTGGCCAGTTTCACGCAGAACAGGATTGACCCTGGACGGCGACGACTCTGGTGGCTGTTCTGCGGGCTTCTTTGATTCCAACCGCAAACCGCCCATGGTTTCTATATCTTGATTTAATTCTAGCTTTTGTGATGGTGAATTCCTGGTGGTGAAGCTTGAGGCAGTATGAGCTTTGCTTTCTACCTTGGAGGCAGGACTGTTCTCAGCACATTCTTCCTTCCTGTTATCTAGACCAGCATTTTCTGATGTACCAGAGAAATCTGGAGCGGTGTATCGGGAAAAGACCACAGCGTCAGGAAGCTCAACCATATCAGCACCCACTGGCCTTTTCTCATGAATTTTGTGAACATTAACTGGCAGCGGACGTCTTGGTATGAAGGAGGTAGGATAAGGCGAGAAGTACCGTGGAAGGACCGGGGAAGCTTCTCGATAACATGGAAGAAGACTTAAACCATCTTGGCTGGATGGCATGGTGAACTGCCCTCTAGGTGGAGGGTACATGTGGAGCACAGTTGGAGGCGGTGGAAAGCCCGTACTGCCCATGGTGGGTACCATTGGAAAATGCGGCTTCTGCTGTGTTGCTTGCACCTGATGCCACATATGGTACATTGCTTGCTCTGGTGGAACGCTTGGATATGTATGCTTTTGTAGATTCAACCGGCCGTAAAATGGTGTGTTTGATTTCGGATAAGAGGGTCTCCGAGATGGCGGCCTGTTACTGCTTTGCTGTTTTTCCTTTTGCTGTGGTGTCTTGCCTCCATTTGTCTGATTCAAGCTTGCAAGAGTACGAGCCACTATAATCTGTTCCTGATCATCATCATCATGATCTGGTGGACAAGATGAGGATGATGGCTCACCTACTCGGGGCACTGTTAGGCAGAATAAAACCTGAATAGTCAGTGAACAAAGTTCTGAAGTCGATATAATGGAATGACTAGGAAATTCTGCAGTGCATTCTACATGGGTTAACAAGGCCAGATGCATCAACATATATGATGCATTCTACATGGGTTAATAAGGCCAGTGCATTCTACATTGTTTTCCTCTTTATTTTTCCAAGAGAGCACTTAGCAAAAAGGTGAGAAGACACTCACATTGCTTCAATTCAGACCAGGCTGCCATAGCAGCATTTTTTTGTGCTTGTTTCTTGGTCTTGCCGGGATTGCCAGTAAATGTCATCCCTGCCAACTCCACTGTGCATGTGAACACAGGTGTATGACCTGGCCCAGATCGAATGGTAGTGTACACAGGCAGTTTCAAACCTGCTCGATGAGCAGTTTCTTGAAGCAAGTTCTTGTAGATCCCAGTTTCATCCTGTGGAGTGAAACAGATTTAGGCCCTCCGCTAGAAAAAGCATTCCTCAAGATGTTACAGAATGCATAATATAGCACATGCTCATTAAGCACAAGTAAGCTCAACGTTTGTTTATTTAATGACAATTCCAGATGCTGAAACCTTGATGGCATCAGTGAGCATTGTAGAGATGCACACTGGAAGAAGAAAATCACATGGTTGCCAACCTTGTATACTAATTTGTTTTTACCGCAAAATCAGGAATGATGCAGCTAGATGGGACAACTGGCAAGTCAACATCAGATATCATAAATAAATTAAACCATCCCCACCGATCCATCATAAATAATACCACAACCCTTTGACTACTTATTGCTTGTGAGAATTGTCAAGAACACTGAATTTTTAATACACCTACCACTGGAAGCACTTAGATACATCCACAGTGTAGATAAGATTTATTGTCCTTTGACCAAAGGAAAGGTTGGTTTACCACACCAATCACATCCAATGATCCAGGACATTTCACAATGTCCATCCACCGAGAAACTACTATAATCTGTACTACAATATAGTAGAAGTAGCGTGTACAAACCGCCATAATAGCATCAGCAAGTACAACTTGTCAAATAAAGCATAAGGACTAAACTAAGTATGTTTACAGATAAAGCAATGAGATGATGGGTAATATGTCAGTAAGTCTAGCATTTTAAGGGTGTAAGTGACTAACCCGCGAAACCCACTTATAGGCCAAAATAAGCCATGAACCCGCTTATTTTGACCTATAAGTGGGTTCACGGCTTACTTACACCCCTAGTGTTAAGCGAAAAGTCTAACTATGACTTGTGAGTTATGGACCTCAGCTATGGACAATTCCTTATTCTTACCGTATCAAACTAAGCTACAAGTTAAATAAGGAACTGATGATGGTTGTTACTTTCAACTTCCTATGCCAATCTGATTTTTTTCAGTACTAACAAGCATGATGATGCGACAGTGATATCCTTTTGTGGTTCTCAATAGATGATTGGCAACGATGCAATCTGAGGTGATCTGTTAGCTAGTACACATGTGAAAGGAATCATATTTGGCAAAGCTGAAAGGATACAATTTAACTCTGCCTGGTTCAAGCACTCTATCAACAAAAAAGTGTCCATGACAAGCAAAGTTACAAAATCTCTAATTCGGCATAGAACTACAATGAGATCCAAGGTTAGCGCTCTTCCATTATGTCGGTCAAAACATACCAGAGATTTCTCAAGATGGGAAATGCAAAAGTTTTCCATACAAGAGATGCAACTGATTTCCATATCATAATGCTTGAGAATCAATTTCTGGAGGGATCAACAAAACCTACCAGAACTTTTGCAGCAAGTGACGATGACGGCCCTCTCTTCGACAGCTCATTGAGCGCAACCTCTGCCGCCGCATGTTCTGCCAGCCGCAGAGTAGAACAGAAGGCGGGGCTTTCGAACGTTTCTCCATTGAAATTAACCGTGGCCTTAAACCGTGGCGCGTGATCTGGTCCCTCGCGGATGCACGCATAGGATGGCAAATTGAAGCAGCTCCTCTGAGCAAGCTCCTGAAGCTGGTTCTTGTACATGCCTGCAAGCTGCAAACCAAGAAGCAAAAGAAATGCACTGAGAAACTACATCACCATTACAGGTCGGTAATCGCAACCGAAAGGTGGAAAATGATCATATCTTGTTCCCTCAATGATACAAACACAGCATATACCGATGACACGAAGAGGCGCATACCTCGGATATAATTCTATCAAGCTATGAAGCTATCTATGTTCAGAGTTAAGAACTGCTTTTGCTCATACCCTCTGTCTCTCAGCTCTCCTTTGCAATTGCTATCCTCCTCTTGCTGCAACACATAAACTACATAAATGAAGAGGAAAAGTGTCATCTGTTTGTACTTGCAATGCTGCAGATGATGACATAATTCTCGGATTTAAGAGACGCAATAAACCGAATGGTAGCGTCCCGGTACAATCGTCGGAGCGAGATCAATGCAATTATCCAGAACAATTCTGGCTCACAGACTATCAACTCAGGCTGATACATACACAAGATTGCTGAAACTTCTATGTGGCATCACACCTAAGATATTCAAACAAAATCACGATGACGGTGACTGCGGTGGCTTTGTTGCGTCATTGCCTTGCTGATGTCCTTTACCCATAGCTTCTTCCTCCAAGTGCTCTTTCAGACCTTCTTTGTAGGACTCGACATAGCTCTTCAGTGCATCTGTATAGTTTGAGGCGCGAGCCATGTACATCCGCTGTAATGCAGGCTTGGCTTTCTCTGCTCCACCCTTTAATGCGCCAAGAAGGTCCTCAACCGTAGTAGGCTCGCTTCTTGCCTCCTCAGTGTTGATGTCAGGTTCCTCTTTGACCTTCTTGTAGTCATTTGGTCTGAGATCAGGGCCAATGTCTCTGACCCAAGAAGCCCCATACAGCCTGGTTGCCTCCTTCAGAATACACCACTTGTCTTTCAAGGTGAGCTTTGGCCGCTTCTTGATGTGTGGAGGATCTGGCAAGGATGAAGGAAAAGCAATTTCTTTCAGATCATACCTGACATAATCATACAATTTCCTGCAAACCACTCTGAACTTCATGCCCATCGGTACTGCAGTGTTCTCTCCTTTGTGTGGTCCGACGATAGATTAACCCGCAGCACAATGAAAGGTTGTCATGGATCATTTTTTTTTGGCTCCCATGTTCTAGATTATAACATGAAACATGTAAAGAGTGCACAATGAAATCAGTATGAATGTTGAGGCCAGCCAGGATTCAACATTAAAGTGACAAGAGAGCTAGCAAATCAAGCTGTCACAAGAAAGGTACAGAGACAACTTGGTAACATCTAAATCTTCCACAACCATCTAGTATCCATGTCTACGGCTAGCTAGAAGGGAAAAAGTCACCATGTCAGCATGTTCCACATTCAGATTTTATTTCTCATGAGGTGCTTCTCACTTTCCAAAAAAACCTCATAATGATTAAATACAGATAAACTGAAGATTCACAATGATTGGGAACTTATAATTTCAGTCATGTACGTTGGTACCAGTACTAGTTAATTACCTTGCTAATGTTTTAGTTTCAGTAACAATATGTAGAACTAGCCCTATATTTTAATTCAAGAGGCAGAAATGTTTTGCAATAAAATATAAAGTAGCACAATTACAGGGAGCAGATATACAGCAGTAGAAGAGCTATTGCAGTATAGCGCTCAGCCATGCAATGTACCATTGATTTCCTTGAACAATCGATGTCAGAAGGAAACTATTTGTATAGAAATATAAATACAGATCAGTAGATCACATTAGCAGTTTGGCGTCATTGAAGCTACAAGTACAGGAAGCAAAATAGGATCAGTGCTCAAGATTATACTGAGTTCATGGCAAAGCACAAAGAGGCTGAGGGGGGATCCTGAGTATTTACTCCGTACAGGAAATGACATCGATCTATCTATGACTAGACCTACAAAGATTGATTGAAATTTTTACACATTCTATGTAGTAGTGCATCCAATTCATCCAAATCCCATGAATTAGAGCGTCCAATAATGCCAAACTGCTGATTTGACAAAAAAGAAAAGCAAAGAAAAGGGGAACAGGTGGGAAGTGCACCGGTCAGCAGCGAGTGGACCAGAACCTGCGACGGTGGCTCAATGTCGTCAGCGGGATCAGATGGCAGCAGGTTGCACGTCGTCAGTGCCTCCTCTTGCCCATGTCGACAACGCTGTGTGCCAGAGCGGCAGGTCAGGTTCGACGCGACATGCCAGCGGTCCTGCAGGTGAAGAGTTGAATTAGCAACAGAAAAAAAAGACTTGGGTGTTGTGCTCGCCCGCCAGGAAGCTGCTTCCAGTAGGCGGCTACGAGAAGGCTGGACGAGGAGCCAGCGTGCACCGAGGTGGCCAGGAGGGAACGTGGCATTAGATGAGGGCAAGGGGAGGGGAGAGATTTCGAGGAGAAGGCTAGGGAAGGCAGAGGTAGAGAATGGATGGGTATACTAACCGTCGTCGGAGTTGTGAGAGAACAGCGGCGCTCAACTATGGCGGCGGCGGCAGTGACGCTCTCCTCTGCCGACCTAAGGGGTGGTGGGTTGGGCCTAAAAGTGGGCCTTGTGGAGCCCAATTTCCTTGTGATTTCTCGGCCTGATTGACACTCATTTCTCGGGCCCAAACAGTAGTAAACAAATTATTTGCGGTTCCTAGCTACGCTACACAGAATTTGTTCACGGCCACAAGTGCCTCTTCATCATCATCTGTTTTTACCCTTCTTATTTTATTTTATTTTTGAGATTGCATGTGTCCATTCTCCTCAACAACACATATACGTGGCTGACAAAAAAATCAAGATAAAGATGCATCATAAACTAATTACTGTTTTCTAGGTGTATTATTCAGTCGTTTGCAACGCAATGAATACAGCAAATGAATCCACAACCATACATAAACTTGCAATGCAGCTCCAAGTAGCTACTAGCATTAATACATCATTACAAATATACGGATTCAAGACGACTCTGTCGTAGCCGATGGCGGAGGCGTCGGCGTTCTGGCCGTCGAGCGGGAAGAAGAATGGGTAGGTCTCATAGCGCGCCATGCAGCTGCTGTCGAGCACGCGGCATCCACGTCGGAATCGGCAGTAGTTGGGCATCTCCGCCACCGCCTACACCACGCACAGCCCACAGTCCGCCGCCGCGATGTCCCGCGTCACCACCCGAGCCCGTCGATGGTCACCCCGTCCTTGAACCTCGCCGTCTCCCTCGCCAGCCCGCCGTTCCCCGCATAGCTGGCGTTCGCCGCCACATGCGCCATCACTTTCCTCTGCACCTTCTCGAACGCCTCCGGGTCAGTGGCGTTCTGCGTGTTGAGGATGAGCACGTAGCCGGTATCTGGGAGGCCGATGAAGTCGGCGTTGTCATAGCACATGAAACAGTAGTCGTACCAGACGCTTGTGTCGGCCCTACTGCGGCAGGCTCCGACGAGCTGCCTAGCGGCGGAGGAGACGCAGAGCACGCAGTTGGAGGCCTGGATGTCACCATGGCACTGCGCGAGGCCCCAGATGGCGGAGTCACCGCAGCCGGCGATGGCCATGGCGTAATAGCCGACGGAGGCGTGTGGCGCTAGTTTGGAGAGCACCTGCGCAACACTGGCATGCGCCTGTGGCCGCTCAAGTTCTTGGCGTAGTACGTGTTCACCGGGTCCACGACAGAGCACGGCACCGATGCAATCACCACGAAGAGCAGTGCCACCAGAAGAAGCAGCACAACTACTAGTGGTGAACACGACGACACCGTCGCCATTGATGGACTGACTTTATTGTCAGCTTGTTGATGGTGTTGATGGATTTGAGTGGCCTCGCTAGCTTATTATATGATGGCTGTGCTTAGCATAGCTTGGTCCAAGTGAAGCTGCAGCCATGGTTGACCAAGATAGTGCATGGCCTGCCTCGTCGATTTTTTGGCTGTGACAACACATGCTCATGCACAAATTGATGAACCATTTGTCATTGGATGCATACTGAAATTAATCAGAGATGCACATGTGTCATCTTCTAGATCGTGCGGACCAGTCCCTCATTCATTAGGTCTCCATTGACCAAGGTTAGAAAAGGCGCTAGGCGGTTTCTAGGCGGTGACCCACCGCCTAGCGATTAGGCGCGCCTAATCGCGATTAGGTGTTTTAAGGCGGTCTAATCTGTCTAGAAAAGAAAAGAGAAGAAGGGAACAATGGGCCTAAAGTTGGAAATAGGGCCCATCGAAGCAGCCCAACCAGCCTCAAACTAACCCTATCCTTTCATCCCTTCTTCCACCCAACACTTCTCCTCCCCGACGCCTCCCCTTCTCCGCCGCTCGGGATTTCGCTGCTCGCCCTTGCCTCCTCCGCGCCACCATCCCAGACTCCGCCGCCGCCAAGGTTCGTCCCCTGGCTCCTCCTCTCCTCCGCGCACCTTCACCTACCTCCTCCTCCTCCGGCGGCGCCCTTCCTGGCCGCCGCCACCACCGTGGGGCCCCTAGGGTACCGCCTACCCCCCTAGGTGAGGCGGTACCCCTCCGCCCAGCGACTAAGCGCGCCTAGGCGCACCCTAATCGGCGCCTTTTTGAACATTGCCATCGACATACAAGGTCAACTAGCAAATTAGTTAAACTTTTTTATTTTAAAAAAGAGAGTAACTAGTAGAGCAAATTAAGCTGCTGCCCTATTAATTGTCAAATAATATATATCCTTATCTCAAATTGTTTTGCTATTATACATCTAGAGTATATATGTTTGGTCAAACATTTTAAACTTTAGTTGTTAGTGTGAATATATAAAACTAATTTTCTCTTCAAAAAGATGTACATTTATTGTTGTAGTAGTATATCTCTGACGTCACAGCTAACTCATCGGTACCGGAGCAGTGAGTCAATGGAACAGCGGAGGACAGCAAGAATGGCTGGTTTAGCTCCACCCAATCAATGCAACGCCCGCAGGGGAAAAAATCAAGAACACAGCCCGGACGAAGAACGATAGGAGATGCAAATCCAGAAACCAAATTCGCACCTGATTAAATAAATTCAGGCGCGCCTAATTGGGTAACACCCAAACCGGGGCCAACATGGGCGGATCTAACATGGGACATGGGGGTTCAGTTGAACCCCCAAACTTTTTGGGAACAAAACAAACTGTTATTAGTATTAAGGTTAAGGCAAATTTCTAGAACAGAAGCTAGGGTTCACGCAAATTCGATAAAAAAGTGCGTGGGTAGAGAGAGATGGGAAAGAGGATGTGCTAACCAGGATGCGGCGGAAGCAGCAGGACGAACAACGGCGCCCCTGCTCGCTCGCGGGATGGATGGGGATCGGCGCAGGCGGCGGTGGCGGAGGATGTGCTCACAGGATGCGGCGGAAGCAGCAGGATGAACGACGGCGCCCCTGCTCGCTCGCGGGATGGATGGGATCGGCGGCGGCGGCGGCGGCGGCGGGGGGCAAACTGACGAGAAGGGTCGGAATCGGGCAATTTAACTATTTGCCCCTCCTACGGATTGCCTTGCCTCTCTCGAGATACTTCCTTAGTAAAAAAAGAATATGACATATTTATTAGAACGTATCATATTTCATCCTACTAAAATTTTTTGCAATTGAACAGATATTTGTATTTATAGTAATAAGATATGTCACATCTTGTTTTAGGTTTGTTTTATGCGACGAAGAGAGCAGCTGTTAAACCCCGGATCAATGTTCGAACTGATGAAACCATCGGTTGACCGGTTCAACAAAATAATAAAATTATATATTTTATTAAAAACTTATATTTGTTTTGTTTATAGAACCAGTGTAGCAACTAGCCAAATAATCAGGTGCACATATGTATAAAGGCAAATAATCGGTGTACACATGTATAAAGGCAGGTAGTAACAGGTCGTAGTTAGCTTAGAAAATTTAAAAGTTAGGTTTAAAATGGGACGGGCTTACTTTCTATATATTTTTGGTCCAACATATTTAAGGGTGAGGTAGGAAAAATTTAAAAGTTAGGTTTAAAATGGGACGGGCTTACTTTCTATATATTTTTGGTCCAACATATTTAAGAGTGAGGTAGGGGTGTGAAAGAACCCATGGACCTTGACCATGGACCATGGGGTTCGATCCCTAGGCCACACACCTCCTCATCTTTTTTAGTAAAAATTGCTTGCCGACTGTTGACAAGAAATTTATCCCACACGAAGGCCTCGGAGCTATGTTTATCTCTCATGCAGGTTTTATTAATCAGGTTCAGGGCGTGCCAGTTAGTTTAATCCTGCAACTAACAAGATAGACAAATTGTATAATATCCAGGAGTCGGTCGGCCAATAAATCGATGTAGTATAGTGAAGCCGATGTCTATATGATTTTAATCAATCGGATATAGATCTAATATAGATTCAAATAATTAGGTAAACACTCTTATAAAGATGATAGAAATAATTTGGTCAATAAACCAATCGGGTGTTACTGCTACTTTGTAGTAAATGCAAAGGTCCGATGGTTACAGCATACATCGCCTGAAAATCCGATATAGATCTAATGTAGTCAATATCTGTCAAAGCACTTATACATCAGCTACAAAACCAATGTTAGCATGATACATACAAATAAAGATAAATAATGATATCGGCTCTATCCAGCTTTCTGAAGGGACGAAACTTACTAACTATCAACTTTCATTCTGTTAAAACCAACCTTGATAGACCGTAACAAACCGAGGCAATATAAGGTTAAAGTTAACAAAACTAGGCCGATAAAAAATAGATTAATCACACTATAATTGTAGATCGGTTGGGTGTAATGCAAATATAACTTATCGGCTAGCACTCCAATAAAACACAATATAAAACCTATAGGCTTGGCATGCCAAAGATTATCAGAAACAATTTGGAAGATCGGACCTAATTGAGTAAGTACGAGATTGCGTTCGATAAAATAAACTAGATAAATTGATAAAATTTATACAAACGTGATGGATATATCTTGATTAGACTAAGAGGTCGAACCTAATCGATGTAGCCTTAGACAGAACAAAATATATCAGGTAAGCTGACAGTCTATCGACTAGAATATCAAACTAAACCGAGAAAGTCCTAGTCAATACAACTATCGGGTTGACGAGACTTACCCTTCCGTTGGAGTTCGAACTTAACCGATGCAGCCTCTCGTGAGAAGCAAGACCTCGTCGAATTGAGGGTGGTGATGCATTGAAATTGATTATATTGATTTGTGGAGATATATTACAAAGCCTTCGGGTGTACATATTTGTACTTTCGGGTTGATACAGATCTTGATCGGATACGACACAAGTTTTCTAAGGACAAAAAAAGATACAAGTCATGATCAAACACTAGACAAAACTTTCTAATAATAAAAGAAAATTTACTAAATCTTGCCTAATTAATAGATAGAGTTAAACTGTTATGTCGTGATCTTCACGATTCCTCTTGGAATTTAACTTGATCTAGATAAACTTTCATTTACCGATCAACTTCTTTCCTTAACCGAATCCACTAAAGAACCATACCAAATTTTGGTGTTAACACATGCCCCCAATTTTGGAGTACGAGAACTGATGTGTCCAAATTATCTTCTTCCTGGCCTTTATGACCCCAAAATTTCTTCCTCTTTTGCCTCTTGCAATCGGCTTTCATGAGTCGATACTTTCTACATCAGATAAGCTAAACTTTCGAACTCTTGGAAGAAAAACCTTTCTTTGATAGGGATTAACAATCCTTGAAACGCCAGATCTGCGAATTGTGCATCATTTAAATTCAAACTGTAACATCAACTACTAACATCACAAAATTTTTGAATATATTCTAGAATCGATTCATCTGCTTGTTGCTTAACCAATGTCAAAGTCTGCGATCTGTATCTCGTATATTCCAACAAAGAAATACTTATGAAATTATTTTCCTAGATCGGCACATCCTCTTATAGAATTCAATGGCAATGATGTAAACATGTAAAAGTCGATTCGGATAATGATGATGGAAATAACCTAACATTTATAGCTTCTTCAGCCGATGCTTCTCCGCACTGAGCAAAAAATCGGCTGATATGCTCAACTATTGATATATTGTATTGTCCTGAGAATTTAGAGAAATTTGGAACCCTATATCGGTAAGGCAATGGGATCCTATCAAACCACTCAAGATATGGATGTCGATAGATATAGGTCTTCTCCTTAGGTCTGATTCCAAACTGTTTCCACATCATCTCAGTAATTCAATCCACCAACTCATTATTCCTTGCATTGTCCATGTTATATTGATGTGGCATTATTCCTTGCATATATTGATACTCTTCACCATGCATATACTGATGAGGTTCTTCATACTGATGATAATATGGTTTCCCTCCAGTTAAATTCCTTGAACAATTAATTCATCAACTATTTTTTATCAAATTCTGCAATGTATTCAACAAAACTCCATATTGATCGATCAAAGCATGATGCACAACTTCATGGACCAAATCTTAAAAAGACTTCTAAAGACTTCTGACCAGCCAGTTGCATTGGGATCTGTAGAAAACCGTCTGGTTTAAATGATTTTTCTCAAGTCAATTATATCTCCGGACTAGGCACTGGTTCCAGTTTTTTTGTTAAACCATCGGTTCGGTCTGGTTTTTACAACTAGGTTCCTGAGATGCCACTCTTCTGAGTGAACTTAAAAAATGCCACTTGAAAGAGAGTAAATCTTTACAAATTGCCAATTTTGCATATGTAGAAGGACATGTCACCTTGCTGTTAACGACCAAATTTGGTAATCAAATCCCCGCGTCGGAAGCAGAAAATGAAGCGGAATGAAGGAGATGCGCGATCTACGAAAAACGAGGCGGGATCGGCGAGTCCGAATCGCCGAGCCGCCTGAGCTCGAATCGGACACGGATGGCCGATAGCCAATTTCGATGAGGAGATGGAGATTGAACCGATCCCAAAAAAGGAGCATAAAGATAAATATTGGATTCGGTTTCCAAATGTTCGTTGAAGATATTGCTATATGGATAGAGTTCTGTAACGGCAATTATATCTGTAAATTAGGAATTTGTATAGATATTCCTTTTTTAATGCGGCATGGGACTGTGTCCCAAGATATTGTCATACTGTAAATAGTAGATAAGGTAGAAACCATGTTCTACATGGATATCATTGTACCCGGGTATAAATAAGACCCGAGGTCCCTTGTAACTAACAACCAACACACAATCAATCAACTTCGACGCATCGTCATCCTTTTTATTTTATTCTTTCGACGAGTTCTTCCTCTTGCTCGGGCTGCATCGACTTCGATATCCGAACAAGGTAATCCCTTATCACCAGCGGTTTGTATCGTCAGGATTATTGCTTACATCGTCATGATACTCTAGTTCTACTGCTATGAGCTGTGCAATTTATCATACGTGGCCTATAATCTAGAGCAATCTCTAGATCTATCTCGTAATCGACTCGTTTCTCCTTGAAGACAGCAGCCGATGGGGCTAGATCTAGGGGTTGATTTGGGTTATATGTCGTGTCTACCGTCTTGAGGGATTTACATTAGTTTATACAGATCTGGTATTTATTTTTGTACTTAATGTTGTATCTAATCGACCTATTATGTCGCTTTTAGAACTATTAAGATCTGTTCGGCTCAATGTTCATCATTAGAGACAATGTCGGGGTTTCAGCCGGCCTTATCTGTTTTAGTTATCTTACTAGTAAATGTTTACTATCAGATATATTAAAACTGCCTTTTATATTAAGATCTCAATCTGTTTAAATGCTTAAGCTGATATCAATCTGGCAAGTTACACTGACAGCCGATTGATCCAGGTTTAGCGCATTTAGGCCAGATTAATATCTTTTATAAAATATATCAGAGTACTAGACGATTCACATTAGACCTGCAACATCGGCTAGGTTATAAATTCATATATTTATTATCCTAATGTGCATTTGGCCTAAGTGGTTCATACTGTCTCGGCATAGCCGATCTATCCTAATCACTTGGTCTAAATGTGCTTTGGAATAGCGATTATGTGTAAATTGATCTCCTTAGCCGATCCGATAGGATCTAATCTAAATCTTAATGCATATTGCTTGTTTTTTGTTGGTTAGCAGATCAAACCAACTGGCACGCTTGTATAATCACCAAAGGCAACCAAGTTCGGACCTGCACTAGAGCTAAGCAAATCTCTCAGGCCAGTGCGTGGGAAAATTTCTCATCAACACGCTTCTTGGCACGCCTGGTAGGACCCATCAGCAGATCCCCAAGATCGACGCGATGGTTCATGTCCAGGACCCCGAAATCAGCGAGGAGAACGTCATTCCCGTGAAGATGGAGCAACTATCGACTGAGCATCTGGCCGACTACAAACGAAGGGTGGAGCAGCTGTAGGCCAACTATCTGCAATCTTTCATCCAGACCAGATCTGGAGCTGTCCTCCAAAGTTTAAATTCAAGATGGAAGATTTCAACGTGTCCTCCTCCAAGGATGAGAAAGGAAAACACAAGGTGGAGGACATCAAGCAGGGACAAGACGATCCGGAACTACACACCCTACAAGACCTAATCGATTCGGCTATGCATCACGCCCTTATCAACCAAAGTGGCATACTGGTCAACACTCTAAACAATATGATAGCCACCGTGGTTGATTCAAAGATAGCCGATCAGCTGCAAAGAGGGCCAACCTACTTCACTGACGGCCAATTCCTGGGCTACAGGGTGTTGGCAACCCAAAATCGGCCGACGCTGCCGCCGGCGCAGCCAAATTCACCAGGAGGGGTCCCGATCCAGCCGAACGTGCACGGATCGGCTTCGAGGCCACAACCCTTCATCCTGAACCGACAACAGCCTCCTTCCCAGGAGCAATTGGCGACCATGTTTGACCTCAATCGGCGTCCCGAGCCGGTTGGCAACCTCGTTACAGGGCCACATCACAACTTCAGCGGCCATCGGCTCCCTCCTGAGCAGTCACCACCACCGGCGAATCGGTCGCCTCCCGCTGTTAACCAACTCCAATACCAATATCCGGGAGGCCAACATGACCACCAGTATTGGCCGCAGACACCACCACCTCAGTATCGACAAGGACCCATATCGTATGAGCAATACGAGCTGGTACAACAAGCTCAGGACAACAGGACTTGGGCCGATCTAATTGCCGATGTAATGCGTGATCAATTCAGCCTCAAACCAAAGGACTCTGGTCACACGTACCAGTATCCATATCCGGAACACTTCGAGAGGGTACCACTATCAATCTGGTACAAGGTGCCAGACTTCTTCAAATTCTCTGGGCAAGACAACGTATCTACCTACGAACACGTCAGCCGATTTCTGGCTCAATGCAGGGAGGCATCGGCTACAGATGCGCTCAGAGTCCGCCTGTTCACGCTCTCATTATCTGGATCGGCTTTTACCTGGTTCTCATCGCTGCCACACAACTCAATACAGAGTTGGGCTGATCTGGAGAAACAATTCCACAGGTACTTCTATTCCGGCAACCATGAGATGAAACTGTCGGACTTAACTGGTATCAGGCAAAAACACGAGGAATCGGTTCAAGACTACATTCAACAATTCTGAGAAATGAGAAACCGATGCTACAGTCTGGTGTTGTCGGACTCCCAGCTAGCCGATTTGGCCTTTCACGGGCTTTTGCCGCCGATCCGTGAAAGATTTTCGGCTCAAGACTTTGACAATCTACCCCACTTGGCTCAAAAGGTGACGGCCCACGAACAAAGGTTTCAAGAATCAAGGAAGACCGTCAAAAAGATCACCAATGTTGTCTGTGAAACAGACTCCGATTCCAGCGATAGCGATGCAGAGGTGGCAGCAGTCGAGTGGACGAAGAATAAGAAGACCATAGTCTGCCGATGGCTTTTGAAAACGACCAAGGAGGAGAAGTACGACTTCGACATAACCAAGGCTGATAGGATCTTCGATCTATTGCTGAAGGAGAAGCAGATTCAGCTTCCGGCCAACCACGTCATCCCATCGGTCGAGGAGCTCAAGAAAAAGAGGTATTGCAAATGGCACAACACCACCTCCCACAGCACTAATGATTGCAAGGTTTTCAGGCAGCAGATGCAGTCGGCCCGAAGCCGGGAAAATAAAATTTGCAGAATCGGCTAAGCCGATGAAGGTTGATGGCAACCCTTTCCCGGTGAACATGGTCCAGGCCGGCCACAGGCAAGCTGATCGGCAGCACAGAGTGGCGTACAGCTTAGCCAAAACGTTGAAAGGAGTGAAGGCCGAGCCGAAGCCGACTGGAGACAAAGCCGCACCAGTCAATATGGTGCATACCACCGCCGATCGGCGTCGTCGGCCGATACAAATGGATAGCCAACACGGTTCCAAATGCGAGTGCAGAAGAAGAAGAAGACCGGCGCACCGTACCAAAGAGAACCTGAGCGGGTAAGATTGCGATATGTCAGACGCCACAGCGACTGCGACTCGCATTGGCGCTGCGAATTCTTCCGATTCTGCTGGGAATCGGGCATGAGACTACCCACAATCGAAGACTGCCCGGCGTGTAGCGAATATCGAGAGGACGAGTACATGGACTCCCCATTCGTTCCCAGGGTCGTGCAGCTCAATCAGAGAAGGTTGCCTGTGCACGATCGGCTGGGGTTGCTTCATCAAGAGTTCTTCGAATGCGAGGCTGAGGAAGAAGACGAAGCCGACGAAGAACAACGGGCAATGGTGTAGGATCGAATACCCAATGAAAAGCCAACCAGAGGGGGGTGAATGGTTGAGTACCAAAAACAAATCTTAGCGGAAATAAGACTTACCCTCTGTTTTCTGAAGTCGGTCTGACCGCAAGTGTCTCACCGATCTGACCGTGTAGTACTGCCGGCCTGACCGCTCCACGCGCTCCGGTCTGACCGCCCGTAGCCGATCGCCTTAGCCGATTCTGACGAAGTAGCCGATGCTTGATGAAGCCGATGTCGTCCGGTCTGACCATAGGTGTGCTTGCGGTCTGACCGGGTATAATGTGCGGTCTGACTGCATTAGATCTTGCGGTCTGATCGGTCAGTAGATCCGGTTCAACCGATAATCAAGCTGTCGCACCGAAGAAAATCGCCACACAAAGAATTCTAATAGATTGAACTTTATTGAATCTCTCTGTGTTTACAAAGTGCATACAAGCACTCCTCACAAAAATCTCAAGCTAAACTTGAAACCCTAACTCGAAAAACTCTGAAACTTGAATCCAAAGCGATACAGAGAGGCCACGCCTCCCCTCACTATTTATACACAAAACCCACAGCCAAAAGCCACGAATCCTACTCATACAAGAAGTCCTAATCCACTAGGAAACCTTCCCGTACAAGAAACGAACTTTACATAAAATAACCGTAGCAATCTCAGTCTTTCCAAAACCAAAATTCCGCTTTCCATACGCACACAATATCTCCATCGTATGCCATATGGAAACTTCACCAATCATGTGCATCAATCTCTACCCTTTAGCATCCCGCATGATCTCCATCTTGGACGTCACCTTATCTCCAAGTTGACTCCAATTCGATCACCGGCAACACTTTCCCGAGGCGTAAAGAGTACATGCACACAATTAAACAAAGAATACCATATCCGAGCACAAGCTATCCAAACTGGACTCATTGTTAGCATAAATGAACATACACGTGCATAGGAACACGAAACTCCCATGTATATGCAAGAAAACAAACCAAAACCAAAACCGAATCAAAATCGGCAACCAATCGGACTGTGCTGCAGCCGATCGACCGCAGTGCAACGCCCGGGTCGACCGCCCAACACCTCCGGTCCGACCGGCACAAGCCCCGTATCGGGCCAAGTGTGTAGCCGATGAACACTCGGTTCATTGTCTCGAAAACTCAACTATCTCCAAAACCAAATTATCAATAATCTCCAAAGATCAAAACACACAAACCAATAACCACAACAACCAATTGTTCATCATCAAATGAAGAATCAAACACACTTTGATTTTACAATGGTGCCCTTCTGACTTGTTCACCAAGACGCAAAAAAGAAGAATACAAAGGCTGAGAAGCGAAGGGCAGGAGGAAGAGGTCCAATAGATGATTCAGCACCAGCAACGTCGGTAGGGCAGGAAGCAGTGGCGACCCAAGGAGAAGACCACCTCAGCCGATGAGAGCCCAGCCGACCAAGCAAGGACGGCCAAGGGAAAAGGAAAAGTTGCTGCATCGGTCAATATGGTATTTGTGCCGCTAACCGAGTTTGAGGCCACCGAGGCCGATGCATAACGTCGAGGAGACATTGGCAAGAATAGTCTTGTCCCTGCAAGGCCGTCTTCGAAAAATCCGGGGCGAGAATCGGCACCTAAAACCACCGTACGTACATGGATTTTTCAATGGCAAGCCAATGTCGAAGATGCTAGTCGATGGAGGGGCTGCAGTCAACTTAATGCCCTATGCCACCTTTAGGAAGTTGGGCAAAGGAGCCCAAGATCTGATAAAGACAAATATGGTGCTCAAGGACTTCGGTGGCAATCCATCGGAAGCCAAAGGCGTTTTAAATGTTGAACTCACCGTCGGCAGCAAGACCATGCCCACAACATTTTTCATCATCGATGGGAAGGGATCATACAGCCTGCTGCTAGGAAAGGACTGGATTCATGCCAACTACTGCGTCCCTTCCACAATGCGTCAAAGTCTAATCCAGTGGCAAGGCGACAAGATTGAGATCGTGCCAGCCGACATGTCAGTCAACGTTCGTAATGCCGATTTGCCACTTTGGAAAATCGACTGTATTGATTGCCTGTCTGGCAAAATCTGGCAAGCCAATTTTCTAAAGGTGTCCGATTCTGCTATACAGCCTATTGGAGGTGAGGAGCCTCAATTATTACTTTGAATGCGTCGTGGAGGGCTCGAGCGTCTACAACGAGGACACCGTGGACGATAACGATGACAAACTTGGGCAAGGTTTTATGTCGGCCGACGAGTTAGAGGAAATTGATATAGGTCTAGGAGATAGGCCTAGGCCGACATATATTAGCAAAAATTTGTCTTCTTGTTTTACTCCAAGCTTATTGATTTGTTAAAAGAATATAAAAAGATTGTTTTGCTTGGAAGTATTTCGAGATGCCTGGTCTTAGCCCATCTATTGTTGTGCATCGGCTGCCCATAAAGCTGGCATATCGGCAATACAAGCAACCTCCCAGAAGGTTTAAAGCCGATATGTACGATGCGATCAAAGACAAAATCACTCGGCTATACGGTGCTGGATTCATTCAGCCCTGCCGATATGCGGAGTGGGTTTCAAATATAGTTTTAGCGATGAAGAAAAACGGCAAACTTAGGGTGTGTATCGACTTCATAGACTTAAACAAGGCTACCCCTAAGGACGAATACCCGATGCCTATAGCCGATTTGCTCGTGGATGCTGCCTCTGGCCACAAGATCATAAGCTTCATGGACGGAAACGCAGGTTACAACCAGATTTTCATGGCCAAGGAAGATATCCACAAGACCGCTTTCAGATGCCCAGGAGCAATCGGCCTATATGGATGGGTCGTCATGACGTTTGACTTGAAGAACGCTGGAGCAACCTATGAAAGGGTCATGAACTACATTTTCCATGACATGATCGGCTCCCTGGTAGAGATCTACATCGATGACGTCATCGTCAAATCTAGGAAAATAGAAGATCATATACCCGATCTAAGGCAGGTTTTGGAGAGGACAAGAAAATACGACCTGAAGATGAACCCACTGAAGTGTGCGTTCGGCATATCGGCCGAGCAATTCTTATTCATGAAAGAGGAATAGAGGTTACACCAAGGAGCATCAATGCTATCAAAAAGATCCAGCCTCCAAAGGACAAGAAGCAATTGCAGTCTTTGATCGGCAAAGTTAATTTCATCAGTCGATTCATCTCAAATTTTTCAGAAAAGATGGAGCCGTTCACACCATTGCTTCGGCTGAAGGTCGATCAAGCATTCACCTGGGGGGCAGAGCAGCAAAAAGCGTTGGACAATATCAAGGATTATTGAAGCTTGCCTCCAGTCTTGATTTCTTCACAGAAAGGGGTACCATTCAAGCTATATCTGTCAGCCGACGAGAAGTCCATCGGCTCAGCTTTGATTCATGAGGTCGAAGGGAAAGAGAAGGCTATATTTATCTCAGCCGACGGCTTCTGGACACAGAAACAAGGTACTCACCAGTGGAGAAGTTGTCTCTTTGCCTATATTTTTCATACACAAAGTTGAGGCATTATTTATTATCCAATGAGTGCATCGTGGTATGCAAAGCCGACATAGTAAATACATGCTATCGGCTCCAGTGCTAAAAGGACGAGTTGGGAAGTGGATTTTTGCCTTGACAGAGTTTAGTCTAAGATTCCAGGCACCCAGGGCAATAAAAGGACAGGCTATAGCCGATTTTATAGTGAAACATAGAGATGACTCGATCGGCTTAGTTGACATCATGCCTTGGACTCTAACATTTGATGGCTTGGTTTGCACCAACGGATGCGGTATCGGCTTGGTCATAATTTCTCCAAGGGGGGCAAGCTTCGAGTTCACCTTTTCAATCACCCCCCACGCCACAAACAACCAAGCCAAGTATGAGGCCGTGCTTAAGGGATTACAACTCCTCAAGGAGGTTGAAGCCGATGTTATTGAGATAATGGGAGATTCACTGTTGGTCATCAGCCAGTTGTCAGGGGAATATGAGTGCAAGAACGACGCGCTGATGGTCTACTATCAAAGATGCCGAGAATTGATGGACAACTTTCGGCTAGTAACACTGAAGCATATCCCTAGGGAACAAAACGCAGAAGCCAATGATTTAGCTCAGGGGGCATCAGGCTACAGCCGATGACAAAAAATGTTGAAGTGGAAATTGCCACCATAACAGCCAACGACTGGAGGTTTGAAGTCTACAACTATCTACAAAATCCTTCTCAGTCGGCTTCAAGAAAATTGCGCTACAAGGCTTTGAGATATATTTTGCTTGATAAAGTATTATATTATCGGACGATTGATGGTGTGCTGCTCAAGTGTCTCAGTGCCGATCAAGCTAGGGTTGCTATCGGAGAGGTGCACAAAGGAATTTGCGGCACACATCAATCGGCTCACAAGATGAAATGGTTACTTCGAAGAGCAGGATACTTTTGCCTGACGATGCTGGAAGATTATTTCAAATACTACAAGGGATGTCAGGACTGTCAAAAGTTTGGGACCATCCAGAGAGCACCAGCATAGGCTATGAACCCAATTATCAAGCCTTGGCCGTTCAGAGGTTGGGGAATCGAAATTGATCAGCCAAATCAATCCACCCTCGAGCAAAGGACACAAGTTCATATTGGTGGCAACCGATTATTTCACCAAATGGGTGGAAGCAATTCCTTTAAAAAAGATTCTCTGGGGATGCCATCGAGTTTGTTAAGAAGCACATCATATATTGATTCGGTGTCCCTCAAACTATAACTACGGATCAGAGATCTATTTTCATATCAGACGAGTTCGTTCAGTTTACCGACGTCATGGGGATCAAGTTTCTCAATTCTTTACCATATTATGCTCAGGCTAACGGGCAAGCAGAGGCTTCAAATAAAAGTTTAATCAAGCTGATAAAGAGGAAGATCGCTGAGTACCCGAAGCAATGGCACAGCCGATTAGCCGAATCACTGTGGGCATATTGGATGGCTTGCCACGGATCGATCCAAGTGCCTCCATATAAACTGGTCTACGGGCATGAAGCAGTTCTGTCGTGGGAAAACATCACCAGCTCAAGGAGGATTCAACTGCAAGACCAGCTGACAGCCGATGACTATTATAACTTGATGGTGGATGAATCAGAGGACCTGGTTTTGTCAAGAATGCGTGCCTTGGAAAAAGTAACTAGGGACAAAGAGCGAGTAGCCCGTCATTATAAAAAGAAAGTTGTGCCTAAGTCTTTTGAAGATGGCGACCTCGTTTGGAAGCTAATATTGCCGATCGGATCAAGAGAACAAATTCGGCAAGTGGTCACCTAACTGGGAAGGGCCTTTCAAGATCCACAAGTGCATCTCTATGGGAGCCTAGACAGAGAAGTATTTGGAAGGGCTCTAAATGACAAGTATTTGAAAAAGTATTATCCCAGTTCTGGATCAACTCATGATTCGGCTAAGGACTTGCCGATTCGTGTTAGCCGATGCGTGATGGGATACACACATCGCCTTTAGAACGTTTTTGTGCTAAGTTTTTTCCCTAATTTTTCTGCATCGGCTCAGCCTGGCCGACGATCGTGAATTATTCGGTTCACTAATTTTATTGATGCTCAAGACACCATCAACAAAATTAGGGGGGCATATACAATACATACCAGAATTAGATAATCAGATAGACATAGCAGATTTTTGGAATTTTTGAAGCGTTTGAAACATTCAAGACATGATCGGCAAATAGGTATATAAGTAGCATGGAATAAGGACCAAGCAAGCCGATTGCAAAAAGTCAAGTACAAAAGATCGTTTGAGCAGAAGCTAATATAAGTTTCGAAGGCTAAATTTATCACAGGCCAAAGAAAGCATCTAGAGCCAAAATTGCTGAAGTCTGGATGGCCTTGACTTTGTCGATCATAGCCATGTCTTCCGCATCGGAGCCAGGGACCACTTTAGCCGATTTGTGCAGCCCCTTTAAGTGCTTAATCGTGGCCGTTAATCTGCCCCTCTGATCTTCAGTAGCTTTGGGCAGATCGGCTAGCAGTTGTTCTTTAGCGCCGATCTTGGCTCGACATTGTTCCAGTTGTAGTAGTAAACCGGCTTCTTCGAGCTTAAGATCGGCCAGCCGGGCTTGTGAAGACGATGGACCGGCTGTCAGCTCATTCAGCTTTGCCTTCTCAGCCTCCACGCTCTTGACCATCTCTTCGATCTTGGCTGCCACATCGGCATGGGCCATCCTTTCGAGCATTCTTTGCATTGCACGTCCCAGTTTAGGCCGATGCAGGTCAATGTAGACGGCTTCAGAAATCTTGGTGGCCAGATCTTTGGGGAGTTGGTCTTCAATCTCAGAGAAGCGCGATCTGGCTGATCCACACTCCACGACCAGCCTATCTATGTCAATGTCCAGCCGACGTTGGATGTCTTGGAGTTTCTCCTTAAGTTCGTCGACTATAGCTTTGTATGGTGTCACGCCCAGAAATTTAGCCAAATTTCTAGACTATTTTGTGTATTAAATCTTTGTCCAGGAATCAGCTAGGGTACACAAAATGACAAATTAATAAACAGATCCAAACATAAAATAAAGCATAAAATACTTACAGAAGAGGCACTTAGTCCTCACACCCGAAAGAAAGCAGCAACAACAAAAAAGGTGATCCTAGCGGGCTTCAGCTCCATCCACAGGCAAACTCAACTGGGGTCTGAGCCTTGGTCTTCTAACTCTGTCTTTGACTCAGAAGCACTACACTTCTGGGAAAAGGGGGAAATAGCAAGGCTGAGTACAACCATCGTACTCAGCAAACCACATGGAGAAATGCAGACGTGCAAGAGAAGACAAGAGTGGCTTGGGCTATTTTGCATAAATGCGATTGTAAAACCTTTCTAGTTTAAAACAGTAAAATAGTTGATTATTTAATCAAGATTAATTCTTCCACTGAACAACGTTATCTCCATGTTGAACAGGCCCAACCAAACCACCTAAACTAGTCTAGTTCCATTAAGTCAAATTATTAAGGTGGGACTAATCATAGTGAATCTGGTTGATCGTCCATAACCGCGGGCACGACTATTCGAATAGTTTTACTCTGGCCAGAGGTGTACAACTGTACCCACAAGACATGATTCCACACATGTTGCCATGCCCCGAAGCACCACCATGGTACTGCAAGGGGGAAATTGTGACAAGACCCTTCGCATAACTCCCCCTGACCAAGCGACACCACACCTCAGGTTTCGCCCCTACCTTTATGTCCAAGGTAGGCAGCCCCCTCTCATGCCTAGGTGAATCCGGCAGCTGCATAGACCTTGTCCGGTCCATCCGAACTCCATCACGTCCACCCTTGCCTGGATGCGTTGGCCAGGAAAAAGCTACACTACAAGTCCAGCTGTTGTCCATGCTGGCTTGTGGTAAGTACTGTAAGTCTTCCAGGGTTTCCCATAAACCGGTCCTTAATTGCCATGGGTGCGACAAGCAAAACCATGCACCCACAGCCCACCATTTAAATCACATTTTAGATCAACATTTATTCCAAGGTAATATTTGTCCATGACCATCATTCCATGTGACTATCGGCTAGTAGAATAGTTTTCTCATTAGGTGAGCTAGTGTATTTAAGCATGGCTAAGCATAAATGATTATAGCAAGGTCACGTAAGTGACGCAAGTTAGTCAAGTTAATCACCTAGGTTGACAATGAATGGATAACAATTAAATAAGGCACAAGCGATCAGATAGGTTATCCTGATCCCGTGTAATTAGCAAAACATGTAATTTTATTTGCAAACAATAAATATGTCAAAACTTGGTTTCGGCAATAGAAATTGGGGGTGCAGTCAAGTTCGCCAAACACGATGGGTTAAGTGGAAAAAAGAGTTTAGACAGGTTCAGGCCCTCTCGTGAGGTAATACCCTACTCCTGTTTCGGGCATTCGATCCGCCAAGTGTTTATATTGATCTCTTGATCTCGTATCTCACGTATCACACATATCGCCTATCCCTCAAAGGACGCCCCTTACCCCCTTATATAGTCTTGGAGGGTGGGCTTACAAGTCAGAAACCCTATCATATTCTACGCCGGCCTCCTCAATCTGACCAAACTATGACTATGAGTCGTTGCCTTATCTTATCGGCAACGTAACACCCAAGTCATAGTCTGTTTACATAATCCTTAGGAGTAATCTACCCCCATTACCAATTGGACAAGCTAGCCATGAAGGTATCCGATTCCCATAATCTCCATAGTAGCCCCCAAGACCTTCGCAGTCGACGAGATAATTTTGCCTTGAACCAAAGCAACACACAGTCGAATGACTCCTTGGCCGAGTGCTTCTGTTGCCGATTGGTTTCATCATCTGTGTTTGAATCTCCCAAGTGCTTTATCATCCGATAAAAGACTGTGAAGGACTGGAAAACATTTCAAAAATTCTCAAAAATAAAAACCTAGGTGCATCTCTTGATGCACCTAATTAGGTGTAGCCCCCGACTATATAATTAGTTAAAAAATAAACTAAGCATATAGTCAAGAACTTACATAAACGCTTAGCTCAAGCCAAAAGCGTTCATAAAAAATCATATAACACATAACTTGATAATCAAGGCATAGTGTATAATGAATCCAAGCACTCGGGAAGCTCATGCTTATCCGAGTCAATTTTCCCGAGTCATCTCGGAACAAATAACTCAATCAACCCTCATGGGTGAATAAACTGAGTTATTAAATTCAACATAAATTTTTCAGTTATCTGAAAAATATGACCAAAATATTAAATAGCTCCTGCCATAATATTGGTCTTAATCAAAAAGAGCTCACCAAGTCTCTAAGGACACGCGTCAGGTCACACCTTAGTTGGGCTGCAAGTCTCTCATGGGCTCAGCCCACTCACGAGAAAGCTTAACAGAACCCTAAGTCTTTAACGAAGCATCGAGGTCATCCCCGCCACTTCGTCTTCGCAAAATTCCTCTTTCGCGCTCCTGTTCACAGGCTCTTCACAGAATCCCTAAACTCGCACTTGCTCAAATCCATCCATCCAAGGATCCAAGCTTCCACCACAGCTCATCATCCGCCTCCAGCTTTCCACATTTCCTCAAAGAAAAACCCCATCTTCCGCACCAGATCCACTCTCTCTCTGATCGCATCCATGGCGGGAAAGACAGAGATCCCCTTTGAGCAATGAGCGACCTCGGATGTGAAGGAATCAACCCTTTAGGAGATGGTGAATAACAGAGTTCTCCCACCTAAGGAAATCATCGGCTGGCGTCTTGTGGCTGGTGAAGAATTCCCCACCCCAAACACTGGTGAGATCGTCGTCTTCACCTCTTTCTTCTACTGTGGCTTTGGTCTTCCCACTTTTGAGTTCTTCCGTGGTATTCTCGAATACTACGGCCTTCAAATCTATCATTTGAATCCCAACTCCATCCTTCACATTGCAATCTTCATCCATGTCTGTGAAGCTTTTCTCGGTATTCTTCCCCATTTCAACCTTTTCCGCCGCATGTTTTATGTCAAGCCCCACCCAAATAAGGATGACCCTTGCGTCGTTGGTGGGGCAGGCTTTCAGCTCCGCGGCACTCTCCGCAGAGATTACTTCTCCCTTCCTCTGAAATCTTCCAATAAAGGTTGGCACGTAAGTAGGTTCTATATTTCGAACCCCCAACCCAGTCTGCCCAACTTCGTCGGCCGTTCACCAATCCAAAGGGCTAACTGAAGCACAATGCCGGAAAACTAGGACTGGGTAGAAGCAAACAAACTCCTGGCCAACATCCTTGAGCTGAAAAAGAAAGGCCTCCAAGGAGAGCTAATTACCCGGCACTTCATCAAGAACAGACTGGCGCCCATCAAAGAGAGATCCAAGCCAGCGTTCGAGTATGAAGGCGAACAGGACCCCAATCGGGAGGGCCGCGATCCCCTGAGCTATGAAACCTTGTGCACTCGAATGTACAAGATCTTTTCCTCCAGGATCGTGGTTGAGCACAACCACAAGATGCTGGTTCTCCCTTACAGTCTATACCGTCCTCCTCCTCTGTTAATACAACTCAGCTTTTTTAATTTATTTAGCTTTTATATCTATCGATGTATCTCAAAAATCTCCCTTGCAGGAAAATGCCCTTATTATATCTCGGCCATACAAGGTGGATCATGACGACGCGCCAGCTCAGCCTGCCAAAAAGCCATCCGGCGGCCCCAAAATCCAAACTGATCCTGACAACCAAAGGACCGCCAGCAGTGAAGACACCAACAAGCGAGCAAGTAAGAGGAAACTGGTGATTGATGACTCGGACGATGAAACGCAAACTCCTCAAGCCGACATAAGCCCTCCGAAGCCGTCCACCAGATCTGCTCCTAAAATCCGTCGATCAAACAAGTATGTCTTATAACACAAAGTTGTCTTATTTGAAAATCTTTCCATCTTTATTCCAATTGTCTTCGTCTTCTTGCTCTCAGGAAACCCCAGGACATAGATCCTAGTAAAGAAGATGTAGCCTCGACGCCAACTGCAGCAACCGAAAAGACAAAACCTGCAGAACAAGGGTCTCAAGGCCATTCCCAGAGTGAGAAAGCCCCCACAGAAGAGCCCCCAACTGCCAGCCAAGAAACCCCTGCTGAAAACCAGTCGGTCGAGGAAGAGCTCCCGACTGCCAATCAGGAGGTCCCGACTGGAAGCCAGTCGGACGTGAACCAAGAGGGGACGAGCAGTCGAGATGTACCAATTGAGGACTCGGCCGCCAACACTGGTAAGCCTGGAAGTGGTTTTTTGGCTCTCGTCTTCAGTGTATCTCTTCTTCTATCTTTATTCATCTTCCTTAAATCAATCAGCCAAAGAGGAGGAGATCCCCAAACTGCAAGCGTCAGAGAACTGGATCCCTCCTATCAAAATTGAGTGGCGTGATTTCGAAGGCTTGAAGCAAGGCATCATCTTGAACAGGCAAAAAGAAAACGAGGAACGAGATATGCTTGTGGGCAGCCTTAACGAAGCAACCCGACTATTAAATGTGAGTGTCAATCTTCTCTGTCATGATCTCGTGATTTCTTTCAACTAAACGATTCTGAACTCGTGTGCAGAGAATATATTACCGGTCAATGGCCAAGACGAATGCCCTTGAAAAGCTGGTTCCTCATGTGAATTCCCTAGAAAACATCCAACAGGATCTCAAGGCCGCTAGGGAAGAAGCCATGGCTAAGGAAGCCGCCTTGCAAAAAGAAATTGCCATGCTTCGAGATGAAAATCTCGACCTCCGAGGTTCAATTGGAAGTAAGTTTAATCAACTTGATCTTTTTACGCTTCTGTATGTGACCTGTCTTGATCTCGATGCTAATCTTTTTGTTGCAGAAAACTCGACAGAAATTGATGCTCTTAAGACCCAATTGAAGAAATCAAGGGCTGAGAAAGCTAAGTTGGAAGCTGATAATGAACGAATTCAAGGAGAATTCAAAGGTGAGTCTTCCTAAAAAGTAGTCTGCATCTTGCTTAATCTTGGAAACTTATGTAATCACGTGAGTCCTATAGCTCATAAAGTTAAGTCCCAAGCACAATTTGATGTTTTTGCTGAGCGGGTCCGAAGGGCCGAAAGTGTGAGGGATGACATTGCCAATGCGGCCACGCCAATCTTGTTATCACTGTACAAGAATGGGCTCAGGACAAGCTCACTGGATGCCGTTGAAGTCTTCGATAAGCTCAGAACGGCTCCAGAAAAGTACATTGCAAATATTTCTGATGCAGCCGCCATGGGTGCCAGCTTCGCTCTTGCACAGGCTAAGTCACTCTATCCTCGGATAGATGTTGACTCTATTGGAGAGGGCTTCGCGGACGGCACCACAGATGAGCGAGGCCTGGAGCTCATAAATGAAGCACAAGAATCAGCGAGGAAAGTGGCTGCTGATGTTGTTGAAAACTTCCAATCCTAATTATTTTGCGGACTTTGTATATAACTTCTGGTGTGAACTTGTAAATATTTAGCTTATTTATGTTAATGGCTTGATCCGAGTCTTTATATCAAATTTCTTAAGTAATTTTCGTCCGACTGTCACCAAGCCTAAGCTTGATTAGGTCATCAAAAAATTCTTAGTCCTCATCTATTGAACTCGAATCAAAGCGCTAAACAATGATAAACTAAACATGAACAAGTTATCGAAGAAAATCATGCTTTATTGATATATGTATAGCCCCCGACTGTCAACCCGAGAAGTCATCTGCTTGGAGTTGTCTGTCGAGAAGAACATGAAGCTCAAAAGGGTTTAAGTATAATATCGTCGAAGATGCTCGATATTCCAGGAATTCTCCACCATGGTTCCGTCTTCACGCTTTAGTCGGTATGCTCCTGGGCGAGTCACCTCAGCAATTATGTAAGGTCCTTCCCATAATGGAGATAATTTGTGACGATCCTTGGTGGTCTGAACTTTGCACAAAACCATATCACCAACAATGAAAGCTCGTGCCCGAACGTTGCGATTATGGTAGTGTCAAAGTCCTTGAAGATATCTTGCCGACTGGATCAGTGCTGCCTCGCGGGCCTCCTCCAGTCGGGTCAAGTCATCAACTCTGTCTTGATCATAACGCTAGTCGTTAAAGCTGCGGACTCGAAGAGATTCGTACTCCATCTCATTCGACAAGACGCTTCGCTCCGTAAACCAAGAAGAAAGGAGATTGACCCGTGGCCCGACCGGGTGTAGTCCGTAATGACTATAAAACCGAAGGCAATTCTTGAACCCATCTGCCAGCGTAAGGATTTAGCCTGTCAAACACACGGGCCTTGATGCCTTGAAGACCATGCCATGGCGCGCTCAACTTGCCCATTGCTTTTAGGGTGCGCTACCGATGCGTAGCAAATTTTAATGCCGAAATCTTCGCAAAATTCCCTGAAAACACCTCTAGTGAACTGAGTCCCATTTTCGGGTATAATTCTATTTGGGACACCAAACCGGTGCACGATGTTGAGGATAAAGTCTCATGCTTTGTCAGCAGTGATTGTAGCAACCGGCTTAGCCTCGATCCACTTGAAAAACTTGTCGATCGCGACGAACAGATGTGTAAATCCTCCTGGAGCCTTTTTGAAAGGGCCGACCATATCCAAGCCCCACACCGTGAACGGCCATGATAATGGAATCGTTTCTAGTTCTTGGGCCGGAACATGGCTTTGTCGAGCGAAGAACTGACAGCCTTCACACGTGCGAACCACCTTGTCGGCGTCGGAGACCGCCGTGAGCCAGCAGAAGCCTTGCCTATAAGCTTTGCCCACCATGGTGTGTGCCGCAGCGTGGCTGCCGCATACACCCGAGTGGATGTCTTGAAATAGTTGTCGTCCTTCCTCAGGCGTGACACATCTCATTAGAACTCCAGAAGGACTTCTCTTGTATAGTGTAGAATTGACCATGACGTAGCCCTAACAACGACGTCGGATTTGTCCTGTCCCATCCCGGTCTTCTGGCAGCTCTTGCTGAGTTAGAAACTTGATGAGTGGGGTCCTCCAGTCGGCGTTGAGCATGGCTACCTGGTTCGTTGCTTCTTCATTAGGAGTTGGTGTGGCGGCAATAGTCGGCTTGTAAAGATGTTCTACGAAGACGTTTGTCGGGGCTACTTCTCGCTTGGACCCAAATTGCGCCAGCTCATCTGCTGCCTCATTGTTTTGCCTCAAGACGTGGGATAGCTCCAATCCATCGAACTTGTCTTCAAGTTTGTGAACTTCTTGTCGATAGGCCTCCATAGTTTCATTTAAACAGGACCAGTCTTTCATTACTTGATTAACTACCAGTTGGGAATCTCCTCGCACAATCATCCGTCGTATCCCGAGTGACACGGCGAGTCGTAGTCCATGAAGCAAAGCTTCGTACTCGGCGACATTGTGTGAGGCGGGGAAATGAATGTGAAGGACATACCGCGACCTTTCCCCAGTCGGGGAGATCAGCACGACTCTTGCTCCCAAGCCAGTGATCCTCTTGGATCCGTCAAAAGTGCATGGTCCAGTATTGTAGGTCTTCCCTTGGTACATCTTCTTGTCGCTCGGTCCACTCTTCCAGGAAGTCTGCCAGGGCTTGGGATTTTATAGACGTCCTCGCGTTGAAGGTTAAGTCCAACGGCATTAGTTCCAAAGCCCACTTTGCGATGCGCCCAGTAGCCTCCCGGTTATGGATGACATCGCCGAGTGGAAAGGAGGTGACGACGGTGACAGAGTGCCCCTGAAAGTAGTGTGCTAACTTCCTCGCGGTTATCAGAACACCATATAATAATTTTTGTACCTGGGGGTAGCGAATTTTGGCTCCTGCCAGCACTTCGCTAACAAAGTAGATTGGCCTTTGAATCTTCTGGACTCGTCCTTCTTCCTCACGCTCAACGACGAGAACTATGCTGACGACCTGGTGAGTTGCTGAGACATAGAGCAACAGGGGTTCCTGAGGCTGAGGTGAGGCCAGGACGGGCGGCGTCGTGAGAAACTCTTTGAAGTCTTCAAAGGCTTTATGGGCTTCCGTGGCCCATTGGAAGTCATCGGTCTTTTTTAGCAACCTGAAGAAAGGCATACCTCGTTCGCCGAGTCTGGAAATGAATCGACTTAGCATCGCCATGCAGCCGGTGAGCTTCTGGACGTCTTTCTGGGTACTCGGGGGCTTCATGTTCAAGATAGCGTTGATTTTTTCTGGGTTTGCTTTGATGCCACGATGAGATACCGTGAAGCCGAGTAGTTTGCCTGACAGCACACCGAAGGTGCATTTGTCTTGGTTCAACTTTATTCTGAAGGCCCGTATGTTTGCAAAGGTTTCCTCTAAGTCGGCGATCAGGTCTTCCTTCCGCTTGGTCTTGATGACGACATTGTCGACGTAAGCTTCCACGTTTCTCCCGATCTGCGTCAGAGAACATCTCTGCATCATGCGCTGATACGTGGCTCCGGCATTCTTCAGGCCGAAGGGCATCGTGATGTAGCAGTAAGCTCCAAATGGTGTGATGAACACAGTTTTGAGGCAGTCGGACTCCTTTAAGCTGATCTGATGGTAGCCCGAGCAATAGTCCAGGAAACTCAGGAGCTGGCAGCCGGCTGTTGAGTCCACGACTTGGTCGATACGAGGCAGTCCGAAGGGATCCTTAGGCAAGCTTTGTTGAGATCGGTGTAGTCGATGCACATGCGCCATTGCCCTGTCTTCTTCCGAACTAAGACCGGGTTAGCCAGCCAGTCGGGATGGTAAACCTCTTTGATGAACCCGGCGGCTAAGAGTTATGTAAGTTCTTCTTTGATAGCATCTTTTCGATCCTGAGCAAAGCGACGTAGTCATTGTTTAATAGGTTTCGCGTCATCTTTGACGTGTAAAGAGTGCTCGATCACCTCCCTAAGAATACCAGACATGTCAGATGGTTTCCAGGCAAAAACATCTTTATTATTTTGGAGGAAGGTGACGAGCGCGGTTTCCTATTTAGGATCTAGCTCGGCGCCGATTACAGCGGTTTTGGAAGGATCAGATGGATCAAGGGAGATTTTCTTCATTTTGGCGTCGCCTTGTCCCGACTTGGCTATCTTCTTCGTAGGGATTTCACCCTCTTCAGATGTCGATGCAGCCAGTTGGATTTTTTCTTGGCCGCGTGATCTCTCACGAGATTGGGTCATATCGCAACTTTCTTTATCGCAGGTGAAGGCTTGTTTGACGTCGCTGCGTAGGGTAATAACGTCGTTGGGGCCGGGCATCTTCATGCAGAGGTAAGTGTAGTGTGGTATCGCCATGAACTTGGCGAGCGCGGGTCTTCCAATGATTGCGTGGTAGGCCGTTCCGAAGTCGACCACCTCAAAGGTGATGTTCTCCGTTCGGAAGTTCTCTCGAACTCCGAAGGCAAATGGAAGAGTGATGTGTCCGAGTGGCGTGGATGACAGCCCTGGGATGACTCCGTGGAAGGGGTCTGAACTCGAATTCAACTCGGATCTTGGGATCTGCATCTCGTCCAGCGTCTTGGTGAATAGGATGTTGAGGGCACTGCCACCGTAGACGAGGACGCGCTTCAGCTTTATGTTTCGGACCACCGGGTCTAGTACCAGGGGATACCGCCCCGGGTGAACCACTCGGTCAGGGTGATCCGAGCGGTTGAATGTGATGGCCACCTCCGACCATCGTAGATATTGTGGGACTTCAGGTTGTGCCGCGTTGACCTCGCGGTCAGTTAGCTTTTGCTTCCTCTTGGACTCATAAGCCTGCAGCCCCCCGAAGATATGATTTAGCTCCCTCACGGGGTCTTGAAAAGGCTCTGAGTTGCCAGTGGGGTTGTTCTTCTTGGTTCCTGATGGGCCGGCTTCATCAGTCGGCTTCTTGTTTAGTTGTGCCGCGTATTGTTCGGTGATTTGCTTATAGATAAAGCAATCCTTGGCCGCATGCTTGTGATGTGGATGATGCATGCACTAAGCGTTCATGATCGTGTCATAGGCTGCAACCCGGGGACGGCATTGGGAGTTTGACGTTGTAGCGACCAGATCCTCGGGCCGGCGCTTGCGATCTTTTTGGCCGTGATTGTTGTTGCTGTTGTCCTTCTTAGGATGTCGGCTGCCTCCCGACTACTTGTCGTCCCTTTTGTCGTGCCGATCTTGTCGTGTCGCCTTGATCGCGTCATTGGATTTCGCGTAAGAGTTTGTTGTCTCGAACATTTGTTTGACCGTCTTCGGTGGCTTACGCCCAAATTTTCCGATCAGCAACTCATCGCGGACACCCTTCTGGAAGGTGGCTATTATGATGTCGTCAGTGATGTTGGGGATCTTGTTCCGCTTCTCCGAGAAGCGTCGGATGTAGTCTTTCAGCGGCTCGTCTGGTTTCTGGATGACGTTGTAGAGATCGAAGTAGGTCCCAGGTCTTTCAAAAGTGCCTTGGAAATTGACGATGAAGTGGTCCCGAAGCTAACTCCACGAGCTAATCGAGCCTCTTGGCAAACTCGTGAGCCAGTTCCTGGCTGAGTCGGCGAGGGCGACGGGCAAGTAGTTGGCCATGGCCTTGTTGTCTCCTCTTGTTGCGCGAATGGCGAGGGTGTACACGGTCAGCCACGGCTCGGGGTCGGTCTTTTCGTCGTACTTCTCGATTCCTGTGGGCTTGAAGCCACTCGGCCAATCCACTCGACGTAGGTCCCGAGTGAACGCAGGCACTCCGTTGTCGTTGTAGTCGGGCGATCTCCTTCGGTCTTCATAGGAACGCTGCTCACGCTCCCGGTGGCGCCGGTCAAGGACTTCCTGTAGATCACTCGACGGGGTTCTTTGCAGGCTGCTACGGTAGTTAGAGTTATAGCTGCGCCGGATCTAGTCGTGGACGGGTGGTCGGCCATGTCCTCTTTCACGAGAGTCGGCAGATTTTTCTTGATGCCTCCGTGTTGTGTCGTGGCGGGGGTCTCTTGACCTAGTGGCCGTCTTGGTTTGCTCGGGCCTCCTGTAGTCCTTCGACCGTAGCGGCGGGAGTCGACTTCCGTCAGGTGTCTCAGCGACGGACTCAGTCGGCCTTCGTGCTGAGGTGGAGGGAGAGCAGTTGGCTGTAGCCGCGACGATGGTCTTGATCTTGTCCAGGATCGGTGTTACCGTAGTGGGTGCTGCTTCGATAACAGTGTAGAGGAGGGTGAGGGCGGCAACGGCGTTCTGTTGAGGCATCTGGAAAATATTGGTGTTGTCGACTTGTGTCTGAAGTATAGCCTCTCGGGCGGATCACGCAGTCGCCCTCAGGTCTCGCTTCCTCCTGTCGGCTTCTTCTCTACGCCTATTCTCTTCCTCCGCAAGCTTGCGCTCTTGCTCAAGCCTGGCTTGTTCTTCTTCTGCCAGCTTGTGGGCCATGGCCGAGTCGGTCTCGGTCACCTCAGCCATGAGAATGTTGAAGAACTTTGGCTCATAATCCTTGTCGAAGTCGGAATCGTTGGCCTCGTCCGTGGTGATGTCGTAGAGATCATCGAAATCTGAAGAGCTGAGGTACTCATTGAGCTCCATGGATGAGCATGACCCGAGTGGTTGAAGGATGATGGCGACTTCCCTTGAGCCTGGATTACTTGAGTCTGGATCGTTCCAGTCCGGGTCGTAGCTTGACGACGAAGGTTCTCCCGAGTGGATCGATTCCAACTCGGAAGACAGAAGCTTGCAATAAATCTCGGCGGCGTTTGGTAACCCGAAGGGCGCTGAGAGGGTTTGTCCTCCCAAGTGGATGGATTCCAACTCGGAAGACAGAAGGTTGTAGTAGATCTCAGCGTTGTTTGGTAACCCGAACGGCGCCGAACGGATTCCTTCTCCTGACTGGTCCGAATCCGAGTCGAGGAGGGAGAGCTTGCTGAATCTATCAGCGGCGAAGTCGTCGATGCCTGATGGAGATCCCATCGCACTTGTCGGCGAGATGAAGAAGAAGCCTTGACGCGCGATCCCCTACCTGGCGCGCCACCTGTCGAAACTTGGTTTCGGCAATAGAAATTGGGGGTGCAGTCAAGTTTGCCAAACACGATGGGTTAAGTGGAAAAAAAGGTTTAGACAGGTTCAGGCCCTCTCGTGAGGTAATACCCTACTCCTGTTTCGAGGATTCGATCCGCCAAGTGTTTATATTGATCTCTTGATCTCGTATCTCACGTATCACACATATCGCCTATCCCTCAAGGGACGCCCCTTACCCCCTTATATAGTCTTGGAGGGTGGGCTTACAAGTCGGAAACCCTATCATATTCTACGTCGGTCTCCTCAATCTTACCAAACTATGACTATGAGCCGTTGCCTTATCTTATCGGCAACGCAACACCCAAGTCATAGCATGTTTACATAATCCTTAGGAGTAACCTACCCCTATTACCAATCGGACAAGCTAGCCATGAAGGTATCCGATTCCCATAATCTTCACAAAATATTTTATAAATTGGGATCAATATGTGCCAAGGAGAAGTGTGACTTTTCTTGCTTCTTCAGTTGATCTTCTCTTCTTCGCGACCGTAGACTCCCGAAACGGCGAAGTCTACACACTGGCATGCAAAATGAGGAAAAACTCTATAAAAATCAAATAAACAATACATGAAAAGTAAACAAACATGTAGAGCTCAATTTTAGATGAATTTTACAACTTGAATGGCCTAATTTGGAGTTCGTATGGATTAGATATGAATTTTAGAAGTTTTAGACCATTTAAAATGAATTATGGAAATTAATTTGATTTCTTGCGCAATATTTATTTAATTTTACAAAGGAAATGGACATCGTCGATGTCACGCCGACGTCGGCGAAGAGGGTGCGCGCGGAAAAGGACCGGTCCTCCGTGGACCGAGTCCACGGTGCCACGGGCCGGTGCACCACGTGGCGCACACGTGGCACCACCGAGGCATCAACGTGGCTGCCACGTGGACTGCCGCGTGGACGGCCACGATCTGCCCAATTAGCAGATCGGATGGCGTCGGTGCAAAGGGGGCGGCGACAGCCGGCGATCGGCCGGAGCGGCGCGGCGATGGCGCGCATGGGGCCGAAGGCCTCCGGCGGCAAGCGGCGATGGTGCGGACCACGGCGGAGGAAATGCACGAGCACGGGAGGGCGCGACAATGCGGGTGGAGGTGGTGTGTGGGAGAGCTCGACGGCGGCGGCGCACAGCAGAGGCAGCACGCGACACGGCCAACGACGGCGACGTGGGCAGGGGTGCCCGGCTGGGAGCGGCGCGGCTATGGTGTGCGGCTCGGCCCGGGAGAGGCCGCAAAGGAGGAAAAAGAGGGGAGAAATAGGGATGGGAGGTGCTCACCGGAGTTGTCCGGACGCGGAGAAGACGACGGCGGCCAACGCAAAACGCGATGGATTTTGGGGGAAAAGGGTGGCCGGTGCTCGCTCACGAGGAAGAACAAGGCGACGGTGAGCAATTGAGGCGGCGAGCGGCGGAGGCTACGGATTAGGCGATCGAAGGTGAAGTGAGGCGATGGCGGCTCAGTCTCACGGTGGGGGTGGTGTTCCGACGGCGTGGAGAGGAAAAGAGGGGGCGACCGAGGTTTGGGATGAGGTGGCGAAGCCGGAGGCGGTGGCGGCGGGGTGCTGCTACGGTCAGGGCGACGATAACGCGCGGTCGAACACGGCCGGTGAGCGGCGGCGCACAGATCCACGTGGGGAGAGGGATTGGGAGTGCAGCAAGCTCGGGAGAGGGAGGGGAAGTGAGCGGGGCTGCACGGGGATACTTTTAAATGGGTCAGAAGGCGGCGGCGAGGCCGGGGCACCCAGGAAAAACGGGCGGAGTGGGGCGGCCGGCGGTTGCGGACCGGCTGTTCCGAGCCGTGCGCGCATGCGGCGGGCATGGGGAAAGTGGTGCGGGGATGGCGCGGACGTGGGCGGGGCGACCGGTTGACTTGCGCGCGGGAAGGCGGCCCGCGACGCGGAACGCGCGAGCGGCATGCGGCGGTTGCCGGCGTGGAATAGCCGAAGGGAGGAGAAGGGCCTGACATGTGGGCCCCGACCCCACATGTCAGTGGGAGGGAGAGAAGGAGGTGAGCGGGGGACGCAATGTAGACTTTGCGCAAGGAGCGGCCAGCGAACTAGGCCGCACCGAGGAGGAACTTCGGACTTTCTGGAGAATGGGTAAGGTGGCCAAGAAACAGAAAGGCATTTTAAATTTGTGTTTCCTTTTATTTAATGAGATAAACGATCTTTATATTTTTATAAATAATTCCAATGCTCAAATAAATCCAAGAAAAATCCTAGAAGTAGATGAACTTTCAAAGTATTTAATAAAATTATAAAATATCATTCACTGATTAAATAATCTATTTAAATAATTACTTAAATGCTTTATGTATGGTTAAAATTATTTTCGGAGCTCCAAAATTTCACGGAAAATTTCGAGAATATTTTAGGGCATGATTTTTAAAGGAAAATTGTAATTTCCTTAATTAATTCACTTGATTTAATTACTTTCACTTTAATAATGTCTAGAAAATGTATTATTAAATATTTTTTAATCTCGATCGAAAATCGGGCATGACATCTGGGCTGGTTGCCTCGACTTCTTCATCACCAAGGAATTCCTTGATGTCAAATGATAGCAAATCGGCCAAGGCCTGCAAGAGGAATGAAGAGATCAGATCACAGTCGGAGTGGCTGATTATTCAAGGGCTAAAGAGAAGAAAAGGACAAGACTTACTCTCGGTTCAGGAACTGGAGCGACTGTTTCTTCGACGGCTGGACCAGTTTCGACGACGGCTTCCTCGTCATGATCGCTGGCCGAAGTGGCTACCTTCTCAGTATGCTCGTTGGTGGGCCCAACAACATCTTTGGCAACGTGGCTGCCCACAGCCGATTCAATGTCGTGAACCTTCTCAGTACGCTCGCTTGAGGCCTGCAGGGCAGTCGATGGAGATCGAGGAGGCTGCAAAAAGGCCAAGTGTTAAGTTAGGGTCGGCTGATGAAAGCAAAACAAAGAGGACACAAGTTGAAGAGACTACTGGTGAAGCAGGATGTGGAAGCGACCAGCTGGCCATTTGATCTACAAGGAAAAGATTTGGTTGAGGGTTAAAGTGACCATGCTTCGCGAGCCAAATTTTACAAGATAAGGACTTACCGGCCGTTTCTTGGTAGGCAGACTTGGAGCAGGCGGGTCATCGGCTGGTGGGCTCACCGAGTTGTGGCTCGAATCACTTGATTCGGCCATCTCCCTAATGGCTTGCAATATTTCTTCATTTGCGACTTCTTCGTTAAGGAGTTGGTCGACACTTGGGTCGATGGATGGGAACCGTCGGCCGGTGCGGTCGGCTTGTTTATCTTTGTCTCTTGGCGAGCATGGCCAACGGCCGCGCAGAGCGGCCCTTCTCTTACGGGCCAATGGCTCGCATGTTTGCCCATGCAGCAGGGTTTTTAGCTTCGGTGCTTCCCAGCCTATCGTCGAAGGGGCCAGCCCACAGCTGTTCCGAAGGACGCCTAGCCGGTACTCGATGGTGATCCCTAAGTTGCTCACTTTCGGTGGGTCTGTTTCTATCATCTGCATGGAGGAAAGAAACTCAAGTGTTAGCAAGCCGGATCAGCCGATTATTCAGAAAAGGGAAAAATGTTCAAAGTCTGAAGCTTACCGAGGGGATTTCGTCCGGCAGTAGGGAAGTGATGTAGCAGGAAGACCGTTGATGGAACAAATGCGTCTTGATTTCTACCCACCATCGGTCATATACCGTGCTCTTCTTGTAAGCCAGTCCCATGGTGCCAATACTGCCGAGGGGTGGGCCTGCTAGTTCCATTAATTTGCTCATGATCGGCGGCTGGTCCACTATCCCTCGGGTTTCGATCTTGTCGGCATAGTAGCAGCCGACGGGCAGTTGCCCAAATCCAATTTGCCGAGCAGCTGACACCGGGTAATAAAATTCGTAAGTCTTTGTTACAGATCGGCCTTGGTAATTCCTATCGGCAGGATGCATCGCGTGAGGGTTGTAGTGAATATCTCTCGGCATTTGGGGTATCGTCCGAGTTGACTTATTCGAAGTTCAGCTCAATCGGCAGCTCGAAGACTGATATGTCCCTATAGAAGTACCAACATCTGTTGTCCTTTGCGAAACCATCATAGAGGGACATAAACCATTCGGCTAGCAGCTCAACCGATTGCTTAGATCCGGTGTGCATGGCCGCTGCTTCACCGTAGCTGAGACATCTTCTGGTGGTCACTTCATTCCCTTCGTCATCTTTGATCGGCTCCAACAGTGGGAAGCGCGCCTCTGTCAATGATGGTCGGCCGGATATTTTCTGCGTCATCAACACTAGCCACAACTGAAGAAAACACCACGGGCCCCCGGTGTTGACATGAGCATTGGCGGCTATTTTTGAGACGGCCTGGTGTAAATTCTGATACAGGTAGCCGATCAGGAATTTGCCTAGTGGTATCTTCTTCTTATCTACTAATGTCTCGGCTACTACTTGCCAATTTGTGGTTGGCCCGTAGCTGGATCCACAGAAGAATAATTTTTTCTAGCCACATCATCAAGAATGCGGCATGTTCCCTGGCACTGATCGGCCCATCTCTCATGTTCATTGTCGTGAACCTGTTCCAACCTCCTATGGCCTTGGTCTTGAATTAAAATTGGCCCTTGCCAGTCAGCCTATTGGGGTTAGCCGATGACAAAACATCCAGTCCTGTTATCATCACTACATCGGCTACAGTAATGGTCATTGGACCTTGCTGAAAGATGAAAGCATTCAGAGTATCATTTCAAAAATAGGTGGCAGCTGACATCAAAGGTTGATCTTTTTCCATATCGGCCATTGACAGAGCAAGGCACTAGGCTATTCCTACTTCTTCCCAAAGACTTTGCTTGGTCGGCTGCATCCTCCTATACCACGCCGGTCAAGATTTGTCCATAGACGGCTAGGACTTAAAAGTGCCTGCCTAGTGGCTAAGGCTTGAATTCCTCATCCTATAGGGCATTCTATCGGTTTCGGCTATGATGAACTCTGTTTGATCCTTATTGCCGATAGGCCCTAGAAAATATCTCTCATTCTGAACAAGGCTAGGAATCGCTACTTGGTGAGAAAGATGCTACAACCAGAAGAAGGAGAAAAATTCAGAATTGGAAACCCTAGAATTCAGATCTACAGTCGAAAGCAGTGAAAAGGGAGATCTAGCCGATTAGGGCATACCTTAGGAAACTCGGCGGGGGACGCGGCCGACGGAGCAGCGGGGGACGCCATTTGGGTGCGCTCAGGTCGCTGGAACAGGAAATCGCTGCTGCGAGCTTAGGGAGTCGGGAGGTCACCGGGGAGCTTGAAGATGTTTGTTGGGGTGGATGTTTGTTGACGGCGTGACTTGTTTGGCGGCCGGCAGGCGTTATTTAAAGAGTTTTTGTAATGGACGAAACATAATCGACCTAGGGTTGCGCTTGGGACTCGGATTGCACAAAATCCGCAACATTTTCATATCGCGGACTTGGGGACATGTGTTAACGACCAAATTTGGTAATCAAATCCCCGCGTTTGAAGTAGAAATTGAAGCGGAATCAAGGAGATGCGTGATCTACGAAAAACAGAGGCAAGATCGGCTAAGTCCGAATCGGGCTGCGGAGCCGTCGACCGAGCTCGAATCGGACAAGGATGGCCAATAGGCGATTCCGATTAGGAGATGGAGATTGAACCGATCCCGAAAAAGGAGCATAAAGATAAATATTGGATTCGGTTCCCAAATGTTCGTTGAAGATATTGCCATCTATGGATAGAGTCCTATAACGGCAATTATAGATGCATATATTTATTATCCTAATGTGCATTTGGCCTAAGTGATTCATACTGTCTCGACATAGCCGATCTATCCCAATCACTTGGTCTAAATGTGCTTTGGGATAGCAATTATGTATAAATTGATCTCCTTAGCCGATCCGGTAGGATCTAATCTAATCTTAATGCATATTGCTTGTTTTCTTGTTGGTTAGCAGATCAAACCAACTGGCACGCCTGCATAATCACCAAAGGCAACCAAGTTCGGACCTGTACTAGAGCTAAGCAAATTTCTCAGGCTAGTGCATGGGAAAATTTCTCATCAACACTTGCCAACATGGAGGGACATGAAAATGACCCATTTGCCCTTGTTTGATCTTAGTGTATATTGAGTATGCCAATAACGTACACCTATAATATTTGAGCAACTATATACAAACATATATACTAGCAGATCCAAGAGGTTTATTATACTTCAAATATTTTTGTTACAAATTTATCCTCTCATATCTTGTTCACATACTAAATTTTTGCATGGGATAAATCCGTAAAAAAATTTGAAACATGATAAATCTATTCATATGCTAGTATATATAGTACACAATTGATCAAATATTGTATTTGTATGTTATTGGCATACTCAATATACACTAAGGTCAAACCAAGGGCAAATGGGTTATTTTCATGCCCATATCCATGTTGGCAAGGTGACATGTCCTTCCACATATGCAAAATTGACAGTTTGTAAAGTTTTACTCTCTCTCCAATGGCATTTTTGTAAGTTCATCCGAAAGAATGGTATCTCACGAGTGGCAGTCCGTAAAAGTGCCAAATAGTTAAATCCCTCGCAGGAATTAGGATAACTCACAAGGGTCAGGAACTCGGGATCTCCTAGGGCTAGGCCATTGAGATGTTGGATTTTTATTTTATTTTTTATAGGGTTGGAACAATGGATAAATAGGTACGTTTGGCCATGACCCGATTAGGCACGGCTCACCGAATGGGCCATGACATGCCAGCCCACGTGCTGAGGCTGGAGCCCAGGCACGACCCAACAAGCCATGTCGTGTTGTCATGCCCAGAAATTTAGCAAATTTCCAGACTATTTTGTGTATTAAATTCCTGTCCAGGAATTAGCTAAGGTACACAGAATAACAAATCAATAAATAGATCCAAACGTAAAACAAAGCGTAAAATACTTACAAAAGAGACACTTAGTCCTCACACCCGAAAGAAAGCAGCAGCAACGGGAAAAGATGATCCTAGCGGAGCTTCAGCTCCACTCCATAGGCAAACTCAACAGGCGTATGAGCCTTGGTTTTCTAACTTCGTCTTTGACTCGGAAGCACTACACTTTTGGGAAAAGGAGGAAATAGCAACACTGAGTATAACCATCATACTCAGCAAGCCACACCGATAAATGCAGACGTGCAAGGGGAGACAAGAGCGGCTTGGCTTATTTTGCATAAATGAAGTTGTAAAACCTTTCTATTTTAAAACAATAAAATATTTATTAATTATGTCAAGATTAATCTTCCACTAAACAACACTAAATTACGTTGAACAGGCTCAATCAATCCACCTGAACTAAGCCAGTTCCATTAAGTCCAATTATTAAGATGGGACTAATCACGGTGAATCTAGTCGATCGCCCATAACTGTGGGCACGACTATTCGAATAGTTCTACTCTAGCCAGAGGTGTACAACTGTATCCACAAGACACAATTCCACACATGTTGTCATGCCCCGAAGTATCGTCACGATACTGCAAAGGGGAAATCGTGACAAGACCCTTCGCATAACTCCCCCTGACCAAGCAATACCACACTGAGGTTTCGCCCCGACCCCTAAATCCAGGGTAGGCAGCCCCCTGGTGCCTTGGTGAATCCGGCAGCCGCATAGACCTTGCCCGGTCCATTCGAACTCCATCACGCCCACCCTTGTAGGAGTACGTCAGCCAGGGAAAAGCTACACTACAGATTCAGCAGTTGCTCATTCTTGCTTGTGGTAAGTACGGTAAGTCTTCCAGGGTTTTCCATGAACCGGTCCTTAATTGTCATGGGTGCGACAAGCAAAACCATGCACCCACAGCCCACCATTTATTCACATTTTATTTAACCTTTATTCCATGGTAATACTGGTCCATGACTATCATTTCATGTGACTATAAGCTATTAGTATAGTTATTCCATTAGGTGAGCTAGTGTAATTAAGCATGGCTAAGCGTAAATAATTCTAGCAAGGTCATACGAGTGACATGAGCCAGTCAAATTAATCACCCAGGTTCACAAAGAATGGATAACAATTAAATACGGCACAAGCAAGCAGATATGTATTCCATCATCCCATGTAATTAGCAAAACAACACAATTTTATTTACAAACGATAAAATATTTTATAAATTAGGATCAATATGCGTCAAGGAGGAATATGACTTGCCTTGCTTCTTCAGCTGATCTTCTTTTCTTCACGAGCGCAAACTTTCAATACGACGAAGTATACACGCTGGCATGCAAAACATAGAAAAACCCTAATAAAACCAAACAAACACTACATGAAAAATAAACAAACATGTAGAGCTCAATTTTTGATGAATTTTGCAATTTGAATAGCCTAATTTAGAGTTCGTATGGATTAGATATGAATTTTAGAAGTTTTGGACCATTTAGTTGAATTCTCGCAATTAAAATGATTTATTACGCAATTATTATTTATTTCTACAAAGGAAAAGTATGTTGTTGACGTCACGCCGACATCCTCAAGGGGCGCGCGCGGAAAAGGACTGGTCCACCGTGGACCGATGTCCGCAATTTTCGTTCACGATTAAAAATCATTTAATAAATCATTTTTCAAAAATTAAATAAAAATGAAAATAATTTATCAAGTGAAATTAAAAGGAAATTAAATTTTCTTTAAAAATCATGACTGAAAATATTTTTGAAATATTCTCCATGCCCTAAAGTATTCTCTAAAAAATTTCAATGAAATTTTGGAGCTCAAGAAATAATTTTTAATAATACAAAGAATATTTTAGTAATTATTTAATAAATAAATTAACCATTGAATGATCCTGTTATATTTTTATTAAATACTTTAAGGGTTCATCTATTTTTAAATTTTTTTTGAAATTATTTGAGCACGAGAAGTATTTATGAAAAAATCAAACATCATTTATATGATTAATTTAAAAGAAAAATCAATTAAATCTTCTCTCCCTCTTGTCGGGCCGTTTTCAGCCCAATCCCTTGAAGTCCTATTTGCCTCTCTCCTTCCTCTCTCTCGGCCCGGCCCATGCCTCTCTCCCCCGCGCACACCTCGCCTCTCGTGGGCCGGCCTGGGACACGGTCCATCTCTCTTGCGCGAGCCGAAGTCCATTTTTCGTCCCCCGTTTCCCAAGCCGATGACAGGTGGGGCTCACCTATCATCCCCTTCCTCGCGCCAACCGCCATTTCCGCGGTGTCGCGACCTCGCCACCGCGAATCCCGCCGCCCCGCTCGTCCCGCGCGCGCCTTCAAGCGCATTAACCCACGCCCTAACACCGTCGGCGCCATCCCCGCCCCGTCCCGCTCTCCCGCGCTTTAATGTTGCGTTATTGCGTCTTAACACCGTCGGCCACTGCCTCCACCGCGATTCGCACCGTCCCGGCCAAATCCGCACCTCCTCGCACCTATAAAACCCATCATCGAGCTCCCCTCTCCCGTTTCCCTCAAAACCCCGAGCTCGTTGTGCTCCCTATCCCTCTCCCCACGCTCGGCTTCGCTCCCCCGCTCGCCGTCAACCTCCGACCACATTCCGAGCCTCACCGCCGTGCGCCGAGGCCATCCCCAACTTCGCCGCTGCGCCCTGCTCCTCGGTCGCCGCTCCCCGACCGCGGCTAGCCATCGCAATGCGCTCCCGCCGTGCGTCCGAGCCACCGCCATCGCCGCCGCTCTTCGGCCGCCATTTCCTCGCCGCCTCGCCCTTCCCCGGGTCATGTCGTCGCATCCCTCGGCTCCGCAGCGCCCCTCCGAGCCTCGACCGCCCCTCCACCATCGCCAATCGTGACCAGACCGCCATTCGCGCCGTCGTCTTGAGCGCCGGCTGCCATCTCCGCTCGCCGCCGTTCGCCCGCGGCACCGTTTCGTCCTTCTCTGCCGCTTCCCGTGCTCGCCGTCGCGCCGATGGCCACCGCCGGTGACCATCGCGCCACGTACGCCGCCACCGCACCGTCGGCCGTCGTCGGCTGCCCTCGCCTTTCCTCCACCACCCGATCCGCCTCGGGCGAGATCCGGCCATCTATCCGAATGCCCACGTGGCTGTCGTGTGGCCGCTGCGTGGCTTCCACGTCGGCGCCACATGTACACCACGTGGTGCGCGCGCCCGTGGACCGCCGTGGACCGCACCGCTGCCACGGCTGACGTCAGTGTGACGTGAGCCCTCGGCTGCTAACATTAGCCGCTGCCCTCGCTGATGTCAGCCCTGCCCTTTTTCCTTTGAAAATTATTAAAAATTGCGTATTAAATCTAATTAGTTTCTAAAATTCATTTAAATGGTCCAAAACTTCTAAAATTCATATCTAATTCATATGAACTCCAATTGGGTCATTCAAATTGCAAAATTCATCTAAAATTGAGCTCTCCTTGTTGGTTTACTTTTCATGTACTATTATTTGGTTTTTATTATGATTTTTCTCGTTCTACGTGCCAGCGTGTAGATTCCACTGTTTTGACAGTTCGCGCTCGCGAAAAGTTCAGAAGCTTGTTGGAAGAAGCAAGGCAAGTCACACTCCCTTTGAAGCATATTGAACCTATTTTATAAATGTTTTACTCTTTGAAAATAAAATTGCATTACTTTGCTAATTACATGGAATGATGGGATTACCTATATGCTTGCTTGTGTCATCTCTTGATATCCGTCCTTTGTTAACCTTGGATGATAAATTGACTAGCTTTAGTCACTGATGTTGACTTTTGCTATAACTATATGCTTAGCCATGCTTAATTATCACTAGCTCACTAAATGGGATAATCACACTATCTAGACTTAGTTCAGATGAGTTGCAAGCTCAAAACATCTGGTCGAACTTATTGGTCATAATTATCCCAACTAAAATATAACTAAATGGTGGGTTGTGGGTGTATGGTTTTGGATTGTCGCACCCATGGCAATTAAGGAACGGTTTATGGGAAACCCTGGAAGACTTACAGTGCTTACCACAAGCAAGAATGGGCAACTGCTGGACTCGTAGTGTAGTTTTCCTCTAACCGATGCTCCCTGGCAAGGGTGGGCGTGATGGAGTTGGGTCGGCCTTGGTATAAGGGTTGATCGGCTTCCGGATTCACCGCGACACTGGGGGGGGTTGCCCACTACCTTTTGAGGGGTGGGGGTGAAACCTTGGTGTGGTACAATTGGTTAGGGGAAGTTATGCGAAAGGTCTTGTCATGATTTCCCCCTTTGTAGTATCATGGTGATACTTCGGGGCATGACAACATTTGTGAAATCGTGTCTTGTGGGTAAAGTAGTGCACCTCTCATCAGAGTAAAACTATTCGAATAGTCATGCCTGTGGTTATGGGCGATCAACCAGATTCACCATGATTAGTCTCACCATTAATAATTTGGCTTAGCTCAGGTGGGAATGGTTGGGACTGTTCAACGTGGGATTAGCGTTGTTCAGTGGAAGTTCAATATTGACTTAATTAATAAACAGTTTTCCCCGTAGTAAACTATAAATGTTTGCAATCACTTTTCCGCAAAAATAAGCCCCAAGCCTCTCTTTGCCTTCCCTCGCATCTCTGCATTTCTTGATGTGGTTTGTTGAGTACGTTCGTTGTACTCAGCCTTACAAATTCTTCCCCCTTCCAGAAGTATAGTGCTTCTAAGTCAAAGACGGTGTTAGAGGACCAAGGCTCAGACCCCAGTTGAGTTTGCCTGTGGATTGGATCTGAAGCCCCACTAGGATCGTCTTTTCCCGCTGTCGCTTCTCTCTTTCCAGTGTGAGGACTAAGTGCCTCTTTCCCTGTAAGTATTTATACGCTTTACATATACACTTGGATATGTGCATTAATTTGTAATTTTGTGTACCCTGGTTGATGATTGGATAGGGATTTAATACACAAAATAGTCTGGAAATTTGGAAAAATTTCCAGGCGTGACAACCGAGTCCACGGCGCCATGGGCGAGTGCACCACGTGACTGTTAATGCCAGAATTTGGTAAGCCCCAGGGTCCCCATCGGCTCAAGATATAAATCGGCTCAAGGTCTAAATCGGCTCAAAGCTAGAATCGGCTTAGAGTCCTACATCAGCCGATGGAGGTTTTTTGTTATCAACATCTCCAGCAGTCGGATTCTCGTTAGATTCGGTATGGAAAGATCTCAGAAGAACTGAGTTCTGGGAGGATGCGGCTTGTATCTATTAATTAGGCAGAGTTTGTTAGCTTTCTATTTTATCTTTAGAAAAGTGTATTAGTGTCCAATAAGGACTCATTTTGTTTCCTTTTATTTTTAGGAAAGTTTGGATTTGTAATCTGTTAGGATCTCTGTTAGCCTACGGGTATAAATATGTAAGCCCGAGGTTCATCTAATCTATCAATCTCTCGATCAATACAATTCGGCGCATCGCCACCTTTTTTCATCTGTTCTGCTTTATCATCCGATAGAACTTGGCACCTGATGCAGGGCTGCATCGACTTCGATCTCCGGCGAAGGGGTAAGTCCAAGGTCCCGTCGGCTCAAGCAATCATATTGGCTACGTCGGTGCCATTCAAGGCTGCATCAGTACATTCGACCTCTTGGATTGCTTCGATTTAGTTAACATCTTTGCATGATTATTTATCATATGTCTTTGTTGAATCTAGTCCTAGTATCTCGATTGGCCCTATCGGCTGTCTCCCGATTTAGGGTTTCTGTCGATACCTGTTAAATTGTTTACTAGATTAGATTAGCTTAGACATCTACCACCCTGAAAATCGGTCAAGGGCTTGATTGTCTAGATATTGTGTTTCTTTTCATACTTAGTGCTGCATCAGTTCAGTTTGATCTACTAAGTCATGATTAGAACTGTAATCTCTAGCTTGCTTGTTGACTGCCAATAAGGGTTTTATCGGGGTTTCAGCCGATGAGTTATCTGGACATTATATCGGCCATGTTATGAATACATATAATCTTTGTCTTGAGGTACGTTTAGACATACCCCAGTCCTAGTATAAGTGATTTATAATGTCTCGGTACGCTACCGATATATCTTAGTCACTTGGTGTAAACATATTCTGAGACTTAGATTATATGCTATTAATATCTTCGGCCGATCGAGTAATCGTCGATCTCATGGACGTTGCATCGGCTTGTAAGGATTGCGTATGAATTGGTTCTTAGCCGATGACAATAGAGTATTCATCGATCCTTGCTTATCTGTCGGACTTGATGACATCGACATTGGCTAGAATCACTCTATCGGCTTATCAGCCGATCGGCTATCAACAGATCGGTTGTCTCGTTTATCGGCGTATCGACCGATATGCTTTATGTTCTGTTGTTTTGCATATCTTGTCAGTGGTAGGATCAAACTGACTGACACGTCTGCACTTCATCAATTTTAGGACCTGCACTGAAGCTAAGCAGATTTTCCAGGCCAACGTGTGATTCGACGCCAACACATCCTTTGGCACACCAGCGGGGGTACGGATTTGCCGTCAACAGTGACACGCACGTGGCGCCAGCGAGGCACCGACGTGGCTGCCACGTGGGCTGCCACATGGACGGCCCCGATCTGCCGTTGGGCAGATTGGACGACGGGGGCGCAAGGGGGCAACGGCGGCCGGCGATCGACCGACCGGCGCAGTGCGGCAGCGACGCGCGCAGCCCGATGGTCATCGGTGGCGGCCATCGGCGCGGCGGCGCGCACCGAGACGGCGAAGGAAGCGCGCGAGCACGGCCAACAGCAGCGGCACAGGCAGAGGTGCTCGGGCGGCAGCGGCACGAGCGGAGGCGTGACACGCCGGGAAGGCGACGACGCGGGACACGCCGTGCGACATGGCGAAGGGGCTCGCGGCTCGGGAAGTATGGCCGAAAACAAGGAGAAAGAGGGAGAGAGAAGGAAAGGCTCACCGACGGTGACGGCGGAATGGAGCGGCGAGCGGCGGGCGGTGCAAATTGGGCGGTCGGAGTAGAGTTCGGCGGCGGCGGCTCGGACTTCACCGTGGAGCGTGAGATGGTTCTTGGGAGTGCGAAAATGGTTGAGGGGAAATATTTTTGGTGCACGGGGTTGCTTTATAGGGTCTCGGGAGGCGGTGCGGAGGTCGGGGCGCGGGTATGGCAGCAGCAACATGGGGCGGCTAGTGCAGGGTAGAGAGACCGTCGGCATCGGCTTCCGCGAAGAGTTAGGGAGATTGCGTGTGATGCGGGAAGAGCGGGACGGTGCAAGGTGGTGCGGCAGATACGCGAGGAGGCCGAGAAATGCGGCGGCGTGGGCGCGGGAAAGACGGATGGAGGTTAAGGATGGAGCCGACAGTGGGGCCCAGCTATCAGTCTCCGACCAGGGAAAGGACGAAGAATGGACTTTGTGCGGGAGGCGAAGGGAGCGGGCCGGTGAGCTGGGCCGGGCCGAGGGGAGGAAAGAGAGAAAGAGGCGGCTCGGGTGGGCTGACTCTAGGGAGGCAAAGCAGACTTTTGAAAGGAGTGGGCCGACTCGAGAAGAGAGGACGGCCACTAGGGAGGCTTTTAGACGTTTGGAGAATGGGCCAAAAATGGCCCACGAACATGAAAGAGGATTTAAATTAGTTTTTCTTTTTATATAATCGGATAAATGATCTTTGTATTTTTATAAATACTTTCAATGCTCAAATAATTCTAAAAAAATCCTAAAAATAGATGGACACTCAAAGTATTTAATAAAAATATAAAAATTTCATTTACTTATTAAATAATTGATTTAAATAATCACTAAAATAATTTTTTTATTATTAAAATTATTTCTTGAGCTCCAAAATTTAATGAAAAATTGCACGTAGTATTTTAGGGCATGGAGAATATTACAAAATATTTCCAACCATGATTTTTAAATAAAAATTTAATTTTCTTATTAAATTCACTTGATTAATTTATTTTTCTTTTTAATAATTTCTAGAAAATATATTATTTAATGATTTTTAATCCCGAACAAAAAGAGAGGCGTGACACATGTCGACCTCGTACGATTGGGTACGTAGGTTGTGTGGAGGTCTATACCCCATTTTTTTCAAATGACAGATTATTTGCATGAGGGACAAACTCTCCCACAATGGTTTCATAGAGGCTTCTCGAGAAGCACCGATGGGATTTATCAACGAGCAAATTATAGAGATATTTTTATAATATACGATATAGGATATAGAGTTCTACTGGAATTGGGATGCTAACCTTGAACCCACATCATAGAGATATTTTTTAATATACGATATAGAACATTAAAAATTAATTAGAAATGTAATATATGTTTATATTTATATGTGTACATATTTTGATAATACATGTATATACATATATATGTAAAATATGTATTTATACAAATATGTTCGTGTGTTGCAACGGGCGTCATTTTATTTTATCATAATTATTCTAAAGTTGAAGTCTCATATAATTCCAATTTATATTTTTTTTCTTTATGTCTTCATCTGGCCCCGGGCGTCCGCCTCTGAGTCAACTGAGCGGCGAGCCAACAGCAGGGACGACGACGCAGAGAGGAAAGCATGCGGAGGGCGAAGGTCCACGCAACGGCGCGGGAGCTCCGAGCGGCGACGGGAGGGAGGGGCGCAGCGCGGATGGGGACGGGAGGAAGGGGCGCAGACGCGGCGCGGGAGCTCCGAGCAACGACAGGACGGAGGGGCGCAGGCACGGCGCGACGCGGGGCGTGGCGCAGATGGGGACGGGAGGGAGGACGCAGGGAGAGAGGGGCGCATGAGGTCTTTTTTTATCCAAGCCCTCCCTTTCTTTTAAGCATTAGGACTGCGGGTTAATTTATAAATACTCAAGGGGTTTTCAGCAAAATAGTCAAGCGGATTACAGGTTAATTTTATAACACTCAAGGGGTTTTTTGCAAAATAACTAGGCGAACGAAAATTTTAGGTGAAAACACTACTTGCTTTACTTGTTTTTTAGATAGTTATAGATATTACATATATATACATATTACATAAATATATTATGCATATATATATTTACACATATATATGTATAATATATAAACAAGCAGCAAAAGTAAAATTAAAAAAAGATTAAAGATATATCTTTAGTCCTGGCTATTTTAACCAGGACTACATATCTTTAGTATTGGTTTTGTTGTCCCGGTTTAAAACCCGAGACTAAAAAGATTATAAACCGGGACTAGACATGATTTCATGATTTCCTCAGCAGTGGAAGTAGTTAGTGAAGAAATTATTGATCATATCTAAACATTCTAAAAGAATCGTACTCATGTAAATTAGGCATATACTCAATTTGAATCTTGATGTTCAGACACCGTGGTATCCCTATATATATACATGTATATATATGTATATGTATATATGTATTTTATATATATATATATATGTATTATATATATATACACACACATACCCCTCTCCCCACCCACCCTTCCCCCGCCCATCCCACCTCATGTATTTTTTTCTATACTCTGTACTCCCTCTCTGCTCTTCTTTTTCTTTCCTCGTGAAACCATGGATAAAAAAATATTAACATATTACTTTTACATTCAACCTATTTTTAAGTAAATAAATTGTTGCCTTTATCACACTGGAGCCAGTAAATCAATTACTCACGAATATATTGGTGATTAGTTTGTTATTGTTAGTAATAATTTTACTATCTAGTGCATTGGTGTTTTAGTAATAACTTTGCATTAGTGTTTTAGTAAAAAAGTTATTGCTCATTCTATCTGGTGCATTAGGTTCAGTAAAAATATTTACTAGGGTGTCAGTAAAAATATTACTGATGAGACTACAGTAAAAATATTACTCATGAGAGTGATGTATTTATTGATGAGAGGACGACCCTGAACAATGAAAGAGATGAAGTCAATAAAAAGGTAACTGGATCACTCCCTAGCTAGACACAATTTTAATTTTATTTCTATCAGTAAATAAATTACTCTTAATCTCCGGCCTTCTAAATTGAGTAAATTCTTTTCGAACCAGGAGTTTTTGAAACCAGGTTTCAATATGACATCAACAGTCACATACGCGATTCATTACATCTGTAGAGTACACAAAACTAATGCAGCACCATCGTAGATGGATATAGCGACACAGCTCAATGCTAGGACAAATATTGTGACGGATATAGCTCAATGCTAGGGTTCACGACGTAGATCAATGCCAAGTCCAGTGAGCAATACTGACACCAACGTTACAAATCAACATCGAGCCGATATAGCTCTGCATATTCAAGAAGAAAATCCAAAAATGCATCAGCTGCATCCATCCTAAATCATCGAGAAGCCTCTACTTCCATCCTAAAATAATCTAGAAGCCTCTGCATCCCGTCCTAAATTATCATTCCAGAAAAAATAACAAAAAAATCTGGGACATAGTCACATAAGAGGGATGCAGATTATACCTGCTTCTATGCAACATGGGATGGATGAGATTTGCAGGTTTAGGGCTCTAAGCTGTGAACTGAGTACAGCTTCCAAGTGTTTATCACCAAGGCAGTATGTTAAACAGTTTGCAAATAAAGTAGTAATATCAAAATGGATGATGAACAGCACAAGCCAATAATTATTAAACATTCACAACATGCTGAAGCAACAATTCATAATTTAGGTCAAAAAAAGTAGAGGTGACAAAGCTCAGCTCCAGATACAAATTTTCCACTAGTACAGTACAAATGGATGCCATACTTTTATACATACAAAGTGCTAAACACGCTAAGAAAACAAACCGAAGTTTTCTCATGACGCTATCTAGTAGTTTTCTGTAATTCATCCAGTCTCCTCCTACAGTTATTAACACCTGCAAAAGGCTGCGAAATTTCATCCTACACCTGCAACAGTTTTGTAGCTGAGTAGAGATTATGATAGGTTCTATCCAACCACCAGCCTTTCTACTTGGAAGGAAACAATTCTATGTTATCCGAGGAAGGTGTTTGAAGGTACTAATCAAGAATGAAAACAAATACCTCCATAGCACCCGCATACCACACATACTGCCCCCCTACACAATCTGGACACAGGCTGGTGTGTCAGATCTTGGACCTGCAATCGTCCGGTAGACGTACAGTTTCTCAACGGGGGTTTCATCCGGAAGCGAATCCAAGGGGCATGACCGTCCAGGATCGTTCATGATCTCCACACTGAGGCGGGGCATCTTGCGTGCAAGCTGTCGGCATGCGTCCAGGGTCAACAAGCACGACGACATCCAAAGGGATCGCATTGTCTCCAGCTTTGCTGCGTTTGCCAGCAAGGGCTTATCACCAAATGGGCAGTCCCTGATCTCCAGTTTCTTCAGGCTCTTGCAGCCTGAGAGGATGTAATGCAGGCCCAAGTCGCTGTTCCCAGCGAAGGCGATTGAAAGCATCTCGAGACGATCAGCATGTGCCCCAATGGATTTAAACACGAGATCTGTGAGAAGGCCCGAGATAGATAAACGCCTAAGGCCCCTGCATGACTCCACAATGGCACTGAAACCTGCATCAAGAGGTTCCCGTGTGATGTAGTCTGGAGTGTGTGGCTCAAGGATGCATAGGCGGAAGCAAGTGAAGTTGGGACGGTTCTTTGCGATGGTAATAAGTGCCTCATTTGTCATCCGTCTGCAGAAGTAGAGCACTGACTCCAACATTGAACAACTTGCAGAGACATCAACAAGACCTCTTTCAGTCAAGAATCCTGCACCAAAAGGGTCAGAAGGGAAGACCCGCAACTCTTGAAGTTTATTGCAAGATGATGCCACAACAGCTAAACCATGATCCTCAATGAGGTCCATCACCTGAAAATTTGCAGCTTAACTTTTAGAAGAAAAATATAGAGAAAGATTACATAAAGAGCTGACATGACCAGGTCAGTAGCAATTGAGGTTCAGATCATAATTCAGTTTAAAATATCTGCAGTAGAGCAAGAAACTCATCTAGCAGTTTGACAGTTAGAGGATGGAAACTATGAGGGTTCAGACAATAACTCAGTTTGCCAAGAAAGGAAAAGAATGCTGCCCTAGAGCAAATGGGTTCATCTGGCATTATTTTTCACAATGATTCTAGTAAGGATTGGAAACCATTATGATTTTTACATGTAAATATCCTACTTCCCCAAAAGATAAGAGTAGTAATTCCAATTTAGTCATTGGAGGCACCCAACAGGCCAACAGGCCATTGAATGTATCATGCATCCTACAAACTGTACTGACAAATATGAAAACATATGATTTAACACTCAATAGTTTATTCCAAGCCACAAATTCTTGTTGTCATGGGAAAACTGCAGCCTACAAACTGTACTGACAAATATGAAAAACATATGATTTAACACTCAATAGTTTATTCCAAGCCACAAATTCTTGTTGTCATGGGAAAAGTGCAGTCAGTTTTATCATAAAAATGCTTTTGCAGTCCTATACCAATATAATTGACAATTGACATAACTACATTGTGAAAAGAGAATATATGTAGTCAGACTTTTATTAGAGACTTATGTAAGAAAACATCAGGAACCTTTTTAATGGAGGTCACAGAAGAAAAGAAAAATTTAGCAAAATCCACTTGTAGGGAATCAAGTGTTTGTATTGCAAAGAGATATGCAATAGTTATTCAAAAGTTAACAGATTCAAATGGGATGTATACATAGTTATAAAAAAGAATTGACAAGAGTTGCATACCCATAATTGTTGCAAATTTCTGCATCTGCTAATGAACTTGATGAGCTCAGGACCTCGTACAGTAGCATAACTCAGATTAAGTGATGTAAGGCCTTCACATACACAATAGAATGCTGGCAGATAATCTGGAACAGCATCCCAAGCCCCAGAAAGCCTTCTCAAGCTTTTACAACCTCCAAATGCCGCTTCCAGCTTTGCAAACAGCTCTGAATGGTAGTCAGCAGAGAATTTGCCAGTTCCAAGTTCAACTAGCTGGGGAGCCTTACGAAGGAGGCTAGCAAGCTTGTCAAGGGGGATAGCATTGTTGAGCTTAAGAGTCTTCAGGTTGCGACATCTGGTCACTAACCGCTCAAGTACAGTGATATTGACCTCCCCCTCTAAGCATGAAAAGTTCAGAGTTACTAGAGAAGTGAACGATTCCGGGAAGAGGCTGAGCCAATGAATAGAACAATCCTCAATCTCATTCTCTTGCAGGTCAAGTTCTCTTAGGTGTCTGCAATATTAGACAAAATCAGAAGTTGAAGAAATGTACATAGTGACTGATATCTCAAAAGAAGAATGAAAACTGCAAGGGCAGCCTATCATTAACCAATGCTATCACTTGTGAAACATAGCCCATATGAGTATATGGTGGAAAGAGCAAGATAAATGAGAATCTGCTCAAACAAACGGAAGCAAACTTTGACTATTGCATTCAACAACCATGGCAAACACAACTGGAACATATAATAGACTAATCAATGAACACGTAGGGTTTGTTATCATTTCACAGGGACTTGATTTCATGTGTGAGCTATACCAGCATTCCCCACTTTCAATTACATTATGCGAACTCACTTATAATGAATGGGATTGTATTTTTTAGTAGATAATGATTATACTCCCTTTGGTCTCAAAAACTTGTCACTGGATACTATTCACCTTTTTACCTTTGACCGCTTGTCCTTTTAAAGAGAAATATGTACACTTAAAAGTATGCCATGTTAGAAATGTGTTTCATGCCATAAATACAACCATACAACTTTCATTGATACCAAATTAATCATACAAAAGTTAATAATGGTCAAAGTTAAAACATTGATGGTCAACAGTGACAAGTATACGACAGCAAGTATCATATGTTAGCAGTGAATATAAACCAATGGATAAAATTGGTGTAGGGATCAAAATCAACAAAATAAATGAGGTCCAGTAGCCTCTGAAAGTTGAAAAGATCTTTTTTTTTTACCACGTACTATGAATCAGCACGAGCAATATTATCTAGATAAATAAATTAAACATGGTGGTTTAAAAAAATAAAGTGAAGGAAAGCAAGCCATTCATGAAATTTTCTTATGCCCTATTATTCAAAAGGTATTAAGAAAGGCAACACGTGAAACACCTTTTAGTTGACACAAAATACCTGTCTACTCTAAAGCAAAAAAAAAAAGGAGATAGCAACATATATAATTGTTGGTTGCAGATAACACAGCACATCAGTTGTCTAATGTACCGCATATGGCTAGGGCAAGTTTGGACTTTAAGTTGACACTTCCAGTATTTTAGATTACTCCTCGCAAAGAATCAAATCATCAATATATACCATTCTGTTAAGAAGGAACCATCTAAAACAACAAGGTGCATCCTATTCATATTCAAGTTGCATTTCTGAGTGGATAGTGTAAACCAACATCCTCGTAATCATGGGTTTTAACATAAAAAGGTTTTCTTTGCAGTTAGGGCACCAATGTGCTGCCCACTACTACATAGTCCGTGCAGTCAAAATTCAAAAATATTTGACGTTGAGAGAACTAAACCCAGTTCTCTCAACGTCAAACAAACAAATTTGACTGGAGAGAGAAATTCTTAAGGTAATTCAAAGCATGCTCAGTCAATGGAATAAGTAACAACAAGGGTAAGAAACACACAAGAAAAAATTGTACTCAGAAGATAGTATTTCGATATAGCTAAGATTCATCAATGTTAACTACCATCCACACCCAGAGCTACAAGTGTAGGCCTTCGTGATTGAAATAAATGTAATGTGGACTCGCTGAGTTTACATGCATAACAGTGTTAACAGAAATGTAGCAAGAGTTCAAAAATGATTCTGGCTCATTAACAGACTAAATGTATAAAAGTAGTTTTGCTAACAAGCCGCCTCCATTGTAAATTTTGAATGCTCTAAAATGTACACTCTCCAATCTAGAGTAGAATATTTTGAATCAAAACTTAAATACATCTGGACTTGATCAAACAAGTGAATGTACCACTAGCCGTCTAGTCTAGCATAAAAACTAGAGTATCTATGCTAAGTTCTCAACCATCAGCAAGTACACATGTGGTACCAAGGCTCAATTCGTCCTAATATCTAAGAATATGGCCTTATACATCACTGAACTAAATTTAGTTATCTCACAACCTATTCTAATCTGTAAGTTTGAAGTGACCATAGCTAAACCTCACAGTTCAACTGTTTCGAGTTCCTCAAAATGATGCAAATGATAATGCTTTGGCACATTAAACTACTACTAATCAATGAATCAGGATCGAAACTCCCACTATTAGATCCTTCTATCTGGTTTAGGATACAAATTCACAATGATAGGAATCCCACACATTCCTAATTCTTTTCTGGGGGGGGGAGTCCAGAAGATACTCGCAAGAACAAATATGTTTGTTTCACCTGTCCATTACATGAGGACATCACAAATATTGTAGGAAAAATCACTTTCCCTCACCAAAAGCAAGATAAAAGCTAGTAGATTCTTGAGCACGGGGAGGGGATAAAATGGGAATCTACATGACAAAAACATGCATAAAAGACCTGGTTCTTTAGAATCTAGAAGCTCAAATCAGGATAGGAACTCAACAAATTCACTTAAATATCAGGAGAATATAAAGGAAAACAGTTCAACTCAGATCTAGTAACTCATGATGGGAAGAATACATTTTAAAAAAAAATAAAGGCGCATCACCAGTTGTTTGTAAACTTGAAATATCCCATTCTTTTGGGTAAAAAGCACAAAAGAAACAAAGAGATGGATCCATCATTGCTTAAACAGATAGAAATATTTCTTCTGTCAATCACACAGATCTGTGCAAGAGAATCACATCTTCGCAAACCAGGCACTCAAATATAAGCCAAAGCTTCCTAGGAACAAATCATAGCTAAGATTTTGAAGACGTGAGCATCACTCATTCACTCCGTTACTTAACTCCTAATAAAAGGTACAAATCACAGCAGAATTTTCATGGGAATCATTCCTTTGACATTAACAAGTTAAGCATCTAAAATACTATCGCAAGAAGACTTCTTGGTCTTCAACTTAGGAAACACCAAATGTGAATCCAGATCATACACAAGTGAACAGAAAAAAATTGTCTTTTTGCAAATTAAACACCAAGCATACATCAAATCTTAACAGAAAGCCACATCTACTTCCACATACTACTCAATGAAGTTCAAAAGAAAGTTAACATAGGAATCATGAAAGACTAACTCACTTCAGCTGGACCAAGAACTCAGTAACTTGACAACGGAACACTGTGAACAAAGAAATGGCACCAAGAAATCTGCCATTTTTTAGCTAAAAAGAAGACACATCAAAGCTTGGGCCGTGAAAGATTCCTCTCAAATCCAAGAACAACCCAAAGATCCCATGTTTAGGTAAAAGGTTTGACCCAAACAACAGTCTCCACCTCACCTGCAACCGGCGGCAATGGCGGCGAGGCCGGCGGTGCTGAAGCCGTCGCAGGAGACGAGGCGGAGCACCTGGAAGTTCCTGAAGGACGCGGCGATCATCTCGAGGCACTCGTCGGTGACGACCATGCGCTTGAAGCTGAGCTCCTCGAGCAGCGGCCACCCGTCAGCGGCGGCGGCGATCCATGGCGCCGCCGCGGCGCCCCAGGCGGGAGGCACGAGCCCGAAGTCGGCGAAGTGGGGCTTGCCCTTGACCTCAGCGGCGCGCACGGACGGGAACCGCTCGACGGCATCCCTTGGCGCGGCGGCGTAGCAGTTGGCGACGGCGAGGCGGCGGCGCGACCGGCGCTCTGCGCGTAGCCAGGAGCTGCAGGCCCCCGCCGCGGCGCCCCTGTCGGCGGCGGTGGGGAGGAAGGAGAAGGCGTGCTCCCAGACCTCGTCCGGGAGCGAGTGCCACGGCGGCGCCGCGGCGCAGGCCGCGCGCGAGCCGCCGCGGCCCATGCTACGGATCGGGCAGCTGGCTGAGCTACCCGGCGGCGCGGCGCGGCGCGTGCGGCGGCGACATCTGCTCCGCTTGTGCGCAAGGTTGGGTTTGGTTGGGGGAGGTGAAGCCTGCCGCCTCCTCTCCCTCTCTTGCTCTCACTTCTCTACTAGTAGGACCTCTCTCTCTCTCTCTCTCTCTCTCTCTCTCGTTTTGTGATTAATTTTTTTACAATATTTTTTTTTCTTGCTCCTCTCATGGGGCTCATCACCCTCTGCCTCTAATTTTTTTTAATTTTTATTTACTTCTGCTCAAAGCCTTTTTCAGTTGGTAGTAATTTTTTTTAAGAGAGTGACCATGATGAGGGGAAAATGTTGAGATGAATAGTGATAGGAGTGGGGGTAGGAAGGGGGCCTCTTTGTTTTAGCTTGGACCAATTGTGATGGGATTGTTTGTGGAGTGAACTGTGCGTTTAGGTATACTAGCAAATTAATTCGCTATGAACACTTAAAATCTTTATCATACGTCAATTATTGTCAACTTTTACGAATTATCCATCTTCTCGAGACATTTTGGTTCTTGATTTGCTTTGATCCATCTACGTGTATTTTCTTTTTTTATTTGTACAATTCACGCTCATATCCTCATCTTTCTTCTACTCGTACATGTTTATATACTATTGTCACGGGAAAATAATTATTTCAATGATATATTACCTATGTGATATAAAAGTATGATCATAATAAATTGTTTTTAAATATGAATCTAATAAAATCAATTTTACGTCATAAAAACTACTACTGATTTGAAATAAAAACTACTACACTACTGATTTGAAACATAGTAATCATTCGTCAAAGTTATGTTCTAATGAAAAACATTGGTCAAAATTGTGTTGTAAGAAACAAAATAAACAGACTGATACTCCTAATGCCCCAAGGCCATTGGCCCTTGAATTAAAGAATTTATGAAGAAATTTTATATGATTCAAATTCTATAGAATTTTTTTATTTGGCCTTTTGATACGAAGGATTAGAGCTTTTCAAATACTATGAAGTGGCTCATTGCATGTAGATTTTGGAGAAAATTTTGGATCCCTTTGAGACAAGATAGAAAAACACAGGAATAGTAAAACACACAAAAATTAAAGTAGCATTTTCTTCTAATCCTACAGAATTTGAAAACATATGGACACAAAAAGAAAACCCTTTGGTTACACCATAGGAAAAAATAAATCAAAGAAAAGTTTTCAAGAGGTCTAGCATTGTTGTTTATTTTTCTATGGAAACTGACTAGAGAGAAATGTAATCCTATGAAAAAGTTTGTATCATCTTCCTTCCTTTGAATCAGAAGGTTCTATAGAAAAAATCGTAGAGAGTTGAATCCTTCGAAGACATCCTTTTGCCAATCCACCATTTCAAAGGAGCTATTAGCAAAAGCTTCAACCTATAAATCAACCTATAAAAAATTTTACTTTGAATCTATATTTTCTTCGATTCCTATGTTTTTCTGTGGCATAATCAAATAATTGTTTTCTATGTTTTATAATCTTCTATTATTTTACATATGTATTTCTATCAAAATTCTATATTTTTTCTTATTTCACTATTCTTTTTTCCTTATTTCTCTATTTTTTTCTCAAAACTACTTGTTAAAAGGAGGCCACAATATCCAACAGGCACATAGCAGCCCATGGTACATGAGAGACCATTGGAGCCCATTGTTTAGAGAAGATCCTGGGTTTTGGGGTGTGGGGGGTGGTCCCACCACAGAGTGGGGCCAGGCAGTGGAACCGCGGCAGCATGTGATGGACGCATGGGCCTCTCTACCTTTTTTACTGCCCCAGTCACAGAACGGCCTGTTGCCTCCGCCTACCTCCAAAAAAAAATTTAAAATAAAAACAAATTAACCAAAAGAATTTTACTTTCTCCTTTTTTGACCTGATTGCTCGCTCGCTCGCTTGTTCATTCTCTCTCGGATCCCAATCTCGAGAAGTTTTTATTCTCGCCGCCTTTTTACTGTTGCAAACCAATCTCTCTCGCTGCCAACGTCTTTTCACAGTAAAAAGCGGGAGGGATATGCAATGTTAGTAATCTTTATATGTACCTATTTAAAATATTCATAGTATTTTTATCTTCCAACGTCAATTGTTTTTGGCCGAGTCCAATTACATGCGTGTCAATAGTTTTTGGCCGAGTCCAATTACATGCGTGTGATGACATAAAGATAAAAACATAAATAGATTTAAACATGCAAAACTTTATATCGAAGATGATGTATTCTAAAACTATAAATTTAGTAATAAAATTATTAATAAACTTACATATAAATTTACTATTGTGATATTTAGTCTTTTATATATATTAATAAATCTGATGCTAAATTCATAGTTTCTTATGTAACGTCTTAAATATATAATTTTTATCTACTTTGCACCGCACATTTCCCTTTCAATTGAGGAAACGAATTGTATAGATCTTAAATGTACAGCTCTTAAGAAGTAACCTCCCTATGAAGTACTCCGTAAAAGATAGTGCTATTCCTAAGTCGTAACACCTCTAATATTATAGTCCATCAGATGATAAGAATAACCATTCTTATCTGTTAATTAATCCTGCCCCATGTCAGTGGACAGAACTAGAATATTTACTGGTCCTGCTAATTACACATAATTTATTTTTTACGGTGATCTCGAAGTACGTGGTGTTTTGCAAAATCTTCGAGAGCCGTGAAAAAAACACTACAGCACGCACTGGTCCCAGCATTAAGCTAATTACCTCTTAATTAAGCCATCGAGCCGCGTAATCTAACATTAAACCCGATCCAAATCAAATCGGATCAAACATTAGCAGCAGAAGCACCCAGAGTAACTGGGACTCTGGGTCAGTTTCGGATTGAAATTTTTTTTTACAGCGAGCTCAGAATTTGCAGGGTTTTTTTCCCGTCATCTGCTCGACTGCTCATCACCGTTAAGAGTTTAGCTTTACTGACGGGATTTAGAGATGGCCCTGAATCGTTTTATTACTTCTCCTTTTTGCAGTTTTCAGAAGACCGTTCCAATCTGCAGTGCAAATGTAACTGCCATTGACAACTTTTTTAAAAAAATTCACTAAAATGTTACTATTTTTTTTACAATTTCGCCGAGATTAAACTGGTCACCACCAGAGGAACCTCTCTTGTTAGATGCCGTGCCACTGTTTATATCGTGACAGCAGTAATTTGCCGCGCTATATTTTTTGCACGATATTATAACTGTGGTTAAAAATGTATTCCCACTTAAATACATTTTTACAAAATTTATTATATCATACATTAATTCTATAAGTTCATACTATAGAGTAGAAAAAATATAAAATCATAAATAAAAAGGCTATAATAAAAAAAGCATGTGCCGTGTGTCTAACAACACAAACCCACACTACTGAGGGATGTGCATAGCACTAAGGACGCTCTTAATGGAAGATTTGTTGCTATTTCTATTACATAATTTATCACGTCTATCAATTTGTTGATGTGGCACCACAGTAAATAAAGAAAGAAGGAAGAGAATATATGATTTCTTCATCAGGGAACCATGTCTTCGCTAGATTCAAGGCTCGAAGAAACCGCCGCGCGCGTGTTGGGGAGAAACTACTGGTTTCTAGCCGGATTTCTTGCTTCGGCCTCCTCTGCACTCATCCCTCGCCTTCCTCCGCGTGCGCGTCGGTCGGCCGCCTCCCGCCCTCGCTTGCGTCCACGCGCGCGCCATCCCTGCCCTCGTGGTGGCCAGTCGCCGACCGCGCCCCACCTAGACGCGCTCCTCGCCGTTGACTGCCGCTTGTGTCCCGCGCGGGCGCCTCCCGCGTGTCGCCCGCCTCAAGCACTCCAAACCGGTGTGCTGCACTCGGGCGCCTCCCGTGCGTCGTCCGCTGCCCACGCGTCGCTCGTATCCAACGTGTTGGCCGTCTCCCGCAGCAAGGACGGGAAGGGAGAGGGAGAGGGAGAGGGTGGCGAGGGGGATGGGGATGGGGAGGAGGAGAAGAGGGTGGTCGGGATTGGTTTTTTTTTCACAGATGATCAATTTAGTTTGTTCAAACATGTAAATGCTCATTAAATTTTTTTCCCCTGAAAACTAATTTTGTTGGGAAGAATAATTTCTATGAGTAGTTTTTTGATGATGTGGCTGCCATAGAAATCGCATCTGGTTTTTACCATTGCGACTGCCCTAAGCCAACTGCCTATGTGCGTGGCCATATGCAACGTAATAACAAACATGAAAACGAAAATATCATGACTCTAGCCAAGAGATAAAATACAAACTTTTCAATTTTCATTGTTGCCATCGTCTTAGATTTAAGGGTATGTTCTAAAATATAGATGAAACCGAGTTTGTCTCAATTATTTGAGGAGATAAACACATGGAATAAATATTAGAAAATTGATTTTAGAATTGATGAAGAAAGTTTTTCAAAAACCCATATCATTTAGAAGTTTTAAAAGTGTGTCCATGGTAATCATAATCTGATTGCATAAGAAAATGTGTCCTAACTATGTACTAGCTCGGTTCAAATATCTTTCATGTAAGAGTGAGCAATTAGTCAAAATGCCAATCAAAGAAAATCATATCCAGAGAAACCATGCCAAAAGTTTGAATCTCATCCAAACCCTAAGAAAAAAAACCAAATGCTACTAGGAAAATCATACGGAGTAGAATCTGATGACCTTTGTAGGCAGAGATCGATGATCCTAGATGGCATCCTGCAATCTGCTCTTTTCATGGGAGCCCCTCACTTTTCCCATTTTTCTGGCCGGCAAAAGGCTACAGAGAGGCAGGCCTGGTACACTCTGCAATGCATCATCCCATCTCATGATGCCCATCATTTTCCATCTTTTTTTAACCCCTCCTTTTCCACCTTTTTTCCCCATTTAAAATCCTCTTTTCTCCACACCCCAAGGGCAATTTACCCATTTTAAAAAAGATTTAAAAAATGAAGGGAAAACAGAAGGGGGGAGGAGTGCATGATGGGGGGTAGGAGGTGGGCCCGGATGTCCAGATCCGATTGACCAAATCATTTGCACAGTAAAATTACTAAAACACCCCTGTATGACGTCACTGCACCAGGCCTGAGTTTTCTTGCTTTTCTCCCTCTCTATGGTCTGACACGGTGGGCCCGGCTCCTTTTTCAGGCCTGCCTTCACGAAAACATCATCGACTTGTCCAGCTTTTTTTTCCCCCTTAATAATTTTTTTTGGGGGAACGATTAAAATAAAAAGGTACCGATATACGTACGGTGGTGATGCGTGATGGCCTTTGGAGTTTGGAGAGGGTACAGTGAATTTAATAATGCTGATGCACATGCACCTTTTTTTTCCTTTTTGCCGCGTCCGTGTGGTAACGTGCTTCCAAGCAGCTAGGGAATGTGGTGGTGTCTGATTGGTGGGGTAAAGAAAATTGAAAGTAACTAAAAATAATTTATTAAGATTTTTTTTATATTTGTATTATTTTATGGTTTAAAAGCTACTGAAATATATGAGAAAACCTAAAAGAGTTTTTAAAATAAAATTTGAAAATTTAAATTTTGGTTGCAACTGTTGTGTAAATATTTTTGACTGAGAGCCATGGATCAAATTTTTCGACCATGCACGGTAAGCAAATGGTAAACGAATGGATAGAAGTGAAGTGCTTTTGATTGGGAATCAAATGATAGTACTACTTTCATGATTCACAATTGAGTACTCTGAAAAATAGTAGTAGGAGTATTGGTCAAAGCTTTTATACCTCGAGATTAAAACTGGTATTGTGTAAGGTGGAAGCAAATGCTTTAGTTTTTTGGTTCTTCACATGAATTTATTACATCTATGAATTTTCAAACAAAGTCAATATGTATTTCAAGTTCATATTTGAACTTTACATGCCAGAACAACAGTACCACGTCAAGATAATTTATTTAATTAGATTTTAGAACACAACCCTACTCCAATATCCCGTATACATCGTTAACACAGATTGTTAGACCATCCTCTGTGGCAGTGCCAATTGCCATGTCGAAAAAAAAGGAGAAACAATAACACCAGAGTGCCAGAATTGTAGTAGTGTCACTCGTCGGCAGGATTAAAAAATTGCATTACTGCCACGAGGTAGGGTTTAGCACGAACCGAACAATTTTTCATTTCAGGCAAGTGAACAGTATGAAAACAGTATACAACACAATCACCTTGTCAGATATATCTTCCTCACACTTGGAGTTAACTGGACCATCCATTGGGAAAAACAAGTTCCAGTTTGGCACTCCATGATCCACACAGATCCACCTGTTGGTTGAAAAGATCATAAGTGAGTGAACATTGTTGACAAAACCATACGGATTTGATGTGAAAACTGATTTGATGCCATCACTGTTCAGATGAATCAGCCTTGGGCAATAATATCTAGGAACTGTACCTCCTTAAAATCACATCAGGAAATTCTTGTTCAGATGGAGTGGTCAGATGGATAGCCAAAACAGTGCTATACAATAATCTCCCATCTGATTTTTACATCATATTGCTCCCTTGAGAAAAAAATCACACTGAACAAAAATGTTGTGTAAATCAAACTAAAACCAAAAAAGTAACCACAGAAGTTGTGTAAGACAAACTAAAACAACAAAAGCTACAGATACTGCTTCTTCCTCTGCTTGCGAGGAAGAAAGAAAGAGTTGCACCCTGAGTTGAGTTGCACTAGATGTTCATCTTATCCAGGCTTTAGATGACTAAATGTAATCCCAGCATCTCATCAGTTCCTGTATTATCTTTTGCGTTTTGAGAGTATTTCAGCTAATCTCTGTCTTGCAGTGGTGAAACCTGTAGAGTGGTTCCGACAATGCCTCTTTCTTTTTCTTCTCCCCGTTTTCTTGCCTGCTAGACGCTGGCGGCGTATCGCAGGATCTGCCCAACCCCTGCCCCATTCGGAAGATGCAGAAATAGGTTTTGGGTCATTCATTACCAATAGCATAACTGCGTCGAGATTTGCATATAAACCTTCCTCTTCTGATTGCATACTCAAAAAGTTCAGACCGGCCTCAGTCACCTCAGGAGACTGGATTAAAACACGAGGCTGAAAGTGGATCCATTAATTAGTTGGCGGATAAAACGAAAATAATATTTGAAACAAATAAGCAGTTTTTTCCTAACAACTCATTTTGTCCAGGCTCTATTCTGGATTTATGTCCTTTTAATAAAGCAACAAGGACTCAATGATGCAGTACTGGTGTGATACACATAGACGATGCACTGATGAATTGAATTTGTTGACCATGTCATACAACCGTTATATCTAGATTGAGCCTTTCCATTGCAAATGAACTAAACACATGCAAGATGGTTTTCTGAAAACTGAATATAGTTCAGGTTTGACAATTATGTCCATTTGATGTCAGTGACAAGCTAGTTTTGGTGATTATCAATAATCCATGATAGTTAACAGGCTACCTTTAGGAATTTAATCTCTGAACTACAGTAGAAAAATGATGGAAGACGCAAACCTACAAGTAGTCCCTAGAGATGCAAGCTATGCTTTCTTCTATCAAAGCAAATCATGTAGTTCATAGGTTATCTTTTAAACATGTTAATGGTATATGAATACAATTAACTTTTCACTTAATTAATCAAGGAAATTATTTAACATTATATGTGTCCAACTCATGTCATAGAAATATTCACAGTCCCTACTAGGATCCCAGTATGCCCATCATTCAACTATCTGAACAATATAAACTGAGGTACATCACAAGATTCACAAAAAAAGAACTATAACTTTGCAACAAACTACTGAAGTAAATCACTTACAATTTCAGCAGCTTCTTGTATGTATCCCCTGCCTTCTAATATGCGAGCAAGGCCTTCCCACCATACCTTGTCAGTTGTGGCAAATCTAGGAAACTAAAAACAATATTTAATCAAGACAGCAGATTTGAGGTTTAGCATTGCCACTTAGCAGCTATGATCGTAAGTATGAAAACTGTAAGCAAAAGATACAAAAATTACTTCTGTTGCTATCATGAAACCTTTATTAATCTATTTTGCATCCTTAAGACAAATATCCTGTTTACTGCTCCCAGTTTCATAAATGGAAGATGGGAGATACACGAGAACACAAACCTTTTCTCTTATATAACTGACCACCCCCCTGAAATTCAGAACCTCCCCAAACCTTTGCCTTCCAGATATATAACGGGGTATACTGCTGCAACCTATATCTTCCGTTGCTTGTCCCTGGATTTATCAAGACAATGCTTGAGGATGCAACAAAATAAAATGACCAATAATGCCAATAAAAATCACATAACTAATGTTGTACAGAAAAAAATACTTAAATTTGTAATGGGTGACACATCCATCACAGTTCAACACTATTATAGACAATTTATAATTCTCACTCACATTCTGAACTTGGAGCACATTCATAAACGCAACTGCTTCTTCCTTGAAATCAAGCATTTGAGGAGGGCCGTTAATACAGATGTCGCACCTGAGGTGACAAGTCAGTTAGACTCATAAAATGCTTGACGAGATATATTTGAAATAGAGCTGTTAAAAATGCAAGTTCCACAACAACTATTATTTTTTGCAGTGACATATGAGCCGTTAAAGAGGTTCATTATTACAGAACATCTTTTAAATATTTATGTAACTAATGTCATACCATTAAGAAATTCACATCACATGAAACTGGAATAAGCATGTATTATTTTATTAAAGGAGAGGTGACATGGAGAAATTAGAGAAAAGTACATGTGACATCCATCAGGACCAAGTTCCTCCCCGAAGTACTTTACTAATATTTTGGCTCTACAAATTGAAGTGTTTAAAGCATAGCTGCAACATAGAAAATAAAAATAAACGTTAATCAATTTTAGTTGCCAAATATTTTAGCTAATATACATGTTACGGCATTACCAGAATTCGAATACATGGTAATGGTACATACTGAAAACAATCACGTAGCATTCTGTATGCTACTTTTGTCTGTTCCTCGCTTCTTTTATTAGGAAGGAGTGTCGGTGCTCTCAAAAGGTTACAATACAGAGCTGCATGCAAAACGTATAGAATTCTCAAAATAAAGACAAGTGACATGGCGAAGGGAAAAATAAAGCAAGGCCTTATAATTATTCATAAAAGTAGTGCATAATACAGTACATTAATACAGCCTTTGGTTTGTAAGATGACTTTAAATAAGAAGACTACAACAGGACATTTTTAGCGTGAAGGGAATAGTTGGGTGATAAAATGTCCGCAAAACTCTGAACTACATATTCTAGCATCCACTGGTCGGCACTCATAACTGTTCAAACTTTAGAATTTATAACACTGACTATCTTGACCAGTTTTAGTTGTTTATGGTACACTAACACTAGAACTAGCACCAAGGTAATGATGCAGATATCCTTTGCTTAGGAGGTAAGATGATGCATACAAGCATAATAATATAAGTAAAGTGATGCCCGAAAACTTCATCGGTATCATCTTAGGAGATAAGATGATGCCTAAGACTATCAGTATCAGTTGCAGACAAGCATGATATCCAAAAGTGAGCCTAGCAGTATTGCAAGGTGAAAATTATAACAAGTATGAGCTATGGAGTATAACAACTCACTGCAATCCGCCAACTTTCCATCTCTACCAGCACGCCCAGCTTCTTGATAATATGCTTCCAAACTCTGCATCAATCAAGTTCTGACCAGTAAAACTCATGAAAACAAAGCATAAACAGGATAATCCAATTTGGGATGTATCTGGATTCTTAGAGAAACAATGCTTATCAAGCCATGTTGTTTCTGCATGATGCAAGATCAGTAATGCAACCTGACACTAAGCCTTTTTAGCATACGAAATATTGTCTCCACCATTCAACAACAGCAAGGAAAATGTATAATCAACTCCTACAATTTTCATACTGCACACAGTAACTCCTTGAATTGCCATCACTGTGACATTCTAGGTTGGCATCCTACAAGTTCAAGTGTGGAAATCTGTCTGCCATCAACAGAGTCAAAGCAAGTCTTTGGCTGCATAAGAGAGGCTTCTATGTATAAGCACTAAAGGTTAAACCAACCTGTGGGAAACCATAGTGAATAATTCTCCTGACATTTGATTTGTCAATTCCCATGCCAAATGCTATGGTAGCCACCACAACCTATATAAAGAGAATAAGGCCATTAGAGTTGGGGTAAATGCTTGAAGGGTTCACAAAGAGACAGAGATATGAAGAAAATATAGAGAACTTATACAAACATGAATTTTAATGGTACAGAATGAATTTGTTCTACAGCATCCTTCTGGAAAACAGCCACCATAGCAGTCATCCATCCAAGATTTGTATTATACTAGCATATTGCCCGTGCGTTGCAACAGAATTTTAATTAAAGAAAATTATCATTAACATGTTATTAACATCTCTTAATTGTTGTACATATTTGTTAATCACATGTAGACCTTTTTAGTCCCACACTTACCTTTTTTTCTTCCACAAAAAGTAAAGAGTTAGTAGGAGTAGTTGACATGTGGGCCCTCTAGCCCCACATGCCATTTTTTCCTTAACAAAAGTTGGGAGTTGGTAGTGGAGGTGGTGGCAGAACCACCACCACCACTACTCCCTTTTATAAGTTGTATAGATTAAGAGATGGAAATGTGGAAAAGTTTCCTTGTTGGATTGTTGAAAAACTTTTAAGTGTTCCAAAACTCAAATACATCGGTTAACCTCTAAGCCTGTGTTACCATGGAATGGTGTAACACCAGACATAAAGATTTTCAAGATCTTCTAGACAGAAAAATGTTACTCTGGAAGTACATCTGACTGCCTTTACAGAGAAATAACTTGTTCCAATATTATCACTTGTTCATGCATACTGTTTTCCCACCTAATCTATAAAATCTTATATAAGTATCCCCACTAGCTGTGATTTGGTTTAGCCATGTCATCAGCAATTGCTAAGCCGTTGGATTAGAGGCTAGCTACTTTATTAACCGTTAGATTAATTCATTAGAAAGGTTCTGTTTGTAGCTGAGGTTCGTCGGCACAGAGCCATCATGACTAGCCCATTCCAAAAAGAAAACAAAGGATTTGCCCCACCCCATCCATCAACACCGTCGGTCGGCCGGTGGCTCAGGTGATGGGGTTGCACTTCTAGTGCAGACCCGTCGAGCTCACGCCCCTTGGCTGGTGCGGCTGGACGCCAAGAGCCACCATCTGCACCAGGCCTGTCCGCATCACACGAAGCTTGAAGCCTTGAACGGTCGCCTCGCCCACGACTCCCCTCCTGCCTTTCTTGCCACAGGTCCTTTATTACCTCTTCAATGCGAATCGGCGGCAAGAAACTGTTGATGGCAATAAGAAGATCAGGCATTATAAGCCCGTAATTAACCCCCATTAATTCTCTTCTTAAACCACTTTTAAATCCTCCAATGTGAAGCCACAGCTCTAGAGCTCTAAACCAGTTGTGTCCCCAAAGATAAATTCGGCTTTGCTTGACGTCTTGACGAAAGGAGCAGGTGTGTTTTCTTTCTCGCATTACCTCGCTTGAATCCTGGGACGTTGACTGCACTGTTGCCGAACTGAGCAGCAATCTCCATCATCATATTGTTTTCAGTCAAGCTCGCACCTAGCTGCTCTTTCATCTTGCACATATATGCAAACCGGTATGTATAGTTGTATACCAAGTGTTTGATAAAATACATAAATGCACCTTCATTTTTTAGCTGACTGTTGTTGTTTGCAGGTTACATCATTAAATATGTTTCATTTTGTACTGACTTCTTTGTTCTCAAGCATATGGACTTCTCCGCAGTTTTTCACCAATTGGCCGTGAAGGTACGTTAGAGCATCTTAAACGCAACTTTGGCCTTGATATTGGTTGCTACAGAGTCCAGTGGATATACAATTTTGGACCGAAATTTTGCATATCAATGCCTTCTTTGCTAAGATTTGCATACAAAATTATCAACTCCAGTTGGACACAGGGAATTTTCCTATATGGTATGCAATTCTCGCTGTTTATATTAGTTTGTATCATGTACATGTTTACAACATTGTGATGTTCTCTCACAGCTATTTATTTGTATTAATTTTCACTATTTAGCTCAACTGTATATGTTCTTACGTGACATGCTGCTGGTAGATTATTGAATGTACTAAATATTTATTTGTTTGCTTAATCACTAAGCTTGACAAGTAGAGTTTGTCACCATGAAGAAGAAACTTGAAAGTGTATCGTCCTTACAAATTTCAAACCATCTTATATATAATCTAATTTATTATATCCACATATAATTTGTTGTATACTGTCGAAATCTTAAGTTGTCAATGATTCTCCATTAATTTGCTCCATTTTCTCATCAAAATTTTCAACACTTTGTGTAACGATGTTAGGTGATTCTAAGTTTTCCACCTTCTCAGGACGCATATACATGAGGTAGGTACTTTAATACCATCCTTACTTGATAATTCACACAAAAATTCATATTAAAAATTGCATAGTAACTCCAGCAGCAAAGCACAGGGTTATCACCTAGTTTGTAAATCATCATATGAGCACATGGAAATTGCACCTAGCAATGGAAAAATATAAGCTAGCAAGTGAAACAAGTAATTATTACCTCCAAGGCATTGCAATGAAACTGTTGATGCACCTGTCTCAAATGAGATTTAGGCATCTGAAAAAAAATGTCAAATAGCTTAAAACAAGATACAGGAATGTGAATAGCAATTAAGAAATAAATCAAATCAATTAAGAAACAAAATTCTAGAGAATTAGCACATATCAGGAAATGGACCCTACTAATCGAGTCTCGTTTTCCACACAGATCAACAAAAGACAATTACCTTTGCATTATATGCTGCAGCTTTGAGACCAGTTTTGCACAAATAGTTTGCTAACTCCACAGTTTGTTTCCTTGTGGGCACGTAAATAATTGTAGGACCTTGATCAACAATTTCTGAGGAACTGGAACTAGTTTTGTTGCATTGAGCAGAAGATGCAAAGTTCTCAGGCCGTGAGCACTCAAGGAACTCTCCACATGTAACTACAAGAGAAAAATGCCAATCAGATACATACATTACAGAACGATGATCTTAAAGGCAATTTTACCACATATCCTCCAAAATTTTCAATAGCCATATTAAGCTTAAATACGATTTCCATCAAAGGATCTTAAATACCCAAAAGAATGATCATTTTTACATAAGCATTGTAAACCATGAAACATCTATGTTCGAAAATAACGTGCAGTACTTCTTTTCAGGATCAAGCTGACAGTTTCCACTCAAAAGAAAATAATCCATTACCATCAAAATCATCTACTCCTGGATATACATCCAACTCATTTTCAGCATTTCCATTTATCAAGGGCATGCCAACTTTAGTTTTTCCAAAATTATTATCTTCATGGCTCGTGGAATCAACACTTGCATCTTCATCATCTGACATAGTATCATCTGGAGACTCATATGAACTGCTTTCAGAACCAGGGTTGATTTCACAAAGAGCCTTCTGTCCCTTCCCCCTAAAATTCCTTGAATCATTATATGTTCCTACAAGTTCTCTGAAGTCCTTTTTGTAAGCTGAGGCTGAGGTCCTACTGTGCTTTACCTGCAACCAGAAACAGGAGCGTGGAGGAGGGGAGAGGGGTAAGAACTAAGAAGCCCAGTTTAATACAGTGGCATAAGATAAACAGTATGTAGTTCTATAAAACTTCCGATATTGTGTCTAAGGATGAATTTTAAGAAACGCAATTCATTAGACAATAACAAAATAAAGCGGTTTGGAAGCTTGTTTGTGTAGCTCCAGATAAGATTAACATGATATACTAGTCCAAAATATAGCTTCAATTCTAGCAAAGCGAACTGTTCATATCTTGATACACCTTTTAAGTGAAATGTACACCCCAGGTGCCCATCTACTTGCAAGGAGGCATCTATTTACAAAAATGTAACGGGATATTTGTCCGTAAAACAATTCAACATAATCACACACAACTAAACTGTTAGAAAGGCCAGATAATTTAAACCTTTTACAATTAGAATGTAATGTTCTCTACTTGCTTTTATCACATCCTCTAGAAAGAACAACAAACAGAACAAATTCAGAAGTTTCAAGTTTGACTTACCGTGAACCTGAGATTAGGCCGGAAAAAAGATGTCAAGACAACCACTGTATCTTCTGACATTTTCAACGAGTTGATAATGTCTGCTCTTACAGGAATGGTAGCAGTAGCAGTCAATGCCATCAAAGGAATATCATGCTCCAAGAACTTCAATTTGTTTGCACTGAAATTTTCTCGAAGCACAGACAATTTCCTGTATGGGAAAGTAAAGTAGAGATTTAAGATGTTGCAAGAACATAAGAAGGCATTCTCCTAAAAAATATGGCAGACACATGTTGGTTTTTTAGTATCAAGAGAAAAACATCTCACTGAAGGCTTGCACATATAAATTGTACTAATTGTGGTAGAAAACAATGTAAACAATGACTTGCACCTTCAGTAGAGGATATCGAACACAAGAGCAGACCTATAGTCAGGTCGAAAATCATGACCCCATTTGGAAACACAGTGAACCTCATCGATGGCAAAAAGTGCAATCCCTGGCTTTTCTGCAAGTTTTTTCAATGGTTCCATAAGCCTACATGTAAATAAGATCCTGAAATAAGCACAGTAACATGTAAATCAAAATCACCAGTCCAAAAGCAGAATGATTACCTTAATACTGTCTCAGGGCAAACATAGATAATCTTATACATGCCAGACATTGCTTTGCCCTCAACACGGCTATCAGGTTGCCCTGAACCAAGAAAGCATGCTGATATCCCATGCTTTGCAAGTTTTAGACATTGATCGTGCATTAGACTAATCAAGGGTGAAATCACTACCACAACCTTTGCAGTCAGAAGAGCCGGGATCTGAAAACAAAGGGATTTTCCTGGCAACACAGTCACTCAACCATCACTTATCTGAGCAAAAGAAGGCTCAAACCTGCTAGTTGCATAACAATGGAGGAAGCCCCCAAATTACTTGAATGGAAGAGTAAATAATTTATCTTAACAGATACCTGAGCCTGTTGCTGCTAGAACAAGACAATCCTTGTGAGCAGACCAAGCATCCAAAGTTTCCTTTTGGAATCCTTTCACACAGGAAAATCCAAAATGCTTCTGCAGAACAGCACTAATTTTGTCTCTGAGGTCAGGCTCATTTCTTGAATTAGCAAGCAAAAATTGAGATTCAGGCTTCGACACAGAACACATATCAGCACTGACTGGTGCTCTAGGATCATCGGAAGCCGCTAAACAGGGATACGATGTGCTAGCTTTCTCACCACAAGATCCCCTTCTGCAGCCACTATTCGCGGCAAGATGATCTGTAATGCTAGACTGCTTCAATCTTCTCCGGGGATTAGCCAATTTGTTCCCATCATCACTCGGGCGTGGTTCTGCATTAGATGAGACGGAACAACGGCTTCGTGATTCCCTACTCAGCTTCGTTTTCCCATTGCCTGAACCACCCAGCACAAACTCCAGCACATCGGCGTGGCGCGGGCCGACCGCACCAATTGCTCGGCTGATCTCGTCGAACTCGAACCCCATGTCGAGCAACTCAGCGATGACACGATCGGCGGACACATCACCTCCCGCTGCGCCGTCCTCCATCCCCATAACCAACCGTGTTCCTCAGGCAACCTCACGGCTCACTATTTCGAGTGAATCAGCACGATACCTAGACCAAACAATTTGAGGAATCAGCACGACGAAATGGCGAAACCGCACGAGCCTGATCGATCTAGGTCGAAGTGATTCTTGGCGCCCCGGGGGAGTGAGTGAGTGAGTGGTCGGATCGAAACTACCGCGGCGAGAAGGAAGGGCGAGTCGGCGAGGATAAACCTGCCAACTCGGTCGCCCTATACCGCCGCCTCTCGCCGCGCGCAATGGCCGCGACGGCGAGGGTTTCCTTTCTTGGCTTTGGTTTCGAAACGCGCGAGAGGGAAGGGACAAGAGGTGGAAGAAACCCCGCGATTACTCGCTGACATGTGGGCCCACATTGGCAGTGGCTCGGGTGTCCTCGAGGGATTCGCGATTCATCTGGGCCGTTAGCGCGCCTGATCGGACGGTGGACGACGCGCGGCCACGTCGTCTCCGCCGCCGCCGGCGGCGGCGGCGGCGGCGGCGAAGGGCGGCCGCCGTTCAGCTACGGCGAGGTGGCTGGCCGTTCTCTGTGCGCCTCCGCTTCTCGAGGAGGGAACGGGATGTGCTTCGTATCGATCCCAACTCCGGCGCTTCGGAGCAGGTACGGTACAGGGAGAGGAGCAAAGCCGCCGCCGCCGCCGCTGCCGCTGGTGGCGATCAGCCGGCGGCGGCTCCTGTCCGGACGGAGAGGAGGCTGGAGGAGCAGCCAAGGTAGACACAGCCACTCCTCTAGGGAGATTCTTGGAGAGGCAGCTCATGTGCTTCATTGAGCATTGGCCATTGGGGACTCTGAACTTTCTGATTCTTCAAAACTGCAAAGTTGATCGAAATGAAGAGTTCATCACATCTATATGGAATTTTCAGAGCTGCCTCAGATCCCACCTGCAACCTGAAGATTGAGTATCATGGCCAAAATGTGTATGGTTGTATGGATCTTCCAGAGAAAAAGAGAAGAACTCAGTGTGCCATGAACATTCAGGCACGCTCTGACGATTGGGTTCTGATCTTGTGATTCTTCAGAACTACAAAGTTTGGTGGCTTTGAAGAGCTTATCACATCTAGCTGGAATTTTCAGAGCTGCCTCACCTCTCAGCTGCAATCCGAAGATTGAGTATTATGGTCACGAAACACATTGTATAGATCTTCTTGACAAACAGAAAAAACAATGTTCATCAACATTCAGGCACAATCTGAAGAGCTCTGCGATGCATCCATCCACTGGAACGAGCCATGCTTCAGCAGGTAAGAAAAAAAAAGATTCTTCACAATGCAAAGAAATGTGTGTGTGCTTGCGTCAGCTATCTTGAGAGAATCATTCACTCACATCGTTTGTGCATAATTGCATGTCCGTATAGATAGCAGGATGTGGAGAGGTGATGAATTTGATTCTCTTCCAGGTTTGCATACTGGAGTAGCATAGAAGACAGGGGAGGGCCTTCCTCTGCTGTCTGTCTTATCATTGTCCTCAATTCCCGAGGCGATAGCAGTTCATAGTACATCCCCTTTTTTCTCATGTAGGTGTGGCAAATTATGGACTTTACATGTGATGCTGCTGGGGTGCAAGTGCAACCCCCAACCGCCATGCATATATACATCTTATGTTTTTTTTTCAATGAAAAGCATGTAGCAATGCCGTTTGATCTTTTTGGACAATACTTCCTCCGTTTCATAATATAAAGTGTGCACGTATTTCAAGATTTAACTTCGGAAACATCTGACCAACATCTAATGTAATATAAATTAAATTTTATTTGCTGAAAATAATATCATTGGATTGACATTTAAATATACCTTCGTATGGTTATAATTTTATTGCTACAAACTTAGTATACGAGAAATTATAAGTTAAAAATTAGTTTTGAAGATCGTGTCGAGTTTGACTATGACTTTGTATGTCACCGTGTACTTTTGTCTCTCTTTGGTCATATATATTTGACGTTTAGGACATTAGGACAAAATTTAATCAACTTTTAGAATTCCAACTATTAATTTTGTATTAGAATAAGTTTATGATATTATAACAGTACTCATTTCAAGGTAAATGTACATATACCATTTTTTTCAAACTAATTATATTTGAGAAACTATTGATGGTCAAAATTTTAAAAGTTTGATTGAATCTTATGCTAAACATCAAATGTAAGTTTGATTGAATCTTATGCTAAACATCAAATGTTTACGACCAGAGGGAGCACGATGCGTCGCTCAGATCTATTTGAAACACATGAATTGAGAACTGTTTCCTGTGAAAATTCATGCGTTCCAAACAGGGTCGCAAAAAAAAATTGCGAGTACGTTGGAGTACGTTGAACATTCAAACAAAACCAGGAGAGTGTGAAGATAAAAAGGCTAGTTATTGTTGTGAATGCATTTTCTTGGGCATCTGGAGATGTGGGGAATAAGTACCTCATCAATACCATTCCCTCCTCCCAAAAAAAACAAAAAGAGAAAAAGAAAAGAATACAAAAGAAAACCAATAGAATTGTTCCCTTTTGCTCTCTGATGCTATTTAGTCATGTCCCTCCTCAGGGCCAAACATTGCCACTTTGTTCTGCCCCCTTCTCTCTCTCTCTCTCTCTTCTTGGTGACCCCTTTCACTCCCTCAAACACTTGCACCAATACTAGACACCATCACAGCATTATATTCTCTCTTCTCCTCACTTCTTTCATCATCTCTCTCAGACTTCTCTTTCTCTCTCTCTCTCTCTCTCTCCAGTCATGGCAGCTGCTGAAGAAGTTCCAGAGCCACTCAAGTATCAGGTAAGCAGTTTAGGGTTCTTGCAATCTTGTTGGCAGATATGCAGTGCTACTGGTCATTCTTCTGCTTGTAGGAAGATGCTGATGGTGTTCTTTTTGTCTTTGGTTTTGTGTTCTTTTTCCTCCTTTTTTTTTCTCTCCAGACTTTAGCTTTGAAGGTTAGCATCCACTGTGAGGGCTGCAAGAAGAAGGTCAAGAAGGTTCTACATAGCATAGAAGGTACAGATGGAGTAAAAACAAAGCACACCTTTCAAATCTTTTTATTATCACTACATCTTATTAGAACATTTTCTGAAGGACATAAGAGAATGACTTCATACAACTGCATTTTTTTCTGAAAAATCATGTATCTCTATTTTAGAGTTGCAGCAATAATTTTTATTCATGAAAGTTTCCTCTGTTATTTTTTTTCAAGTGAGGAAATTACATCTTGAGAACCTCCATTTATGCTCCTTAATAAGCATATATAGCTCCTGATGTTTCTATTATGGAGAAGTGTTTCAGTTCTTACAATTATTTTTGCATGTTTACTTTTACCCATGGACAGTACTATTAAATTCAAACAGTTTGGTTACTATCAAGCTAATGATGCATGTACGGAAAAGCATCCTTTCAAGAATATCATTTTATTTGCAATCCTGCAGACCTGCACTGTTTCTTTTCAGAAAATTAAATTCTTTTATGTTCATCCCCTGTTTCCTATTACAACCATGCTCACCACATAACTCTGCTCCTTACCACAAATTTAGCTGAAACATAATGTTCAAAAGATGCTTACATTATTTGAATTGAAATGTTTGCATGATGTTTTTGAGTAATTTTTTGACAAATACTGTAATATTTGTACTAATTTTGCTGCACTTGTACATTTGATCATCGACATTTCAGGGGTGTACAAGACGGACATAGATGTTCAGCATCAGAAGGTGATGGTCATCGGCAACGTCTCCGTGGACACCCTCGTCAAGAAGCTCGTCAAGACAGGTAAGCACGCCGAGCCATGGCCGGAGCCCGCCCCGGCGCCGCCGGCAGCAGCGGCCAGCTCTCCCGCCGCCGCCGGAGGAGGAGGAGGAGGAGGAGGCGGCAAGAAGAAGAAAAAGAATAAGAACAAGAACAAGAATCCTGCAAACGGCCAGCCCAGCGAGACGGCGCCGGCTGCTGCGACGGCGGAGGCGGCCGGCGGCGGCGGAGGTGGCTCTGTCCCTCCGGAGAATAACGACCACGGGGGCTCTTGTGATGAGGCGTCCGATGACGAGGCCAAGCAGGAGGGCGGCGGTGGCGGTGGATCCCCGAAAAAGATGGTGGCCGGAGACGGGCAAGCCGGCGCTGCCAGTACGGTGGCGCCGTTCGCCATGACACCGCACGGTAAGCAGCCCGTCGCACCTCCGGCCAATGGCAATGGAAATGGCAATGGCGGTGGCGGCGGGGGCGGCAAGAAGAAAGGAAAGAAAGGCGGCGGCGGCAATGGCAACGGCAACGGCAATGCCGCCGCCGCCAATGCCACCGGAGATGGCGCCGGTGCAATAGTGGAGGTAAGCCCACAGGACGCGCCGACGAAACCGGCACCCGGCAACGCCGGCGCTGTCACAGTCGTCGACGGGGGTGTCGTCTACCCGCCGGCGACGCCGATGAGCTACCCGGGGTCGTACTACGGCGGCGGGCACATGCCACCGTACGTCATGAGCTACAGCACGGCGCACCCGCTCCGGAGCAGCGCCTACTACCACCCGATGGCCGGCGCGGCGTACACCGGCGGTTTGGGTGGCGGCGGCGGCTACCTCTACTCGACGGCGGCGGCGCCGCCGGCGTCGTCGTACTACATGTTCAGCGAGGAGAACGCCAACGCATGCAGCGTCATGTGAGAGGGATCAATTAGTTGATTAATTAATTACTGAATTAATTAGTGGAGTGCTTAATTGTGTTAATTAAGCAGCATTTGCTACATATATTCTCTCATTGTAGCCATCCATCCAGGAACTTATAAGCTGGAACCTTTTTTGTATTGGACAAAAATATTAATTTGGATGTCCTGATGTATAGTGTAGTGATAATGTAGCTAAAAATAATTGAGTGGTCATAATAAGTGACACTAATAGTGATAATGTAGCACCACCAAATTTTGATATAATTAAAAAACATGCTTAATTGATCATTTTGCTTTATGTTTTAGAAACCTATTGTTTTGCCAATGAAATGTATAAAGTCCAAATGAGAAAAAAAACCACCTTCATTTGCCAAGGAAATGTACTAAGAGATTTCACCATTGAATGGATATGCAGTTTATGGTGTTTCAATTATTGGCAACTAGTAAGAATAACCGATTTTAAAATGAAGGGAAAAATGGTATATTCTATTTTTCTAGAATATATTTTGATAGATACAACAAGAATGTCAACTGCTGCCCTCGGCTCTACTGAGGGCAGCCCCAAAAAATAATATTACATTATATTCCTCTAAAATAGAATGTCATTGCAATCAGAGGACACAAGAATTTTGATGTAAATATGTGTGCCATGCCTCAAATTGAGGGCAACTCAAAAGGGTTATTTGAGCTACCTAAATCATCTCAATTTGAACTATATTTTGGGGCTCAATATTTTAGTCAAACTGCAGGTTACATGAAAATAATAAAACATCATAATCGGAGAAGCACTATTGATATATTGGTGAAATCGTGATGTATGACTTTACCCATCAAGATTAAAATCCTGATATCCACGAATATTATATATACGTAAATAAATAAGTTTTCAACATGAATTCAGTAAGATCAGAGGTATACGTGTGCGTCTACCGTGCAATCGAAAAAAAATCAGCAACAACTTATATTTTAATTAGATTAGCATAAAAGTGGTGGCTTGGAAAGGAACTTTTGCAACCACTAATGGACTTAGAGCAGCTAACCAAAGTCACCATTTTTAATTTGGGCAGAGAAGCCAATACAAACCTTTCAAAGATATGCATAGATTACTTTGAGAAGAGAAAAACAAACAACATTTGTACGGGCTTAATCTACGTGATTAGAACGGACACTATAAATAAACCTTAAAAGAATGGATTGATTGGAGATGCAAATTAAACAATGTGAGAGGAACACTAATGCAGAATCAGCTGGTAGGACCTAACTCCAACTTCACTTGTTTAATCAAAATCAAAGCCCATAAGCTTAATGGAACTAAGCTGGGGAAGAAACCTGAACTATTGATATACCGCAGTTCGAGATAGCGGCCCTCATTCCCTGTTTGGAATGCGATATTTTTTTTCGTGTACTATTCTTTTTAAAAATACATCGTATTATAATCAGGGTCTAAATATGGTTAAAACAAACTATATGTTATTTTTCTATTGAATTTCTGTGGAAGGGGACATATGTTACTAACTCCGTTCCAAAATATTAAGTATGTATAGGTTATTTAATAGAGATTAAGGTGTTCATATTAAATAAAGGATGTGTTAAGGTGTGAGCATAATCATGCGTAAAATAAGAGTAATTTTGAACTACATAGGTGATTGATATGATAATATTACAGATATTGCTAGGAATTCTTATATTTTAAAACAAGATTTAAATACAAAAAGTTTCTATATTTTGAAACGATGGGAGTAGTTTTCGTGTTTTGCAAACATACCGATACAATAAATAACTCTCCTTTTTCAGAGAAAAATTAAATTCAATGGGCTCTACTTTGAGTCCAGCTAGCTTTAACTGCACAACCCAACGTTGAGAAAGTTGGTAAGATTCTTTTAGAAGAGAAAGCAACAAGGAGAAGATTTGTCCACATCAGGTACCAATGTTCTTCACACCAGAGCAACACCAGTAACAAACAACAGAGGAAGATCACAATATAATGCCATGGTGGTACACTGGAGATCTCAAATTTTTATACCAAAGAATGGAACACTTCTCCATGAGAGGGTACACTCCCTTTGTCCTTTGTTTCTTGCTTTCCTTTGAAAGGATTCTTTAACTTTAATTGTTCTCTAATCACCTACTAAATATTGTATGCTTGAACTTGACTAGACTAGCCATTTGACCAAAACATGACAAAGTAGAGGACATGGCATTATAAACATTAGCAAAGCTCATTGCCCCAAAAAGGAGGAAATAAAATGATTAGTTGGTCAGTGATTCCATGTAAATATGAATATGATTGCATTTGTTAGTATTCTTTGGAAAAATAAACGGAGAGAGCAAACCTTACTGTTACAAATCAACATTGGGATTTATGTCCGAAAAAGGAACACAAGACATAAAACCTTTTCATGCACAAACATACCTCGACATAGGGATTTATATCTGCAAAAAGGAACACTTGGTATAAACCTTCTATGCACCAACATACCACAAGACAGGGATTTATATTAAAAAAAAGAACACAATGCATAAACCTTTCCTACACAAACAGCTGTGTCGACCCTATGATCTTCTATTATAAAAGTCAATCGATCTAGCCAAATGTTTTAGTCATTTATCATTCAAGACATGTCAAATGACGGATAAAAAACACCACAAGATATTTGTTAACGAGGTTCAGTCGAAGCCTAATCTTCGAGGCTCCGATTATGGATACTTATCTCCAACCAACAAAACACTTAGCCGCTACGAGTCTATAGCTATGTCGCTATCATCTCTCTACGTATCTACGTTATATTATAATCACCATGGTTACATTATGGTGCCCCCATCGCTATTTAAGAAAGAGTTTATGATAGAGTCTGACTCTAATTCTATCTTATACCTATTTTAACTTATAACAGAACTAGTATATTCGACATCTATTCTAAAAGCTTCACTGCCATGGGTATGCATAGGCAGGGGTTTTGGACCAAGAGAGAAGCTTGATCATGTTAATCTATCCTTTGCAACTTATTTTTTTCAAAAAATATCATGATAAATAAAATTATTTTGTAGAATTTATATATTTCAAATAGGTAAAATATGCGACTGCTAATTATTTTTTAGTGGTAAGTGATGTATTTATCGACAGCGAAATATCCACGATGAATTTGTCAATGTCAAGATACGTCGATTCAATTTTTTGATATGCTCGTAGAAATAGGACGTGTGTGTATGTTTGTACCGTGCTTTAAAGAAAATGTCGAGAATGTAGCCAGGGCGCGGCACACCGTAGTGCTTCCCTGCAAAAGTAGAGAATCCCCTGCCTCTTGATTGATACAATGTATGTTACATGACACCATGACAAGCACAACTGTGCTCAAACAATGCACTGCAGGAAAAGCCATGCAGAGAGCAATATTATCTGATGAGGAAGCAAACTTATGCCGTCTCCTTGGATCACTCACTGATCAAAACAAGGTATGGTTTGATGTCACTTATCTCCCCTCTTTTGCTCTCCCTTTTCTCTTTGCTTCTCTAATAACATTTTTTCAGTGAGATTATGGATGGAGCAGCTATAGCTTGAATATTGCAAAGACTTATCTGAATAATCCTGCAGCTAGCAATTTGCTTTCAATCATATGTCATACACATTGCCACGAATGGTCTCACTGTGCATTCTTTCATGCAATGCATTGGGTGTTTTACATGGCTAGATACATGGATGTACCTTGTCCTTGTTCCTGGCCAATTTATTGATGCCTAGTTGACCAAAGCCTCTTTGATGTCAATGCAAAACGAACCTTTCTTTCTTTCCCTCTCAAACTTATCTCCATAGGCTGATTCTGATAGGAGAGACCCTTTTCATGCTTCCTCTTTTCTTTTATCTGAAAAATGCAGCATCTCAAGGTTCAATTATCGATATATTCTCAAGTTAGAGAAAAATACAAAAGAGAAAAAAAAAGATAGATACATGTGAGGGTGATATATTAGGTCCAGCTGTCCTCTAAAACAATATGCAAATTTGTTCACGAGCGAGCTAGATCATCTTCTGTTTTCGGCAATATCCCTCTGCAGAAATTTTAGCTCAATATTCAGGTGATAAGGAAATGAACTAATTAATCCCTTTTAGGACCGTGTGACCGTGTGTCCGTTGGCAAAAGCCGGATATGTAAACCATTTCTATCTTAAAAAAACATTTCATGACCTCCACTTTAAGAAATACTACTTGCATCACTTTATTTTAAGTGTGGAACATCTAACAAGGTAATAATCATTTGATGGACCCTCCCCTGTTTTTTTTTCTGAAACGGTTGATTATCATAATGAAAATAAGTGTACCTGATCTGATTTTTATACAGATCCAAATCTTGTGTTAGATCTTCATGTTATCCCTCTAGCACTATCTAGAAAGAGGGGAAAAAAATAAAAGGCATATGATGAAGATATATTGGGGGCTTGATTCTCCATGCTATTATTCCCCCTAACAGTGGTGATGCTGAAAATTGATCCCTCCCTATGTAAACCTCAATGAATTTTGGTACATTTTTGTAGCATCTTCTCTCCCTCTCTACCCATCAACCACATAGAAGAATGAGAAAGAGAGAATCACATCCCCTCTCTCTCTCTATAGAATGAGCAAATGGATTGGTACATTCCAAAATATCCATTGTATCATTGCCTCTTCACCAATGGAGATTGGAGAGGGATAGCTCCATTCATGGACCACTGTGATATGCCAAGAAGATACACTACTGCTAGCCATCTGATGTGACAACATGATGAACAAGAGTTGAGAACTTGAGATCTACACAATTGGGATATAGCTTCCACTCACCCTTTTTTAAGATAAAAAAAGCATTGGCTAGCAATAAGTAGCATGACTTCTTTTACAATCTTTGGAGGTACAAGATATAAAGGTATATTGTAGTGTTAATCAGAAGGTATTTTTCTATATCTTATGCCAAACACTGCAATATGACTCTACTTCTTGATATCAATCAACATCGATACACTTCGTATCACAATATAGTGAACTGAGGTAATGGTGCTCTGAAATGTTGGATCAAATTGGTTAAGTGCTGGTCGACGTTGGGGAACCGAATAATTCTCTCTGAATTGTGCTTGTGTCATCTTGCAATAAAGTGATAAAACTATACCAAAATATAGATGAATTAACTATATATAGGATTAGGTTTCTTTGGCTATGTACATCCATCTTAGATACAGAGGCCGGCCAGGTATTAATCCATTTTCAAGATAAAAGGAATTAGGCTTCTATTCTACAGGTTAAGTTAAGAATTAGTCACTACTAAAAAATAATTTTTGCATGCGGCCAAAACAAATTTTTTGAGGCGGCCATTCACTGTGCCTGCAGTTTAAGGCCTGCGAAAATATATAATTTTTCCACGCGGACCGATGGCTGCCTACGAAAATGATTTTCATAGGCAACCTCTCCATCTTCGCAGATGTTACATCCACCTGAAAGTGCATCTAGCCTCTTAAATAGGTTTTGGTGGTTAATGATAAAGTGGTTAAGGGACTAATGCGTCAAATTGAGATAATTGCAGGTGATTAATCCCAAAGTGCTTAGTTGTGCGAAAAATGCTCAAAGGAAACCCTCCAACAATAATTGCAAAGTGGCGAGAAGATTCGTCATCTTATTTAATTTTTTTCCTTTAATCTTGAGTTTTAGGAAAAACGTACTATTAAGAGAGGTTTCAAATGATGGCCTAAGATAATCTAAGTGCTTAAAGTCATAATCTTGAGGAGTGAAATTTTATCTAGCCTTTTTTAGTTTTTCCCCTTTTTAGGACAGAGAGTCCTAACCGAAAGTTTCGAGGTTCTTGACAGGAATTTCCAGACACCTTTGACAGCTCAATTCCTAAGTGTTGACCGAAAGTTCCGACGGTCCCAGACCGGAACTTCCGGATACCTCTATAATTCAAATATGAGTAACGGCTAGGTGACGCCATCACTAACCTATAAATATCCCATACCCTTTCCAGCTCACTTGAGGCAATCCAACTTTTGTTTTCTGTCCCCTAGCCTCTTTCATATTATTCTAGACCAATCCACTCGAAGGTTGAGTGATTTGAGGGGTTTTGTGAGAGTGAGAGAGCTAGGATGACTTGAACACTTGGTGCTTCTTGCAGGGCTATGGTTTGATGTTTATTACTCTTGGAGAGTGATCTCCTAGATGGTTAGGCATCTCCCGCGAATATCCGGTGATTTGTGGATTGACCCGGGAAGGTTTGTGAAGATTTTTCTCACCTTCGTAAGGAAACGAGATATGAATAGTGAAAATCCGAGCTAAGCTTTAGGAGGTTGTCTTAGTAGAGCAATCCTCGTTTGTGGTTCTTGCTAGAGAGTCAAGTTTGGGATTTATGTGGTCACTTGATCTTTAGCGAAGAACCTAGAAACGTTGTGTTGGAGACTAGAGACCTCCTCCTAGGGCTTTGCTTGGTGAGGCAAGGAGTTAATCGAGACCCAGCTCTTCGGAGTTCCTCAACGGTGAGTAGGATTTGTTGAATCTGAACTTCGGGAAAAATCCTTGTCTCAATTGTGCGTGTTTTTACTTTCTCTTGAGTATTTCTGTTTCCAAGTTGTTTCTTCCTGTTACCTACAATTATACTTGTCTTGAAAGTAACTTAGGCTCAAGATCGATTCTTGAAGTCACGAGTAACACTGGGAGTTTCGAATTAGAACACCAGAAGTTTCGTTCAGCCTGAGCTGATCAGAAGTTCCAGAGTTCTTGCTCGGAAGTTCTGATGCTTGTTTGTTTTAACCGCTACGATTTTTAAGTAACTTTTAGGAACGCCTATTCACCCCCCTCTAGGTAACATCTACGGGTTTTCACCACTCGCATACGAAAATATTCACGGCGGACAAAAAAAATAATCCCCCACCCCACACACACCCCGCCATCCCTCCCAACCCGTTGAAACCCCTTGCTAATAAAAAATCACAAATTCTTCATTCATTTAACAAATTTAATCACTAACATGCAAATATCCATACATCAGATTCAAATCATAGCACCGACTTGCAAACAAATATCGATCCACATAAAAACAATAAACAAAAACAACATCTGATAGTCGTCATCGCAGCGCCACCCACTCAGGCCCTCTACCGCCGTCGTGTAACGCCTTGAAAATCGGAGAACTTAAAAACCGGGAATTAAAAATTGAAACTTACAAAAACTTTTGCTTGTTGCTTCTTGATCGTGTTTATTGCTTCTTATTTGTCAGCTTGGTTGCATAAATTTATATGTGAGCGATTCGTCCCGATGTTTGAGAAAAAACAAACGATTTGAATTTCCGTTGGGGAGACAAATTTCGGAGTTTAGAGTTGGGAATTTTAATATAAAATAGGAAAAGGGTTGTGGATTTATGAAAATACATATTTGGGATCAAAACATTATTTTGGTGGGTGAGTAATATTAATTAGTGAATAAAATGAGTGCTAAAATATTTTATAAGATATATGTGGAGTCTAGAAATTATTTGGAATCAAAATTATATTTTTCGGGATTTAGGAAAAAGGATTAAATTAAAAGTGTGAAATATAATTTTAAAATAATAAAAGTGGGTGAAAAGTTTGAAAATATATTTTTAAACTAATTTTGGGAATACTAGATTTTATTTTGAATTTTTAGAGTGAAGGGAAAATAGGATTTGGAAATTAGAAATTAAATTCGGGAAAATAGAAAAGTGCACTCTTCATGATGCGCCAAGTGTTCGACGCCATACCGGCCGTACCGCGCCCGCCGCGCGCGTGCGCCACGCGCCGCGCCGCGCCGCCGCGCCCGGCCCCTACCCTCGCGCCGCTCGCCGCGCCCGGCCCCCCCCCGCGCGCCACGCGCGCGCCCCGCCCGCCGCCTCGCGCCACGCGCCCATGCACGCCGCGCCGGACCCCGCCCGCGCCGTGCGCCCTCTCGCGCGCTCGCGCCCGCCCGTACCAACCCCGGCCACGCGCGCCCACGCACGCGCCGCGCCGCGCCCGCCCGCCCGGACGTCGCCGCGTGTCGGCCCGCCGTACCCCGCCGCACTCCGCCCCTCTCTCTCCGTTTCTCTCTCTCGCCGCGCCTATAAAATGGGGCAAAGCCCTTCCAGCTTCCCCACCTCACCGTTAGTGATATGCCCTAGAGGCAACATGCGATGTTGGATATCATGGTCAATGTTTATGTATTTATGAATAAAGTGTTTTTCGGGCCCATGAAATAGACATCTTGTATTGATCAATAAGTACGTGACTTATTTATGAGACTCTATATGTATGAATCTATTTCTAAATGATCCTCGATCATATATCATATTATTGGAACTAATATGATTCTAAGATCGCATGTTTATTGATTGATGATCATGTCTCATAGATCATGGGTATGGAGATACCAAATCAATAAACATGGACATATGTGTTAGAGAACACATTGTTGGATAGACCCACCATGAGACACTACAGGAATTAATGTGTCATTAGTTGGTCTCAGGTAGTGTTGGTACAAAGTTCTTAGACGTGAGATCACCATGGATTCCAACATATGTAGTAGCCTACTTTGGGACTACCAAACGCTATTCCGTAACTGGGTAGTTATAAAGGTAGTTTTCGGGTTTGCTATGAAACATGGAGTGGGATGTGAGTGATCAAGATGGATTTTGCCCCTCCTTTGGAGAGATATCTCTGGGCCCTCGAGGTAATGGATTATGGAAATGCATGGCCATGCTAAGTTGATTGAGGAGTCAATCAATGCATGATAATCCAATACGGTTCGAGTGAATGGTTAAGTTATTGAAGGGATGACACACATCTTGCCTATAGCTTAATTGGTATCGTGAGGCAAAGGGATTTGTGTACACATTACGTGTTCGAGCCGATATTATATTCTTGTATACTATGGTGTCAATATGTGCCGCTAGGCGTCGCTATTGAGTGTCGGCCGAGTTGGACTCGAGCCGACGATCGGCTAAGTTAGACTATAGCCGAAACCAAGTATACGTGAACCTAGAGGGTCGCACGCTTAAGGGGATAAGAACAAGCATTCGAGTTGGACTCGAATACGGCTCGATCGGATAGGGATCTGATTGGATAGAGTCCTATGGTCTTACGACGTATGGGCGGCCAACTCTATGAGATTCGGATGAGATCCGATTCAAAATAGAGTCCTGATCGACCACTAGTCCCAGTAGGCCAACTCTATATAAAGGGGCGGCGACTCGGATCGGCTGCGGCATCGGCGAATCGACTGATTGGTGAATCGGCTGTCCCCGGGAATCGGCTGTCGGCTTGCGGGAATCGGCTACACTGTTCCGGATCGGATAGCCCTGATTGGCTATTTCCGCTGCATACACCAATCGGTAACGATCTATCGGCCCTTACTTGCGAGTGTTCCTGGGTTGCGCGGTAGAAAAGTTTTTGTTTTCGGCTAGCGTAGCTTCCGCGTAACCCTTCACTCGCCGCCTCGTTTCCCCTGCCCTTGCCGGTTCCCCCCCGAGCGCCGCAGTCGCCGCGAGCCGTCGCCGCCGTGCATCGGTGCTCCGCCGCCCTCGCCGTGTCGCCGCCGGTAAGTCCCCGAGCCGCCGCCCTCGTGCTAGCATCAGCCGCCGGTCGAAACGAGAGAGGAAGGGAGGGAGCGCCGGCGAATGTAAAGGAAGGAGGGAATAGGAGAAAAAAAGGAAAAGAACGAAAAGAAAAAGAAAAGAAAAGGGAAAAAGAAAAAGGGAAAAATATGGAAAAATTCTGGAAAATTAGGAAAAATATTTAGAAAATATTTGGGCAAAAATATATTGTTTTCTCGTGTATTTTCTCTGTGCAAATTTGGAAATCAAAATCGGATTTTCGGAGATTTCGTTTTCGCGTCGTTTCTTTTATCCGGAGTTTATCTATTTTCTTTACACCATTAAAATATATAATGTTTTGGTGCTCGGACCTCCAAAACCTCGAGCACTAATTCTTTTGATCAAGCGCTTTTTAAATTTATCCCCTTAATTAAATTTGATCGACATTTTGCGAAAACCCTAAAATCTCAAATTCGCTTTTAAATCGGATTTTATCCCAAAACTCTCGTTCGAACTCGAGTAGAATTTTAGGTAAACATTTGGAGTCGTTTTTATGGTTCTTTTCGATCTCTCGGTATTTTGTTGAATTCTGATCGAATTCAATTGACTTTTCGCATGTACCAATAGCAACCGAAGGAGCAGGTACTGACTACGTTGAAGACCTCGACCAACAAGTGTGCGAGCAAGGTAAGTCAACACTTCCCTTTGAACATATTGATCCTACTTTGCGAAATGATGTTGATTTAAATTACAAATTTGCATGCTATACACCAATGACTACCTATGCTTAATATATCCTGCCTTGATGTTGATTACCATTAGAATTATTCTTTGTAACCATCGATGTGATATAACCGGAGGATAACTTCAGTAAAATGCTTAGCCCTGCTTATATTAGATTTGTGCATATTCATGATTTTACAAAGAAGCTTCGTGCTTGGGCAACTATCTTTGGGGAGGTAGTTGGAATACGACATGTGGAGACATGAGCGTCACATTGCCTTGATCATGATGAAACTAGTTTTGATGAAAAATAAAAAGTACAAAACTAATGTTTTGGACTGGGGTGGATGAATGGATTTGGGTGGATTCCGGTAAAGGCAAGAACCGTCCCTGATCAATTAAGGACCGAGGCATGAGACTTATAACCTGAAACGAGCCAGTACAGCCATACTTCTCGAATGGGTATAGACCTAGCGGAGTAGATAGCCGAGCGGAGGCAGTATCCCTGCATAGTGGTTCTTGAGTGAAGAGGTGGTTCTGGTCATTGAGATAAGGCTGCGGCCTAAGTGTTGAGTAATGAATAAGAATGTGGTGAAAGTTTTTCCCTTACCCCGGGAGCGCCAGAACTCTTCTCACTGCTAGGAAAGGACGATTAGAGTGCAAGAGGATTAAAGTTCATGGAGCGGGTACTGCCGAAGCAAAATTATCGAAATGCTTTGCCGTGACCATCCCATATGAAGGGATGAAAGCTCATTCAATGAGTAGTCGCGGAGTACGGGTAAAGTGTACATCCACTGCAGTGTGAGTTAATCAATCTATTCGAATAGCCGTGCTCGCGGATAATGAGCAATGTAACAAGTTTCTGCCGTGGCTAGACTCATAAGTTTTAAAATGATGGGATGGGACTGCATAATGATTTTGTGTGCTGGTGGACTCAACTTCTCGAAATGCGAGAAGGGGTGGACTCCCCAGAAAACCATGACGAACCGGAGGTGGGAAGCCATCCTTGGAAATCACGATGGATGGTAGACAGAACCGTCGCCGTTGTAACATGCTATGGAACTAAAACATGACTTGGCTAGATAGTAGGTTTGTGAAAAAGGATTTGTGAAAATTGGCTTTATGCAAATGAACCACAGCCATCCTTTGAATGACCCTATCATATGCATCATTCCGTGTCGGCTTGCTGAGTATGTTGGGTACTCACCCTTTCTATACACACAAACCTTCAGATTGAGGAAACGAAGAACTGGAGGACCCCTATGCTTACTGCCAGGTGGGCGATGGAGGAGAAGGCGTCTACTAGGTCTTAGTCCCCGGTCGTTGCCTGTGGCAATCGACATGCCGCTGCCTTCTGACTGTTAATCTTATCTAAACTCTGCTTTTGGTTGTATCCAGACCAGTAGGTCCTATATGTATCGGATATTGCCTTCGGGCCTATTATTGTAATAATTTCGATGTAAGACTATTCGTGCACTTTGCACCTGGTAATTCAGAACTGTATTCGTGGGTACCAAACTACTCGATCCAGGGATATGGTACTATGAACACGAATGATTTTCGTCCTCAAAAACGGGGGTCGACACGTCGCCTGCCTCCTCTCCGTCGCCCTCTACTGCTTTAGCCACCGCTGCCACCGTCATCCCTACCTGATCTAGGAGGGAGGGGAGGGTGCGCTGCCCTCTCTCCTCCGGCCGGATCTGGGACGAAAAGGGAGAGGAGGGGTGGGTGCCGCTACTGCTTGCTGTGGTCGCCGCCGTCGCCACCGCTCTCCCCCTCTGGTCAAATCTAGAAGGGAGGAGGGGAGGGGAGTGTCGCACCGTTGTCTGCTGTGGCCACCGCTGTCTTTTCCTCTTCGGCTGGATCCAATAGGGAGAGGGAGGAGAGGGCCAGATCTGAGGGAAAGAGGAGGAGGAGAGGCAAAGGGACTTATGCATGGTTGACTCATGTTGTCCGGTTTTTAATATTGTGAACCAGTTTTTGCAGATGGACCTCGTAAGGCTACGCGTGCAAAAATTGATTTTTGCAGTCACGGTCTTAGGAGGTCCGCTTGCAAGAAACGATTTTTGCATGCGCAACCTTATGAGTCCGCCTGCGAAGAAGTATTTTCGCAGGTATCCCTCGTCCATAACAATGTATGCAGTGTTTTGAATACGCAAATTTGATCCACCTATATAGTGAAATGGGTGTCGCCTTCGAAGATCCTTTTTCTAATAGCGAGTGTTCTCATGTATCCTTTTTTCAAAAGAAAAGTTTCAATAAAAGAGAATTTTAGGTTCTTGACAAGTTGGAGACACACTGTTGATTATATCATTACACATGCATCCAACTTTTTCAGGATGGTAGATACATCAAATAATCTAAATCATCAAGAACAGTTTAACCGTTACCAGTAAACCCTAAGTGAATCAGTCGATACAAGTAAACACTACTAACAACTTAGAATATATAATGTATATGATAGCTTAACACTTGTATCGACCGAAATAGAGTGTCGAACTCAACCGATGGAAGCCCTAGCCCCGCCGATTCAAGCAATTATAGACGGAACTCACCTTTTGCAGGAGATCAAACTTAACCAATGCAGCCCAACTCGAAACAAGAACTCGTCAAGATGAAAACCTAGAAAACTAGGGTGGCGATGTGCCAAAAATATGTATTGAACTGTTGTTATTTTTACAAAACACTGGATGTACATATTTATGCCCATGAGTATAAACGAGTCCATATCGGACACGACCTAGACATTTTCTAAAGATACAACTAAAATTACAAGGCCAAACCGGACTCTACTCGGTCTTTCCTAAAATTATGAAAGAAAAATAATTAAACCTGTCTAATTAATAGATAAATCCCTATGTCGCTTTCTTCTCGAATCCGATTTCCTTTTTGATAATATTCCCAGTCCCTTCAATCAAATCCAACAAGAACTCGAACTTCTAGCACTTATCGGCAACCGCTAGCCGATACCACTTTGCATATGTTTTCCCAGCCGATACCCTCAGCCGAAGCAATCTCCTATTTTGATCACTGAAATAACGTCGTCAATCCCGCTTCGTACTTACTCTTTATCTATACTAATATAAAATGTACCAGTTCATCCTGTAATTTTAACCAGTTTCATCCGTAATTAACAAACATAGCACGATCACATGACGTGTGGGACCCATCTCTCCATGCGTCCACACGAACATGCCTCGAACACACGTCGTCCAGGGCGAGGAAAAACGAACCACCGCTCGTTTCGCCGCCCTCACCACGCCATGCGCCGTCCTCTCCGCGCTCGTTCTCTCTACCGCTTCCGTCCACCCGCTCCACCGCTTCCCTCCGCCTGTGCAGCCCTCCCCGCGCCGTCGAACCTCACACGCACCCCTCCCTCACCCCCGGCTTCGCGGCAGTAGAGGGCGTCTTCGGCGGCGGTGGTGGTGGTGAGGAGTTCACCGCAGCAGCACCTGCTGCTGCCGCAGTCGGGGTCGCCGATGTCGACGACCACCACCACCACGTCCTCGTCGTGGCTCACGCCGGAGCCCTCGCTCGACAGGCCCGTGTCGACGCTGTTCGCCGGGCTTGACGAGGACCCAGTGCCCAAGGAGAATGTCACTGTCACCGTTCGTTTCCGGCCGCTGAGGTTCGTCTCGCTTTGCTTATGGTGGTGGTGTTTCGTTTGGTCGCGCTTGGATTTTGGGGAATGCAGTTTGATTTGGGTTTTGGTTTTCGCTTGTGAAGCCCCCGTGAGATTCGGCAGGGGGAGGAGGTGGCATGGTATGCGGACGGCGACACGGTCGTGAGGAGCAAGCAGAATCCCAACATTGCTTATGCTTAGGGTACGTGCCTACTTTTGGTGGTATTTGACATTGGCGCTCTGCTTGCTGAATTCTGAACTCTTTCAAGTATGATGCTGCCCACTCCGCTGCTTGTTTTGGGGGCAGTTTTGATCAGATTTTACCCTGGGTTGGATATCTAATGGATGTTTTTTGTTCGTGTTTTGGTGTTGATTTTTTTGGTTAGTGCATTGAGGTTTCAGGAAACTACTGGTCTCCAATTTTTTAGTAATTTTTTGTTTTGTTTTTCCCCTTCCAACCTCGAATCCATGCCTGAACCTTCAAGTTGACTTATTTCTTCTTATTTTGTGAGTTAACAATCTTTGAGATTATCTACTAAATTTGCTCTTCTTTTACGTTTTTTCAATTGTAGCGTCAGTTGAGAGTTGAGACCTAACAACCATTGTGTTCTCGTGCTTTCCCCATTGGGATTTTTCGATCTCGGTGCTGACAAAAAATTCCTCATCGCCTTTGATTTGGTTTGTGGTTTTTCTCGCGATTTGCCGCAGATCGCAACCATGGGAACCCGCAGCGTGGGCTTGGTGCTCCTCGCGGCCGTGCTGCTCCAATCCCTCCTTCCCACGTCGGCGGCGGTGGGTTTGGTGCGGATCGCGCTGAAGAAGCGGCCGATAGATGAGAATAGCCACGGCGTGGCGCGCCTCTCCGGCGAGGAAGGGGCGCGCCGGTTGGGCCTCCGCGGCGCCAACTCCCTTGGTGGCGGGGATGAGGGCGACATCGTGGCGCTGAAGAACTACATGAACGCGCAGTGCTTCGGGGAGATTGGCGTCGGCACTCTGCCGCAGAAGTTCACCGTCAGCTTCGACACTGGCAGCTCCAACCTCTGGGTGCCGTCGGCCAAGTGCTACTTCTCGGTGAGTACGTTGGTCAAGGGAAATTCTCTTAAGAGTCTTGTTGTGATTGCGATCGTGCTAATGATGGATTCTTTTTCTTGGTGGTGATTGATGCGGATTGCATGCTTCTTCCACTCTCGCTACAAGTCCGGACAGTCAAGCACTTATCATAAGAATGGTCCGTGCCTTCAAACTTTCCTCAACCATGATAGTTTATGTTGTGACTGTCTGCCTCTCTCAGTTTATTTGGATGCATTGGAAACTAAACTTTTTTGTTATTATTTGCTCTATAGCTGGTGGCATATCTCATGGGTTGTGTTGAAATTTGCCCTTTTAATCAAAAATTGGATGTAATTGAAAGGATGCTACATGGTAGTTATTTGGGGATTTTGGTGTGAATAAAAAATAGCTTTGTTAGAAAAAGCAAAATTGGACTTAGTTAAAAGATGCTAGATGGTGTTATTTGGATTTTGGTGCGATTCAAATTAGGAGGTTGAAGCTTAGAGGTTTTATTCAAGTTAAACTTTTTTGAAAAAATTTCTCCCAAAAAGAGAGAGAGAGATTAGATTTGCATGTATTCATTCTGGTAGAGCAAGGTCTTGTCAGTGACCCTGTTTTCTCATTCTGGTTCAACCGACATTCTGATGAAGGAGAAGGTGGTGAAATTGTGTTCGGAGGAATGGATCCTAGCCAATACAAAGGCAACCATACATATGTTCCAGTCAGTCAGAAGGGATATTGGCAGCTTTGGACATTTGATGTTTGCATTGACTTTGTGAAGTTCGAGATGGGCAATGTCTTGATTGGAGGAAAGACCATATGTACTGACTCTTGTTTTTCATATGTGATCCGTCTAAATGAGAAATAACCTTGCACATCATCACACATTTGCCATTATTATGATTTTGTGCTATTGGTTGTTCAGCTATAGCAGACTCTGGAACTTCATTGCTTGCTGGCCGCAACGTTATGAGCTTTTGTTTATGTTTGTTTATTTAACTTACGATGCCCTTTTTTTTTCCTCAGAACAGCATATTATTTTGGATATATCTCTCTTCCCCAGGTAGAGAATATAAACCTTAGCTAGCTTGTATAATCCTAAGAATCTATATTATGTTTTGTATTGTCACCATTAAAATTATATTCATGACGTTTGAGTAAAAATTTAGTTTGAGAGTATGTTCTTTATTCTTTTAATCAATTAATCAAGGTATTATTGAATAATTCCTATTACAAATACTTGGATTATAGCCGGGATCAGTGGGTTGCAGGCCGGTTTAAGCCGGCAGTGGCGGTTGCTGGAGACAAGAAATCTATGCTCATCAACAATGGCCAAGTGTTCAGTTGCTTTTGTTCACTGCTCAATGCTAGTGCTCGGTAGGGAATTGTCTGACCAAAACTCAGAAAAGTTGATACCAATTAAACACTCTGTCTAGCTGTGGCAGCGACCCAGCGTGATCGCAACTACTCTTTCCAGTTATTTTAAATTCATACTAAGTCAAATTTAATTTTGACTACTTCTATAAAAAAATATTTTCTCCGATTTTAATTTCGTGTCATTACTTTGATACCTATGATTTGTTTTATCATTAAAGACATTTTAAGCAATACATATATTTTGCTTGCACAAAATTTTTAATAAGCCAAATGATCAAATGATCAGACATATATCCAAAAGTCAAGATATCCAACACAAATAAATATACTATAAAAATATATTCAATGATAGTTTAATAAAGCTAATTTGATAATGTTGTAAATGTCGCTATGTTTTTTTACAACTTAATTAAACTTTTTAAAATTTAGAATAAATTTAAAATAACTTATAATATATAATATAGAACTTTGGGCGTACTTGTTGAGTTATGAAGAATCGGGGATATTTGTACATGGCAGCCCATGGGTATAATAAAAAGGTTCGCAAATTTGGTATAAAAAAGGCTCACAAACTTATATTCGGTGAAACTCAACCCTCCGATTTTATCTAAGGTCTTTGAAAAAAATCTCCAATATGAAAGCAGGAACAAACAAACAAACAAATTTACCAGTTTGTGCTTATGTTCTTATTTCTTACTTCATTCGTTTCTAAAAAATCAACTTTAGCTACGAATCTCAACATAGAAAATGTTCAGGTTAATAGACAGAAGTTGTATTTTTAAGTAAATTTCACTTTAGGTCACTTTTTATTATCGTTGTTTCATTTTGAATCATCATATATCAAATGTTTTCACTTTTAGCTGTAGAAGTTCATCGACAGAGTGGTAGCCGACGTGCTCGAAATCGTTTCTATGCTTGAGAAAAGAGAGAAAAGAGAGTCAGGTGATTCAGTGTTAAAAAAATAAAATTATTTGATCTAAAATAAAAAACATTGGTTAAATAATGATAAAAAACGAAACATCGGTAAAAAAATAGTCGAAATTTACAATTTTTTAAATGGCGGAGTGAGTAATTGGTACAACCGCCGTAAACCGAAACTATCGGCCCAAGGCCCAAACGCTTCCCGTCCCCTCCGAAGTGGGCCCGCCCAAGAACCCAGTCACCTAACCACACAGCACGGTCGACCACATCGGACCACCCATCTCGCCGTCGCCGTCAACTCGTCGCCGCCACCCACCTCTCAGCAAGAAGCGCGCGAGGAGAGGAAACCTCGCCTCATCCCGGAATCGCGATGGCGCAGATCATCGACGGGAAGGCCGTCGCCGCCGCCATCCGCCGCGAGGTCGCCGCCGACGTCGCAGCGCTCTCCTCCGCCCACAACCTCGTAAGTCAACTTCACTCATCACCGCCGCCGCGGAGGCGGATATCTTGGGAGATGGGAGCTTGAGTGTTTTGTATCTTTGGTCCATGGCAGCTGCCCGGGCTGGCGGTGGTGATCGTGGGGAGCAGGAAGGACTCGCAGACGTACGTGCAGATGAAACGCAAGGCCTGCGCCGAGGTCGGCATCCGCTCCGTCGACGTCGACCTCCCCGAGGACATCTCCGAGGTGGCGCTCGTCGCCGAGGTACACCGCCTCAACGCTGACCCCGCCGTCCACGGTATATCCATCCAACCAAATACCAATTCATCCATTCTTACTACAAGAACAGTAATCTCATTCATTCTCGTGTAAATGTAGCAATTAGTACTACCTGGTTAGTGACATAGATGTGGAGATGATTTAGATTAGGCTTCGATGGAATCTAAGGTAATCATAGTGATGCTGTAATGATTTGGGATACCTTGGCATGAGCTCTACAGTGGAGTTGACTTAATCCTGTCTTCGAATCGGAACATCGGTACTCAATGTGATATATGTTTGGGGGTTACTGTGTGGTTTAAGGTGTTTATGTTCATTGCTTGGATCTGAAAATGCTATTCAACAATATCTCCAATCTATACAATGTGGGTTGGTACTTAATCCTGTGATTCACACTGCAATTTCAGTCCTCTGTGTTGTCTGGACAGCCGGACTGAAAAATTTCAGAGTGATCTTTTGAAGTCCGCCCTTGAACGGATATCAGAATTCTGGCATTTGAAGTTAAAAGTCTGCAGAAGATATGTTGCCTAGTTGATTACAAGAGTTTTTCCTTTTTGATCTATATGTGCTAAACTTGTAATTATATCCTCATGCGTCATGCTATTGGAACAAAGTAATTCCTTTTTTTCTTCCTCAAATTGCAAGATGGATGTTATAGTAAACAAATTGGGGCTTGGAAGTGGTTTAGATATAATCTATTAGCTTGTCCTCAAAAAGTGTGATCAATATTTTCCTAACCATGCGGATGTCAGGTAAACACAATTAACTCTAGATTTATTTTCCATATAATAATGTACAGGCTAAAGTTAGTCAAAAACAGGACTGTAAATTCAGGTTTTCCTCCTGCATAATGTTGAGATACATGGGTCTGAATTATGATGCAACCAGAAGTATTTGACTATATACTTGTGCTGCCGAACCAGGTATACTTGTCCAGCTTCCATTGCCAAAGCATATTAATGAGGAAAAGATATTGAACGAGATCAGCATAGAGAAAGATGTTGATGGGTTCCATCCTCTGAATATTGGCAAGCTTGCAATGAAAGGAAGAGACCCACTGTTCCTACCATGCACACCAAAGGTATTGAGAATTTGAAACACTACAAGAGAATGCTAGAATATGACAGCTACTTCAGTTTTCGTTTGCAGTTTTGATGTTTTGATTTTCTTTGAAGGGATGCATGGAGCTCCTATCACGGAGCGGAGTTACCGTCAAAGGGAAGCGAGCGGTTGTGGTTGGCCGCAGCAACATTGTCGGGCTACCTGTATCCCTGCTTCTTCTGAAGGCGGATGCGACCGTATCCATTGTTCACTCCCGGACCCCTAACCCTGAAAGCATTGTCCGTGAAGCAGACATAGTCATTGCAGCAGCTGGCCAAGCTATGATGGTACATTGTTCTACCACGAAATTAACGACATGGTTCATCACAATCCACTGCCCAGTTCTAACTGCAGATTTCTTGGTTGTCAGATCAAAGGAGACTGGATCAAACCAGGCGCTGCTGTCATCGACGTTGGGACAAACTCCATCGACGATCCAACCAGGAAATCGGGATACAGACTCGTCGGCGATGTGGATTTCGCTGAGGTGAGCAAGGTTGCCGGTCACCTGACTCCAGTCCCAGGTGGTGTTGGCCCCATGACTGTGGCGATGTTGCTCAAGAACACGGTGGATGGAGCAAAACGTGGTATAGTTCAGTAGAGTTTCAATCTTGTGTGCTGTAACTCTCTGTACTGCAAGGATGATGTTGTAATGAGGATATTTCTGGACAAATTCGTTGTCATTTTTTGTTGTGTGACCGTTTTTTTTAGAATAATAAGAATAAATTTGTCTGTGACCAATCTATAGGTAGTAGCTGATGTTTGTCTGATAAATGCAAAAACAATGTGAATGCTAACTTTGTCATCAATCAGTAGGATACTGTTTGGAATTTGGCGATTTGATTCAATTACAAGCGGTTTAACAAGCAAGCCAATTCAAACAGCCAGTATAAATCAAAAGGCCGCATGGAATTTTCCAGGTAATCCCACGCGTGCAAATGGTGTAAAATAATTGATATCACGGTTCAGACATGAACTACAAAATAGGGTTCTTCTCTATGGGCTTAATCTCTGTTTCAACACCTGAGCAAACTCTGTCCTGTCAACGTCCTCTTCCTGGGTGGATGTCAAGTTCTTCAGTTTCACCTTTCCGCTGCTCATTTCCGACTCGCCAACCAGCACCATCCACGGAATGCCAGATTGCGTCGCGTACTTCAAGTGGTTCGATATCCTAGTCGTGAGTTTGAATTCTGCCTTTATCCCAGCATTCCACAGTTCACTAACAAGCTCAGCGGCCAATATGAGGTCCTTGCCAATAATCGACACCAAAACCTCCGTCTCGGTGGCCCGGATCTGCAACTCGGGAACGATTTTGTTATGTTATTGCAACTCAATCAAAGAATGAACAGGTGATAGGAGCATTAGGTACCTGATTCTTTTCCATCTCCTGTTGCTCCATGATTGCGAAAACTCTTTCTATTCCAAGGCTAACGCCGACCGCAGGGACTTGCTTCCCACTAAACATACCAACAAGGTTGTCATACCTGCCTCCAGCTGCAATGGAGCCAACCTGTTGGGAAATAGGGTTAGTTCAGGAAGCAGGAATCAACTATAAGTAGTATTCACTCGGTCAGAGAAAGGTGTTAAATAAGTCCAGATGAATTTTCAGATATAAACCAGTGCCTGGCAATCAACTACTAAAGACTACTTCCTCCGGTTCTATAATTCTCAACATTTGGACAAGATTGAGATCAAACTTTTGTAACTTTGACTATCAATAACTTCAAAAATATTTAGTTTAAAGGCACTAGAACAACATATCTATATTTGTCTTACAAAGTCCTATAATAAAGGTAAAAATGCATTTATTTATGGTATATATATTATAATAAAAACATAGTCAAAGATATATTTTAAAGACCATATCATTGTCTTAAATGTCAAGAATTATGGAAACGGAGAGAGAACGCGATTAGAAAAAAAAAAAAAGGTAATCAAGGACATCCTTTCCAATTATAAGAATGATAAGAACAGAAGGGATATAGAACGATTTCCAATTTATTAAGTGTGCAACTGAATAAACAAAATGATGGGCTAACTGAAAACACTAACAAGTTTAAAAATGAGGTGCAGAGACGAATAAAAATTATCTAACCTGAGTGGTGCCCTTGAACACAGCTTCATATATCACACCAGTGTAGTAATCAAGGCCTCTAGCAAGGCTTAAATCAAACACTAGCTTGCCTATTGCATTTGCTTTATCTAGAGCTCTGAATAATATCTCCAGCTCATTTAGTGCAGTAACAGACCCAGGATTCCCCATAAACTTGCTAGCTTCCTTTCTCAATTCCAGCAAAACGTCCAGCGGTGATCCCCTAGTTTTCACTAAATCACCAATCTTATCCGCAGTTTCATTTGATATGCCCTTCTCGTCCACCTAAGTCAACAAGACAAATGGTTAGGGCCATGATCAAGTCAGTAACATCAAATAAACGAACCATAACATGTTAGTTTGGATGCTTACCAGTTCCTTTTTCACTTGTTCAAATGTTTGCTTGTCTAGCTTGTCAATGCTCGAGCAAACTGTTCTGAACTTTTCAGGAGGCACACCACAGATCTCTAACATTCCATCAAGCAACTTTCTGTGGTTTAGTTTAATCTCATATGAGCCTATATCCAGCTGATCCAACAACTCAGTTAAAACTTTGATAACTTCAAAATCTGGTTCCATTGTTTCATATACTCCAGCTATGTCAAAGTCGCATTGGTAGAATTCTCGATACCTTCCCTTGGACGGGTTATCTCTCCTGTATACTTTAGCTATCTGGTATCTCTTCAGTGAACTTATGTTATTCATCGCAACATATCGGGCAAATGGAACAGTCAGATCATACCGCAAAGAGCAAAGCTCTCCACCCTGCAGATTATTTGGTGTAAAGACCAAATCATGACTGCGAGCACACAAGCTATGGAAAGTAATGCAAAGAAATGAATAATCGAGCAGCTGAATGTAACACGCCTACAAATACTGATGTTTCTATCCTTAACCTCATCAAGAATTTTATGAAAATAAGTGACAAACCAGCATAAATTGAGGCTCAGTGCAAAATTAAACCTACCTACCAACCTAAATTGTACAGTGAGACTAAAAATAATACCTGATCAGCAAGGTCATAAATCAACTTTGAGTCTTCACCATATTTGCCCATAAGTGTTTCTCTCAGCTCAAATACAGGTGTATCAAGTGCAACGGCACCGTGCATCTTGAATACACCTGTTATTATTGAGAAGGCACGCTCCCTTATGGCCATTTGCTCTTTCCCAAAGTCACGTGTTCCCTAACAGGAGTAAAGAAAAGCATCAGGCATCATAAAAGGGGGAAATTATACCAGTCTGGCACTCTGTTCTGGCACTCTGGCTACAAAGATGCTTCTGAGACCTTCTTATTTCAAGCAATTGGGAGTACAGAGACTACGCCAAACAAGGAAATGTAAATGGAACACCTTATGCAAACAACATGATTCTTACCTTGGGAATTTTAGGCAATCTCCTCACTTCATTGGTCTCAACAATCTCCTTCACCTTGTCCACAAGGAACACCAATCTGGGACACTTTGGATCAAATAACACTGAGAGCTCAGTTCCCCACTCAGCAAGTAGTGCAGAATTCACCGAAAGAACCTTCTTTCCGTTGGTCACATGGTCCCTAAGCAACATCAGTATGGCAGATGTACCCTTCCCCAAAGTTTTCTTCTTCTTGCTCTTCTTGTCACCTTTTGGTTTCTCTCCACTAGCATGCGGATTTTCAGTTGAACTGCCCACCTCATTCTCCTCACCAGCCTGCGGCTTCTCAATGGAACTGTCCATTTCGATCACTGCCATGGCAACAGCTGCTTCCCATGCAAGGATATCCCTGAACTTGAGCAGGGAGTTGTACACAGCCCGCAAAACAGATACAGCATCCGAATCAATCGTGACCTTGTCAAGCATACCCTTCAAATCATCGAGGTCAACACCATCAGTAAGCTTCTTCCGGAGCTCGGCATCATCAATTCTCCCAATACAAAGCCTTGCCCGCGCAACACTAAGCTTGAGCATTGCCTGTACCGGCCTCGCAAGTTGTGTTGCCAGAGCAACCAATGCCTCCTCCTTTCCCTCACCCGTTTGAACAGCATCCCTTTTTCCCAACTTCACCGGAGCATTGAGCTCGATACGCACCCTCGCGTGCAGCACGCGCACTGCCTCACGGAAGATTCCATTCACGGTGGGCACCTTAGTGAACGATGCAGCATCGGCGCCCCCGGCTCCACCGACGAGCTTGGACCCGAAGAGGAGCATCTTGACATCGGCGGCGACATCAGCCTCGTCCTTTGCGGAGAGACCATCCCCAGAGGTAGGCACATCGAAAGCCGCGACGTCCCCGCGCGCGGCCTCGCAGGACAGCGCGGCGACGGCGTCGACGACGCGGACGAGCGGGGCGGCGCAGCAGTCGATCGCGGCGGCGAGCGCGACGGCCACGGGCGCGGAGGCGGCGGCGACGGCGGCCTCATCGCGGGAAGCCGGGGGCAGCGCGGCGGTGAGGTTGAGCGACCCAGCGAGGCGGGTGGCCGTCGCTGCGGTGACGAGCGCGGAGGAGTCTCCCGCGGTGACCAGGAGCTTGTTGAGCAGCACCGCCGCCGCGGCGCGGGACTCCGGCGGCGACAAGGCGAGGTCGCGGAGTGACGCGGGGGTCTCCTGCGGCGAGGGGGCGCGCGTGGAGAGCCTCTGGAGCGCGGAGGGGTCGATGGCGGGGTCGGCGAGGCCGAGGGAGAGGGCGTAGACCGCGGCGGGGGTGAGCGCGCCGCCCTTGCCGCCGAGCGTCACGGCGGCGGCGGGAATCGCCATTTGTGAGATCTCCGGCGCGAGACGCAAAACCCTAGAGCAGGAGGAGGCAACGGCGTCTGCTCCAGATGGACGGCGTGGATTGCCTATGGGTGTTGGGTGTTGGATTGATTTGATGAAATGCTTTTGATGAAACGAGAGAGGATTATACTAGTTGATTTGGGCAAATTTCACAAAACCCGTAATGTAAAAGCGACATATATCCCGACTTGTTTATAGATTAGGGCAAAATGTTTCTTTAAACCCCAGATACATATAAAGCTTATATTATATTATTAGTTCGGTTATTATATTCTTATATATACTCCTTAAATAAAATGAATATAGTGGTAAAAGAATATGTCAGTTCACTGAAAAATTACCCCTATGGACCTTTTAATATTAAAACAATCTAAACAGATAACAACATATAAATTTAAATAAAGGTGAATATTTCCTATAGAGTACAGACAAAAGATAGTCATGGGAAAAATATTTTTCATGTATTTTAGACAATGTTATAATATTTTTTATCAGTAACAAAGCACATATATTCAACTACTAACAATTGTAAAAAATTAATATGAAATATTTTTTATATATACATATTAAACGCATTTTTAGACTGTATCTTTTTAGTTTACTCATCGATTGAGAAGGATTATTTGATCAACACTTAAAAAATACGTTTTCTCAAAAGGTTCTCTTCTAATGTATTATTTAGACCACTTGTTTTAACCTAATTATTTATTAAGTTTATTTCTAAAACAATTAAATTATGCTATAATCAAGTAGATAATCCACTCAATATATAAATCTAGCATGTCCTTATGAGCTTCTGTTGTCTATAGTATAATAGTTTATGTGTATATGTAACCGGTTAACAGTTATTGTTATTATTAGCGAGTTATCGTGTTACGGTATTTCAATCGTGCAGTGCTACAGTGAGGAAGAAGACGGGGTCCATAGGAGGGATGTGTAGTTTGAGCCTATTAACATGAAGATATACTAAAAATATCCAGTTTTCTTTTGAAATAATTTGTCCCAAGGTTACTTTAAACAAACCATCGTATATGGGGTTTTGCATTAAAAATACCAAAAAAAAGTTTACTCAATAATACGATGGTTTGATTTTGCAAATATGCCAACCGAAGTATTTGTAGAAAAAGGAAAGACCAAGTAAAATAAATCGAATTAATTTGGTTCGGTTGTACCGAAGGGATATTTGGGGCTCATTTGGTTTGAAGGGTTTTTAAGGAAAAGTGAAGGATTCATGTTTTTATAGGAATTAATATGATTCACTCGTTCGGAATGGTTGAGTATGGAAGACTGGAGTAGGAAAAGTGGAGGAAATTTTAATTTGCCATAGATTTCATAGAGAAAAAAAAAGAATTTTGAACATCCACTAGAACCTCTTTTTCCCTCTCTTTTCTTTTCCTTTGTTAGGTCCCATGTAAATTAATGCTTAAAACTAAGTGACTGTAATTTAAAAACAACATAAGCAAGTTTGTTTGATTTAATGTGATTGTTTTAAAAGATTCATGTGTTTAGCTAATTCCTTTGTTCCGAACATCACCTTTTTTTCCCATGTTTTTTCTATCCTCCATTTTACATATGCAATCATACTATGTTTTTCCTCTCCTGTAATTGAAATAAATAATAAATCACTTTAAGTCTCTCATCTTTACGTCAGGTTCAAAGTTTGAATCGTATACTTGATCTACGATATCAGATATAACACGTCATTTTTAGCCCTCAGTGTTGCAATTAGAGGGAATAAATGTAAACTTATTCCTCCGAATAAGCCCTTGATGGGCCTCCATATAATCGGGATTTGAAACGGGCCTGTACTACAAATCTTGGACCAGGCCTAATTCATTCAGTAGTAGCTAGGAAAAACTAGCACAAAGTGAAACATTCCCTTGTGTAAATACATTTGGTCTAAGGCTGTTATCGGAAATCGGAATGCAAAATGCTTTGGCGTATTAGCCGAACTGGGCACTTTCATTTAAGCCCAAATAATTTCCATTGGTTGGCATATTGATTGTTGAATGATCTTCTATGGCTAGATGGTTGTAGCATCCAATGGATAGTAGCATTCACGTGTGATGGGTTTAGATATTAGAAACAAACAAATGGATAACAACCCAAGTTGCTACAGGTTGAGGGAGTAAATTACAGTCATTAGTTAATAATTAATCAGCACTTCTAGCCAGTCCTAGTAGGTCACATGATTTGTTATCCATAGACAATTATGCATCCAATGCTGGGCCCACTAATTTTGATTGAAAAGTCTCAGCCTAAGCCTAATAAGAACATGTTTAATATTATGACCAACTTTTTAGCTTCGAATCATCAGTTAATTTATACAATAGCTATTCATAAATACATATCATCTCTTATACACATATAATTCGTCCTATAGCTGCCTATAAATCTATATTTCGTTTCTTTTTTCTCTTCTCTTTTATCTTTTTAACGTAAGTTTTTAGTTGGCTTATACGCTCTAAGCCATACAATGATCATCCGATAGCAGCTTAAAGCGAAAAGAGCGGCTTATCTCTGGTCCAACGGAGCGACGGTGAACGGAACTTTAGGGTTTTTGTTTCAGAGTTCTCCTTTAATGATTTCCGAGTCGTCTCTATTATTTCGTCTTTAAAACCTTTTTAGCTGATTTTTCCTTCAGTTATTTACTGGAGAACCTACAAGATATCGAACGGACTCATATGCGAGTTGCTGAGTGGAGTACGGCATTCGGCATTCCCCGTCGTTCATCTGAAAGTTGTATGATAGAGATAACCTACTGCAGCAGTGCACAAGGGCAGATCAAACAAACTAGCGTATATAGTTGATGGCTCTCAACGCAGCGCATCAACAACCACGTGGTAATATTCAAAATTTTATTTTTTAGAAAACCTTTGATTTTTTTTTTTAAAATTATCCATAGTCCCAATGCTAAAAAGAAAAAAAGGATTTGGATGAAAAAAAGACCTCATACGTCCCTTCCTTCCTACGACCCTCACTCCTGTCCCCATCCGTGCCGCACCCATGCCATGTCTACGCTCCTTCCTCCCATCACTGTTCGAAGCTCCTGCGCCGCGCCTGCGTCCCTCCCTTCCGTTCTCATTCACGTCGCGTCTCGATTTTATCCGTTGCAACGCCCAATAACAATAATCTCGTTAAAGTCATTTGGCTTTCTCTCAAAAGCCGGGTAATATTTGCCTCTTGTCAAAAAAAATCGTCAAAGCAGCAATGGCAGCACACGATCGAAGAACCAACCAGCTACACGAAGGCCATATATCATGCACAAGCTTGCAAGCAAAACAAAGGAAAATTCCTGACCACTTAGGCCTGTGGAAGCCATCGATCTCCATCGCCTACTTAGATATCTGCCTCATCTTTTGGCGCTTCCTCGTCATGCGCTTCTTCCACTAGACTTCTTCAGGATATGGGTAGTTAAAGATATGGGTCAAACTTAAACTATTTTTAACGAGTTTGTTGATTCATGATTTAATGAAATAAATTTATTATGGATTCATTATATTAATAAGTTATTCATGGATACTCAAATAAATAAAAAATTCTTTAGTCCCCTATTACATATGTGTAAAACTCGGATATTCATATTATAAAAACTTATCATATTTAGTTAAATTTTATAGGAATAATTTATTGTACAGAGCAACAACTTTGTATAAATTTTGAATTTATATATGCGGTGCCCAAAATACATTACTAAAACTCAAAATTTCTAGTTAAATGTGTACAAAACTTGGACCCAAATTTTTAAACTCACGTTCATACCATGAAAACTTATTAAATTCAGTTGAATTTTATAAAAATAATTTATTATATAGAGAAACAAATTTATACAAATTTTGAAGACATTTCTAATGGTTTAATCCGTTTGATTTATTTATATTTTTTGAGCGATGCTAAAGGTCCGTTGGAACAAATTTATAGATTAATTTAGTGGATAAATAGATCGATCCTAATCACTCTCATATAAACATCTGAACTAGAACAAATACGATACAAACGGAATTATTAGTTCAGAGTAAGATAGCTAGCTAGCTAGCTACAAGAAAAATAGAGAAAAAGCACGGTGGTATAACTCAATAAACTGCTAAAGAACATAATATGCAGGAAGAAACCAGAGTGAACAGAAATTAGAATGGACGGAAGCAAGACAGCATCAGAAGATTTAGCGGCAATATTGCCATGATGTAATGTGTGAGGCACTGTGCCTCGGAGTTTTTCTTTTTTTTTGGTCTTGTTCTTTCCATTGTCAAGTCAAAACTGTACGTAATTGCTCTTCCATTGGTGGCTTCGGTTAAAAAAAATAAAGACAGCATGAGAACAAACTTATTTGATTCATACACGTAACACGACAACCATGTTTCAATACCTAACTTAGATGTTAACGGTGTCGGTGATTCAAGTTTGCTCTCTAGCATAGAGATGGTTGAACAAGCTAACAAAACTAGGAAATCCTCGACGGCAAATTTAACAATGCAGATTACAGCAAGCAAATCATTCATACTACAAGTCTCTGAAACTATGTAATGTGTTCGATTACTACGTATTGCCACAACGACATACTAGTTGAAATGGTATAGTAGGTAATCTAACACTCGGTACTATCTTGGGTGCAACATCAGGAACAGTGGATCATACAGACATATAACTGAATTTCATGTTGATAGGGATTTGAAATCATTCATATTTTCCCACTGAAACTACAAAAGTACAAGCATATGAACAGTATTGCTGATCACCTTAACAGCTACGACCAGTAGATAATATAATTTCCTACTGACACTACAACAGAAGTAGCATTCTTAATGGTCAGGTATAATTCTAATATTCTAATGTTTCATTTGGTTATCACTAAACGGCCTACATAATATTCTAAGTATAATCCTAATTTTGTGGCCTTATCGTAATATTCTAAGTATAATCCTAATTTTGTGGCCTTATCGAAAATTCTTCATCATTAAATATAGTAGATATATGAGGAATGTGCTTGTTAGTATACGATGGCCAGCAGCAAGCTGGCAAATGAAGATTATTGCACCCATCTAGCAACTTCCATGACCGTCGTGGACATGTAAGATGTGTGTGTGTGAGGAGCAGGGTTGCCGAGGCTTTCGCGAAATTCGGTCGTTTTGCGGGGTGCGACACGGCATCCCCGCGGTTTCGTTTAAAAATTTCATGGAAATTCAAAAATTTGAAAAAGTTTATTTTTATATATTTTTTATAAAAATATAAATTTCGCGATGTTTGTCACGAAAACCGCGGTGATATGGCGTGGTTTTCGCGCGGTTTTATCGAAATCCGCGAAATCCGCGACACGACGCGGATTTCGATTTGGTTCAAATTTAAATCACGGTTATCACGGTTTTCGCGGCTTTCGCGTGTTTTTGCGCGGTTTTCGCGCGGTTTTCGTGGTACGCACAAAATCATTCAAATTCAAATTTTTACTGTTCATTGCTGCCGGCTTTCGCGAATTTCGGCGAAATTCGTCGTGACACCGAGGGGCGACACGGCATATGCCGCCGGCATTGCAAACCCTGGTGAGGAGACCAATAAGTCTCTTGCTTTTACACATTTTATGTATTTGCATTTCAGCAAAATGTTTTTGAAAGAAAAAAACGGAATGAGAGTGTCTTTTCATTAAATAAAATGGGAGAAAAATACAGCCCTTGCTCTATTCACTATACAAACTGTGAGATTCTATGCTCTATTCACTATACAAACTGTGAGATAAGCTCGCGCAACCGTTTAGCCGCTGCTAGACTCCAAAAGTCTTAGCCTCGTCTTTGATTCTCGCCAGAAGAAAGTTCGTTGCTGCGTCTTTGTGGTCGAAGATCCGTTGATTTCTTTCCTTCCAGATTTCCCAAACGACCAACAGAATCAAAGATCAAAGTCTCTTTTTTTGACATGCCGGGCGTATTTGCTAAGTTCTCCCACCAATATCTGACTGAAAGGGCCTCATCCCACTGAGCCAGTTTCAACTGCTGATAACCTATCCAACAGGCTACGTGATGCCAGATCCTCACTGAATATGTACACTTAGCGACCAAATGCAAAGCTGTCTCGGGTTCCCGACAACGAAGGGGACAGTGGACATTATTTTGCCACTCCCTTGTCACGAGCCAGTCAAAGGTCCAGACCCTGTTTTGGATGATGAGCCAGACATGAAATTTGCATTTTTCCGATGCACAAACTTTCCAAATCAGGGTATTGAAGTTTGAGCTGGTCATCCCGCAATATTGTGCCCGATAGGCCGAGGAGGCAGTGTAGCTCCCATGAATTATGAATTTTCACACAATCTGATCCGTATCTTCATTGTCCAGCTACACACCCCGAACTATTTCCCATAAAACGACTAACTGGTTGATAAGATTAATTGTTATGGTAAGGTTTGTTTGAAGGGCCAAATCTTGCACCCATGCGTCGTTCTTCTTTCCTTGACGTAGGGATTTACCTTTGTTTTTTGAGATTGCATAGACCTTTCAGCAAAATGCTGGTAAAGTAACTGTAGGTTTTAGTACAGTTTCTAAATTTTGAAGTAATTATGCGTTTCTTACGATCACTGTTGCAAAAACAATGCCGCATTGCACGTGTGGAATAGACCACTTTTTTCATAGTCTGAGGATGCAGAACATATTATGAAATCTGACCTTGTTGGGCTGTATGACGGGCTTGGTTGTGAATATGATGGTGAGGTAGGTGAGTATGTCGGCAATGTTGAGCTGAGGAAAAAAAAACATAAGCAAAATAAAGCAAGGGTGCATATATGAAGACATAACAACTTAAACAGTCTGCCAAAGCCAAGACTGCTGTCCATATGACAACAGTTCAGTACCTGTAATTTGGAGAAGCCTGACTGTAAGGGCTAAACCTTGTGCTGCTTGGACTGTACTTAACCGAAGAAGGACTGTAGCTTGGCGAAGTTGGGGTGTAACTTGGAGATGTCGGACTGTAGCCAGGCGAAGTAGAGCTGTATGCAGGCGATGTCGGACTATATGAGGGTGACGTCGGACTGTATGATGGAGATGTCGCGCTATATGAGGGTGACGTCGGACTGTATGATGGAGAATTTGGGCTATATGATGGTGATGTGGGGCTGTAAGACGACAGTGATGTCGGGCTATAAGATGGTGATGCAGGGCTGTATGCAGGAGAAGTCGGGCTATAAACTGGTGATGTGGGACTATAACTTGGCAAGGTGGAGTTGTAACTTGGTGATGCAGGGTTATAGATAGGAGATGTAGGGCTGTATATTGGAGATGTTGGCGAGTATGATAGACTGGTAGGCAAGTATGATGGACTGCTAGGCGAGTAAGCAGGATTATATACTGGAGTGGTGAGGCTATTGTGCACTGGCCCTGGACTGTATATGGGAGGAGATGGACTGTAACCCCCTCCTGACGAAGGAGTGTAGTAGCCTGGTGAAGGTGAGAAAGTCATCCCTCCAACATACGGCGAGAACTGAGCATCTGCTGCAGTAGGGGAAGCCCTGATGTCTGGACTCAGCAGGTAACTCGGCGACATCATCCCTTGATGATATGGTGTCGCAGAGATGGGCGAGCATGCTGGTGTCATGCCAAAGTCCAGGCCTTCAACATAGCTTGGGAGTTGAAGTTCGATGGCCTGCTTCAGCATCTGATCGTTTAGATACAAATCACAGCATCCTGTACCGATAGGAGCAAGCTGGCCAAGCATAATGTTCTCGGTGACACCTTTCAGGCGGTCAGATTCAGCATATACAGCAGCATCAAGCAAGATGTCCACAGTCTCTTCAAAAGAACATCTCATAAGAGGCCCCGTGTCGTTACGGTTGATTCCATGCCTTGTAATAGCCATCAGATGTCCTCTGTATGTCATCGTATCACAAAGAATGGCCAGATGCCTGTAGTTGACATAAGATCCATCAAAAGATATGACCACCCTCAGCTCATCCAAGAGAGCTCGGCGGACAGCCTCGATTCCAAGAACCTCAATTACTTCAATCAAATGGTTACTTCTTGTCCTAGTAGCATCAACATCTTTATGGCACATGACAGCCAAGAGATTAACACCTTCTGTATCAAGCATCCACTCCTTGACTGTTTTGAAGCCATCATTGTCCTCAAATTTATTGACCTTCCCCTCTTTGATGAACACTTTGTTAATACCTGGAATTCCACGAAGGGCCATCTCTGTCAACATGTTACTCTCAATCTTCTTGAGGAAGACATCATCCTCACCAGATTCATCCTGTATTTCTCCCTTTTGAGCTTCATCATTTGTGATGCGGACACGAAGGATCAGTTTATCCGCATTATCATCATTAAATATGCATGACAAGTCATCATCAAATTCATGATTGATCTTCTCTGCAATATCAGCCATGCTCAATTTCTTATCAACCATCATCTCACGATTCAGCTCAATACGCAGCAGCCACGGAGAAATTTTATCAGGGTCAATATCCTCATCAGGCATTTCATAGTAGGACTGGACAAATTCAACATCTTCTTCAATAATGGTTCCCAGAGGATCAGGATCATACCATATCTCAGTAGCATGCGTAACACTGCGGAGAGTAGTGTACTCTAAGGCACATTGGACATTCTTCGCCAATTCCTTCTTCGTGTTCACCTCAGGCTTTAGGTAAACTGACAATGATGGAGTTTTAATATTCTTAGCAACATTAATGATTTCTCTCAGCCTGGGAACACCAAGGGTAACGTTCTTGGCACTGACACCAGCATAATGGAAAGTATTCAGGGTCATCTGAGTTGCTGGTTCTCCAATGGACTGTGCAGCTACACATCCGATCATTTCACCTGGAGCCACCAAAGACTGAAGGAATCTCGATTCAATCTCACCAATAACCCATTCAAAAGCTTCCTTTGTAAGCCTGTACTCCTTCAAGACCCTCTTGCTAGCAAATGTGCTTCGAAGCAGGATATTGAAGAACAAAGTTGCATTCTTCTGAGCCTCAATACTGATATCATCGTCACCAGGAACGACCTTGAGTCTTTCTTGCAGCTTATCTATTGCATCCACAATTTCCATAGGATGCATGTCAGAAGACCTCCTCAGATCAATCTTGAATGTCTTCTGAGCATTCCAGATAAGCCGCTTGAGGTTGACAGGCATAGGCCATGTATTATCACCAGTTGTAGCAATCTCAGTGCCAAGCTGGAACCGGTCAGCTTCTAGCTTCTGAAACTCTGCCTCAAACACATTTCTAATCTCACTAATGTTCTTCAAATCCTCAGCATGTTCAGTCGACAAGTAGTTTGGCCTCCAGTTCTCATCATCCAGTTCGTAACGAAATACGTTATCAAACTCAGCCTTTTTCATCTTCAAGGAGTCTAACTTTTGTGACTCAATCGAAATAGCATCCATGCCATCTTCTCCATATAAGAACTGAATGACATCTCCCAAAGAATTTCTTACAGTACCATCATACTTCACCACGATATCTTCCATAGCCTTCACAAGTCGTCGCTGGATATATCCAGTCTCAGAGGTCTTCACAGCAGTATCAATCAGACCTTCTCTACCACCCATAGCATGAAAGAAAAATTCTTGTGGTGTCAGGCCTCGAAGATAAGAGTTCTCCACAAACCCACGACTTTCAGGACCATAGTCATTTTTCGTGAAGTGGGGTAATGTTCGATCGGTGAAGCCAAATGGGATCCGCTTGCCCTCAACATTCTGCTGTCCTACACAAGCAGTCATCTGTGAAATATTGATGAAAGTGCCTTTTGAGCCTGCGGTGGCCATAGCCTTCAGATTGTTACTTTCAGACAAACTCTTCTCGGCACTACTTCCAGCAACATCACGAGCCTTGTTAAGAACCTAACATAGAGAAAGGTAGGTAAGCAAGTTGCAAGTCTATCAAATGAATGGTTCGTTCTTTTTTCAATTGAAAAGAGCAGAGCATAAATAGTCAAGCAGTACCTCATTCACTCTATTTTCAAATGATTCCATCACGGTGCGTCCTGGCTCAGCTTCCAATTGTTTATCATGAGATTGCTTAATAAGTTCCTTCACATCATTTTTAGCTTTCGAGATTGTCTCATTAATCTTCTCCATGGTGGCAGCATCTGCAATTGTATCCCCAATTCCAATACTGAAACCATTTTGCAGAAGCCAGTAGTTGACTAGCCACTGTGTATGACCTAAGAACTTGCGAGCAGCATCTGGACCAACCTCTTCCCTGCAAAGAACAATATATGTAACTTGCTAAGCAAAATTCCAAATTGCAACTGAACTTCAACATTAAAATTTAATTACAGCATACTTACCAAATAACATGAATAAGACTTCCAGTTGATGTTCCAAGTGTCTTTTTGCAAAGTGTACCAGATAGAAGCTCCCCCTTCTCTATCCGGACCATAGTATCACCAGGAGTAATAAATCCTGTTTCAGCTTCAGAATGCCAGGTAGAAAATCTAATTAAATTGATTTGCTTGGGAATAATCAAGTTGAAAACTTGTTTCCCAGTCCAAATAGGCCTTGGTTTCAAAATGGCGGGGGCAGGGAACTTTCCATCAAAATCTTCCCACCACATTAAGATGTTCATAAATACATCCTGGAGAAAAGAATGATGAGCATAGCTGAGCAGAAAAGAACTAATTAAGGTATCATGTGCAGACTTGCTAACCTTTTCAATAAGAGTATCTCTTTTAGTAATTTTGCGACACCCAAGAAGCGTGTCCTGGACAATACCCATAACAGGCCTATTCGATTGAGGAGACACAATACATTTTGGAACCATCATCAACTCTAGAACTTCAGCTCTGGTCTCAAATGACTGGGGAACATGCATATTCATTTCATCCCCATCAAAATCTGCATTGTACGGCGAAGTGACAGACAAGTTTAAGCGGAAAGTTGAATAGGGCATGATCTTAATGCGATGCCCCATGATAGACATTTTGTGAAGACTGGGTTGCCGATTGAAAAGAACAAAATCCCCATCATTGAGGTGCCTTTCCACCTGAAAAATAAAACACTAAATGAGGAGACTAATATAGAAGAATTTACTGTCATGTGACTATCAGTAAAGTAGATTCTACAACAAAGTTGGTACGCACCTTGTAACCCAGCTCCAGATGCTGATCACTACTTTTCTACACATAACGAAGATCAAGCCTCTGACCGTCTTCCCTGATAATGTACTTTGCACCTGTTTTCCCAAGGGGAGGGTGGGGCCCATATTCTACAAGTTCTTTCAACCTGAGATCATTGAATTTAGGTGTGAGTGATCATTAAAGAACTGTGATCGTGTCTCAATAACAATAAACGTTTTACCTCTCGATGTTATATGGAGTAACAGTTTCTGGGTATGTCAGGTTCAAAGCAATACTCCATGGCACTCCCAATTCATCAATGTTGATATTCGGGTCTGGTGTGATGACAGTACGAGCTGAGAAATCAACACGCTTCCCCATCAAGTTTCCTCTAATGCGACCTTCCTTTGCTTTCAGTCTGCTGCAAATTGATTTAATAGGCCTTCCAGATCGCTGTGTGGCCTAAAAATTCCAACAAAAGAGAATTAGGAAAAACTTATCTGCATTAAGTAAAATGGCAAAATGACTCTGTAATCTGCTCACCCTTGGCTGGCCAGGAAGTTCATTGTCAAAGTATGTTGCAATGTGGAATTGCAACAACTGAGCAAACTCTGTTATTATGTGAGCTGGGGCTCCATTTCTCTCTTGCCTCCTCAAGTTCTCATTATGTCGAATTATCATTGCTAATTGATGAGTCAAATCATCCTGTAAATAAAAGCAGTGAGTTAATGAAGGTGCGTCCTTTTATAAAAGCCATTTGGAAAGTTAAAAGGTCTCTCTGCTCACCTCGCTTCTGGAAGAAGTATCCATCATTACAGATGGTCTCACAGGAGGTGGGGGAATCGGAAGGACTTGCAGAATCATCCAGTCAGGACGGGCAAATTTGGGGTTCAGTCCCAATAGAAGACAGTCCTCATCACTTATATGTTTAAGAACATTAAGGACCTGTGTGATACACAGGAACCACATGGTTAAATGAATATTCTTAAAAATAATGTATTGAATTGAGTAATGATTGTGTACATACCCTCTCAGCAGAGAGGATTTGCTTCCGGTCCACAGGTTCAGGGAGTTGCTCTTGGTCATCGTCTTTCTTCTTTGGTACTTTAAACTCTGCAACCATCTTCATACCATCAACAGTGATATTCGGCTGCTGAGCACCACAGCCACCCTTTTTCTTCACTGGATCATCGGTATCTTGCTGCTCCTTAACATCGAGATGATCACCGCCTGCACAAACCTTTTTGTTCTTGCAAGCATCATATATTCTTTTTAGTCTATTTTTTGGATTCCTGATTTTAAGCGCCTGCTTGAACTTGGCATCATCCTGCAACAAAAGCATCCGGTCATTGTTAAACAAACCCAAAGCTGAGCAACAAAAAGGTTCATATGATTAGGATGGATATATTAGTTAACTTGCATCATCTTTCTCAGAAATAACCAAAAAGGTGCAAAATTAGTTCAGTTAGTCAGGCTTCATGATTCGGACTGTTTTACACAACATTACAAGAATTGTACAATTGTACTGCCACAGGGATTTGCCATCTATGCAAGTAATAAGGGTGAGAAAAGATAGAAAAGAAAACGTAAATATATGGTAAAAACATGCAAGTATATTGACAATGGCACGTATAGCCAGAATAGAAATTAGTATGGTTTCAGTTTAGCATGTCTAGCATTAAACCAAAAGCACCTTCTAGCTTTTGCCTTAACAGGCAAAAAGAGGATGAGCAACGGAAGAAAATAAGGCGTAAAATGATTGCATTTACATGTTAGGCATATGTAACACAAAAGAAATGACAACATTAAGCATGGTGAGTGAAAACAGGAGAAACAGAACAGAGTTTCAAAACATGGGTCATCATTAAGCATGGTGATGGATCATCATTCCTGGATGACCACATCCTATTTTGTACTTTCTTTTATTCTACCTTCTTAATGAAATACGTGCTAAGGCACGTTCGCAAAAAAAAAAAACAGAGTTTCAAACATGGTAAAGACATATATGTATATTTGCGTTTGCAAGTATAGTTGTGTTTACATGAATAGTCAGAATAAATAGCATTATGGTTCTCTTTTAGCAAGTATAGCATAAAATTAATGGTGCCTCCTATTTTATTTGAAAATGCTGCAAAACAGCCAAACCATAGAAGGGGGTCCAAGTACCTCCTCATCTGCAAGGATCTTGGAACAATTGAAGCAGACGCAGCGCATTATGGAGAGTACAGTCCTGATGAAGCCGATGTGGAACATTGGCTTAACAAGCTCAAGGTGGCCAAAGTGACCTGGGCACTCTGCCATCCCAGCCATGCATGTCTCACACTTGATCTTCCGGTCAATAGTCCCCATCCGAGGGTCACTCAAGCCACCAGGCTTGGGCTTCCCCTTTTCCATAGTCTCTGCATGCTCTATATGCAACACTGACATTTGTCTCTACAAAGATGCAACACAGAAACTGCATCAAACACCATCCTAGAAATCATGCTCCTTACACTCCACATGCATCTGCCAAGTTCTTGTATTTAATGAAGCGCTATTTAAACCGGATGACTCGAAATATTATTGAACCCATCTAATTAATCCATGTTGTTATTATTATCAATTGCATCTCAGATACGAGTTCATCTATTATTTTAAACTTGAGTGTGAATATGATAAATTCATCCAACTCAACACTGAGCTGCCCAACTGAAACAAGGAACACCACACAAACAAAATAAAACTGCGAAGTATACAAACTTAATTGAACACCTCACAGTTTATGACAAGAGTAAAAAAAATTTTATTTCTTTTAAGTACAATGCACAAAACAGCCAGCAAGTCCAAACCCTAACTGCTTCAACGTTATAGCTCATATTCCAACATCCATTGTACAGTGGTAAAATTTTAGGTACGAGCAACTCCCCCCAAACTCAAATTACTCAAGTTCCACACAAACAATCGGAGCTCTTGGTAAACGTTCGCTTGGATTTTTCTCATAGTATCAAAACTCGCCCAACAGCAGCAATCTTAAGCTAAGCGATCACCAAACTCTCATCCATCCATCCACACACCCAAACCCGCCCAAACTCCGATCGTATTCCGACTCCGCGCGCGCGAGCACAGAGAGACGGGTGGGGGTGGAGAGGGGGGAAGGAAGCGAAGAGTAAATTAGTGCATTACAATCTCATGGGGGCTGAGGACGCCGAACTGCACCATCTCCACCTTGGCCACCTCGGCAGGCGAGTACGGGAACCTCGCAACATCCATGTCTCCAAATCCCCACACACTCCTCCCCGGCGCCGCCGCCGCCGCCTCGAACCACCACCACCACCACCACGGGTCTCCCAGTCACCAGTGCGTCACCAGTGCGTGTGCTTATGGCGGTTAAGCCGGGGCCGAATCGAAACAAATCGGAGAAACCGCCGCCGCCGCCGCCGCCTCCTCCTGCGCGAGATGGGAGGGCAAATCGCGGCGCGAGGCAAGGGGAAAAGGCCCCCGGGTTCGCCTGGGGAAGAGGGGCCCGGGGGTAGGGCTATATTTATAGGCGTATCGTGCGCCGGTTCGGCTATCGTGAACCAGGTCGGTTTACGGGTGCCGGGTCGGCCTGGTTCGAATTCGATTCGATTTCTCTCTTTCCTTTTCTTTTTTCCCCTGTTCCCTTTCATTTATCCCAAGTAAAAATTTATTCCACCGACAGAGGGATTGGCATTGGATCCTGGTAACAGAGCAGCTTAGAATCCGTATACATTTCAGATATTACGACTCGTTGGTATTTTGCTGCAGAACGAATATATGGAGTAATCGTGCGTTAAACATGTTGTTGCTACTAGCATCTCTGGTAAAAACATAGTTGTGTTTGTTCAAAGGGTTCATCACTCACGCATATCAGATTCAGCGATCCTCTCGTGCCAGCATCACCATTCTTTCTTAGCGTGGTCTTATTATGTGTTTTAGAGTTTGTTTATTGGTTTTTCCATATCAGTTTTTTCGTTCTTCGCGTGTACTTTTCTCAAATTGCTAAACAATAATTTTTTACAATTTTATTATTAAAAAATATTTAAAAAATATATTGATATATTTTTTAAATAAAGTAATATTTAATTAATTATGTGTTAATAAGTCGCTCTGCTTTATGTGCTGGAGAAATTAGTTCTCATCCCTAAACAAAGACCGTAGCCGTAGGCTATGTACAGAGGGTGGTTTTGGGAATTTTATCCGCATGAAAAACGGTGTTGCTAATTAACACGTGATGGAAAACAGTGTTGTTAATTAACACATAATTAATTAATTAAGTACTTCCTTCATTTTATAATCACATACATATTTTAATATTCAACTTTAAAAACATTTGACATAATACAAATTAAATTTTATTTACTAAAAATTATTATTGGATTAATATTTTAATATACTTTTATTGCTACAAACTTTTTAGTATATGAAAAATTATAAATCAAAGATTAGTTTCAAAGACCATGTAAAATTTGACCATACCTTATATTATGAAATAGAGAAAAGAAAGTATTAGCTAAAAAATTAAAAATATATTAATATAATTTTCGATTTTTTAAAGTATTTTTTAATAATTTTATTTAAAAACCCATTGTTTAATATTTTAGGAAGTATGTGTAAAAAAATAAAGTTGAAAAGATGAAAAAGAAAACACAGCCTATATTCTCTCTCATCGGCAGCTCGGGGAGAGAGAGCCGTTGGCTGGTGGACGACGGGGAGGGATGGTGGTGATGGCTGAAGAGGAACATTGAATCCGCTACGAGATGTACTACCGGCCATGGGCACGTGCGTTATATGAAGTTTGCCAATGCACGCATGTGCATGAAATGAGGAATAACGGGAGACAAAATACACGCTCTCTCTCTGCTGCACAGGTATACTCCCTCGGATTGTATAATTTTTCATAAATAACACGGTCTATAAAATATATAATATATTTTTATCTTATTTTTTTATTATAATATATATAATAAACAAAAATATGTTTATTTTTATTAAAAGTACTTTAAAGATAAGATGAATTTGTATATTTTGTTATATATTGTTTTAGTTCAAAGATATTAAAGTTATAAAGATATTGATAGTCAAAAATACAATCTAATTTATTTAATTTATTTTAAAAGAAGCCAAAGAAAATAAAGGTAGTATATAAAGGTAGTACATGACGATATATGACTCACGTTGCTCGAGACTCACGTTGCTCGGGACTCACCACACCATGACGTCTGGTGGTCGTCAGCCCTCCCTAAACCACTGCAACAAATCGCCTAGTGGTCGTTGGCCCACCTTGTTTGAGATTAACCGCTCAAAACATCATTGTCTCTTTTAAATTTTTGATTTAAAGATTAACCTGTTCGGAGACTATTATAGGACTATGATTAACCCCGCATTCTTAGATAATTATAGGTACCGTAGAAAAACGTTTTTTTACTTTATAACACTGTTTTACTTAATTTTTTATTACTATTTAGGTTTGGTCGGTATTTTAAATGAGCAATAGGTAGTCGGTCGAAATTCAAGATTTTCGTTAACATTTTCATCTCAAGCTATTTTTTCCATCCTACATGATTCCTGCAGATGAAGATGATTTTTTTTTGATAAATGCTGAAAATGATTTTTCTTTTTTTGATCAAGATGAATTTGTCCATGAACAGAACCTTACCGGTCTCCAACGCACACATTTTGTACCTCCGCAGCCAACCTAAAACCGCGCGAACCGAACCCAACCCGCCGCACAAATACACGACACGAGCGCGCCCTCGCACTCACCCACCCACTCACCTCCCTCTTGCTAGCCTCGCCGCCATGGCGGCTCGCGAGCGCCGCGCCGTCGCCGTCCTCCACCTGCTGCTTCTCACGGTCTTACAGCTCGCCGCTCCGTCGGTGGCGGCCATGCCGCCGCCCGCCGCGCCACCGCCAGGCAGCGGCGGCGACGACCCGCGGTGCCACGCGAGCCCGCCGCGGCGCGGCGCGGTGGCGGTGTACCCGAGCGACATGGCGCAGCTGCAGTTCCTCCTCAACGCCAAGTTCGTGGAGGCGGAGTGGTTCCTCCACGGCGCGCTCGGCCGGGGCATCGACTTCGTCGACCGCAACCTCTCCGCCGGCGGCCCCCCTCCTGCCGGCGCGCGCAAGGCCAGCCTCGACTTCCGCACCACCGAGGTCGCCGCCGAGCTCGGGTACCAGGAGGTCGGCCACATCAGGGCGATCACCCAGTCCATGGGCGGGTTCCCTCGCCCGGCGATCGACCTCAGCGACGCTGTGTTCGCGGCGGTGATGGACGAGGCCATGGGGGCTCGCCTCGACCCGCCGTTCGACGCCTACGCCAGCAGCGTCAACTTCCTCCTCGCCTCCTACATCCTCCCCCACATCACCGCCTCCGCGGCCGTCGGCATCAGCCCCTCCCTCATGGGCTTCGCCTCCAAGCGGGCAAGCTCACTGAATCGAATCGCTTATTGACCATGGAAGACGATGCCGGCGGCGGCGAGCTACCATGGAAGACGACGCCGGCGGCGGCGAGCTCGCTAACTGGACCAGTTGTGTCATTGTGCAGTTGCAGGCGAGCATACTGGCGGTGGAGGCGGGGCAGGACGCGGTGATACGGATGATGCTGTACGAGCGCGCCGACGAGGTGGTGGCGCCGTACAGGGGGCGCACGGTGGCGGAGTTCACGCGGCGGATCTCCGAGTGGAGGAACGGGGCGTCGAGGTGCGGCGCCAAGGACGAGGGGGTGAAGGTGCTCGACCGGCGGCAGGGCGCGGAGCGGCGGACCATCAGCAACATCCTCGGCGCCGGCGAAGACTCGCTCGGGTTCGCGCGCACGCCGGCGGAGGTGCTCCGCATCCTCTACGGCTCAGGCAACGAGCAGATCCCCGGCGGCTTCCTCCCCCGCGGCGGCAACGGCACCATCGCCAGAGGATTCTTCCAGCTCGCCTAGATCACCAAATACTACACACAAATTCTCTCTTTTTCCTTAAAAAAGTTCATGTGATCACAAAGTAGTGAAAAGAAAAGGATGGTCACAAAATGATGTCTTAGCTCAAACATATTTCATCCCAAAAACAAAGCAATATATTGAAGGCTCTTTTCAAACACAGTGAAATTCATTCCATATAATTTCCGCATGAATTAGTTCAATTCTCATAAAAATTCTACAGATTTTCTGCATTCCAAAGGCGGCCTGAATATGGGACCTATAAGTCCATGGAATTATTTTTCCTGGACTCTGTATCTCCTTCAAAAATCTCTCCAGATAGAAAAAACTCAACTGCTCAAATAGAATTGATGTAGCACTAAAAAACAGATCCTAAAATGGCATGCTTTCTATTCCACATGACTATGGATCCTAGCATAGTTTTGCAGCTACAGCTACTGTCAAAAAAACGCTTACAGAACGTTGGTAAACCGTAATAAACTATCTGCACCTTACGCCGCAGTTGGACTGGCAACAACTTTTTCTTCACTATTTCCCTTTGGTCTAGGAACAGGGAAATCTCCTTCTTGTTGGCGGCGCTATCGAAAACTCGCAGCTTCAATCTAGTGGGGGTGGACCAAAAACTTTCCTGCGATCAACAGCCCAGCGAGCCTTGATCGTTCCCATCCCCAGAGCAACAACATGGGTGACTGTCGAATCCACATCTGTGCAGTAAACGGCACCCAGCTGCTCGCCATCTTCCAGATGATCTGATACCGTGGGCGATAGTTCGATGGGAATACCCAGCTGAAGACTAAGTTGCAGCCTTGCAGTACACTCAGCAGTACCCTCGTAATCACCTGCAATTCTGCGAAGGACACATGTAAACATAACGAGCATAATTAGCAAAGGAATATTATAGAACTCTGAATATCATTATGCATAAAAACTCTGAACATGTACTGTTGTGTCTTTGTGGAAGCAAACATAATAATAGCACTTACATACTCAGTATCATCAAGAATCACTGCAATGCTTTCGGCTCCAGGGACTACATCAAGACCATTCTGGTGTCACTAAGTGCAATCAGAGTTTGAAATCACCTTTGAACCAAAATATATATTATCAGGGTCAAGAAACTTTGTCATTTCAATTGCATAGGCCTTGTCACGCATGGCGTATATATACATCTCAAACATATTGCTTGCTTCTTTAAAAATTTACAGACAAGCAGTCCCAACTTTGTAAGCATCTGCATTGTCTCTAATGGGAACAAACCTCTGATTGGATCATCTGCATCTGGACATGTTTGTGGTTCAGCAAAATTTTGGTTATATATTCATGGATAAGCAACAGTTTTAACCCATGATCAAATCAGCAAACTACAGTCAAGTAACATGGAAGAAAATAAATATTGCAACAGAAGTCTAGTGTGCATTACAACTTAGTATCACAATGAGATCACTATCATATAAAGGTAAAAAAGAAATATTGTACTTACATTCTCAAAGAGGCAACTTTCGCCACTAATTTTTGCTGTTGCAAAATTACTTTACAGTGGAAGTATCTGACATCAGATTAATTATATCATCTTCCTGCCGAATTTTCACACTTCAAACCATATTGTATGTTTGAATGGGAGGTAGCAATTCTATGTTCATGGTTACAAAGTATCTAATTTTGCGGATAAACGGCTAAGGCATAAAATTTCAAAATTTGAGTACAAGCATTACCTTTTGAGGCAGTAGTTTGAATTCCCAAGTCATTTTCAGCAGCAAACATGTTATGGAGTTTGGTTGAGTTAATCAGGGTATGATACAAGTCTAGAATGGGTAGTAGTTCTCTCTCATGCAACAAATTCTTCAAATCAGCACCACGTAGTCTTTCAATTTCTGATGTACCTAGCCTCAAATCCTGCATTGAAACAATTGTATTAAATTCAGCAATAAGTATTGGAGATGAAAATACTGGGAGAACTGAGCATGTTTCAAGAGAACAGTGTTGGCATTACTTATGTAAAAAGAAGTTTAATTATGAACAAACCTAGCCTCTAATGTTTAGTGTAAAAGTGATGTCCATGTTAAGGAAACCTAAAGAGTAGTTAAAAACTGTTTGCTGTTCCAATATGAGAATAACTTGTGGATGTAACCAAAAGCAACTCCTGGAACATCTTACTCGTATTGTCTTTTCCCACTTCTAAAGCAAAGTCCACTAAAAAACCCAGGATGTAATGGACATATCTCAATTTGAACGTTTGTAGAACGTGCAACAGTACAGATTTAATGGTTCAAAGTACCATCTTAATGCTCATGAAACAAAGATAAGTCTTGCTGGAATACCACTGAAACCAAATGTGAAAAAGAAAATGTGGCTCACCAAAGTCCAGACACTCCATGGAATCCAAGATCTAAATAAATGCTCAAAATAATTACATATACTTATTATGAGAATGGAGTATGTTAAATTGTGATCGCTCAATGGAAAAAAAATCTGAAGCACTACAATCATGCCACATGTGTTGTTAAGAGTTAATAAGTTGCAAAATGACACCAACTAGCATACCAATGGAATCTTGATCAGACCTCACTGTTGTTTCTCGATCTTGGGGTTGTTCCTCCACTATACACCGTTTATAACTGCATTTTGCATGGCAACAGTCAGATCCAAAATGCAAAATCTAAAAAACAACCCATTATTAGTTCTCTGTTTACACAACTTGGTCTCATATTATTCTTCCTTTTCTTTTCTGTCAAATTAAGATAATTTACCCATCATTGTTTCCACAGCATCTAACAGATAACGCCTAATTGAATTGTTTGCTAGAGCCCAATCTTGTCTGATCTGCCGTTTGGATGTGCTATTCACAATTTCACATTTTCAGACAAGTCAATTGCCAGTAAGTATAAATGATGTGCTCATTACAGGAACAGCACGAAATCCAGCAAGCCCTAGAAAATAAAAAAAATCCCCAAATCATCAAATTTTGTTGCCGTCAACATTCACACAATCGAATTCATCGTTCACCACATAATACAATCGAATTCCATAATACAAGTGGAATAACAAGAAAAGAAAACATCGAGCACCTATCCCTCCCAGTGAACCACGAAAACCCTAACAACCTCAAAAACGGATGAGATCTGCTCGTTGCCACATCGCCGACAGTCCAACACACACAAAAAAAAATGGCGTGAACGAATGCGCGCCAGAGCCGAGGAAGCTGCCAGATGCAGGGGATGAGTGAAGGGGCGCATCGGCGCGTCGTACCTGCTCTCCTCTGTATCGTCGTCTTCTTCTAGGATCAGCACCGCCGCCACTCCCGCCGCCCGCCGCCCGCCGCCTCCTCCTCATCGTCATCATACGTCGTCGCTGACCAGGGAGGCGGAGGAGAGCTCCGGTTAGAGGAGCGTGGCGAGGTCCGCTCTGCCGCTCGACGACGATGGGGACGGCGACGGCGGCTCGGAGGCGAGGCTCATGGCGACATGGCTGCGGCACCCCTCGGTTTATGAGAAATGAAAATTCTTGTCCAAACAAAAAACAGTTGTTTTTTAAAAAAAAAACTCCATGTTTTTGGCATTTTGGCATGATTTTAGTCATTTTTTTCATATTGCTAATTATCCCTCGTATGCAACAAAGGATATTTTTCAAGTAAAATTCATTAAACCCCACCTATGGTACCAGTTAGATAAAAACAAAAATATTTCAGCACGTTGCACATAATAAACTTTGGTTTGGACCATATTTTATTATCGATGTTTCATTTTGAATCTAGTAATTTTGTTTTACTTTGCACTATATGTAAGATTATTTTTTAGGCATATGACAAGTTATATGTATGGATAAAAGAGTTGATGTTGGTCCAAAGTGCTAAAAAGATAAAAATATTTGTCCAAAGTAAAACCATTGATTAAATGATGGCGCAAAGAAAAACATCGGTAATAAAAAAATGGCCAAAAATAAAATCTACTTTCTCAGATATTATGTTTGTAAAATTTTACGAAACCAGGCATTAACCATTTTGATATATTTTTATATTGAAATAGAAAAATAGATATAATATTTATATAATGAATAAAAAACTCATAAATTTGAGATAATTATAGAACTAAAAGATGTGGTATATCAAAATTAAAATGTAGTAATATGGTTTTGTGAAATGTTAATAACATAATGTTAAGTGTCCAGTGTCGAAGTTTACGATGTTTTGTGAAACTTAATAATAGTAGGGTTTTATAAAATTTACATATGTCAGTATATTTGTATTCGTCATCTTTTTTCATAAAGTATTAATTTGGATTAGTACTTTTTGAATCATGTAGAAAATCAATCGGTTTTTACTGGTTGTCCTGTATACTCTCTTCATCTCGAATATAACACGGAACACATATCTAATACTGTTGATATATCTCGTTGGTACTGTATTTTAGGAAGTGCAGTAGTTATTACAACCAAAATTTTACTAATGCATTAATTTGGGAATAGTAGTTTCTTTGAATCGAGTAGAAAACCAAATATTTTTTCACTAGTTCAGCTTATAGTTTTGCGTATAAGATTTGAAATTTACGAGGAAAGATTTATGATTACCAGTAAATATAAAATATTGACCTAGTATGTTTCAAGGCGCAAAAATTTACTACTCCTATTTAAAATATAATATAGGACGTATGAAACGTATTTTATTTGATTAGGACAATTTTTGGAAAAATGATATTAGATTCAGTACTTTCGTATGATTATATTTTTAGATCATAAATTATATATAGTAAAGTAATCGTGGTTCATAATCTTGTCAAAGTAGAAATATTCATATATTTTAAAAATAAAAGGGTACATTATAAATAAATGTTACAAAATCTAAGTTTTTCAAAAAAAACATACGATGCAGTAAATGTAGCTACTTAGCTAGTCAATTATATAAAAAAGGTTCTATTATGGTTCATGCAGAATTCAAGAGTTTATCACCCAATACTGAATTCCTGAATCCTGATAGGCTGATAGTGATGGAGAAAATCATTCTTCCAACTCGTCTTCGTCCGACTCCGCCGTGGGGGCAGGTGTCCTCGTCACCTCTGCTCCAGAAGCTCCCCGCTCACCTGGCCATGGCCGACGATTTGATTAACCCACCCCCTCTGACACGTGCCACCGTTCCCGCCACCTCGTCTCCACACGTGTCCCCGAGCGAGCTCATCTCGCGCGCGTTTTTAAGCCCTCTCGTGTCCACCGCTTCATCAGATCGCAAGAACCAAGGCACGCGCACGCGCACGCGAAGAAGATCAATCTAATCTACTCGAGTGCTCGATCGAATCGGAGTAGTAGCTATACCATGGCCACCTCCGCCACGTCGCAGGAAGGGATCACTCATCGTGCCGCTGCCAGCGCGAGGGGGGATGGCGATGCTGCGGCGACGGCGGGTGGCGAGGCGGCGAGCCGGGATCCGAGGAAGGCGGGGCGCGCCAAGCGCGGCCTCCGTTCGCTCGCCGCCGCCGTGTCCCTGTCGGTGGCGCTGACGGCCGCCTCGTTCTACTGCTCTGGCTCCGGGTCGTCGTCGAAGGTCACGATCGCGCGGGCGGGGTCGGTGGCGGCGGAGGCGGTGATGGCGCTGGCGGCGTGGATGGTGTGGGCGGAGGGGGGCCTCCACCGCCGCCCCGGCGCGACGCTGGCGCCGTTCCTGACGCAGCTGGTGGCCGCGCTGGCGTGGGCGCCGCTCGCGCTGGGGCTCGCGTCGCCAGCGGCCGGGCTGGCGTGCTGCGCGGCGATGGCCGCCGGCGCCGTGGCGTGCGCGCGCGGGTTCGGCGGCGTCAACCCCGTCGCCGGCGACCTCGCCAAGCCTTGCGTCGCCTGGGCCATCCTCCTCGCCGTCATCAACTACAAGATGATGAACTGATCGATCAAAAGCTTCTCTCTTTATGACGACGTGTGTGCAGGGTTTGCTATGTATGTTTCATCTCATTATCCTTCTGTGTATGTAATGGGGCACTGCCACTGCAGTGGCAACCAGCTTCCTGAATGTTTTTGCAACATACTGGTAATATATACATATATATCAGCTGCTTGTATGTACACTTGCTACTTGTTTTTCTCTCAAGGATTTATGGTGTGTGTTCGCTTCTTTGCCAATGCCAACCATTTTATGGTGTTTCTGCTTTTTTGCCAATGCCAACATTTTTACGACAAGGTTGGCATTGACAAAAGATACGATATTACAAAGATTAAAAAAATATTGGGATTGGCAAAGATATGTTATTACCAAAATCTTGATAATGGGTTTTCATTTGGATTGTTGCCGAAATTTCAGAGAGATTGGGAAGATTTGTTAAGCCGTAGGCTCCTCTTTGGTTTGCTACGGAGGAGACAAATTTTGGCAAAGTCAACTGTGTTGTACTTGGGATGCTACCAAAGCCAAATTTCTTGGCAACGAACCAATGGATGACAATTTTATTTGACACAGCTAATTCACAAACCAAACAGTCCCTTGATCAGAAACGTTTTCTGATCGAAGATCTTGAGAATTACCAAACTTCAAACTGTTTCTTTTTTATCGAATCATTATCGAACTGGAATAGTACCAAATACACACATGGTTCTTCACATAATAGCAGGATTACACGAGCAATTTGTAGCAATTAACAAGGCGATCACCCATGACTAATAGTACAAGATAATTCATAATTCATCCAAGCTAAGCTCTAGTAGTATTTTCGGCCACACAATGTATATATGGTGGTTTACTGCGACGGGATGGGCTGCATCTCCGGCGCCGGCGAGGCGGAGTCGGCGAGCGGGTAGCCGAACACCCTGGAGAGGCGCTCAGTGGGGACGAGCGGGAGGTAGGTGGCGACGGCGCTGCCGCGCTTGGCGCCGTCGATCACCGCCGTGTTGTACCTCGCCGAGAGCTGCGCGGCGGTGGGGAGCACGGCGCGGGTCACCGACGGCACAAGCGGGAGGCGGTTCAGCGCCGCCCAGGCCTCCGCCGCCTTGCGCTCCGCTACGGGCTCGTAGCGGGTGTACAGGTCCCTGGCCTTGGGCTCGGCGCGGGCGATGGCCGACTTAGCGAGGCCGGTCGCCGTGCCGACGAGCCCCGCCTGGCGCACCTCCGCCGCGGCGGAGCGGGCAAGGCCCGGCGCCTCCTTCACCACCGGCGGCACGCGGCGGTCCAGCTCCTGGACAGACTCACCAACCTGTCAAACAGAATAGTTCATGAAAAACCATCAGTTCCTGCAACAACATAAAATTTTGGCATCCAAATGTAGTTCATTCAACATTCAAACAGCTAACAAAATTAGCTTAATCCCAACTCATTCTAAAAGCGAAACGATTCATTTCTTCCCTAGAAAACGAAAAGATGATTGTTTTTTTAATGATTAGCAAGATGAATGGAACATGATCAACCAGTAGAGTAGTAGACAAGATGAACAAGTTGAGATTAATTTCGTATGCAAATTTGTACTATCTTAAAACTAGTTTAAGTTACACTAACAAGATGAACAAGTTGAGATTAATTTCATATGCAAATATGTATCACCTTAAAACTAGTTTAATTTCAACTGATTAAGTTGTACTATCTTAAAACCATCAAGACTAATTTGTTCGCTCCAACAGCTACAAAACTATTTCATCCCAACTGATTCTAATCCCATTTTAAGAGCGAAAACCCATCATCTGATCCTAGGAAATAAAAGCATAGTTTGTTCTTTCGCTTTCTCAAGATAAGCGAGATGAATCGAACATGACCAAGCAATAATAAGACAAGATGAACAGGTTGAGGTAACTGGTTTTTTCATATGCAATCTCTCTTCTCTATTTGGAAAATTCGACGGGCAAATTGAAGAATCGATGCCCTAAATTAAATTTTACTACCTTGCGGTCGAGGAACTTGAGGAGGTCGAGGGGGACGCCATGGAAGCGGTCGTAGACGGGGCCGACGACGGCCTTGACGGTGCCCTCGACGTGGTCGACGCCGGGGCGGAGCGGCCCGGCCCCCTGCTTGGCGTACGCGTACGCCGCCGCCGCCAGCAACAGAGCCTGCGCCGCCGCCTGCTGCACGAAATCCAGATACCTCAGCCTCTCCTCCTCCTCCGCCGCCGTCTTCTCCACCGTCACCTCCTCCTCCTCCTGCTCAACCAAACCAAACCACACAAAATTAATCAATCACCCGCCACCACCACAATCCAAGAACTCAAAAAAGTAAAAGAAAGAAGAAATTGGAACGGGTTCTTACGGGGCGGTTGCTGATCGGGGCGTCGCTGCCTGATTCGGCCATGGCTACTGGATGTTTCGTTGATTGGTGGATCGAATCGAAGGTGTTCTTGTTTGGAATTTGGGATTCTTTTGCTTGGGGGTTTTTGGTGGGGAATTTGGGGAATTCGGGGATTTTATAGGAAGGCGAAGACTTAATTGAGGCGTCAAGTTTTTTCTCGCCGTCTTTTTCTTCTTTTTTATTTTTTTCTTAACTGTTAAGGGTTCGATTAAATTGAGATTGCGCGTCTCCGTGGTTGGGCGGTTTGGTCCGCGCCGAAGAGACGGGGGGCTTCTAGAAGGAGCCGCTCCACGTTTCACTGACAGGTAGGCCCTGTGGCCTGTGGGTCCCATGCGTCGGTGGGAACGGGTCAGGGCGGGGTAGACGTGACGTGCGGGCGGCTCGGGTTCACGCGGGTTCGCGTGTGAAGTGTGAACGCCATCCGCGGATTTTATTATTTATTATTATTATTTTGGACGACTTGGGAGGTGTGGGGTTCGCGTTGACCACCTGCAGATGTGTAGAAGTATAAAGAGGAAATTGTACATTGGTATATGTATTTTTATCAAAGTTTTAACATGGATCATTCATAGACAAAGTTTTCACTTTCGGCCAACTTCTTTTACCAAAAACTTCGCTCCTACTCACTATCGTCCCCGTGCAACTCCGCGACATGATCCGATTGAACATGGTCTCTCTTCTTCTCTTATATTACATTGCTCTGTTTTTTTATTAATATATTGACGTATAATGCGTTTGTGAAAAAAATTAATCTTTGTTATGACCGTCTACCATGGTGATTGGCAATTAAGCTAAGCCAACTTTCATCTTCTACCTTAACCGTCGGTCATGTAGAGCTCGAGCATCACCATCGCAACGAAATACAGAGGAGTCACACAACGAAGAGCTACAGCAGCACAATATCAACGGCGAGGTTGCACATGCTCAGATTGTAGATATACCCTGCTCCAAAGTGCAACTCTTGGCAAAGAAACACGGTGTTAAGTGAAAATCTTTGACTTAACAACCCTAGTCCAATGTGAAACACCGGTAAAAAAAAGGTCATGATGGAATTTACTCAAGTATAAATTATGAATCTCTTCAGATAATGAGAGAAAAAAGTCCGAATTGCAGCAAGCAAAGACATGTACTCCTATTAGTAGATGTGAATAATCATATTTTACAAATTTAGAAGTCGATTATACAAAATTGGATTGGTCTTAGACCAAACGTACAGCAACAGATCTGGGTTCAAATGTAAATTACACTGGTACCATTGAGAAAGCAAGAAGCAATGAAGCATGGTACACTCCTCCATTTCAGCATATGTTCAGATGAATTCATATGCTACCATTCCTATCAGAATTCAGAAACAAGTTCAGGATGAGCCAAATGCCAGCAAGAACATCACATTGCACAAAACAGCAGAAATTCAAAAGACAGCTGATGCCAGAAAATGCACTCCAACAACGATGCATATGCTGCCAATCTCTCAAAGATCTGGAGTGACAAAGATATTTCACAGAAGCATCTGAATGTCAATAAAAATTATCAGCAGAGGCTCAGGACATGCTTATCAGCAGCTTGTAAAGACCATTTCCAGGCTCCAGCAAAGTGTAATATAACAGGATGAAAGCATTAAAATTCAGAGCAAACACTGGTACTGTAATAGATAAACGGATGTATTATAGATCTAACAACATTATTCAGTTCAAGTTCCACATTAAATCTCACAACTCTCTTCAGCCAAAATTATGATAGGAACGATCTTCGGAGTACACTGGTAAAATCAAAACATAGACAGAAAATTATGGTTCATATAAGATAAGAAAAATGCTAAGACGAAAGGAGGCGCAGCTGATATGAGTAAATTGTTCATCTTGATGCGAAGCTAATAAGCGAAGGAGGGTTCACTGGGCCTGAAGCTCCTGTAAATGGAGGCCGCAACTGGGACAAGACCCAACAGCGCGATCTGGACCTGCTCCGAGGTGCTTGTCCTGACAGTGATCTGGCCACTCAGCTTGTTGTTCAATCCAAGACGAACTGCCATCTTCGAGCCCCTCCCGATCGAGAACTGGGACTGCAAATTTGCACCGAGAGCAAGGTCTCGGCGCCACTTCATCAAAGAAAGACCCAGGGTTGACAGGGACTGGCCAATCGGATAATCTTTGTCTTTCAGGCGTGCCTCCAAGTTAGCTCCATACGCAGTGTCGCCTTGAGCTCGCATTGCACCTGTGCTCGCCACCAGTGCCAACCTCTTCCCAAGAGAGAGCTGGTCCTCAACCTTCAGCCCAGTCGCCACAATGTCGCCCAAGAAAGTCACTGAAAATCCTCCGGTAGTCTTGTTCTTCTTGATATTCTTGAACTTGGTTTCACCACGGAGAATATACGCAAGCTGCCGCCCAACAGTCTGGATATCAAAACCAGCAAGTGACGACGCATCCTCCCCAAGCTTTGCTGAGATGGAGGAGTCCAAATGGATGCTAAATTCCTTCTTGTCCTTGGTGACCTGAACCGCCACGTTAGCTGGAAACTTGTTAAGGAGAGCGAGCGTCTCCTCAACACTTACTCCGTCATAACCACAGTCATGATCCCACCCATGTGCATCTAACACAGGCCTTGCAAGAACAGTCGAAGTTGGCTCCAGAAAGCGGTACCGGTATGTGGGATTGTCACAGTCAAATGAAGGGGGCAGCACCATATCAGGCAAGGGAACTGATACGTTCTCTGGAGGAGGATCCTGATCATTTTCTCCTGCAATGTTAGCATACCCATAAGCATCCATATCAGTTTTACCTCTCTTCTTCATCTCCTTCAACCTGCGGATCTCATCCTTCCACTGTTTCTTCTGGAGAAGCTTGACCCTGTAATCGTACTCATCAAAATAAGCATTCTTCTGTTCCTTTGTCAGCCTCGCAAGCTGAGATTTGGTCAATGGCTTGAAGGGAGGAAGCTGGTCATATTCCTCTTCATCTTCATCCTGCTCTACATCAGAGTAGTCATCCAAATCAATGTCAGAATCTCCTTCATTGCCACCCTGATCTGGTGAGAGCTTCGGGTGAGCTCTTGACTGCAACAGGGAGGAGAGCAGGAAGGGAAGAGGCGGAGAACGGAAACGGAACCCAAATAGCTTTCCAGGATTTGGATCCTGAAGCTTCAGAAGTGAGTTTGCTTCAGACAATATCTTTGAAGAGTAGCACAAAAGCAGCATCTGATGCCTCCAGCTCTGGCCATTCGGAAGTACTTTCTGACCCTCGCGGTTTCTCCTGCAAGAAGGATGGTTCTCAACAAGAGCTACTGGATTCATCAACCGCATATCCCCTGCAGCTTGCCTGATGGATTGCTGGATAATGTGAGACCTCTGAGCCATTAGCACCTCATATGTCATAGGGGCACCATTTAGGCCTTCAGGAGGGGCAGAAGCAGCATGAGTCAGAGCAACAATGGCGTTGAACCATATAGATGAACCCAGAACAGAAGTAATGGTCTTTAGAAGAGGCAAATCATTGAGATCACGGCTCAGACTATCCAGGCGGTCCACATACAGAACGATATCTGGGGGGCATCTCTTGGTATATTTCTTGACAGAAGCGAGGATTTTTCTATTGGATCCTTGGTCCATCACATTGGGTCGAAGGCCTGGAGTATCAATGATCCGTATCTGGACACCATCGACATTACCAACAATCTCCCGTACACTGTTGGTGGCTGAACTGAAAGCATCAGTTTTGGACTTCTCTTCACCAAAAATTGAATTTATAGTTGCACTTTTGCCAACCCCTATCTTCCCCAACACAAGTATGTTGCATGAGAAGTTCAACTCCTCTTTTCCCTCCGCTTCAAGCAGCAAGGCCTTCTTCCGTGCATTGTCAAGGCTGAAAGCTCGGTTTGTCTGCCTTCCATGTCGAATACCCTCAGCAAGGCTCAGACGGTACAACACCTGTGCTGCAACTGTTTCTTCAGGAGTAGCCCCCAATCTATAGACAAGGCGCAGAAACTTTACTCGGATCAACTCAACCTTGTCATGCAGCTTCTTCTCTTCCTCCGTCATCTCCTCAGTAGGCTCAGCAGTCACTGCTAGCTCAGAAGGGCTGAAAAGGTTTGACCGTGCAACTGGGCGTGGGGCTGTTGGCCTGAGAGATGGGGCTGATGAGCCCAGGCCAGCTGGCCGGTCCATGGAGAAGATTCTAGAGCCATCTTGGGAAGAAACCGTGACATTCCCGTCCGCAGATGCACCAGTTGCTGCTTTCAGCAGGGCAGCCAAGGCAGCAGAATCAAACCCCTTCTCATCGTCATCCTCATTATCGTCATCATCCTCGTCCTCCTCAGAATCATCAAGGACAATCTGCCCATCCATGCTATTAGTGTACTCTCTCGAGCTGCTCAAGCCAGATACAGGACTACCACTAGCAGAACCTTCCCCAAGCTCCTTCATGATCTGCTTCGCAGCTTCTGAACTCTCTATAATTGCAACTCGTGCAGGGCCCCTGTCAGAGCTCACTCCATCATCATCATCAGCCTCGTTAGTACCATCATCTTCATCATCAGCTGCAGCTAAAACTATCTCATCATCATCAGCGTCTTCTTCACGGTCAACAACCTCGGCAACACCTTCATCCTCCTGACCAACATTATTTTCCTTGGTTTGTTCTGGAGCCAATTCTCGAGACACAATAGGACTAGCACCACCATCAACATTACTCTCGACCTCTGTAGGCTTCTCGACACCAATGATCTCCACAGATTCACCGGCCTGGCTTTCAACAGTTTGCTCCTTCTCAATACTCCCTTCAAGTGCACTTTCATCACTCACGGGGGCAATATTCTCCGAGATACTGCCGTCGATAACCTGGATTCGGCCATATGAATAATTCAACATCCTTGTATGTATCAAACCTATGTAGAAACAAGAAAACTACACTGAGCAAGATAAATTACCACTGGACTAGTGTCGCTTACTGGCTCGGGCTTTGCCTCCGTTTGTTCCACATCAGTCTCCTTTTCCAATGATTCTTCTGGAGCATTGCGCTCCTCCACCACTGTCGAAGCAGTCACTTCTTCCTCTGTCTTGTCGCCCAAATCACCGTTAGCTTTAGCTTCAGCTTCAGGAGCTACCTTATCCTCCTGCTGCGCCGCCTCCATGGCCCCGGCAGAAACAGCAACCTCTTTCTCCATTCCCAATTCACCATCATCCCCAGCCCCAGTAGCCACCTCCTCTCCCTTGTTATCCTCTGGCTTCTCCTCCGCAGCCAATTCGATGGCGGCAGCCAAGCCATTCACCTCCGAAGCCACAGCCTTCTCCTCCGGCTCCTTGGGCAATTCACCCTTCTCCTCACCTACCGGCGCATCAGAGGAAGCCGGATAAGCATCCCCCTCGCCCAATTCGCCCTTCTCCTCACCTACCGGCGCATCAGAGGAAGCCGGATAAGCATCACCCTCGCCCAATTCGCCGTTGCTGGCCTCCTCCGCCGCCGACAAGGAGGCAGCTTTCGCATCTCCCCCGGCGAATTCCCCACCGCCTCCCTCGTCCTTGGCTTCCTCCGCGGCCTCCAAGCTCCCGCCTTTACCATCCCCTTCCGCCACCTCCACCTCGCCTCCGTCCTCCCCGTCTCCGGCCACCTCCACCTCCTGACCACCAAAACCCCCACCTTTCCCCTCCAATCTCACCTCTTCGCCTCCCTCCTCCTCCTCTTCCTCCGCCACCGCCGCCGGCCGCTCGACTACCTTGGGCTGCTCCACCGCCGCCGCCGCTGCAGCAGCAGCAGCAACCTCGTCCCCATCAGGCGCCGCCGCGGGCTTCTCCTCGACCACGGGCGCTACCGGAGCTGCGTCAGCGTCGGTGGTGGTGGCCATGGCCGCCTCTTGCTCCGGCCACAAGCAAGCGAAGCAAGCAGCAGCAGCAGCAGGAGGAGGAGGATTCGGGGAAAGAGGAGGAAGAGAGGGAGGAGAGGAGAGGATAAGGTGAGGGTTTTAGGTTGGGCTCAAAATTAGTATATGTATCATTCCCAATATATATAGCTCGATGCTCTTCAATTTTTCTCCTTTGCTTCTCCTCAAAAAAAAGAATTTTTTTGTGTTGTTCTTCTGAAAATAGTTATATCTCACCAGTATATATTGCTGGATGTTCTTCGATTTCTTTCCCTTTGCTTCTCCTAAAAATGATTTTTTAAAAGAGTTTTTGTTGTTGAGAAGAAAAGATTTGGTTTTTGTTTGGCGTGCGGTTTTGGAACGGCGACCACATCGGGGGCGTGTTGATGAGACGGGAGAGGAAGCAAAGCAAAAGGGAAAATTGGGGAGAGAAAATGATTATTTTTTTTTCTTTTACTAGCTGGGTTTGTATTTTTGTGTGTAGCTGTATGTTTTTTTCTCTTTTTTTGATTTCGTGCTTGCTTGGGCGGGGTTTTGGTTTAGTTCGGTTTGTCTTGTAGTTGAAGGGGAGGAGTGTCAAAAATATCTTCTCTAGTTTTTTTTCCAACTTCCAAGTGGTTTTCGATTTTTGATGGTTTTGGTGTTGGCTAAAGACTTTGCTTTTACTAATCATCGGAAGTTAGGAACACATTATGTCTTTCTATAATCGAAAATGTGCACTTATCTCTTGTACTGATCTTGTGGTAGTGTTCATCTCTCTTTTACAACACAGACGATGCTAGCTAACTTTTAGATATAACACAAATACAATTATACCCTTGAAGTAAAGATGTATAAAATTTTGAAATTAATAAAACTATAATTTTCATCAAAAGGCTAGTTTGACTAGTTTTTAAAAAACTAAGTTTGGATTGTGTGTCTTTATTTAGATCGAAAATGAGGATGTAGCATTCTGACATATATGTCATTGGCACACGAGGATAAATTCTCAACTTTTATCAAGGTATATGATCAAAATTTAAAAAGTAAGAGTTAATAAGTTGCAACCTTATGGAGGTTATTAATTTGTTGAGTCCATAAATCTATACCAATGAGGGAATTCAATTTTTTTTTTGAGTCCATAGAGTTTCATAGTGTGCAAAACACAAATAGTGCCCAGGACTAACTCTTAGCGATATATATGAAGTAGATTATCTAGAAAGTATAAAGAACTATTTTATACATCAGTTTGTAACGCATTCTAAACAAATAGAGCAAAAATTGCCCCCAAAATTTGCTATTGAAATTAGTTTGTTCTAAACAAGCTCTTAAGTTATGCAATTTTCAGTCTAGGAATTGTTCCCAAATTTAAAATCCAGTCAGAATTCCTTCGTACACTTCCCTCTGCTACACATCTGTCAAGAGATGCCTTTCCGTTGGATCAAGCAAAGCTTGTCCGAGGAATTAATAAACACTTAGCAAGACCTCGAGCATATTCAAAGCAGATTAAAAACAATGATGACTCTAAAGCAAATCTTTTCATGTTTCCAGCATTGCAAGAAGCATCAGGCGCACATCAATTAGCTGATTTAATCACCCATCTCCAACATGTGTCAGGCGTAACATGAAACAAATATATACATCTGCGAAATTCTCGAACTGAAGATTTCAGGGGAAAAAAATGTTAACAAGAAAACAGGAGATGTGAAATACTGTATCTGAATGGCTACGTCTGACGAGCTCAGCCAGCCCAATGTCCTGGGCTGCAACAAAAAGGCTGTCAGGAGCCCAAAACGAAGGGCTACACATATTAGGGCGGAATAAGTTCATCTGAGGTCCCTTAACTTTACATCGAATTCGATTTTCGTCCTTACACTCCAAAACCAGATACAACGAGTCCCTGAACCATCAAAACCGGTGCAATATAGGTTCCTCAACAGTATGTAAGGCGGTTTTGGCTGACGTAACGTCTACGTGGCTGCTTTTGACTCGGTCTTCATGTAACGTGGTAGTGACGTAGCGCTTACGAGGCAATTTGATTTGAAAAATAATAAAAATTATGGGCCCACATGTCAGTTACACAAAAAAATTAAAGAATGGTGAGGGCCTACATGGACCCCACAAATCATTCTCACCCCTCCTCTTCTTCCTTCAGCCGACGTCACAGAGAACCAGGCGGCCAATGAGAGTTGCGATACAATTAATTACACATGCGAATCAAAATGCAAGATCGACATAGTTGATCGATCGATTGGTAGGCTAAGGCTAGAGGGATAGCAGCTTGCGGAGGTTCATGGGCGACATGTACTCGTTGTCGTTGTCGATGATGTACTTGGCCATCACCAGGTTCGCCACCTCGTTGGGGTGATACGGGATGCACACCAATGGTTGATCCTCTTCTGGTACGGGATGCACACCAGCGGCCCCATGTTCGCCACCACGAACTTCCTCGCGTCCAGCATGTACAGCCTCTGCGTGATACAACCAACAACGGTGAGCCCGCTATTGCCGGCTGCCGTCGTCGATCAGTCAATCTCCGGGCAGAGCAAACTGTATGTATCAACGTACTCATCGTTGTATTGTACATGATGTCACTAGTAGACACGCATCATGAGCTGCTCCCGGAGGTGGATGATGAGGTCGCTGATGAAGCCGTCGGGCGACTTAGCGACCTAGGTCCCGGCGGAGAGGACAGGCATGAGGTAGTTGTTCAGGAAGTCGTTGGAACCGACAGTGATGGAGAAGATTGCCTTCTTCAAGAACTCCTTTGCCTACGTCTTCCCTAGGAGATCGTCCAGCTGCCTCCTCGTGATGTTGAAGTAATCCACCTGCAAATCCATTTCGATCCAGTTCACCTGAAATCCAGAAGATAATCTAGAGAAAGACATGAGCTTTTTTGTGCATGCAACAAGATCTCTGTGAAATATTGTTTGAAAAAATTAACTCACAAAGATTCTTCCTGTCCTGTTCAGAATCCCGGTGCCTCCTGACGCGTAGTTGATGCCGTTGAACAGCGCGCCGCCAACGGCGACGAGTAGTCCGTCTGGCCCAGCATTTCTCCTTCGCGACGTTGGCCCGGAGGAAGAAGAGGAGGGGTGCGAATGACATGTGGGACCCGCATGGCCCCCCACCATTTTAATTATTTTTTTATGTAACTGACATGTGGGCCCATAATTTTTATTATTTTTCAAATTAAATTACCACGTAATCGCCATGTCATATGAAGAACGAGTCAAAAGCAACCATGTAGGCCTCACGTCAGCCAAAACTGTCTTTCACACCACCGAGGGACCTATATTGCACCAGTTTTGACAGTTCAGAGACCCGTTGTATCTGGTTTTTCAGTGCAAGGACGAAAATCGGATTCAATATAAAGTTAAGGGACCTCAAATGAACTTATTTTGCCTTGCTTGGGAGCTTTCACTTGCAATTCACTAGTCACTAAAACAGGAGAAAATCTAGAGGATTGAAAATGTGAAATACTATGGAAAATGATCCTACTGGGTCCTCTGGAATAGAAGATTGGCTTCCACAAAATTCTTTGAAATTTCTATGGAGTGACTCATTTCACGGGAATTTTAGAAGAAAACTAGCGAGAAGGTCTAACCTCACGTTTGAGATTTGTTTATAACTAGAAGTAAAATTTTTAATCATGATAATATAAATAAATCTCATTCATTCATTTTTAAATCCTATAATAATTTTTGTATTTGCACTGCATATTTTTCCTCGCAATTTGCAGGCATGGAGTAATTGGGCTCTTTTGGAATTAAGTTGGACCAACAAAATGGGCCACAAGCAGCGAGCCCATACCAGGGCCCACCTCCCATCCACACGCCCACCCCGACAACCACTCGCACTCGCACGCACGAACGCGGAGACAAATGCGCCACGCGATCCCCGCCTCCTCCTCCTCCGGCGACCGACTCACCTCACCGCCGGCGAGCCGACCAACCCACCCGCCATTCTCCTCTCTACATTGTATGCGTAACCTGAGGACGACGCCTCCCTCTTCGTCTCCTCCTCGATGGGCATGGGCGTCGGTGGCGTGAGAGGCGGTGGGAGCGGCATGGGAGGAGGGGCCATCGGCGGCGGCGGCGGCGCCGGAGAGAGGTGGAGGTGGATCCTCTTCTTCGTGATGGTGTCCGTATTCTTCCTCCTCTCCCTCCTCCTCCTCTTCTCCTCCTCCCCACCGCGGCTCCGCCTCCCGGGGCCCGCCGTCGCAACCCCGTCCGCCGCCGCCGCCTACTTGCGCTGCGGCCACGGCGCGCCGCCCTGCCTCGCGTACCTCCTCACGGGGGCCCGCGGCGATGGCGCCCGCCTCCTCAGGCTCCTCCTCGCGGTGTACCACCCCCGCAACCTCTACGTGCTCCACCTCTCCGCCGACGCCTCCGACTCCGAGCGCCGGGACCTCGCCGCCTGGGTCGCCGCCGCCACCCCCGCCGTGAATGCGTTCCGGAACGTCGCTGTCGTGGGCGCGCCAACCGCGGGGACGCCCGTAGGCTCCTCCGGCCTCGCCGGCACGCTCCGCGCCGCCGCCGTGCTGCTCCGCCTCCACCCCGACTGGGATTGGTTCATCACCCTCAACGCCGCCGACTACCCCGTCGTCACCCAGGACGGTACGATCACCGAATTTTTTTTCTTTCTCAGAATGTCTCGCCTCTATTTCAATTGATCAAATGTACTCAAATCTCTTTTTTTTTTCAGTATCAATTCACCAAATGATGCAATGCATTTGCATAGTTTCAATTTGATCAGAATTAGCCACTTTAATTTCATCTATCTATGTATGGTAAAAAACAAAAGCTACTTTTGCCAGCTACATTTGTATAGATTGACCACAATCAAATGGAGTGTCCAGTTGTCCTTAGTTGTGCCACGAGTAAAGGTCGTAGTACTAGTGATTAACATCAACCAAATTTTGAACAAATAAGTAACAGCGGATATTTGGTTTAGGTCCTAGTGCCTTTTACTCACGCAGATGTTGTGTCATTGTGGTTATTTGTTGCCAAGGTAGTAGGTAGAGCTTCATATGTATATGCATTCCAAGTAAAATTGCATGTTAGAAGTAAAATCTGGCCCCTCTCATCAGTTGGTTTTGAACTTTCCTTGTCTCTACAGTGAAATAGATAATGCACATGCCGGAACTAGTTTTGTAAAAAATAAAGACGATAGACTATCACTGAGCGATTAACAGGAATATATATGAGTAGTTAGAACCATGAGGATGGTTTGGAAATCATGCTAATATATGTATGCATTTTACCTTTATAATATGAGGGTTCTGAATTTATAGGCAGGAATACTATTCATAGTCGTACAGACATACACTCTTCAATAATACCATATCCCTTCATGAAACAAGTCAGGATTTTACCATCCATTTCATTTCAGGTTTTTGAAATTGTTCCTTCTGGACTCAAGAGACAGAAAGATTGACTTGTAAAAGAGTTTAGACAATTGTAACTAGACTAAACTTTTGACAAATATAAACTAATTTGAAGCACAGACCAAATAAAGCCAGCTATCCTTGATCATTGTCAAGCGGAATATCATCATGGAACAATTTGCCAAAAAAGCATTTGGGCCGAGGCAATTTGTACTGTCATAGTCGTTTTAACTTTTAAATCATTAACAATTAATGAGGTGACTTGGTAATGAAACGAACTATTCATCTGGCTAAATGGAAAACAACTGATTATTCAGTGATTTTGGCCGATTAATTTCATGAGTGCTAATGGCACTCCCACTTACCTAGTCACAACTCACGACTTATCAAGAGCTTTTCACAGTTGTGTTACAAGCATGTGTTGATTTTACTATCATTTTTAAGCAAGTGCATATACTTTTATCCATACAATCACTTATATATTCTATATGCTGCTAGTAAAGCCAACTATAAATGATGTTGTTGCTTATATCATGCTGACCTTTGGTGTTGTTTTGGTTTTCCAGATGAAATCCCTGGTGCATCATAGATATCAATGATGTTTTAAAATTAAGTTTTTTTATACTATCACCACTGTACTATGTATACGTTTTTGCTGATCATGGCATTCTTATACCTTTTGTCCTATTGCAGACTTGATTTATGTCATATCAAATGTTTCAAGACAGTTTAACTTCGTTGATCACACAAGTGACATTGGACAGAAAGAGTATGGATTTTCTGAATTAGAAAGAATTCTTTCTCTAATAGTATTAGTTTTGATTAAAAAAATGTACTGCAGATCAGAGAAGGTTCAATCAATGATAGTGGATGCCGGAATTTACTTGGCAGGGAGGACCAACTTTTTCCGAGCTACAGAGAAACGGCCAACACCTGATGCTTTTAAGTTCTTCACAGGCATTTCCTGCTGTCTTCACATTTGTTTTAGTTGGTCGGATAGTTTGCTCACCCATGTTCTATGTTTCCTTAATAGGTTCTCCATGGGTTATTCTCAATCGGCGGTTTATAGAGTACTGCATTCTTGGTTGGGAGAATCTTCCTCGGATTCTCCTGATGTACTTCAACAATGTTATACTACCTCAGGAAGGATATTTCCACTCTGTCATATGCAATTCACTTGAATTCCGTAATCTCACTGTGAACAATGACCTGAGGTACAAATCGTGGGACGATCCACCTCAGACAGAACCTGTTTTCCTGGACATGACACATTATGACAAGATGGTGGATAGTGGGGCACCTTTCGCAAGGCGTTTTCGTGAGAACGAATCGTTGCTGGATAAGATTGACGGCAACGTACTTGGTCGTTGGGGTCGCGGACCTGTTCCTGGTGCCTGGTGCTCAGGCAGGAAGAACTGGTTTAGTGACCCATGTTCCCAGTGGAGTGATGTGAATATCGTCAGGCCTGGACCTCAAGCCATCAAGCTGCGTCAATATATAACTCGGGCTTTAGAAGAAGCAGAATTTGGCAGCAAATCATGCAGGCGGTAATGATCATGGTTGAGAGCTTTGGACGTTTTCCATTCCTCAACTGAGGTCTCTTCACTCTGCATAATAAGCAGCGTTTTTTTCATTGATCTGAGAACAAATTCAGCTGAACAGATGTGCAGGTAGTCTTTCTGAACAGTTTTTGTCGTGGCTATCATAATCTTGGCTCAAGAATTTCACTTTCAGCAGGCGATCTTCATTTCTGGCTCCTCAATGACACTGAAGGCAGAGAGCTGAGAGCCAGCAGTAACCGAAGCTTACAGTTATAAACAGTGCAGTTAACTTGTGTAGTACTTTATGTGAGTTAAATTGGTTCTGTCCTTTAGCTCATCTGCTGAAAAAATTTGTGTGCTGCTCTTACATATTGATTGACTTGCAGCATTGAAAAGAGAGAAGAAAGATAAGACACGGGATCTTGTTGATCTGATTGTCTTTGATGCTATGTTTACTAATACTACTTAAACTTTCTGATGCTATGTTACGAACCCATCTCGCTGGTCCTGTTTTGCTTCACTATTTTTCACCTTGATGAAAGAAAGGCCATCAAAGAAAATAAAACATTCTACTAGCTCTTCATATTATTAAACTAGGTAAATGACCACGCGTTACAATGGGACTGGGACTAGGAGATTGAAATACGATTCATTTTCTTTTTATACTGGTTTTTAAAGATATGTTGGTCCTTTTAGCGGTTGTTTTTAAAGAGGGGATGGCGTTTATTTTGGGAGAAAAGAGAACGACTATACTTAGTTAAGAAATTTATACTCTTAATCCAAAAATAAAGTTAAGTATATAGGTGATCCTTAAATTTGTGCCAATGTGTCATCTAGGTCCCTTAACTCCCAAAATGTATTTTTGAGTCTCTTAACTTGTCTTATCTTAAGCGTCATATAAGTACAAACGGGTTCTAACCCGCTACACGCATTAACGTGACATGGCACGATGATACCTACATATTAGTAGGACCCACATATTAGTCATATGTAAAGAATAAAATTAAAAACCATATTTTCTCCTCGATAGAGAGGAAAAAAGATAAAATTAAAAAAATATTATTTCAAGAGAAGAAAATATGTTTTTTAATTTTATTTTTTCTATGTGACTGGCATGTGGATCCAACTAACACGTAAGAGTCACCGTGGCATGCCACGTCAGCGCATGGAGCAAGTTGGAGCCCGTTTGAACCTACTCCCAAAATGACACTGTGGAGATTATGACAATCGGGTATCTACATGTCAAGTTTATCCGACTGGAGGTAGGGATAGATTGTGCCTACCATATCTGTAAACCAAATATGACTTGGGTGTTACGTTGCCAATCGAGATAAGACAACGGCCTATAGTCACGGTTTGGTAAGATTGAGGAAACCGACTTAGAGTAAGATAGGGTTTCCGATATGTAAGCCCGTCTCCCAAGACTATATAAGGGCGTAAGGGGCGTCCCTTGAGGGATATGCGATATCAGAGTTGATAAGCAAGAGCTTTAAACTTTAGGAGCCTTAGATCTTGAGATCAATATACACTCGGCGGATCGAATCCCCGAAACAGGAGTAGGGTATTACCTCACGAGAGGCCCTGAACCTGTCTAAACCTTATTTTCCACCTAACCCATTGTGCTTGGCGATCTTGACTGCATCCCCAATTTTCTATTGCCGAAACCAAGTTTCGACAGTTGGCGTGCCAGGTAGGGGCTCCGCGCGTCAAGACTTCTTCGACAATCTCGCTGACAAGCGTGATGGGATCTTCTTCAGGATTCGGCGGCTTCACCGCCAACAACTTCGATAAGCTCTCCTCCTTCGACTCGGATTCGAACCAGTCGAAAGGAGAGACCCACTCGGTGCCGTTCGGCCTCCGAATAGCGCCAAGATCTTCGACGACATCTTGGAGTCCAAGATGAGGTCCACCCTCTCTAACGAAGGAAATTACTCGGCACCGTTCGGACTACCGAACGCCGTCGAAATCTGCACCGATCTCCTCGTCTTCCCAACAGAGACGATCTACTCGGAAGAAGACCTCTCGATGCCGCTTGGATTACCAAATGCCGCTGAGATCTACGGCAAGCTCCTCTCCCCCGGGTCGAGGTCGACCCACTCGGAGGAGCCCGCATCCTCAAGCTCTGACTCGGACTGGAATGATCCAGATCCGAGCAACCCAGGATCGAGGGAGGTCGCCGTCATCCTCCAGCCTTTCGGCTCATGCTCATCTTCGGAGCTCAACGAGTATCTCAGCTTCGCCGGCTTTGACGACCTCTATGGCATCCCCTCGGACGAAGCCGACGACTCCGACTGCAACAAGGACTACGAGCCGAAGTGCTTCGATGTCCTCATGGCTGAGGTGGCCGAGTCCGACTCGGCCATGACTGCGAGCTTGCGAGGAAGAGCGAGCCAGATCGAGCAAGAGCGCAAGCCGCGGAAGAGGAGAAGAAACGCAAAGAAGAAGCCGACAAGAGAAAGCAAGATCTACGGGCAACCGGACGGTCCGGTCAGGAGGCTATTCTTCAAACGCGGGTCCGCAACACCAATATCTTCCAGACACCACAGCAGAACGCTGTTGCTGCCCTCACACTCTTGGATACCGTCATCGAGACGGCACCCCTCGACGTGACTCCAATACTTGACAAGATCAAGACCATCGTCGCAGCCACAGCCAACGGTCATCCCTCCACCTCGGCACGAAGGCCGACTGAGTCTATGGCCGAAACGCCCGACAAAAGCCGGCTCCCGCCAACTAGGCCAAGAGGCCCACGCCACGAGTCCACGCAGAAACATCAGGAGCAAACGGCCAACTCCCGCGAGAAGCGACATGGACGTCTACCCGTCCACCACCGCGTCCGCAGCAACAACAGCTCCAACTACCGAACCAACCAACCGAGGACCCCGCCGAGCGATCTGCGGGAAGTCCTCGATCGCCGCTACCAAGAGCGAGACCAACGCACTCGGGAAGATCGGAGGGGATCACCCGACAGCAACGACGACGGAGTGCCAGCTTTCAATCGGGAGCTTCGCCGAGTGCACTGGCCAAATGGATTCAAACCAACCGGAATAGAGAAGTATGATGCACCTTGGTGGGCAAAGCCTACAGACAGGGTTTCTTCTGGCTTACCGTGGTCTCCGACGCGGACAAAGTGGTACGAACCTGTGAAGGCTGCCAATTTTTCGCCCGACAGAGCCATGTCCCAGCCCAAGAGCTACAAACAATCCCATTATCCTGGCCGTTTGCGGTGTGGGGCTTAGACATGGTCGGCCCTTTCAAGAAGGCTCCAGGAGAATTCACACACTTATTTGTCGCAATCGACAAGTTCTCCAAGTGGATTGAAGCCAAGCCGGTTGCCACAATTACCGCTGACAAGGCACGGGACTTCATCCTCAACATCGTGCACCGCTTCGACGTCTCAAACAGGATCATAACCGACAACGGGACCCAATTCACAGGAGACATCTTCAAGGAATTCTGTGAAGACTTCGGAATCAAGATTTGTTATGCGTCAGTTGCACATCCCAAAAGCAACGGACAAGTCGAGCGCGCAAACGGCATGGTCCTTCAAGGCATTAAGGCCCACGTGTTCGATCGCCTAAGTCCTTACGCTGGAAAGTGGGTCCAAGAGCTTCCCTCGGTTCTATGGTCCCTGCGGACCACACCCAGTCAGGCTACCGGCCAAACTCCTTTCTTTTTGGTCTATGGCGCAGAAGCCATGTTGCCAAATGAGATGGAGTATGAATCCCTCCGAGTCCGCAGCTTCAACGATGAACCATACGACCCAGACCGAGTGGATGACCTCACCTGACTGGAAGAGGCCCACGAGGCAGCTCTCATCCAGTCGGCAAAATATCTTCAAGGGCTCAGACGATACCATAGTCGCAACGTTCGAGCGCGAGCTTTCATCGTTGGCGATCTGGTTCTACGTAAGGTTCAGACCATCAAGGACCGTCACAAGTTATCCCCCTTATGGGAAGGACCGTATATAATCGCTGAGGTGACTTGGCCAGGTGCATACCGACTAAAGCGTGAAGACGGGTCTATGGTGGAGAACTCCTGGAACATCGAGCATCTTCGACGATTCTATGCTTAAATTGACTTAAGTTTCATGTTTTTCTTGACTTGCCAACCTCGAGCAAGATGACTTCTTGAGCTAGCATGGGGCATACATATGTCAATAAAGCATAGTTGTCCTCATCAAACTTTGTGCATGATTCGGTTTATCATTGTTTAATGTTCCTTGATTCGAGTTCAGTGTTTAAGGACTGAGAATTTTCTGATGACCTAATCGAGCTTAGGCTCGGTGGCAATCGGACGAAAATTACTTAAGAAATTTCACATAAAAACTCGGATCAGGGCATTAACATAAATAAACTGAATATTCACAAGTCTACATCAGAGCGTCATAATCATACAATGTTTACAAGACAATGTTCACGAGACAGATTAAGGCCGGAAGTTGTTCACTACATCAATGGCAATCTTCTTAGCCGACTCCTGCGCTTCACTAATCATGTCCAGGGCTTGCTCATCCGAGGTGTCGTCGGCGAAGCCTTCCCCGACTGAATTGACATCCACTCGGGGGTAGAGAGATTTGGTCTGCGCAAGAGCCAGGCCAGCCCCCATGGTAGCAGCCTCGGTGATGTTGGCCAAGTATTGGTCGGGGGCTCTCCGCAGCTTGTCGAAGATTTCGACCGGGTCCAGTGAGCTAGCCCCGACCCCTTGGTGAAATAATGACAGCAGGATCGGTGTCGTTGTATTGGCAACCTCTTCCCAGACCTGTCCGGCTTGTTTGACCCTCTCAAGTAAGACGTCGTATTGAGCTCGGGTCTTGACTTTGTAAGCTGCCAAAAGAACTTGATCACGCAAAGTACTCAAAGATAAAGCAGCGCAAAGAATGTTACTTCAAAGAAGCTCACCTTCGAACTCGGCCTCCAACTCGGTCTTGCCAAGGCTGACTGCCCCCAGCTGGACCTGGAGCGAGTGGACCTCCGACGAATTTTCTACAAACAAAGAAGGCTATCAGCGGCCAAGATCAACACAGAACCCACAAAGAAACTAGGAGGATTAAGCTTACTCCCGACTGATCCCCGGAGGTCGAGGTTTTCCTCCCGGAGCTCAGCTATCTCCCTCCTCAGGGCTGCCTCCCTCGACGCGGCCTCTTCCCGAATGGTCTTTAACTTTCGCTGGACGTCCTCCAGGGTGTTCAGATGAGGGACCAACTTTTCCAGCGCCTCGGACTTGGCCATGGATCGATAATACTCCTTCTGCACGCAAGATCTGAAGTTGACCGACCGAAAGGAAATGATGATGCAACGATAGAAAAGGACTGAGGCTTACGTTGAGTAGCCGAGTCGCCTCGTTCAGGCTATTGACGAGGGCATCCCTTTCTTCGCTTTCCGCTTGCTTATCTAGGATGATGCCCTGCCTTTGTCCTTCAGAGTCTCGCCACTCGATCTTAATCGGGGAACCCAGGTTTCAGAAGACTGTAACCTGGGGATCTCCTCTACTGTGGTTGGCAGATCAGGAAGAACAGATGAAGACACGAAAGATTTGAATTGAAGACTGAAGACAAGATTTCGATTCAAGACTTACCGGCTTTGGCGTTTGTACTCTTATTTGGAGCGGCCGGCTGGTCTTTTCCTTCGGCTTTTCACCGGCGGTCTTCGATCGGGACTCTCCGAGCTGCAGCCTTTGGCTTCTCCGCGGCCGACTGGTTTTCAGTCGGGATGTCCCGGCTGGCGGTCGGGGGCTCTTTCCTCGGGATATCTTTCTTTGGAGACGAGGGCTTTCTACCCGGAGCGTTCTCGCTCGGGAGAGGGCTCCGGGGTCTTGGTTCCGTGGGCTTGGATGCCTCGGATGCGGCAGCTGGGGTTGGCTCTTCACTCCTCCCGGCAGGATCTATATCCTGGGGCCTCTTGCCAAACCAACGACGCGCTCAGTCGGAATGAAGACAGAGAAATTTTCAACAATGAGCTTCTGATTTCAGTCATGAAGCGTACCTGGACGACCGGCGGATCTTTGGCGCTGTTTTCGGCGATGGCCTTGGAGGGGTCGTTTCGACTGGAGGAGCCGGGACGTCATCGTCTGAGTCGTCGATGATGAGCCTCCTTTTGCTCGCCCGTTTGTTGGTGTCCTCACTCGGGGCCGCCCGTTTCCCGACTGGATCACTTTGGATTTTCACTCCGCTAGTCGGCTTCTTGGCAGGGCGAAGCGGCACATTATCATGAGGAACTTTGTACGGTTTCGAAATAATGGAAGCATTTTCCTGCAAGAGAAATCCTCACAATACTAAGAGGTATGACATCAAGATTGCAAGATAGTACAAAGAGGTCAGTCGGCTTACCGGAGGAGGAGGCCGGTAGAGACTGAAGGGAAGAACCGGCAGCACGAGGGCGCGCTCAACTGTGATTCCAGTCGAGAAGATCTTATACATCTGGATCTTCAAGATCTCGAAACTAAGGGATCCTGGTCTTCCCGATTGGGGTCTTTCCCGCCTTCGTACTCGAAGGCTGGCTTCGATCGCTCTTTGATTGGTGCCAGTCGGCTCCTAATGAAGTGCCGAGTGATCTGTTCGTCGCGAAGTCCTTTCTGCTTCATCTCCAATATCTTCGCCAGCAGTTTGTTGGCTTCATCCCAATCTTGGGCTACCGGCACGGTGCTCCAAGTATGCTTATGCACAGGGGGAAGGCCGACAAAGGCTGGCAGGCTGGGTTCGAGGTTGCTGATGTAGAACCAGCTTGCGTGTCAGCCCTTGTTGGAGGATTTCAAGGGAAGAGAGAAGTACTCTTTGCGGAGAGATCCGTGGAGTTGAAAACCCGCTCCACCAACAACGCATGGGTGGTCCTTATTCGGATGCGGTTTGAGGTAAAACATGCGGCGAAAAAGTTGGAAGTGGGGGAAGATGCCAAGGAAAGCTTCACATACGTGGATGAAAAGAGCGATGTGAAGCATAGAGTTGGGGTTTGGATGATAGAGCTGAAAACCATAATAATCTAGAAGCCCCCTAAAGAACTCGGAAGTGGGGAGGCTGAACCCGCAGTAAAAGAAAGATGTGAATACAACCAGCTCACCGGTATTCGGGGTGGGGAAATCTTCACCCGCCGCCGGGCGCCAACCCACGATCTCCTTGGGGGGAAGCACGCCGTGCTTCACCATCTCTTTGAGGGTGGATTCCCTCACATCCGATGTGGCCCACTGTTCGAAGGGGATTTTCTTTTCATCCGCCATGAATGTGGTTTGGGTGGGAAGTAGATCTGGCCAAAAGGATGGGGATTTGAGCAAGGGATCTTGGGAGAATGGCTGCGGAGGCTATTTGTTGTGAAGAGCGAGCTCTTGGGTTGATGCATTCGGGTGCGCGCGAGTCTAGGGTTCTCCGCAGGAAGCTGATGAATAGTGCTGGGAGAAGAGGAAATTTTTGGGAAGACGAAGTGGCGGGGATGACCTCGAGGCTTTGTAAAGAGATTTGAGGGTTGCGCTAGGTTTTCTCGTGATTGGGCCAAGCCCATGAGAGACCTGCGGCCCAGCTAAGGTGTGGCCCGACGCGTGTCCTTAGGGACTTAAGTGGATGAGCTTAAGCAGATTTGCCTTGGCAATATACACGTGTCCGAATGCCCTATACCTTTGGAAATCCTTTCATACCGCGGTTTGCTTGACTTCATGAGAAGTTAGCACGATCAATTTAAAAGGTGACCAACAGCTAAGCTTTTTATAGTTGCCTTGATAACAAGGGCTGTTTGGTTTTTTAGCATTTGATTGGGTGATTATATCAATGCTATTTTTTCCACCTTGGTGAAGATCTTTATAGATTGAGACCAGTGTTATGACAAGAGCTATTTAATAACTTGGTCATATTTTTCAGACGACTGAAAAACTTATTTACCCGTGAGGGATGATTAAAATATTTGTTCCGAGATGACTCGGGCAGATTCACTCGGATAAGCATGAGTTTACCGAGTGCTTTCCACCTATGAGGGTTGATTGAATTATTTGTTCTGAAATAACTCAGGCAAATTCACTCGGATGAGCACGAGCTTGCCGTGTAAAAAGATTTTGTATGATTGTTTTAGCGTGAGCTAAACATTTACATAAGTGTGATTCTTTATAGTCCTTGCTTGTATGTTTGGTTTATTTTTGGCTAATCATATAGTCGGGGGCTACATTTAATTGGGTACATCAAGAGATGTGCTTAGATATTTAATTTTGAGAATTTTTTAGATATTTTCTAGCCCTTCACAGTCTTTGGAGCCACTCGGGAAGATTCAGGCAAAGATGATGGAATCATTCGGCGCCAGAAGCACTCGGCCAAAGAGGTTTTTGGCTGTGTGCTGTCTTGGTTTGAAGCTGAGTTGTCTCGTCGACTTAAAAGGACTCGAGGGCTACTGTGGAGATTATGGCAATCGCGTATCTACATGGCAAGTTTATCCGACTGGAGGTAGGGATAGATTGCGCCTACCATATCTGTAAACCAAATATGACTTGGGTGTTACGTTGCCGATTGAGATAAGGCAATGGCCTATAGTCACGGTTTGGTAAGATTGAGGAAACCGACTTAGAGTAAGATAGGGTTTCCGATATGTAAGCCCGCCTCCCAAGACTATATAAGGGGGTAAGGGATATGCGATATCAGAGTTGATAAGCAAGAGCTTTAAACTTTAGAAGCCTTAGATCTTGAGATCAATATACACTCGGCGGATCGAATCCCCGAAACAGGAGTAGGGTATTCCCTCACGAGAGGGTCTGAACCTGTCTAAACCTTATTTTCCACCTAACCCATTGTGCTTGGCGATTTTGACTGCATCTCCAATTTTCTATTGTCGAAACCAAGTTTCGACAGACACCCAAGACAACTTCGGAGAACCAAAAATAAAAAATATATTTTAAGAGATCAGAAATCTAGATGACACACCCGCATAAGTTTAGAGACCACTTATTCACTTCACTCCCAAAAATATAATCCATTTTAAATATTTGGTATCCAAACCATTCAGTTAACCATCACTTTTGTAATTAAACTACATAGTACCAAATTAATATAGCAATTTTTGTCACTGGACACTCAAAGTTTATGTAATTTACTGATGGGCATAAAAAACGTGACATGGTTGGAGCACACTCTAAAAAAACAGGACACTCTCAGCCTAGTTGAAAAGAAAAATTCTTCGAAAAGACAAGAATGTCCTAAAGCCAAAACCTTTTAACGTGACACTTGAATGATTGATGAAATACGATGTATGCTAACAATATACTTTGGATGATGAAAGGTTTACAGTTGCATAATTTTTAGATTTTTACTCCAACATATTACAAGCTTGCGGCCTCAAGGGTATTCTCCTCTATTTGAATAATTTATTTTTTAAATTGAGTCAGAAGTGTCCTTTAATAAATTATCATAGTTTGAAAGTGTTTTTCCGTATCATGTTTTTTTCACGTCGACCAGTAAATTAAAAAGACTTTAGATGTGCTGGAGCAAAAATTTGTCTTTTAATGTAGTGGACAACATGCCCACTTTTGTAATTTGTACTAGTAGAAATAAATAACGGTCGAAATTCCTGTCTTCCATGACGCGTCATATTTTTTGGTCAGAGAGGAGTCCAGTCAGCAAGTCTGACCGTCAGAAAGAAGTCGAAGAGGCTCGCGAGGGAATAATAACAAATCTAGAGGTGGAGGCGGAGAACGATGGCAATTGGCCATGGCCTCCTGCTCTTCCCACTACAGGCGGCGAGCCATGGGCATGGCGGCGTCGGACGAAGGGGATGCCTCGACCCGCGCCATGAAGAAGCCTCGCGTCTGTACTGTGCCGGCCTTCGAAGATTCGGAGGATGAGGCTGAGCAGGACCATGGCCATCAGGTCAGCGACGGCGCCGGTGATGAGGAGGAGGAGGAGGAGGAGGAGGAGGAGGAGGAGAGCCAGAGTTATCAAGAGGCTTCGGAATCTGATGGCGATGGTGTGGACGAAGAGGAAAGCGCCGGCGTCTATGCTGAGGATGAGGAGGCAGAGATGGCTGCCTCCGAGCCGGCGCCGTCGACACGCGCGGCGGTGGCGGGCGTGACAGTGGAGTACGCCGACGCCCTCGATTGCGGCGTGTGCTGTCTCCCGCTGAGGCCGCCCATCTTCCAGTGCGAGGTCGGCCACGTGGTCTGCTCGCCGTGCCGCGACAAGCTGGCGCTGGTGGCGGCGGGGAAGTGCAACGTCTGTGGCGTCGCCATCGCCGGCTACAGGCGTTGCCACGCCATGGAGACCCTGGTGGACTCCATCCGCGTCGCGTGCCCGCACGCCGCCCACGGCTGCACCACCCGATCGGCCTATCACGGCCTCGACGCGCACCGCCTGGCGTGCCCGCACGCGCCTTGCCACTGCCCCGGCGAGGGCTGCGGCTTCGTCGGCTCAGCCGCCGCACTCCTGGACCACTTCGCCGCCGCGCACAACTGGCCGTGCACCACCAATGTCAGGGCCCGCGAGGTGTTCGACGTCCGCCTCCACGACGGCTTCAACTTCCTCGCCGGCGCCGCCACCGCCGCCGCCTCCCACCACCACCTCATCATGATGAACATGACGCGGGAGCCGCTCGGGCGCGCCATCTCCGTGCTCTGCATACAACCCCAAGCCACGGGCAGAATCCAATGCGAGCTCTCGCTCTTTCGCCACGTCATCCTTGGCGACAGCTCGGGCCTTTATCGCAGCCACTACCAGAAGTCTGTGTTCAACGTAGGTTGCAGCGACCTCGCCGACGGGCTGCCCGATCCCAGCCAGCGCTTCCAGTTCATCGTGCCAAGATGCGTCGTCGGAGACGATGACGAAGGTGTCACTGGCATCAGAATCAATGTCCAAATTACCGTCGACTAGAGGTAGAATCATCAGTTAATGTTGCTGTGATTTTCATCATTTTGTTAGCTTGGAATCCATATGATGGGATTGAGCTTTAGTGTTTATCTTATGTCCCTGCCATTGGGACTATGCAACAGTCAGTGTTCTGTTCTGAAACTCAAAAGATTTCAAACATTATGCTGCTGTTTGATCCTTCGGATTCATCCTTCAGATTAACAGCATCTGTCAGATCAGTTACAGCACTTGTTTTTTTCTCTACATCATTCAGTTCAATCTTTTGAATTACGTGCAATCCTCTGCTCTGCACCCAGTGGTTATGAAGAAACGCAGAAACGATCAGCCCTCATCTAAACACAGATATTTTTCAGAAAGTTTAGGAAACGGAGATGAATTCGGAGTTTTTTTCCTTGGAAATGAAAACGGATGCTGTAATGCTACTGTCCGTCGGAAACCGGAATCGGCCGAAAATTTTTCGAAAACGAGTTTGGATTTTTTCCTCAGAATGGGAAACGAATTGCTTTCTTTATTTTATGAATGTTTAGAATTGTACTGAGTACTAAAGTTAGTTGGATGAAGATTATTTTTTCTTGTATGCTGTGCCTTAGATATGTTTTTCTTTCGTCTAATGACAATTTTTTATTTTACTAGACCGTCATACAACTTATCTTTGCAGTTATAGATGAATATAGTTCTTGTGATAAAAAATAAAGTATACAACCAGTTGTATTATTATTAATTGATAAAAAATAGAAACATTGATTTATTGCTTTAGAAAAAATTAACGAGCTACATTTTTATTATTTGAGAAGTTCAGTCTGAGGGGTTTTTATATTTTGATAAATATCAAATTAATGTATTTGCTTCGTGTTTTATTCAATAATATTAGATTCTATTTTCGTATTCGGCATTTCTGATTCCTATTTCAAAAGAAACATATGGAGATGAAAATAGTAGCGATGGTTTCTATCCGTTTCTGAGCGGTTTTCATCCTTACATGCAGGTTGCAACTAGCGTATGCTCCACACAAGAGAAAGAACCATGTATGAAAAACCGGGATCATGAGGTAGTAGGTTACTGTGTAGATAGAATGAACCATGTTTAAGCCAGGAGCTCATGGCTTTAACCTAAACATAATGAGCAAGCAATAGGTGCGAACTTATACATACTAGTTGAGAGATGAACACGGGCAGAATAATTGAGTAAAAATAGCAAGCTGTTGGCCTTCCTTGAAAGTTTCATCAATAGTAGGAATTAATTAAGCTCGGGGAACAGCATATATATAGCATATCAACAGCCAAGGTGAAACGCTTCCTTAATTAATGTATGGATTTTGAAGACCTTGTTTATGTTGAGCTGTAAGTGGTGAGATGAAGTGGTTGATTGAGCCACTCTTGATAATTACTCCCTTCCTTTCATCTTAATCATCATCTAAATTTTTTTAAAATTTTTTCAAAATGATTGTCATCTAACAAATTTTTTTATTTGTGCATGCCATGCATGCATGCAAATATATTTATGAGCCAACCAAAATCAATTTCATTCGCATAACATTTAAAAATATGAATTAATTTCTTTTGGACATAAAACGACATAACAGGATTAATTTTAAAATAATACATATTTTTTGTTTTTGACTTTGATATTACGGGACATTTAACTATTTATTATTTTTAAATTTGATATTTAACTATTTGCCACATATTAAATCCAATGATAAACAAATAATATGTGAATATTTTTTTTAAAGATGATCAAATGGTGATTTATTTAGGATTTGATTGGTATGGTTCCAGATTATGTAATAAACGTTTCGGATTCAGATTCACTTGTGAAACCATTTGACAAATTTAAACTGAGAAAAGTAAAAGTGAATTTTTCTACCCTAACCCAGTTTTACCTTGGCCCATGTAAAACTAAAAATTCTGTTTTAAAACTATTAGCTCTACATTTGACATAATTTCTTCAGTTTATCACTATAATCTAAAACATTTCAGCTATTGAACGGTCTAACGTGAAGTATATTATGGGTTAGAGGAAGCCAGGTAGAAGTCAGTGAGTCGGTCGCCGGTCGGTCGTAGAGAAGTCGAAGAGACTTGCCGGCGAAGCAGCAGCAGGTGGAGGCAGAGATGGCCTCCTCCTCCACTCCGGTCACCCAGATATGTCAGTGTGCGTTAGGGACAACGGAGAGGGTTCGCTTGCCGCCGCCGCCACCGCCGCCGCGGCCGTTTTCCAGCAAGTCCTCTGAGCCGGCGGCGCCGTCGACACGCGCGGTTGTCGCGGTGGAGAGAGTGACGGTGGCCGACGCCGACCCTCGACTGCGGCGTGTGCTGCTTCCCGCTGAGGCCGCCCATCTTCCAGTGCGAGGTCGGCCACGTGGTGTGCTCGCCGTGCCGCGACAAGCTGGCGCCGGCGGGCAAGTGCCACGTCTGCCGCGTCGCCATCGCCGGCTACCGGCGCTGCCACGCCATGGAGAACCTTGTCGATTCCATCCGCGTCGCTTACCCGCATGCCTCCCACGGCTGCGCCGCCAGGCCGGCCTACCACGGCCTCGACGCGCATCGCCTGGCGTGTCCGCACGCGCCGTGCCGCTGCCCCGGCGAGGCCTGCGGCTTCGTCGGCTCGACCGCTGCGCTCCTCGACCACTTCGCCACGCAGCACAACTGGCCGTGCACCAACAACGTCCGCGCCGGCGCGACGGTCAACGTCCACCTCCGCGACGGCTTCGCCTTCCTCCGCGTCTACCACCACCGTCGCGGCAGCGCCACCTACTCCAACCACCTGATCATGCTGAACGTGACGCGGGAGCCGTTCGGCCGCGCAATCTCCGTGCTCTGCATACAACCCGTCAACCCCACGCCGCCGCCGGCGATGCAATGCGAGCTCCTGTTCGTCTCGCGGTTCCGCAAAGACGGCGACGGGGGCCTGTGCCGCAGCCACCGGCGGAAGGCCGAGTTCCACCTAGAGTGCAGCGACCTCGCCGATGGATTACCCGATCGCAAGCAGTGCATCCAGTTCATGGTGCCAAGATGCGTCAGAGACGACGACGAAGGTGGCATCCAAATCCATGTCCGTATTATCATCATCAACTAGGTACAATACTACCATCAGTGATCATTTTGTTAATTAGGAGTTAATGTTTATGTATGCATCCGTGTTCTGAAAACTGAAACGATCGATATCCAGCATTCTGCTGCTGTCTTTTGTTGATTAACAGCATCTGTAAGAACTATTAGACGCCATTGTTGTCGGTTGTCACTGCGAAAAAAGTTTTTTTTCCCTACATCCTTCAACTTAATCTTGTCAATTCCATGCAATCCTATGCGACATTACTTTTGTAACTACAAATGGCACTCCAAATTTATTAAAACATGTAATGATTTAGGGCTCCTTTGCATTGAAAGAAGTTCATATCAATTTTAGAGGATTCTAATGAGGCCCCTTGCGAAATGTTGATTACAGCATTAACTGGGCTTACCGGCAGGTATGGCTCGGTATATCGAATAAGTTCAAAAAAGTTTAAACAAAATTTTTATTTTTTTTAAATTTATTTGGTTTTCATTGGTTTTACCTAACCGTTGTTACCAACCCCTCCCTCTACAATAAGGAAAATACTCATTTTAATCCTTAGGGCTCATTTGTTTCGAAGGAATTGTAAAGGAAAAGTATAGAAATATGCACTCCATTGAAATGGGCACTAAATTGTCATTCGTTTCAAAGAAATCCACCAAAGGAAACCTTCCTATCCCTCCATTTTTAGGGAAAAAATAATCCACTCCAGCTCTCAATCCTTTGGATTGTTTGCTGCACAACCATAGGAAACTAGCTTCCTATGTTTTTTAATCGTTAGGTTTGCACATGTATTCCCATGCTATTTTTAAGTTTTCATATTCCTACGTTTTGAAAATCCTACAGACAAAACGAGTCCTTAGGAATGTTTGTATCCATATCCATATGTTTGGAACAAAGGATTGGAGCATCCTAGAATACCATATTCCTCTGGATTGCAATCCTTACTATCCAATGCAACTCATCTTCTTTTTTCGCGTACGTGTAAAAGGATTACACGTCAATATATTAAAAGAAAAACTGAGTTAAAATTACACTACGCAATTAACTAGACCAGCCAATGTCAAAGAGGAAGGCAAAGGAAAAACCAGACACCCAGAAACTACTAGAGCTGAAAAATGCTACTCCAAACGACGGGAAGGGGCAGAGCGACGCTAAACTCCCAGGAAGACCCCAAAAGTAGCTGAACCCATTAAGGACCACAACAGACTCTTTGTTTGGATAGAGGCAAGAAGCACTAAGACCGAGGATAGGACCGAGTCGAAAACCCTGGAATTATGCTCCTTCCATAGCTTCCAAGAGACCATGAGAACCAGGGAGTCGAAGCCTGCGTGGATGTGCTCCGGCTACTGGACCCGGCAGGACGACCACCATTCCTGGAGCCAGCTACCACGCGGCGGAGAGAGGGATGCCCAGCCAGAAGAAGACATCACATAGAGCCAAACCTGCCGAGCGAACACACAGTCAAAAAGGGATGTGATTTACCGACTCAAGCTCTTGCGTGCAAAAGGGGCAGGCTGAGTGACTGTTGATGCCGCTTTCTGGAGGAGATCAACCGTCCAACAATGCTGCTGAATTACAAACCAGAGAAAGAAATTGCATTTTGCTAGCCCCTTCGCGTGCCAGAGGATAGACACATAGGCCAAGGGGTGCTAGTCAATGAAGAATACCTAGTACGTCGAACGCGCCGAGACAAGTTCGGAGACCAAAAATATATTTTAAAAATATATTTTAAGAGTAAAACCACTGGTGCACTTCACTCCCAAAAATGTAATCCATTTTGAATATTTGGTACCAAACCATTTAGTTAACCATTACTTTTCTAACTGCATGGTACGTAGCAAATTTTGTCACTGGATACTTAAAGTCTATGTAATTTTCTGATGGGCATAAAAAACATGCCATGGTTGGAGCGCACTCTAAAAAACTGCTAATTTGCTAGAGGACACTCTCAGTCCAATTGAAAATAGAAATTCTTTGAAAAGACGAAAAGACGAGATTCTCATCTATTTAAATAATTTTTTTCAGTCAAAAGTGTCTAATAAATTACCATATTGATACGTTTTTCTCCTAGCATGTTTTTCACGTCAACCAGTAAATTAAATAGACTTTTGACGTGCTTGAGCAAAAATTTGTCTTTTAATGTAGTGGACAACATACCCACTTTTGTAATTTGTACTAGTAGAAATAAATAACGGTCGAAATTCCTGTCTTCCATGACACGTCATATTTTTGGGTGAGAGAGGAGTCCAGTCAGCAAGTGAAGTCTGACCGTCAGATAGAAGTCGAAGAGGCTCGCGAGGGAATAATAACAAATCGATGGCAATTGGCCATGGCCTCCTGCTCTTCCCACTCCAGCCGGCGAGCCATGGGCATGGCGACGTCGGACGAAGGGGATGCCTCGACCCGCGCCATCAAGAAGCCTCGCGTCTGTACTGTGCCGGCCTTCGAAGATTTGGCTGCCTCCGAGCCGGCGCCGTCGGCACGCGCGGCGGTGGCGGGCGTGACGGTGGAGGACGCCGACGCCCTCGAGTGCCGCGTGTGCCGCCTCCCGCTGAGGCCTCCCATCTTCCACTGCCAGGACGGCCACGTCGTGTGCTCGCCGTGCCGCGACAAGCTGGCGCCGGCGGGCAAGTGCCACGTCTGCGGCGTCGCCGTCGCGGGCTACCGGCGCTGCCACGACATGGAGCGCCTGCTGGACTCCATCCACGTCTCGTGCCCGCACGCCGCCCACGGCTGCGCCACCCGGCCGGCCTACCACGGCCTCGACGCGCACCGCCTGGCGTGTCCGCACGCGCCGTGCCACTGTCCCGACAAGCGCTGCGGCTTCGTCGGCTCGACCGCCGCCCTCCTGGACCACTTCGCCGCCGCCCACAGCTGGCCGTGCACCACCACCGTCAGGGCCGACGAGTTCTTCACCGTCGACCTCAACGACGGCTTCAACTTCCTTCGCGTCGTCGGCGTCGATGATCACAGCGGCGGCGCCACCTCCTCCCACCACCTGATCATGCTGAACATGAGGCAGAAACAGTTCGGCCGCGCCATCACCGCGCTCTGCATACATCCACGCACCACCGCTAGAAGAATTCGATGCGATCTCTCGCTCTCGCGCTACGGCAACGGCGGCGACGGGGAACTGTGCCGCGGCCACTACCAGACTTCCGTGTTCGACTTAGGGTACAGCGACCTCGCCAATGGATTGCCCGATCACAACCAGTGCTTCCAGTTCCTCGTGCCAAGATGCGTCGTCGGAGACGACGACGAAGGTAACGTCCGAATCAGTATTTGTATTACCATCAACTAGGTAGTAGGAGACTAGGAGTACGTACAGCCATTTGTTAAGATTAGCTAATGTTGCTGTGTTTGTTGATCATATTTTGTTAATTATGTTTTGAGATCAGTCCATGTGATAATATTGGGCTTAATTAGTGGTGTTTATGTATGTGTCGAAACTTGGTTTCGGCAATATGATTTCTAGGGTCGCAGTCGAGATCGCTAAGCACAATGGGTTAGAAGAAGAAGAAGGTTTAGACAGGTTCAGGTCTTCTCGTGAGGTAATACCCTACTCCTGTTTCGGTGAATTCGATCCGCCGAGTGTCTTTATTAATCTTGTGATCGGCTAAAAGTTGATCTAGAATCTGATCTCTGATATCCCCTTATATAGTCTTGGGAGGAGGACTTACAGATCGGAAACCCTATCTTACTCTAAGTTGGTTTTCTCAATCTTACCAAACCGTGACTATAGGCCGATTGCCTTATCTTTATCAGCAACCGTAACACCCAAGTCATGTTTGATTTACAGATATAGCAAGCGTAACCTATCCCTACCTCCAGTCGGATAAGCTTGCCATGTAGATACCCGATTGCCATAATCTCCACAGTAGCCCCCGAGTCCTTTTCAGTCGACGAGACAACTCAGCTTCAAACCGAAGCAGTACGCAGCCAAAAATCTCTTTGGCCGAGTACTTCTGGCGCCGAGTGATTCCATTGTCTCTGCCTGAATCTTCCCGAATGGCTCCAAAGACTGTGAAGGGCTGGAAAATATCTCAAAAATTCTTTAAAAATAAATATCTTGGTGCATCTCCTGATACACCTAATTAGGTGTAGCCTCCGACTATGTGGTTAGTCAAAAACAGACTAAGCATATAGTCAAGAACTATAAAAAATTATTCTTATGTAGATGCTTAGCTCAAACTAAAGCAACCTCTTTACTCGGTAAGCTCATGCTTTACCCGAGTGAATTTGCCCGACTTATCTCAGAATAAATAATTCAATCAATCCTCATGAATGAAAAGCAATCGGTAAGCTCATGCTTATCCGAGTGGATCTGCCCGAGTCATCCCGGAACAAATATTTCAATCGTATGAAAAATATGACCAAGTTATTAAATAGCTTATGCCATAAAACTGGCCTCAACTATAAAGATCTTTACCAAGGTGAAAAAATAAATAGCACTGATAAGATTACTTGATCAAATGCCAAAAAATCAAACATCTCTTGTTATCAAGGCAGCTATAAAAACTTTGCTGTTGGTCACCTTCCAAGTTGCATCGTGCTAGCTTCTCATGAAGTCAAGCAAACCGCGGTATGGAAGGATTTTCAAAGGTACAGGGCACTCGGACACGCGCATATTGCCAAGGCAAATCTGCTTAAGCTCATCCGCTTAAGTCCCTAAGGACACGCGTCGGGCCACACCTTAGCTGGGCCGTAGATTTTCTTATGGGCTCGGCCCAATCACTAGAAAACCTAGCGCAACCTTCAAATCTTTCTATAAAGACACGAGGTCATCCCCGCCTCTTCATCTTCCAAAAATTCCCCTTTTCGCACTACTGTTCACCAGTTCACTGCGGAGAATCCTAGACTCGCGCGCTCCCAAATCCATCCATCTAGGAACTCGCTCTTTACAACAACCAGCTTCCGCAACCAAATCTCCCAAGTTCCTTTGTCAAAATCCCCACTTTTTCCGACCAGATTCACTTCCCATCAACACCACACTCATGGCGGAGGAAAAGAGGATTCCGTTTGACCAATGGGCCACATCAGATGTGAGGGAATCTACCCTCAAGGAGATGGTGAAGCACGGCGTGCTTCCTGTTAGTGATATGCCCTAGAGGCAACATGGAGATGTTGGATATCACGTCAATGTTTATGTATAAATGAATAAAGTGTTATTCAGTTCCATGAAATAGACATCTTGTATTGATCAATAAGTACGTGACTTATTTATGAGACTCGATATGTATGAATCTATTTCTAAACGATCCCTGATCATATGTCATATTGTTGGAACAAATATGATTCTAAGATCGGCATGTTTATTGATTGATGATCATGTCTCATAGATCATGGGTATGGAGATACCAAATCAATAAACATGGACATATGTGTTGGAGAACACATTGTTGGATAGACCCACCATGAGACACTACAGAAATTAATGTGCCATTAGTTGGTCTCAGGTAGTGTTGGTACAAAGTCCTTAGACCTGAGATCACCATGGATTCCAACATGTGTAGTAGCCTACTTTGGGACTACTAAACGCTATTCCGTAACTGGGTAGTAATAAAGGTAGTTTTCGGGTTTGCTATGAAACATGGATTGGGATGTGAGTGATCAAGATGGAATTTGCCCCTCCTTTGGAGAGATATCTCTGGGCCCTCGAGGTAATGGATTATGGAAATGCATGGCCATGCTAAGTTGATTGAGGAGTCAATCAAGACGGATAATCCAATACGGTTCGAGTGAATGGTTAAGCTATTGAAGGGATGGCACACATCTTGCCTATAGCTTAACTGGTATCATGAGGCAAAGGGATTTGTGTACACATTACAGGTTCAGAGCCGATATTATATTCTTGTATACTATGGTGTCAATATGTGCCGCTAGGCGCCGCTATGTCGGCCGAGTTGGACTCGAGCCGACGATCGGCTAAGTTAGACTATAGCCGAAACCGAGTATACCCGAACCTACGTGGTCGCACGCTTAAGGGGATAGAATAGATATTCGAGTTGGACTCGGATACGGCTCGATCGGATAGGGATCCGATCGGATAGAGTCCTATGGGCTTACGACGTATGGGCGGCCAACTCTATGAGATACGGATGAGATCCGATTCAAAATAGAGTCCTAATCGGCCACTAGTCCCGGTCGGCCAACTCTATATAAAGGAGGGAGGGGTGGAGAGCTGGATAGACGTCAATTGCATCGCGTGCAACGAAGTCGCCGAGATCAATCTCCACGGAAACCCTCCCCACTTTCGAGCCAAACCCTAGCCTTGCATCGCGTGCTAGCACACGGGTGTACGGCGTTCTGTCCCCGGACGTGTGGATACCGGTAGAGGCGCTGCTACGTTGCGCGCTCTTGATCGGCTTCGGATCGGCTGCAATCGGAGCGATCGGCTATGGTGGAATCGGCTGCGGTCGGGCGCATCGGAGCGAGGCGTGAGAACGCGGCCGGACGACTCGAATCAGCTGATTGGCGAATCGGTGTCTCCGGAATCGGCTACACTGTTCGGATCGGATTGCCCCGATTGGTTATTCCGCCGCACTCTACTCCAATCGGTAACGATCTATCGACCCTTACTTGCAAGTGTTCCTGGTTTGCGCGTTCCTGGTTTGCGCGGTAAAAGTTTTTGTTTTTGGCTAGCGTAGCCTCCGCGTAACCCTTCACTTCCGCCAAAGGAAATCGTGGGATGGCGCCCGGCGGCGGGGGAGGACTTTCCGACCCCGAACACCGGTGAACTCGTCGTTTTCACTTCTTTTTTCTACTGCGGGTTCAGCCTTCCCACCTCCGAGTTCTTCCGGGGGCTTCTGGATTACTATGGGCTTCATCTCTACCATCTGAACCCCAACTCAATGCTTCACATCGCTCTCTTCATTCATGTATGTGAAGCCTTCCTTGGCATTCTACCCCACTTCCAACTCTTCCGGCGCATGTTCTATCTCAATCCACATCCGAACAAGGACCACCCTTGCGTTGTTGGCGGGGCAGGTTTCCAGCTCCGCGGATCTCTCCGCAAGGAGTATTTCTCTCTTCCTTTGAAGTCTTCCAACAAAGGATGGCATGCGGGCTGGTTTTACGTCAGCAACCTAGAACCCAGCCTGCCATCTTTCGTCGGCCTTCCTCCTGTCCCCAATCCATCATGGAGCACTGTTCCAGTAGCCCAAGATTGGGACGAGGCCAACGAGCTACTCGCGAAGATCCTGGCGATGAAACAAAGAGGTCTTCGCGGGAAACAAATCACTCGGCACTTCATCAGGTGCCGACTGGCGTCGATCAAGGAACGGTCGAAACCGGCCTTCGAGTACGAAGGCGGAACGGACCCCAATCGGGAAGATCCAGATCCACTCAAATATGAAATCCTGAAGATCCGGATGTACAAGATCTTCTCGACTGGAATCGCAGTTGAGCGGGCCCTCATTCTGCCGGTTCTTCCCTTCAGCATCCACCGACCTCCTCCTCCGGTAAGCCGACTGGTTGCTTCATAGCATCTTTCAATTTTGATATCTTGTCTCTTAGCGTTGTGCATTCTTCCTTCTGCAGGAAAACGCCTCTATCACCTCCAAGCCATACAAGGTGTCTCGTGACGACGCGCCGCGTCGCCCCGCCAAGAAGCCGGCTGGCGGGATCAAAATCCAAGGCGACCCAGTCGGGAAGCGAGCGGCGCCGAGTGAAGACTCGAACAAGCGCGCGAGCAAGAGGAGGCTGATTATAGAGGACTCGGATGACGACGTCCCGGCTCCTCCCACCGAGACCCCACCTTTGAGACGATCGCCGCGGACGACGCCGAAGATCCGCCGGTCATCCAGTATGCTCTTAAGCCGGAGTCTGAACTCTTTCGTTGAAAACTTCTCTTTATCTTTACCCCTGCTGTATTCACTTTCGCAGGAGGCCCCAGGATATAGATCTTGCCGGGGGGAGTGAAGGACCGACCCCAACCGCTGCTCCCGAGGCACCAAGGCCAGCAGAGCCAAAGCCGCGGAGCCCACAACCAAGTGCGAGCGCTCCGGGAAAACAACCTTCGCCTCCGAAGAAGGATGCGCCGAGGAAGGAGCCCCGCCCCATGGGATATCCCGACCGGAAACCAATCGGCGGCCGGAAGCCCGAGGCCGCGGCTCAAGCGCCCGACCGAGGGCCACTCGGCGCGGAGTCAAAAGAAAGAGGCCGGCCGGGCCGCTCCACCTAAGCAAGCGGCCGTCGAAACTGGTGAGATTTGTTTCGAAGTACTCTTTTGCTCTTTCAGTTTGAATCTTTCATGTCTTCGTTTGTCTTTCTCGTTTGCCAGCTACCGTAGAGGAGATCCCCAGGTGGCGGAACTCGGAAGGCGAGAGGCAGGGCATCGTCCTGGACCGTCAAGCCGAAAAAGATGAAAGGGATGCCCTTGTCGAGAGCCTGAACGAGGCGACTCGGCTGCTCAACGTAAGCCTTCGTCTTTCTCTTAAATTGTATCATCATTGTCTTTCAGTCGGTCACTCTTCTGCTTTCGCGCGCAGAAGGGGTATTGCCGTTCAATGGCAAAATCTGAGGTGCTGGAGAAGTTGGTTCCCCAACTGAATTCTTTAGAGGACGTTCAGCGACAGCTGAAGGCCACTCGGGAGGAGGCCGCGTCAAGGGAGGCGGCTCTAAGGAGGGAGATCGCAGAGCTTCGGGAGGCGAATCTCGACCTCCGAGGATCAATCGGGAGTGAGCCCGTCTATCCATTTTCTTTACAATTCTCATGTTAATCTCGGTTGTTGACGGTCTTCTCTTGTAGAAAACTCTTCGGAGGTCCATTCGCTTCAAGTCCAGCTGGAGGCAGTCAGCCTCGACAAAGCCAAGATAGAAGCCGAGTTTGAAGGTAATCTTCTTTGGAGTAAAAATTCTTGCGCTGCTTCGTTTCCGAGTGCCTTGAGTGATCCGGAGCTTTTGGCAGCTTACAAGGTAAAGACTCGAGCCCAATACGACGTCTTGCTTTGGGCGGGTCAGACGAAGCGACGAGATTCGGGAAGAGGTCGCCAATGCTGCTACGCCGATCTTGCTGTCCTTATTCGATCAAGGAGTCGGGGCCAGTTCGTTGGAGCCGGTGGAGATATTCGACAAGCTGCGGCTGGCTCTCGACCGGTACCTGGCCAACATCACCGAAGCAGCCAACATGGGGGCTGGTCTGGCTCTTGCACAGACCAAGTCCCTCTACCCCCGAGTGGACATCCACTCGGTTGGGGAAGGCTTTGCTGACGGAACGACCGACGAGCAGGCCTTGGACATGCTGAGTGAGGCGCAGGAGGCGGCGAAGAAAATATCCCTTGATGTAGTGAACAACTTCAAGATTTGATTTGTCTTTCTGACTTTGTTTTGTAAATGTCGCATAACCATAACGTTCGGATGTAGAACTTGTGATATTTTTAGTCTATTTATGTTAATGCCTTGATCCGAGCTTTTGCGTGAAATTTCTTAAGTAGTTTTCGTCTGGCTGTCATCAAGCCTAGGCTCGATTAGGTCATCGGAAAACTCTCAGTCCTTAGACACTGAGCTCGAATCAAAGGACATTAAACAATGATAAACCAAATTATGCACAAAAGTTGATGAGGAAAACTTGAGCTTTATTGAAATGTGTACAGCCCCCGACTGCTAACTCAAGAAGTCATCTTACTTGAGGTTGGCAGTCAAGGAAAACATGAGGCCTTAGCCAAGTTAGGCATAAAACCGTCGAAGATGCTCGATGTTCCAGGAGTTCTCCACCATAGACCCGTCTTCACGCTTTAACCGGTATGCACCGGGCCGAGTCACTTCAGCGATTATGTACGGTCCTTCCCATAAGGGAGATAACTTGTGTCGGTCTTTGGTGGTCTGGATCTTGCGTAGGACCAGGTCGCCAACAATGAAAGCTCGTGCTCGCACGTTGCGACTGTGGTATCTTCTGAGCCCTTGGAGGTATTTGGCCGACTGGACGAGGGCTGCCTCACGGGCCTCTTCCAATCGGGTGAGGTCATCCACTCGGTCAGGGTCGTAGCGTTCGTCGTTGAAGCTACGAACCCGGAGGGACTCATATTCCATCTCGTTTGGCAACATGGCTTCTGCGCCATAGACAAAAAGAAAGGAGTTTGGCCGGTAGCCCGACTGGGTGTGGTTCGCAGCGACCATAAAACCGAGGGAAGTTCTTGGACCCACTTGCGCATAAGGGTTTAGGCGGTCGAAAACGCGGGCGTTGATGCCTTGGAGGATCATGCCGTTGGCTCGCTCGACTTGTCCGTTGCTTTTGGGGTGAGCTACCGATGCGTAGCATATCTTGATTCCGAAGTCTTCGCAGAATTCCTTGAAGATGCCTCCCGTGAATTGAGTCCCGTTGTCGGTTATGATTTCGTTTGGGATGCCGAAGCGGTGCACGATGTTGAGGAAAAGTCCCGTGCTTTATCGCAGTAATTGTGGCGACCGGCTTGGCCTCAATCCACTTGGAGAACTTGTCGATTGCGACGAAGAGGTGTGTGAATCCTCCCGGAGCTTTTTGAAAGGGCCAACCATGTCCAGCCCCATACCGCGAACGGCCGGAAAGTGGGATTGTTTGAAGCTCTGGGCGGGACATGGCTTTGTCGGCGCGCGGCCTTCGCAGGTTCGTACGACTTTATCCGCGTCGGATACCGCGGTAAGCCGAAGAAACCTTGCCCGTAAGCTTTGCCGACTAGAGTGCGTCCGCCGCGTGGCTTCCGCATATGCCCGAGTGGATGTCTTGGAGTAGCTGTTTCCCTTCTTCGGGTGTGATGCACCTCATTAGAATTCCGGAGGATTCTCTTGTATAGATCGGAGTCAACCATGACATATGCTTGGCAACGACGCCGGACGCGTTCGCTTCATCCCGGTCATCGGGCTCTTCTTGTCGTTAAGAATTTGATGAGCGGCGTCCTCCAGTCGGTATCGGTCATGGCAACTTCGTTCGTGGCTTGCTCGTTGGGAGTTGTCTTTGCCGTGATGGTTAGTTCGTAGAGATGTTCGACAAAGACGTCTGTTGGGGCAGCTTCGCGCTTAGACCCGAACTGTGCTAGCTCATCGGCAGCTTCGTTGTTATGTCTCAGGACATGCGATAGTTCGAGCCCATCAAACTTGTCCTCAAGCTTGCGGACCTCTTGTCGGTAGGCCTTCATAGTGTCGCTTAAGCAGGACCAGTCTTTCATTACTTGATTGACGACCAGCTGGGAGTCGCCTTTCACAATAAGCCGTCGTATCCCGAGTGAGACTGCAAGGCGCAGTCCATGTAGAAGAGCTTCGTACTCGGCAACGTTGTGTGAGGCGGAGAAGTGGAGGTGAAGAATATATCTTAGCCTTTCCCCGGTCGGGAGATCGCACAACTCCCGCTCCCAAGCCGGTGATCCTCTTGGATCCGTCGAAGTGCATGGTCCAGTGTTGGAGGTCTTCCCGAGGCACGTTTTCTTGCTGTTCAGTCCACTCGGCCAGGAAGTCCGCCAAGACTTGTGACTTTATGGACGTCCTTGCCTAAAAGTCAAGTCCAGCGGCATCAGCTCTAGGGCCCACTTGGCGATGCGTCCGGTTGCCTCGCGGTTGTGGATGACATCGCCGAGTGGGAAAGAGGTGACGATGGTGACCGAGTGACCCGAAAATAGTGTGCCAATTTCCTCGCGGTTATTAGAACACCATAGAGCAGCTTTTTGTACTCGAGGGTAGCGAATTTTGGCTCCGCCAATACTTCGCTAACAAAGTAGATTGGCCTTTGAATCTTCTGGGCCCGTCCTTCTTCTTCGCGTTCGACCACAAGGACCGTACTAACCACTTGGTGAGTGGCTGAAACGCTGCAGCCGCAGAGGTTCTTGGGGTTGAGGCGAGGCCGGACGGGTGGCGTTGTAAGGAACTCTTTGAAATCTTCAAAGGCTTTGTTGGCTTCGCATCCACGAAGTCGTCTGTCTTCTTTAGCAGTCTGAAGAACGGCATGCCTCGTTCGTCGAGTCGGGATATGAAACGGCTTAGTGCCGCCATGCAGCCAGTGAGCTTCTGGACGTCTTTTTGGTTACTCGGGGGCTTCATGCTTAAGATGGCGTTGATCTTCTCGGATTTGCTTCAATGCCGCGATGTGACACCATGAAGCCGAGCGGTTTGCCCGATGGAATACCGAAAGTGCACTTCTCCGGGTTTAACTTCATTCGAGGCCCGGATGTTCGCAAAGGTTTCTTCTAAGTCGGCGATCGGGTCTTCTTTCTCGCTTGGTCTTGATGACAACATCGTCGACATAAGCTTCAACGTTCTTGCCGATCGCGTCCTGGAAACATCTTTGGATCATGCGTTGGTATGTGGCTCCGGCGTTCTTTAGGCCGAAAGGCATGGTGATGTAGCAAGAGGCCCCAAACGGCGTGATGAACGATGTCTTCAGCAATCGGATTCTTTTAAGCGATCCGGTGATAGCCCGAGTAGCGATCCAGAAACTCGGGAGTTGGCTTGTTGAGTCGACGACTTGGTCGATGCGAGGCGCCGAACGGATCTTTGGGGCAGGCTTTGTTGAGGTCGGTATAGTCAACGCACATGCACCATTGCCCCGTCTTCTTGCGGACCGGACGGGTTGGCTAACCGGTCGGGATGGAGGACTTCTTTAATGAAGCCGACAGCCAAGAGCTTTGCGAGTTCTTCTTTGATAGCGTCTTTTCGATCCCGTGCGAATCTGCGTAATCGTTGTTTTATCGGTTTGGCGTCATCTTTGACGTTCAAAGAGTGCTCGATCACCTCCCTAGGAATTCCAGCATATCGGATGGTTTCCAAGCAAAAACATCTTTATTATTTTGGAGGAAGGTGACGAGCGCGCTTTCCTATTTGGGATCTAGGTCAGCGCCGATTATAGCAGTTTTCGAGGGATCCTACGGATCGAGGGAGATCTTCTTGGTCTTGGCGTCGCCGGATCCTGATTTGGCTATCTTCTTCGCGGGGACTTCGCCCTCTGTCGAAGTTGATGCGGCCAATCGGACTTCTTGTTGGCCACGCAATCTCTCGCGAGATTGGGCCATGTCGCAGCTCTCCTTGTCGCAGGTGAAGGCTTGCTTCATGTCGCCGCGAAGGGTGATGACACCGTTGGGGCCCGGCATCTTCATGCAGAGATAAGTGTAGTGAGGGATCGCCATGAACTTGGCAAGCGCAGCCTTCCGATGATGGTATGATATTTTGTTTAAGTCGGCCACCTCGAAAGTGATGTTCTCCGTTCGAAAGTTCTCTCGGGCTCCGAAGGTGACTGGGAGGGAGATATGCCCGAGTGGTGTAGAAGATAGCCCTGGGATAACTCCGTGGAAGGGGGCTGAACTTGCTTTTAGTTCAGCCCTCGGGATCTGCATCTCATCCATGGTCTTGGCGAAAAGGATGTTGAGGGCGCTGCCCCCATCGATGAGGACGCGCTTAAGCCTGATGTTGCGGACCACGGGGTCCAGGACGAGTGGATAGCGCCCCGGGTGAACCACTCGGTCAGGATGATCCGAGCGGTCAAAGGTGATGGCCACTTCCGACCATCGCAGATATTGAGGGACTTCGGGTTGAGCCGCGTTGACCTCCCGGTCAGTTAGCTTCTGTTTCCTCTTGGACTCATAGGCTAGCGGACCTCCGAAGATGTGGTTGAGCTCCCCCACTGGGTCTTGGAAAGGTTCGGCGTTTTCGACCGCGTTGTTCTTTTTGGCACCAGACGGGCCAGCCTCGTCAGTCGGCTTCTTGTTGAGCTGCGCCGCGTACTGTTCGGCGAACTGCTTGTAGATAAAGCAGTCCTTCGCCGCGTGCTTATGATTCGGATGATGGGTGCACTGGGCGTTCATGATGGCGTCGTAGGCGGCGACTCGGGGACGGCGTTGAGTGTTGGAGGTTGCGGCGACTAGGTCTTCAGATCGGCGCTTGCGATCTTTCTGGGCCTGGTTGCCGTTGTTGCCGCCATCCTTCTTAGGATTACGGCTTCCTCCCGTTTGCTTGTCCTCCCTTCTATCGGGTCGGTCTTGACGGGCGGCCTTAATGGCGTCATTGGATTTGGCGTACGAGTTCGCCGTCTCGAACATTTGCTTCACCGTCTTCGGTGGTTTGCGCCCGAACTTCCCGATGAGCAGCTCATCACGGACTCCCTTCTGGAAGGCGGCGATGATGATGTCATCGGTGATATTCGGGATCTTGTTGCGTTTCTCGGAGAAACGACGGATATAATCCTTCAGGGGCTCGTCCGGCTTCTGGATGACGTTGTAAATGTCGAAGTGTATACCGGGCCTCTCGAAGGTACCTTGGAAGTTGGCGATGAAGTGGTCCCTCAGCTCGCTCCACGAGCCGATTGAGCCTCTTGGCAGGCTCGTGAGCCAATTTCTGGCTGAGTTTGCGAGGGCCACGGGCAGGTAATTGGCCATTGCCTTGTTGTCGCCACCTGCAGCGCGGATGGCGAGGGTATATACAGTTAGCCAAGATTCGGGGTCGGTCTTACCGTCGTACCTTTCAATCCCCGTAGGCTTGAAGCCACTCGGCCGTGCACTCGGCGAAGTTCCCGAGTGAAGGCCGGTACTCCGTCGTCGCCGCTATCGGGTGATCCCCTCCGATCTTCCCGAGTGCGTCGGTCGCGCTCCTGGTAGCGGCGATCGAGGACTTCCCGCAGATCACTCGACGTGGTCTTCGGTTGGCTGGTTGGATAGCTGAAACTGTTGCGGCGGACTCGGTGGTGGACGGGTGGACGTCCGTGTCGTTTGTCGCGGGAGTCGGCCGTCTGCTCCTGGTACTTCAGCGTGGACTCGCGAGGTGGGCCTCTTGGCCTGGTAGTCGACCGATCCGGCTCGGGCCTCTTATAGTCTCCTGACCTTAGAGGTGGAAGCCGGCTCTTGTCTGGCGTTTCGGCCACAGATTCAGTCGGTCTTCGTGCTGAAGTGGTGGGATGGCCGTTAGCCGTGGCAGCGACGATGGTCTTGATCTTGTCGAGTATAGGAGTCACGTTGGCAGGAGCCGTCTCCATGACGGTGTCCAAGAGCGTGAGTGCGGCAACAGCGTTCTGCTGTGGCGTCTGGAAGATATTAGTGTTGCGAACCCGTGTTTGGAGTATGGCCTCCTGGGCAGATCGTCCGGCTGCACGTAGATCCTGCTTTCTCTTGTCAGCCTCATCCTTGCTTTGTTTCTCCTCTTCGGCTGTCTTGCGCTCGAGCTCCACCCTGGCTCGCTCTTATTCAGCAAGCCTTCTGGCCGTGGCTGAGTCGGACTCGTCCGGCTCGGCCATGAGGACATCAAAGCACTTCGGCTCATAGTCCATGCGGCGGTCGGAGTTGTCGGCTTCGTCGAAGGGATGCCGTAGAGGTTGTCGAAGCCGGTGGGCCGAGGTATCCATTGAGCTCCGAAGACGAGCGGAGCCGATGATGGGAGGATGACATCGACCTCCCTTGATCCTGGGTAACCCGCATCCGGATTGTTCCGCCGAGTCGAGCTTGGGGATGTGGGCTCCTCCGAGTGGGTCGCCGCCGACTCGGGGAGAGGAGTTTTTTGTAGATCTCGGCGGCGTTTGGTAACCCAAACGGCATCGAGAGGTCTTCGTCTGAGTAGATCACCTCCGTCGGGGAGGCGAGAAGTTTGGCACAGATTTCGGCGGTATTCGGTAATCCGAATGGTGCCGAGTGAAGTCCGTCGTCGAAGAAGGTAGATTGCATCTTGGCCTTGAAGATGTCGTCGAAGATCTCGGCGCTATTGGGGAGCCCGAACGGCGCCGAGTAGGTCTTTCCTTCCGACTGGTTTGAATCCGAGTCGAAAGAGGAGTTGTCGAAGAAGTTGGCGGCGAAGTCGCCGAATCTTGAAGGAGATCCTATCACGCTTGTCGGCGAGATTGTTGAAGAAGTCTCGACGCGCGGTCCCCTACCTGGCGCGTCAACTGTCAAAACTTGGTTTCGGCAATATGATTTCTGGGGTCGCAGTCGAGATCGCCAAGCACAATGGGTTAGAAGAAGAAGAAGGTTTAGACAGGTTCAGGCCCTCTCGTGAGGTAATACCCTACTCCTGTTTCGGTGAATTCGATCCGCCGAGTGTCTTTATTGATCTTGTGATCTAAAGCTGAAGGCTAAAAGTTGATCTAGAATCTGATCTCTGATATCCCTCAAGGGACGCCCCTTACCCCCCTTATATAGTCTTGGGAGGAGGGCTTACAGATCGGAAACCCTATCTTACTCTAAGTTGGTTTCCTCAATCTTACCAAACCGTGACTATAGGCCGATTGCCTTATCTCTATCAGCAACCGTAACACCCAAGTCATGTTTGATTTACAGATATAGCAAGCGTAACCTATCGCTACCTCCAGTCGGATAAGCTTGCCATGTAGATACCCGATTGCCATAATCTCCACAGTATGCATCAGAAGTATTGCTGGAAGTGAAATGGTATCCATCATTTTGCTGTTTGCTGTACCTTCTTCGGTAGGAGTAACAGTACAGTTAGTAGCTTGGTCAGTAATAATTCATCTTTTCTCATCGAAAAGAAAATTTACTACTCTCTTCAAACCGTTTTTTCCAAGTCAAACTGTTTTTAAGTTTGTTCAAATTTATAAAATATATAGTAACTTTTTAACTTTAAACAAATATATTATCAAAATATATTTAATGTTAGATATTTAATTAATCCAATTTGGTGTTTCAGATATTGTTAATTTTTTCTACGTATTATAAAGTGACTTATAATAGGAAAAAGTTTTTTTTGCTACATCCTTGAACTTAATCCTGTCAATTGACTCGATACAATCCTCGTAAGTAATCAGTCTATTTAAAGTCTTTCCGAACGAAAAAGGCTCTAATCAACAATATAAACATATTCAAATTTTATATGTTTGATTTTCTAAGAATGTAAATCGAACAAGAGGCCATAAATTACAGGTAAACAAAGAATTCGTGCGCTGCATACATCCCCACATTGCCGCCGCCACCGCTGCTCGGTGGCGGCGATGATGCAATGTAATCTCAAGTTAGTATCGAGGTCCAGCTATGATGGCTATGGGGACTGTTGAAATTAATATGTGGGCTAAAGATACAGAGATTAGCGGCGATGCAATGTGAGCTCCTGTTTGTATCGAGGCCCAGCTAAGATGGCTACGAGGGCTGTTGAAATTAATGTGTGCTAAGGATATGGAGATTAGCGGCGATGCATTGTGAGCTCCTGTTTTCTTTAAAAAAATCACAAAAGTCCACCTCATGGAGGCATGCATGTCAATCTTCACTATCACCTTACCTATTTTAGAAGAGTGAGAGCATCTCCAAGGGTTATCCTAAAATTTGATCCCCTATAATATAGTTTTGGGGATGCAGTTAAAAATAGGGCGTTGCAAACTACTCTTTCATCCAACAGGTTCCCTAAAACAATTTCTCAATTAATTTGAATTCATGGGCTGGGCCACGTTTAGGCTCTATTTTGGGCCTTTTTTCCCGATCCGTGTACCTGGTCCGACGATCAGTGGTGCCGACGGTGGTCTGGTCTTCCTCTCCCTTGTACGTATCTGCTACTGCCCTGCTGTTTCTTTCCTGAAGTTAATCGGTGCTGGTAGATAAACAACAATAGCTACTTCACTGGTCCAAAATAAAGCTAATATCTTCCATACAATGTAGATGGTTCACAGAGTAGCTTCACTGATCCAAAATAAAGCTAATGTCGTGGCCTGTCCCCTCCACGACCTGTCGAAGAATTAGATGTCGACCGCAAGGTACTGCTTCCATGCCCCTGTCCCATCCGAGCAACAAATCCTCATCTAGCCACCTGTCGGTGAAGAGGCTCTCCAGCCATGTCCACGAAAGGAGCACCGAAAGAGGACAGATGGCGGCGCGGCGGGAACAGAGCAGCCTGCAACACGGAGCACAAGTCAGACTTGGACGACGAGGAGCAGAGCGGCCGGCGTGGAGGGAACCGCTGTGATGGCGTGGCTGGGCGGACGTTGTAGCGTGGTCGCGGACCTGGGCGGGCCGAGCGGGGGCCGCAGAGGAATGACGGCGTGATGGGACTAGGGCGATGCGGACGGAGATGGTGCCGCGGGACGAGGTGGTTGCGGACAAGGCGGGCGGCGGGGCGCGAGAGGAGGACCGCACGGCGGGACGAGGGCGACGCGGACGGAGATGACGCGGCACGTTGCGAACCTGGGCGAGCTGAGCGAGGGCGGCAGAGGGAGGACGGCGCCGCGGGACGAGAGCGACGAGGATGGAGACGATAGGACGAGATTAGGTCGTTGCGTACCTGGGCGGGCCGGGAGACGACGGCTCGTAGTCTGGATGGCGGAGGGCGGCGCAGAGGGGCGAGGCGGAGCAGGCGAGGCACGCGAACATGGAAAGGGTGCGACGGGGGAAAAATTGCCGCCAGAACCGATCCCGCGCGCGGGAAAAAATTGCCGCCAGAATCGATCCCGCGCGCGGGAGATAGGATAGGGGAGGTGCGCCGTTGTCCTCGAATTGGGGAAGGAGGGAGCCAGGATAGGGAAGAAAAATTATAGAGAATTAAAATAGGGGATCCATTGGATGACATTTTTTAGTTCAAAACTTCTCAAAGTTTAAAAAAATAGGGAATAGGACATCCCCTGGAGATGCTCTTAAGACCTCCTTAAAAGGGAGAGGCTCTCTTAGCCACTTGAGGCACGTGTGGTGAAGAGAACTAAAGAGACACACACGCATGCTTGCTCATCTCGCCTGGCCGTGCTAGGCGGTGCGTGTACGTGATATGTGCGTGAATGGTTCACCAAAATGGGTTCCTCATTCTTTGCGTAGACAAGGGTTACTTTTGCAGTTTTGTTTTACTACAAAATTCAAAATTTAGTTTTATTTTTGGAAACATACCAAATAATCAGGTGCGTGGAGCGGCACGGCTTATTCGGTTTGGTTACGAGGTCATGCAAGCGTCCTGATTACACGTCATGTTATCTCTATAAAACCGAATCGTCGCCTTCTCGCAACACATGTAAAATCAATCTAGGGTTTGCCTCTCTATACTGCGTCGTCGCTAATAGTCTACTCTGTCCCTCTTGCCGGCATGCACCGACGATTGGGAGAGCAGGTCTTCGGAACCTTCACCTTCGACGTCCTGCACCAGGAGAAGGTGGCAATAAGGTTTTTGGAAAGAGCTTCACATGACTTCTTGCTGATCGTCCACCACGGCTTGTCTTTCTCTTCGCTCGGGTGCTGCACGCCATTGTCAACGTCCGGTGTTGCGAGTTGTTCCTGTTGTGTAGCTAAACATCCAGAACTCTTGATACACATTCATGATGTTTCATATATTTGATATGTTCATGTTTTACCGACTAGTTTATATGTGCAGATCATATGATGTGATAATGCTGACATATATGTTCAATGTCATGATTTATTTATGAAATAAATTAAATCTACTCATGTGTTTATATATCCAACAGGGGCATGTGCCACCACTACCGCAAGTCCGAGTTCCACCTAGGGTTATTCGAATTCATGAGTAGTTCTTCCTGGTGCCAAGATGTGTCATTGGAGACAACGGTGTTAGATGACGAAGGTGTTATCCAAGAGGAAATATCCTTTAAAAATAAGCTAAATGTTGGAAACTCATAAAAATTATACCTAAAGTTTTATAAACTCATGAAAAAGAATTAGTAGAGATAGGTGTAGATATGAAATATACTCTCACCAAATTTCAAGTCCAAACTCAACTTCATTTGAGAGAAACAAAAATAACACATTTCAAGTGAACAATGACATGTTACTATTTATCCTAGCGCACATGCATTGTGCAGTAGGGGTGAAAATGGTATGGATAATATCCGGATTTCGTCCGAAAAATCGAATACGGATAGTGTCAGCCGGATAATTTTCGGAATTTTGGATTCGGAAACGAAAACGGATAATTTTTCTTGGATACAGATACGGATACGGTAGAGACATTATCCGGCGGATAGCGGATACGGTCAGATAATATCAGGATATCTCACCGGATAATATCCGGGCCCTAGGAGCCTTTGGCCCAGCCGGCCCATAACCCTCAATAAGCTCAAAAAAAGGCAAAACCCTAGATCCCTCCACTCCTTCCACGGTCCCACTGTCTAGGCGTCCAGCCTCTCCAAGTCTAGTCCAGGGCGTCGGTGTCGCACCTCCCAGCCGCCCGGCGCGACTTCGGCGTCGCCTTCCGCCGCCGTGGCACCGGCCGCCCGACGCCCTGCGGCGTCGCCTTCCACCTCCGCGGCGCTGCCCGCCCGGCGCCCTCGGCGTTGCCTCCCGCCGCTGTAGCGCCACCGCCCGACGCCCCACGGTGTCGCCTTCCACCTCCGTGGCGCGCCCGCCCGCGCCTCGGCGTCGCCTCCCGTCGCCGCCGCGGCGCCGCCGCGCCCTCGGTGTCGCCTCCCGCCGCTGCGGGCCGCCCGCGTCGGCATCGCCTCTCGCCGCCGGTGCCCTGTCGGCGTTGCCTCCCACCGCTCGGAGCCCCTTGAAAACCGAAAACCAAATAGGTGAAAAATCTTTTTTCAACATTTGGTATTGAATCTTAGGCTGTAAATTGTAATACGATAATACCAAACAAATGGCGCACTGAACTTTTTGTGCTGAATGAAGTTTCTACAAATTGTAATACGGTAATAACTTATGAACTATTTGTGAGTTTGTGATATATGGAATTATGGACCATGTTGATGAACTATTTTGTGATAAACTACTTAGATTATGGTATACACTCATCACTCATGTGAGTGCATTATTTTTTTTATTATGGAGGTCTAAAATTACAATGCTTGATTTATAATGATATTTGAGGTCGTGAAATATCCGATCAATATCCGTTACCGTATTTATTTCGATTCGTATCTGTTCCATATTTGTTTCCATTTTCGTATCCGAGGTTTTCGATTCCGAATCCGATTTTGAAAAAAAATATGAAAACAAATACGGTATAGCTAGTTTCCGACTGTATCCGATCCGTTTTCACCCCTATTGTGCAGTCTGTTTATTGTCTGTCTCTGGCTCGTCGTCATTGTGGCCACCGTGGGCGCCATGGGCCTCCAATTTTTCTTTGCCTCTTGGGCTCGTCCCCGACCTCTTGTTCCTCCTCATTGCACGCCAGCGCCATCAACCTCACCGCCCTCACCTCTACCCGGCCGTCAATACATCGGCTAACGGACCATCATTATTGCCCTAGCTCCTGCACTGCCTGGATCTACCTCTGTCGCCTAGAGGCCCCATTTCTAGAGCAGGCACCCTACACCTATCTCTACCACTCGAAGAGAGGAGGGTTTGTCCTCACCTTCTCTTCTCCCAGGCCTTGATCTCCTCTCTACCACTGGCCCAACATTTGGAGGTAGCTAGAGGTTCCTCACCTGCACTCTTCTTCACTAAGCTTGCCATGTTGGTTACCTCAGGCTCCATAGCATCTGCTCTCTCTCTCTTCACTCACTATTGTTTGTACTTGGGTGGATGGCCTGAATGATATAGTTGACCAATCGGGAGACTTAGGCCTGTGTGGATTGCTTTTGAGGAGGATTACTGCTACTACCACGGTTGTCTCGATTTTTTCCCAGTCAGATATTGGGTTTGCATTGATTGTCATTGTTCATCATCCCTAATGTCTCTACTTTTACATCAGCACCTACTCTAGCTTCATCTTTGTCATCCAGCCCCATGTACCATGTGTACGGCTACAATGACTCTTGCAACCCATCATCTTCAAGGACGTCTATTAAGCCTATAGCTTCGGTTGCCGCTTCGTCATCCCTTTGGACCACTGTATTGCTGTTTGTGGTCACCTACCATTGCATTGGCTTTGAGCTACAACTGTGTTGCCCCCTCACGCCACAACGTTGCAGCTCTCGTCGTCTTCATCGTCATTCGTGTATCGACATCCTCGTCTTTGTCAGGCACTCGGGTTCTTCTTTGTTTACTTTGAGCATGTTGATATTTGTTATGATCACAGATAAATCCACAAGCGCACGAACCATTGTAGCATTTCACCCGTGAGTATTCAGGGTATTGTTATTTGTTTTTTCGCAGGGAAAGCACTGGCTTAAAGAATGAGCCAATATACTCATAATCATAATATGATTAATAAACCATATGCTAAGCAATATGATTAATAAACCATATGCTAAGCAGGGATAAAAGATAACATAGAGGTAGTGTGACACACACTAATAATCATCTCTATAAAGAATAAACTAGATTGTGGAGAAGGACAAAAGAGATCTATGTTTTCTTATGTACTTCTATACTTACGATGCTTAGTTTTACATACATATACATATACAAACTTAGGACTTAGTTCTATGGACCAATACAATATCGAGAGATTGCTCCCTACTAGTCTGTCAGCATGGTTACGATATTTTATGAACTCTTACGTCATACCCAAACATGGAGGATTATAAAGGACAAACTGAGCTGCCACCACCTCCTACCTACCTCTACAAACGGTGAGGGTACACTCGCATCCAACGTCATTTAATCAACCCAACCACCATGCTTGCATTGTTAAATAATACATCTAGTTCCCTTAGGACTCCCACCTACGGATGGACAAGTAAAAACTAGCGCAACCCGTTAAGATCATTGGACCGGTGTCGCGGCATAGATCGACTAGCCTGAACATATATAGCATAAGAAAGAAGTATAAACTAATCAAGGAACATATAATTGACAAAGCAGTATATGAACCATGAACACAGACAAATAAAGAAGATAATTTCATTACTAATTCTCAAAGTCTTACAAAGAGAGAAGAGTACTATAGATATATCCGAATCTCTAAGAGGCCTAGGAAACCAAATATCAAAGCTACTCTAAGCCTAACTCCACTAATCTAAAAGAGTAATATAAATGAGGAATATGGAGATTGCTTCTTGAGTGTGTCTTGAGAGTAAAAGCTTCTCCTCCTTTTATAGCTGCTAATGACTATTCTTATGTCAGTTAGCACCCATAACCGTCATAAGGAGCCAATAGGGAGCTGCCACATGGAAGGTGAGGGTGAGGAGGGTGAGCCTGGTTCGGCCAAACCAGGGCCACTGCCTTTCTTCTTGAGGCTCACATGTGGGCCCTAATGACGTTGCTCGGCAAATTGGCCTCAAATATGTCGGTTTGCTTTGATTTGTGGGCCCTTCAACCATGTGCACTCTCCTGATTGACCAGAAGTGTGTTCCTTTGCATTCTGGATTATTTTCTCCTTTATTTGGTAGCTAATACCTGCATTCACATTATTCTTTTATTTGGAACAAATATGCGTGCAAGAAATGTTAATTCCCTTTATTCATCGAGACAATTGTTGGTCAAAATCGGTACTTAGCAACCGTGAGAGCACTGTCGCGGCGTCTTCTTCATGATACCACTATTGTCGTTCCAGGCTAGTAGTCCAGCTACCTACCCCTACACTAGCCAACGTTGTTGTTCTAGGCTATTGCTCCTACTCATCTTTGTATTCATCCAATATGATTCGTCGCTATAATTATCTCTTCTTTGACTATTTTTGTTTTCTCTGACAACATCGGGCTTCATCGATAAGTCCTCCCTCTACGTCGCATTGCACACTGAAATTGTCTTAGAGGCCTTCTTTACTTGTCCCCTTTGACACTAGTGCAAGGTTCATGGTGGTTTCCTACCTCGTCCATGCGGTATTGCCAACACTACTACATGTGTTTATCCCGAGTTGTTCCTGGGCCCGAAAAACTTTGTATGACATCTTGTTCTCCACGTTCGATAGTTTTGAATCTTTGGTCTTATCTTGATGACTAGCAATCACATCAGTGTCTTCATCCTTATGTGTCGTCATGCACCGTGGTCCATGGTACCATGGCGGCGCCCCTTGCACCTCACGGCTTGGTTACCCTACTCATTGTTAGCGCCTGTCTTTGAATATATTGACCATGGCTATTCTATGTATGGCTACGTCCATCACAACTCCATCACACCCTTCACTCCGGCTACATTGACATCGGCCACAAGGGTACACACTATAAAACGCAAACGCTCAAAATGCGTGCACACTCACCTCTATAAATACATACACACACACCCTACCTTTATAAACATCTTTAAAAGACTGGGTCGACATACTTGAAATTGACGAAGTTACCAGTTTCAGTTGTAGTCTAATTATCCGCTTTTCTGCTGCTCGGATGTTAGAATACACGGTAGGATTTGATTAGTGGCAATGTTATATGCTTAGATTAGATAAGATCCGGTTATTATGTTAGTGGGGATGTTAGATTAGATTAGATAGGATCCGATGGTTATGGTTATGGTATGCTATGATTAGTTTCTATTTGAACTCATTCGCGATTGCTTAGGATCCAAGCCATGTTTCTCTATTTATACACCGGCCCAGCTCCTAGTGCTCAATTTGATTACACATTTACATGATTACAGTATCGCTCATCATATACGAGCTTACAAGAACGGAGAGAAGATGAAGAGAGGAAGAATCTACTGGTGATTGGATGGGGAGATCGATAGCCTCCTCTTCCCACTCCAGGCGGCGAGTCATGGCGGCGTTGGATCAGGAAGGTGACACCTCGCCCAACTCCATGGCGAGGAAGAAGCCTCGCGTCCATGTCGCGCCGGCCTTGTCAGATTCGATCGAGGAGAGGGAGAGCCATGGCCACGAGGAAGACGATGGCGGCGGCGAGGAAGAGGAGGAAGATGAACAAAGCCATGGCGACCCTGATGGTGATGGTGTTGCCATGGAGGACAGTGATGGCCACGAGGAAGACAATGGCGGCGACGAACATGATGGTGATGGTGTGGAGGAGGGCCAGAGTTATGATGGCGATGGTGTGCAGGAAGAAGAGGAAAGCGGCGGTGTCCATGGTGGGGAGGCAGAGATGGCTGCCTCCGAGCAGGTGTCGTCGACACGCGCGGTGGTCGCGGTCGCCGGCGTGACGGTGGAGGACGCCGACGCGCTCGAGTGCGGCGTGTGCTGCCTCCCGCTGAGGCCGCCCATCTTCCAGTGCGAGGTGGGGCACGTGGTGTGCTTGCCGTGCCGCGACAAGCTGGCTCCGGCGGGCAAGTGCCACGTCTGCCGCGTCGCAGTCGCCGGCGGAGACTACCGGCGCTGCTACGCGTTGGAGCGCCTGGTGGACTCCATCCGCGTGGCGTGCCCGCACGCCGCCCACGGCTGCGCCGCCAGGCCGGCGTACCACGGCCTCGACGCGCACCGCCGCGCGTGCCCGCACGCGGTGTGCCACTGCCCCGGCGAGAGCTGCGCCTTCGCCGGCTCCACCGCCGTGCTCCTCGACCACTTCGCCGCCGCGCACGGCTGGCCGTGCCACACGGATGTCAGGACCGGCGAGACGTACCGCCTCCACGACGGCTTCAACTTCCACCGCCTCGAGCACCATCCCGACGGCGACGGCGACCACCGCTTGATCATGCTGAACATGACGCGGGAGCCGGTCGGCCGCGCCATCTCCGTGCTCTGCATACACCCGCACGCCGCGCCCGCCGCCGAGATGCAATGCGAGCTCCGGCTGTACGTCTCCCGCCCCGGCTACGACGGCGACGGCGGCGTTTGCCTCGGCCACTACCAGAAGTCCCTGTTCCACATTGGCTACAGCGACCTCGCCGACGGGCTGCCCGATCGCCGGCAGCGCTTCCAGTTCGTCGTGCCGACACATGTCGTCGGAGACGACGACGAGGGTGGCATCCGAATCCGTGTGCGTATTAAGCATTAAGATCAATTAGGTACAACCACCGGTTAATGTGATTTTTTTATCATTTTTGTTAATTAGGAGTCCATGTATGAATTAATCTTTTTTAATTAATTAGAAGTCCACTATGAATTTAGGTCTGCATGCTTGTTAGGGCTTGTTCATTTAATCTCTATCATAGGGGGATTGAAGAGGATTTATTTCACACCTATTGCGGTGTGGAATTATTCCCCCTCAATCCCCTCTAATCTCTCAGGGATTAAACGAACAAGCTTTTAAGGAATTTGGATAATCAGGATGATTTTGAGAGGTCTGTCACGCTAAAAGCGAGAAAACTCATCCCTTTCCTTTTGACATCCCATGCCGCCACATCACACGGGGGACATGGGATGTCAAAAACTCATCCCTTTCCTTTTGACATCCCATGCCGCCACACCACACGGGGGACATGGGATGTCAAAAAGAGGCACTATCAACTAATTTATTCCAACCTAGGATAATAAGCTCATGAGCTTGGTCTTACTTCACCCTAAACGAAGGAATATTTTCATATCCAAGTTTAGCTCAGACGTAGTTGCTTCATTTTTGGGCATGAAGCAGTGTCAAACAAAATTCTTTTTGGGCGTGAAGCAATGTCAAACCAAAATACCCAATAAACATAAGCATTAGCTCTCCCTGAATCTAGTATGACTACCTTGTTACGACTTCACTCCTATAGTGTGACGGGCGGTGTACTAGCGACTCCTGCTTCATTTGGGCGAGTTGCAGCCTGCAATCCGAACTAAGGACGGGTTTTTGGAGTTACACCCTCACGAGATCGCGGCCCTTTGTCCCACCCATTGTAGCACGTGTGTCGCCTAGGGCATAAGGGGCATGATGACTTGGCCTCATCCTCTCCTTCCTCCGGCTTAACACCAGCGGTCTGTTCAGGGTTCCAAACTTATAGTGAAAACTAAACACAAGGGTTGCGCTCGTAGCGAGACTTAACCCAACACCTTACAGCATGAGCTGACAACAGCCATGCACCACCTGTGTTCGCGTTCCCGAGGGCACCCCTCTCTTTCAAGAGGATTCACAACATGTCAAGCCCTGGTAAGGTTCTTCGCTTTGCATCAAATTAAATCACATGCTCCATTGCTTGTGTGGCCCCCAGTCAATTCCTTTGAGTTTCATTCTTGCGAACGTACTCCCCAGGCGGGATACTTAACATGTTAGCTACAACACTTGCACGGGTCGAATCACAGAACACCTAGTATCCATCGTTTATGGCTAGGACTACTGGGTCTCTAATCACATTTGCTCCCCTAGCTTTCGCCATTGGTGTTCTTTCTGATCTCAATGCATTTCACCACTTCATCGGAAATTCCCTCAGCCCCTACCGTACTCCAGCTTGGTAGTTTCCATCGCCTGTCCAGGGTTGAGCCTTGGGATTTGACAACGGACTTGAAAAGCAACCTATAGTCTCTAATCACATTTGCTCCCCTAGCTTTCGCCATTGGTGTTCTTTCTGATCTCAATGCATTTCATCGCTTCATCGAAAATTCCCTCATCCCCCTACCGTACTCCAGCTTGGTAGTTTCCACCGCCTGTCTAGGGTTGAGCCTTGCGATTTGACAGCGGACTTGAAAAGCAACCTATAGACGCTTTATGTCCAATCATTCCGGATAACGCTTGCATCCTCTATCTTACCGCGACTACTCGCACAGAGTTAGCCGATGCTTATTCCTCAGATACCGTCATTGTTTCTTCTCCGAGAAAAGAAGTTGACGATCTGTGGGCCTTCCACCTGAAGGGTTACGCGGAAGCTACGATAGCTAATAACGAAAAAAAATCCACCGCGTGAACATGAACACTTGCAAGTAAGGGTCGGTAGATCGTTACCGATTAGAGTACGCAGCGGAAATAGCTAATCAGGAGCTATCCGATCCGGAATAGTGCTGGCCGATGACAGCTGATTTGCCGACAGCCGATTCCTGGGAATAGCCGATTCACCAAGTAGCCGATTCGCTGATTCACCAATCGGCCGGACTTTGTAAGCCCATAGGACCCTATCCGATCGGATCCCTATCCGATCGAGCCGTATCCGAGTCCAACTCGAATGCCTGTTCTTATCCCCTTAAGGGTGCGACCCTATAGGTTCAGGTATACTTGGTTTCGGCCCTAGTCGAACTCATCCGACTGTCGGCTCGGGTCCAACTCAGCCGATCTGTCAATAGCGACGCCCAGCAGCACATATTGACACCATAGTATACAAGAATATAATATCGACTCTGAACCTGTAATGTGTACACAAATCCCTTTGCCTCACGATACCAATTAAGCTATATGCAAGATGTCTGCCATCCCTTCAATAGCTTAACCATTCACTCGAACTGTATTGGATTATTTGTCTGTTGATTGACTCCTCAATCAACTCGGCATGGCCATGAACTTTCATAATCTATTACCTCGAGGGGTCTAGAGATATCTCTTCAAAGGAGGGGCAAATTCCATCTTGATCATTCACATTTCACTATATGTTTCATAGCAAACCCGAAGACTACTTTTATAACTACCCAGTTACGGAATAGCGTTTAGTAGTCTCAAAGTAGGCTACTACACATGTTGGAGTCCATGATGATCTCAGGTCTAAGGACTTTGTACTAACACTACCTGAGACCAACTAATGACACATTAATTCCTGTAGTGTCTCATGGTGGGTCTATCCAACAATGTGTTCTCTAACACATGTCCATGTATATTGATTTGGTATCTCCATACCATGATCTATGAGACATGATCATCAATCAATAAATATATCGATCTTTAAATCATATTTGTTCCAACAATATGACATATGATTAGGGATCATTTAGAAATAGATTCATACATAAAGAGTTTCATAAATAAGTCACGTACTTATTGATCAATACAAGATGTCTATTTCATGGAACTGAATAACACTTTATTTATAAATACATAAACATTGACCATGATATCCAACATCTCCATGTTGCCTCTAGGGCATCACTAACACCACCTCCACGTGGCATTGCTTCGTTAGGCTTTCGCCCATTGCAGAAAATTTCGCACTGCTGCCTCTCGTAGGAGTCTGAGTTGTGTCTCAGTCCCATTGTGGTGATCATCCTCTCGAACCAGCTATTGATGATCGCCTTGGTAAGCTATTGCCTCACCAACTAGCTAATCAGACGCGAGCCCCTCCTAGGGTGGATTTCTCCTTTTGCTCCTCAACCTACGAGGTATTAACAACCGTATCCGGTTGTTGTTCCCCTCCCAAGGGCAGGTTCTTATGCGTTACTCACCCGTTTGCCATTGGAAACACCACTTCCCGTTCGACTTGCATGTGTTAAGAATGCAACCAGCGTTCATCGTGAACTAGGATCGAACTCTCCAGGAGATTCGTAGTTGCATTCTAGACAGTGGATTCGGAATTGTCTTTCCTTCCAAGGATAACTTGTATCCATGCGCTTCAGATTATTAGCCTAGAGTTTGCCACCAGCAGTATAGCCAACCCTACCCTATCATGTCAATCCCACAAGCCTCTTATCCATTCCCGTTCGATCGTGGCGGGGGAGTAAGTCAAAATAGGAAAACTCACATTGGGTTTAGGGATAATCAGGCTCGAATTAATGACTTCCACCACGTCAAGGTGACACTCTACCGCTGAGTTATATCCCTTCTCCGTCCCCTCGAGAAAGAGAATTAACAAATCCTAAGGCAAAGGGGCGAGAAACTCAAGGCCACCCTTCCTCCAGGCTTTCTTTCCACACAATTATGGATAGTTAAATAATGGGAAAAATTGGATTCAATTGTCAACTGGTCCTCCCGAAAATAGGATTGACTATGGATTTGAGCCATAACACATAGTTTCATAAAATCTATACGATTTTCTCGATCTAAATCGAGCAGGTTTCCATGAAGATCTTGTTCAGCATGTTCTATTTGATACGGTAGGAGAAGAACCTGACTCGATATTCTTAAAAAAAGAGGAAGTAGAACCAAGTCAAGATGATATGGGTCACCCCTTCTTCTTGCGCCAAAGATCTTACCATTTCCGAAGGAACTGGGGCTACATTTCTTTTCAGTTTCCATTCAAGAGTTTATATCGGTTTCCACGCCCTTTTTTGAGACCTCGAAACATGAAATGGACAAATTCCTTCTCTTAGGAACACATACAAGAAAAAGGATAATGGTATCCCTCCCATTAACTACTACATTTTCATTTATGAATTTCATAGTAATAGAAATCCATGTCCTACCAAGACAGAATTTTGAACTTGCTATCCTCTTGCCTTATAGGCAAAGATTGACCTCTGTAGAAAGGCTGATTCATTCGGATCGATATGAGGACCCAACTACATTGCATTGCCAAAATCCATGTTCCATATTTGAAGAGGGTTGACCTCTGTGCTTCTCTCATGGTACAATCCTCTTCCTCTTGAGCCCTCTTTCTCCTCGGTCCATAGAGAAAAAATGGAGGACTGGTGCCGATAGTTCATCAATGAAGAAAGAACTCACAGAGCCGGGATCGCTAACTAATATAATAGTATTACTAACTAATACTAATATATAGAAATAAATGTCTAGAAATAGAAACAAACTAATATATAGATAATCGAAATTGAAAAGAACTGTCTTTTCTATATACTTTCCCCATTTTATTGCTACCGCGGGTCTTATACAATCGATCAGATCATAGATATCCCTTCAACACAACATAGGTCATCGAAAGGATCTTGGACGACTCACCAAAGCACAAAAGCTAGTTAGAAAATGGATTCCTATTTGAAGAGTGCTTAACCGCATGGATAAGCTCACATTAACCCGTCAATTTTGGATCCAATTCGCGATTTTTCTTGGGAAGTTTCGGGTAGAAACTGGAATGGAATAATATAGATTCATACAGAGGAAAAGGTTCTCTATTGATGCAAACGCTGTACCTAGAGGAAGAGGGAAAATCAAAATGAAATAAATAAAGAATAAAGCAAAAAAGTCAAAGATAGAAGAGCCCAGATTCCAAATGAAGAAATGGAAACCCGAAAAGGATCCTTCTGATTCTCAAAGAATGAGGGGGCAAGGGGATTGATAACGAGAAATATTTCTTCTTATTACAAGACGTGATTTGATCTGCATATGTTTGGTAAAAGAACAATCTTCTCCTTTAATCATAAATTGAAAGTGTTCAATTAGAACATGAAAAGGTGACTCAATTGGTCTTAGTTAGTCTTTGGGACGGAGTAGAAGAAGGGCGGAGACTCTCAAACGAGGAAAAGGATCCCTTCAAAAGAATTGAACGAGGAGCCGTATGAGGTGAAAATCTCATGTACGGTTCTGTAGAGGGACAGGAAAGGTGACTTATCTGCCGACTTTTCCACTATCAACCCTAAAAAAGCCAACTATGCATTACATAAAGTTGCCAGAGTACGATTAACATCTGGATTTGAAATCATTGCTTATATACATGATATTGGCCATAATTTACAAGAACATTCTGTAGTATTAGTAAGAGGAGGAAGGGTTAAGGATTTACCCGGTGTGAGATATCACATTATTCGAGGAGCCCTAGATGCTGTCACAGTAAAGAATCGTCAACAAGGGCGCTCTAATGTGTGTAGATTCTTATGCTAGACTTGTATCATTTGATGATGCCATGTGAATCGCTAGAAACATGTGAAGTGTATGGCTAACCCAATAACGAAAGTTTCATAAGGGGACTAGAGTAGGCTACTATGAGACAAAAGATCTTCTTTCTAAAGAGATTCGATTCGGAACTCTTATATGTCCAAGGTCAATATGGAAATTCTTTCAGGGGTTTTCCCTTACTTTGGCCGTGTCAACAAACAATTCGAAATACCTCGACTTTTTTAGAACAGGTCCGAGTCAAATAGCAATGATTCGAAGCACTTCTTTTTCCATTACACTATTTCGGAAACCTAAGGACTTGATCGTATGGATATGGAAAATACAGGATTTCCGATCCTAGCTGGAAAAGGAGGGAAACAAATACTCAATTTTAAGTGAGTAAACTGATAATATGATTTATGGCAAGAGATGCTTAGAAACAATATCTGAAACACAAAACTCTCCTAAAGTAAAAACAAACTGGTCGATTCACATTTCTAGTCTAGAGTGACGAGGTAAAAAAATGATTTTATGTGATATGTACAGAAGAATGTTGGCTGGGAAAAATGCCTTATTCTGGGAAGATAATTGGATAGGTGGAGGCCTTTGAATGAACAATACCCAAGCTTGTGTAATATAACATTTACAAAGAATATAACTATGGAGAAAGCAATGCAAAGAGGGCTTTTTTTTAAAAAAAAAGACTATAGCATATCCTTTTAAGAAGCTGTGGAAGTTCAAGATCCCTTTAAAATTGAAAGTTTTATATGTCTGATACTAAAAAAATAGTATAATCACAAAGGATAATCTGATTTAAATCTTTCATAGAGCCTTAAAAATCAGACTATAGGCTACCCTTTTAAGAAGCTGTGGAAGTTCAACATCCCTTTAAAAGTGAAAGTTTTTATACGGCTGATACTAAAAAAACAGTATATTCACAAAGGATAATCTGATTTAAAGAGGATGACAAGGTTGAATGCCAGTTTTGTGATGAAAAGGAAACAAATTAAACACCCTTTTCTGCGCTGTCCATTGGCAAAAGTTAGTTTTGAATGTTATAAGATGCGCTTTTGATTTGAATCCTGCTAACAACATGAAACATATGTTTGGTGGATGGATTGTGGGGTTCAACAAAGAAATGAAACAATTGATTTTTTTTGCGGGGATGAAACAATTGATTGTTAGTTGCCGCTCTTTGGGCTATACGGAAGTTTAAAAATAATGCCTTGCCTTAACAATGTGCTACCAGGAGATACAACAGAGGAGATTCTCTTTACGGTCAAATTTTGCAGAAAACGGAGGAAAGCCAAAGAGAATGAAGAAGAAGAAGAAGAAGAGAGGAAGTGTCTCGAGGGAAGACGTTTTTCTATCTGAATTCAGAGATGTCTGCTCTATTTCTAGCTTAATACTAGTTGAGCAATATGCTGATATTTTGTGAGATGGTAGAAGCTTGTATCTTATGCTTTTGACGAGTCAGATTAGTAGCAGTCATTATTTGGTTATCTTTTGCTTTTGTCACCACGAAAAAAAAAAGCTTGTTTTTTTTTTTGTGTGTGTGGCGTTACATCCTTGAACTCAATCTTGTCAATTCCATATGCAATCCTCTGCAGCAGAGGTTGAGCTATGCAGAATGAAAAAGATGTAAAAAATATTATAAATCAGTACGGTCTTACATGTTTGAATCTCTAATAATGTAGTAGTAAATCGAACAAGAAGCCGTCGAAGATGAGGAAATTTTACAGGTAAACAAAGAATCAGAAGTTCAGTCAGAGCCCTGAACTTTCAGAATACTCTTTCTATATAAAGAAAATAAACCATCCCATTTGTAGAGCTGACTATAATTATACGAGGAGAACACAGATATTCTAGTGGGCGAAGCGAGGCCGCTTGGGTTTGCTTGTGTCGCCGACGACGACGACGCGGCGGCGGCGGCGGCGGCCGTCGAGATTGTCCCTTGGAGAAGAAGAGCAAAACAACGCGAGGCTTCGTAATGGGCTGGGATTAAATGGGCCGACGTGAGATGACAATGGACAGGCGGCCCATACTTCTGGGCCGTAATGGGATTATGGCCCCCATGCGGCCCATGTAAGTTGGGCCGTAACGGGATTACAGACTACATGCGGCCCATAAAAATTGGTCCGTAACGGAACTGCGGCCTACGTGCTGCATATATATGTATTGGGCCGGAAGGAAACAACAGCCTACGAGCGGCCCATGTTGTTTGGTCCGTAAGATACAGGCTGACGTGTGTGGGCCCTTAGGCCATTATTACGTGGGCTGGGTCACAGCGATTGGTTCGATTCAGTCTGGTGTATCCAACGAACAAGTGGGCATTTCATTTCTTTTTTTTCTTTCTTGAAAAGGATTGGGTGTGCTCTTTTAGAGGTTGGGAAATGGTTAGCGTATTATTAGATTAAATATTAATTAAAATATTTAGATATAAATTAATATAATTTTTAAAGTGATTTTTCTATTTTTAGAAAAATAGAAAAATATATGCACGAAAAACGAAAAAGAATATATTGAGAAAGTGTATTAGAACGTAGCCCGACAACAGCTTCCTCTTAACCATTGTCCTGCACCATGCAGGAATTTTGCACGTATGAATAATGGATTAAATGAATTTAGCATGGTACATTTGACATTTTGTTGACAACACCACTATACACTCTTTATTTTTCTGCGTACAATTTTTCTTAATCACTGAGTAGTACATGGCATGCAATAAATAAACAAAAACAAATAATTGTATCCTTGGCGCCGTTAAAACCTGTAGTCAAAGAGAGGGTGGGTGCTGCGTAAACCCAATGCACGTCACCAGCTTCAATGCAAAGCAATGGCCTTTTTCTTCTTCCCCCCTCTCTCTCTCTCCCCCCTGCAGCTGCATCGCATGGCCTTTTCTCCCTCTACTGGTTGGTAATGGCGGTGGTGGAGCCCGCGTGTGGGAGAGAGAAGAAGAAGAAAATGCTTGGTCCTTCCTCCCTCCTCTGCAGGGTGCAGGGATGGATTGCTGCTGCTGTCCTACCAAACTTTTACTACTCCCACCACCAGCTTCTTGCTCGCCTTTCCCTTTCCTCTCCTCTAGGCTCTACTACTCTCTTTGCTTCCTCGGCTCAACTCCCATTTCTTCTCACATCCTCATCTTGGTGAGTGAGCTGAGCCTGCGCTAGCTATGGCTGTGCGGCGGTGAGCTCCCATTGATCCTCTCTGTTTGCTGCTGCTGCCGGCGACGGCGACCATGAAGGGCGTCGACGATGCGTTCCTCGGCGTCGGCGACAAGCCGTGCGTCCTCTCTCTCTCTCTAGACTTAAAGTCTCGATCTTTAGCTTTGCTGTTACTTTTTTGTTTGATTCCGTTTGGTTGTATTGTTATGTGGGAGGGTGGGGTTTTCTAGAATCTGGATTAAGATGGAATCTTGGGGGGGGGGGGGATCGTTGTTTGAATATACCTTCGCCAGATTCTCATCTTCTCTCCCTCGGTTCCTCCCTGCCTGCACTTCCCCCCTCCTTTGCTTTTAAGTATTTTGGTTACAAAATCAGTATGTACTTGCTTGGTAATTAATTTTTACCCAAGAACATCTACAATGCATCTTCTCTGTCTGTATGGAGTAAAGAAAAAAGAGAGCTTGTTGAGTTATTTTGTTGCTTAATACTACTCTACAAACTTGGCTGGAATGGGCTTGGTAGATTTCAAGATGTTAGGTGGTGAAACTCCTCTGTAATTAGATATGTCATTCTTGATTTTACCTCATTGCTGTAAATGTCGGGGGATAAATCTAGCCTATGTTGTTTGTGAACTAAGAAAAATTTCTGGTTCCAGGGGACTGGACATTTGGTGCATTATGGGTAGCAATCTAGTTGCAATTAAAAAATCAGTGCATGGCAAGTTCTACACTGGGAACACCTATATCATACTGAGTGTAAGTTCAGTTCTCCTCACAATGATGATTCAGGTGTAAAATTGCACACTGATTTACGCTAGCGAGTTCACATATTTTGCAATGTTTTCAGACTGTTGAGCTTAAAAGCGGAGTTCGCCAGCACAATGTGCACTACTGGGTAGGGGAGGAAGCCAAAGAGGTGTGCTACTGCAGAAATGATCTATTTTTATATAATGTTCATTATTCCTTTTTTTAGATAATGAGAAATGATCTGTTTAGCTGCACTTGTTTTGCTTGGATACACATTTTTCTTATCACTTTGTTTGTGTCCTGCATTGTGATCACACAGGAAGATTGTCTGGTGGCCTCTGACAAGGCTATTGAGTTGGATGTAGCACTGGGCTCGAACACGGTCCAATATAGGGAAACACAAGGCGAAGAATCTGACAAGTTCTTGTCATACTTCAAACCATGCATCATCCCCATACAAGGTAGCTTGTCTTCGCACACGAGAATATCTGGAGATAAATCGAAGGATACCACAATGTTTAGGTGCGAAGGAGAGCATGTAGCCCGTGTAACAGAAGTAAGAGTTTCTATTTCAAATTTTTCCGGCACATCTTTGGTATTTGCTGATGTAAGATAACCAATGCTATTCTAATACTACCTCAGGTACCGTTTTCACGGTCCTCCCTAGATCACAAGGCAGTGTTTATCGTGGACACAGAGTCAAAGATCTTCCTTTTCAGTGGATGTAATTCTAGCATGCAAACAAGGGCTAAGGCTTTAGATGTTGTTAAGCACCTCAAAGAGAACCGACATTGTGGCAGATGTGAGATTGCGACAATAGGTACCGGTAATATATACAATTGTTTCTTCAATAAGCATCAGTAGAAGGTTACTGAAATTTCCGACTTCTTATCATCAACCATAGAGGATGGGAAACTTGTTGGTGACTCTGATGCTGGTGATTTCTGGAACTTATTTGGAGGCTATGCTCCTATTCCCCGTGATGTACAAGACACAGTCATGACGGAACTGATGACTACCTCATCCAAGAAACTATTTTGGTGACTAACCCCAGTTTTAATTCAGACTTCATTAGCCCTGAGTTTACGTAGCAATTTGTTTCTTAGCCATTTTCTTGTCTGTAGGATTAACAAGAGAAACCTTGTTCCTGTGGAGACAAATCTGTTAGAAAGAGAAATGCTGAACTCGGACAGAAATTACATTCTGGACTGTGGCACCGAAGTATTCCTATGGATGGGTATGACAACACTGGTTTCTGAGAGGAGGACATCAGTTACTGCCCTAGAAGTAAGATGGAGTATGATTATGTTTCTTTTTAATATTATACAGTGTTAATGTAGTTGTATTTCTAGACTAACTAGATAACAACCATCCTAGTTTGCCTCATGATATCTGTAACGGAACAGCAGAAGATCAGAAAAAAAATTGGCCACGGACTAGAATAGCTGCAAATAAGTTACAGGCAGAACAAACAAAGTGTGCCAGAACATGTGTGAATACTTGAATATACTTTAGTGTGTTTGAGTTTGACACCAACTTCTACTATTTTTAGGATTATGTGTGTTGTGAAGGAAGGCAATTGAATGCACGTTCAGTTATATTAACAGAAGGTCATGAAACAGTTGAATTTAAGATGCATTTTCAGCATTGGCCCAAGAATGTTGTACCAAAGTTATACGAGGCAGGTCGGGAGAAGGTGGCAGGTGCATGGACCTTAGTTCTTTTGTGTATCAATTGGTTTTGTTAAGAGTTCAGAAAAATTGGTCTAATACAGCTCCATGGTGCAGCAATTTTCAAGCATCAGGGCTACGATGTCACAGAAATCCCAGAGGATAAACCTCGTCATGTCATCAGTTGTAATGGTAGTCTGAAGGTAAAACTCCTTTGCCTCTGCGTTGATATGCGTGAGGCTGTGTTCATCTTGAAACTGAATAAAATATACTACAGGTTTGGTTGGTGGACAGTGGTTCTGTAACCCTGCTTTGCACTGAGGATCAAGAGCAACTATATAACGGGGACTGCTATATCATACGATACAGCTACGTTGAAGATGGAAAAGACTATCATTTGTTCTTTGCTTGGTCTGGACTGAACAGTGTAAATGTGTGTTCTTTGATGACTTCCTTGCTAACGTATCTTTTAGAGAATTTTAGCCTTATTTCTATGACCAGAAATTGTTCCCGTACTTTTGCTTTTGCTTCGTTCTATTTATATAAACATATCATGTGTTGTTTATTGTTATATTTTCATTCTTGTTAATTTAGTTAGTGCTTCGCTACAGGAAGATAGAGTCGCCGCAGCGTCACTAATGTCAGGCATGGCTGATTCAGTAAAAGGGCATGGGGTTGTGGTAAGCTACTCCAGTCCTTTCATCTACACATCTACAACTTCAGGAACACCACAAACTTCATTTCCATGATATTTTCAATTTTCACTTCACCTACAAAACATTATTTCAGGCACAAGTATTCGATGGCAGAGAACCAGAAATGTTTTTCCTAGTATTCAAGTCATTGATCATATTCAAGGTATACACTGTGAATGTTTTTATGCGCAGCGTATGTACCTGAACAATAATTGAGAAAGGATCTCTAGAAAGGGTCTCCTTCCATTTCCAGGGGGGCAGGAGTATGGCATATAAGAACTCCGTTTCTCAGAGAGTCGATATAAATGGATGGTACCAGAAAGATGGATTTGCTTTATTCCAGGTTCAAGGGCTGAAACATGATTGCATACAAGCCATTCAGGTTGATCTGGTAAGTTGGTAAAACTAAATAGTAAATGCAAAATGTACTATTTACAGATCAGACTTCCTTCTTTTTGGCTTTCTGTTGTTCTAAACTATTCTGGTGCTTTGATTACTTAACTGAAAATGCAGGCTGCAAGTTCACTGAATTCTTCACATTGCTACATTTTGCAAGCCGGTGGCTCTTTCTTTACCTGGCTAGGAAGCCTTTCTTCACCAAGCGACCACAATATACTTGACAGGATGATGGATAAGTTGTGTGTAAGGAGAATACTACAAGCAAACCCCATGTTATTCTTTTTTGCGATGTTTTATGAAAATGAGAAATATGTCCCTTGTAAATTGTTTCTAGTACTTTTTGGCAGCCACTGAAACAACCCTTGCTAGTAAGAGAAGGTTCTGAACCTGATCGCTTCTGGGAAGTGTTAAGTGGAAGATCAGAATACTCGAAAGAAAAGCAAGTCAAGGATTGGCCTGCAGATCCACATCTGTATACTTGTCATTTTGAACAAGGTACACAAATGCTATTTTGCCGTGCCTCAAAAAAGCCTCCGTGCGCAAAGACATTTCTAATCAAAACATAATATTCTTTTCAGGTCTGTTCAAGGTTAGTGCTACCTTATGATTCATGATGAACACATAAGTTTGCTACAACGATACAGCCAGCTAGTAGCTTGCACACAAAAAAGTTGCAAATGTTGAGAACTTCTCGGTTTTGGTTTCTATCTTTCAGGCAAAGGAGGTATTCAGCTTCTCTCAGGATGACCTGGCAACTGAAGAGATATTGATACTGGACTGTGTTAAAGAACTCTATGTTTGGGTTGGACTGCACTCTGGTGTTTTATCCAAGGAGCAAGCTCTTGACATTGGCAAGGTTGTGGTTAATTACTCAATTGTTTCAATTTCCATGTGATCGCTGATCTATCAAAAAAAATTCGACAGGAAGTCTCATTCTTCTACATAACCTGCAGATGTTCCTTCAGGCAGGCATTCATCAGGACGGACAACGGTCAATCGAGACAACCATGTATGTTCTCACAGAAGGGGATGAACCCAAATTTTTCACGAGCTTCTTCAACTGGGATTATTCCAAGCAAGCAGTAAGTACATATACATGTCGGATTATCATATATCATCGTCGATAAACCGGACATGTCCTTCCATGTTAAGAATCAAGAACAATGCAGTGACCAGCAGGGTTTATGTTTTCAATGAAAACCATAGAATTTTGATGAAAACAGTTAAATCCGATCATACCATTGGGGGTGAGGATCTGGCACTCAATCAGAAAGGTGAACCCTTGTGACCAGTTTATTTGTTCTTGCAAATGCAGATGCTTGGCAACTCATTTGAGAGGAAGCTGGCAATCCTGAAAGGGATTTCACAAAAGCTGGAGGTTAATTAATCAACCCTCTTACAAAATATTGTTATACTTAGAAATTTAGAATTTACTCAAACGTTGCCTGATCTTTCAATTAGACATCATAATTTGGGGGATTTTCTGATACCTGACAGACACCGGAGAGAAGCCTACGCAAGTCGTCGTCTTCGCTGCCGAGAAGGTCGCTGGGAACATCGTCGTCGGAGCCGACCACGCCGGAGCCGCGAGCCGTGGCGAGGACATTCACCTCGGCCTCTACCGGCAAGCTAATCAGGGAGAGATCACCGGCAGCTTCTACCGCTGCGCTGTCACCGTCGCTGTCGACGCCTTTGCCGTCTTCGAGAAGCCGCGCCTCCGCCTCCTCATCGCCGGCTTCGTGGAACTCGACGCCGACCACGGTGGCGCGGCGGCTCTTCCCGCCCTCGCTGCACGCGTCGTCGGAGGCGGTTGCCACCGGGACCCCTCGCCGGCGGTGAGCTATGCAACTAACGCTCTCCTGCATGCCTGTACCGTTACAAATTTCAAATTCAGATGAAATTCGAAGAACAACATCGGCAATATTTTACGAAGTCCCCAAATTTGCAAATTTAAATTGAGTTTTTCTAGAGGAAGTTTAAATGCTTTTTTAAAAAAATGGGCTAATTTGGTAACCCGAGCGTTCAGAATTCAAGGCCCAATAACGGCCCATATGTACCCACTTGTCCATCGTCTGGATCATCCAGCATGACGTCAGCCGCGTGTAAGCCTCAATCCCTAACGGGCTGGATTTCGTGGCCCATTAACAATCGTTGAACAACACAATTCTTATCCGATCCAAACTAAATTTAAAACAGGAACTCTAATTCGACCAAGATTTTTGAACTGGAGTACAAGTTTGATCGCAATTCGTTCAAGAACGTGACATATACGGTGACGGAGACATGAACCAACTACAAATCCCAACCACAAATAAATATATCGAAACTCGGTTTCGGCAATAGAAATTTGAAGGTGCAGTCAAGATCGCCAAGCACAATGGGTTAGGTGGAAAACGAAGATTTAGACATGTTCATGACCTCTCGTGAGGTAATACCCTACTCCTGTTTGGGGATTTGATCCGTCAAGTGTTTATTGATCTCAAGACCTGTGGCTCAGAAAACTCATAAATCGATATCCCTCAGGGACGCCCTTACCCCTTATATAGCCTTGGAAGGCGGGATTACAATTCGAAAACCCTATCTTACTCTAAGTCGGTTTTCCTCAATCTTACCAAACCATGACGTACGCCGTTGCCTTATCTAATCGGCAACGTAACACCCAAGTCATAGTTGATTTACATATTTGGCGAGCACAATCTATCCCTATCTCCGGTCAGATAAGCTTGCCATGTGGATACCCGATTGTCATAATCTCCACAGTAGCCCCGAGTCCTTTGCGGTCGACGAGATAGCTCGGCTCGAACCAAGTTAGTACACGACCAAACAACTTTTTGGCCAAGTGCTTCTAGCGCCGAGTAATTCCATCATCTTTGCCTGAATCTCCCGAGTGGCTCCAAAGACTGTGAAGGGCTGGAAAATATCCAAAAAATTCTCAAAAGTAAATATTTAGGTGCATCTCTCGATACACCTAATTAGATGTAGCCCCCGACTGTGTGGTCAGCTAGAAACAGACCAAACATACAGTCAAGAACTATAAAAAATCTTTCTTATATAAATGCTCAGCTCATGCTAAAGCAATAATCATAAAAAATCTCATCACTCAGCAAGCTCGTGCTCGTCCGAGTGAATTTGCCCGAGTCATCTCAGAACAAATAACTCAATCAACCCTCATGGGTGGAAAGCACTCGGCAAGCTCATGCTTATCCGAGTGGATCTGCCCGAGTTTTCTCAGAACAAATATTTTAATCATCCCTCATGGGTAAACAAGTTTTTCAGTCATCTGAAAAATATGACCCAAATATTAAATAGCTCCTGCCATAATATTGGTCTTAATCTAAAAAAGATCTTCATCAAGGTGGAAAAAATAGCATTAATATAATCATTTAATCAAATGCCGAAGAACCAAACAGCCCCTGTCATCAAGGCAGCCATAAAAAGCTTAGCTGTTTGTCACCTTTCAAATTGCATCGTGCTAGCTTCTCATGAAGTCAAGCAAACCGCGGTATGAAAGGATTTTCAAAGGTACAGGGCATTTAGACACGTGCATATTGCCAAGTCAAATCTGCTCAAGTTCATCCACTTTAGTCCCTAAGGACACGCGTCGGGCCACACCTTAGCTGGGTCGCAGGTCTCTCATGGGCTCAGCCCAATTGCGAGAAAACCTAGTGCAACCCTCAAATCTCTTACAAAGCCTCGAGGTCATCCCCGTCACTTCGTCTTCCCAGAAAAAATTCCCCAACCGTAACACTGTTCATCAGCTTGCAGCGGAGAACCCTAAGCTCTTGCGCGCATCCAATCCGCCGATCCAGAAGCCTGCGCTTTGCTCACAGCTAGCCTCCGCATCCATCTTCTCAAACCCCCATCTCAAATCCCCATCCTTCAAGCCAGATCTGCTCCCCACACAAACCACACTCATGGCGGATGAGAGAAAAATCCCTTCCGAGCAGTGGGCCACTTCGGATGTGAGGGAATCCACCCTCAAAGAGATGGTGAAGCACAGAGTGCTTCCTCCTAAGGAAATCGTGGGCTGGCGCCCGGCGGCGGGTGAGGAGTTCCCCACTCCGAACACCGGTGAGCTCGTCGTCTTCACCTCTTTCTTTTACTGCGGCTTCAGCCTCCCCACCTCCGAGTTCTTTAGGGGACTTCTTGACTATCATGGTCTTCGTCTTTATCATTTAAACCCCAACTCTATGCTCCACATCGCTCTCTTCATCCATGTGTGTGAAGCCTTCCTTGGCATTCTCCCCCACTTTCAGCTCTTCCGGCGCATGTTTTACCTCAAGCCACATCCGAATAAGGACCAGCCCTGCGTCGTCGGTAGGGCAGGTTTCCAACTCCGTGGATCCCTCTGCAAGGAGTATTTCTCTCTCCCTCTGAAATCCTCTAACAAAGGTTGGCACGCAAACTGGTTCTACATTTCCAATCCTGAGCCCAGCCTGCCAAACTTCATTGACCTTCCCCCCGTGCCAGGCCTACCTGGAGCACTATGCCAGTAGCCCAAGACTAGGATGAAGCCAACAAGTTGCTAGCAAAGATCTTGGAGATGAAGCAAAAAGGTCTTCGCGGCGAGCAAATCACTCGGCACTTTATCAGGAGCCGACTGGCACCGATCAAGGAACGATCGAAGCCAGCCTTCGAATACGAGGGCGAGAGGGACCCCAATCGGGAAGACCGCGACTCCCTCAGCTTCAAGATCTTGAAGATCCGAATGTACAAGTTATTCTCGACTGGAATTGCAGTTGAATGCAGCCTCATGCTGCCAGTCCTCCCCTTCAGTATGTATCAACCTCCTCCTCCGGTAAGCCGACTTAACTCTTTCATTGCCTTGCAATCTTGATGTCACACTTCTCAGTGTTATAAGAAACTTTCTTGCAGGAAAATGCCTCCATCATTTCTTAGCCCTACAAAATTCGTCATGACGACGTGCCGATTCGGCCTGCCAAGAAGCCGACCGGTGGTGTGAAGATCCAGAGTGATCCAGCCGGGAAGAGGGCGGTCCCGAGTGAAGATATCAGCAAACGGGCAAGCAAGAGGAGACTGATCATCGATGACTCGGACGACGACGTCCCAGCCCCTCAAGCCGAAGCGACCCCTCTAAGGCCGTCACTGAAAGCAGAGCCCAAAATCCGCCGATCGTCCATGTACGCCTTACAACTGAAGTTAAACTCTTTGTTGAAAATTTCTTTGTCTTCATTCCGATTGCTCCTGTCGTTCTCTTTGCAGGAGACTCTAAGATATAGACCTTCTTGGGAAAAGCGAAGGGCCAACGCCATTGCATCGGCCGAGACAGACAAAACTGCGAGCCAAAACCCGGAGCCCTCTCGAGCGAGAGCACCCGGGTGGAGAGCCCTCGCGTCCCAGCGAAGATACCCCAAGGAGGGAGCCCCCGACCGCCGCCCGAGACACCCACTGGAAACCGGTCGGCGCGGAGAAGCCCTGCGCCCAAAGGGCCCCGGCGAAGACCGGTTGGTCAAAAGTCAAGGAAAAGAAGCCGGCTGCACCGTTAAGGATTCGACCACCGGCGGTAAGCTTTGAGTCAACATTTCATCTTTAATCTTTTGATTCTCTCGTAGCTTCATATGTTCCTCCCGATCCGTTCAGCCACGGTAGAAGAGATCCCCAGGTTACAGTCCTCTGAAACCTGGGTTCCCCCGATCAAGATCGAGTGGCGAGATTCGGAAGGCCAAAGACAAGGCATCATCTTGGATAAGCAAATGGAAAGCGAAGAAAGAGATGCACTTGTGAACAGCTTGAATGAAGCGACCCGGTTATTTAACGTAAGTCCCGATCCTTTTCGGTTACAGCATCATAATCTCTTTTCAGGCGGCCAACTTCAGGTTTTGTGTGCAGAGAGAGTACTGCCGATCAATGGCCAAGTCCGATGCACTCGAGAAATTGGTCCCGCATCTGAACTCTCTGGAGAACATTCAGCAAGAATTGAAGACCACTCGAGAGGAAGCTGCATCGAGGGAAGCGGCCCTGAGGAGAGAAATAGCCGAACTCCGAGAGGAGAACCTCGACCTCCGGGGTTCAGTCGGGAGTAAGCTTATCCCTCTTGGTCTTTTTATGCCTCTAATTGAATTTTGTGTTGATCTTGGTTGTTGACGACCTTCTTGTTGTAGAAAATTCATCGGAGGTCCACTTGCTTCAAACCCGGCTAGAAGCAGTTAGCCTCAGCAAGGTCGAGCTGGAGGCCGAGTTTGAAGGTAAGCTCCTTCAAAGTAACACTCTTTGTACTGCTTTATCTTCGAACGCTCTGTGTGATCATATGTCTTTGGCAGCTTACAAAGTCAAGACCCGAGCTCAATACGATGTTTTGCTTGAGAGGGTCAAACAAGCTGGAAAGGTCCGAGAAGATGTTGCTAACACGGCGACGCCGATCCTGCTGTCCCTGTTTCATCATGGCGTCGGGACCAGCTCACTGGACCCAGTCGAGATCTTTGATAAACTTAGGCGAGCCCCTGACCAATATTTGGCCAACATCTCTGAGGCAGCTGTCATGGGAGCAGGCTTCGCCCTTGCTCAGGCGAAGTCACTCTACCCTCGAGTGGACATCGATTCAGTCGGGCTTCACTGAGGGAACTTCGGATGAGCAGGCCCTCGAATTAATTGGTGAGGCACAGGAATCGGCCAAAAAGGTGGCCGCCGATGTAGTGAACCACTTCCGACCTTGACTGTATTGTGAAACATTGTATGCAACTTTCTGATGTAAACTTTGTAAATATTCAGCTTATTTATGTTAATACCTTGATCCGAGTTTTTATGTAAAATTTCTTAAGTAATTTTTGTCCGACTGTTACCAAGCCTAAGCTTGATTAGGTCATCAAAAACTTCTCAGTCCTTAAACATTGAACTTGAATCAAGGAACATTAGACAATGATAAACCGAATATGCACATGTTGCCAAAAAACCATGTTTTATTGACATATGTACAACCCCCGACTGCTAACTCAAGAAGTCATCTTGCTTGAGATTGACAGTCAAGAAGAACATGAGACTTAAGGCAATTTAAGCATAGTATCGTCGAAGATGCTCGATGTTCCAGGAGTTCTCCACCATAGATCCGTCTTCACGCTTTAATCGGTATGCGCCTGGCTGAGTCATCTCAGCAATTATATACGGCCCTTCCCATAAGGAGGATAACTTGTGACGGTCCTTGGTGGTTTGAATCTTGCGTAGAACCAGATCGCCAACGATAAAAGCTCGTGCTCGAACGTTGCGACTGTGGTATCGTCTGAGCCCTTGAAGATATTTTGCCGATTGGATGAGGGCTGCCTCACGAGGCCTCTTCCGGTCGGGTGAGGTCGTCCACTCGGTGCAGGTCGTAGCGTTCATCGTTGAAGCTGCGGACTCGAAGGGATTCGTACTCCATCTCGTTTGGCAACATGGCTTCTGCGCCATAGACCAAAAAAAAAGGAGTTTGGCCGGTAGCTCGACTGGGCGTGGTCCGCAGAGACCATAAAACCGAGGGGAGCTCTTGTACCCACTTGCCGGCATAAGGACTTAAGCGATCGAACACACGGGCCTTAATGCCTTGAAGGACCATGCCGTTGGCACGCTCAACTTGACCATTGCTTTTGGGGTGTGCAACCGACGCATAGCAGATTTTGATCCCGAAGTCTTCGCAGAATTCCTTGAAGATGCCACCAGTGAATTGAGTCCCATTGTCGGTTATAATTCTGTTTGGGACGCCGAACCGGTGCACGATGTTGAGGATGAAGTCTCGTGCCTTGTCAGCTGTAATTGTGGCAACCGGCTTAGCTTCGATCCACTTGGAGAACTTGTCGATTGCGACGAATAGGTGTGTGAATCCTCCTGGAGCCTTTTTGAAAGGGTCGACCATGTCTAAGCCCCATACCGCAAATGGCCAGGATAATGGAATTGTTTGTAGCTCTTGGGCTGGGACATGGCTTTGTCGGGCGAAGAATTGGCAACCTTCACAGGTTCGTACCACTTTGTCCGCGTCGGAGACCGCGGTAAGCCAGAAAAAACCTTGTCTATAGGCTTTGTCCACCAAGGTGCGTGCTGCCGCGTGGCTTCCGCATATGCCCGAGTGGATGTCTTGGAGTAGCTGTTGTCCTTCCTCGGGTGTGATGCATCTCATCAGGACTCCGGAGGGACTTCTCTTGTATAAATCGGAGTCAACCATGACGTAAGCTTGGCAACGACGTCGGACACGTTCTGTCTCATCCTGGTCTTCCGGCAGCTCTTGCTGTGTTAAAAATTTGATGAGTGGTGTTCTCCAGTCGGCATCAATCATGGCGACTTCGTTTGCAGCTTGTTCGTTAGGAGTTGGTTTTGCCGCAACAGTTGCCTCATAGAGGTGCTCGACAAAAACGTCTGTTGGGGCGGCTTCACGTTTGGACCCGAACTGCGCCAGTTCGTCAGCTGCTTCATTATTGTGTCTTAGGACGTGTGATAGCTCGAGTCCGTCAAACTTGTCCTCAAGTTTGCGAACCTTGTCGGTAGGCCTCCATGGTGTCGTTTAGACAGGACCGATCCTTCATTACTTGGTTCACGACCATGGGAATCCCCTTTCACGACGAGCCGACGTATCCCGAGTGAAACTGCGAGCCGCAGTTCATGTAGCAGGGCTTCATACTCGGCGACGTTATGTGAGGCAGAGAAGTGGAGGTCGAGGACGTATCTTAGCCTTTCCCCAGTCGGGGAGATCAGCACAACTCCTGCTCCCAAGCCAGTGATTCTCTTGGATCCGTCGAAGTGCATGGTCCAATATTGAAGGTCTTCCCGAGGTACATCTTCTTGCTGTTCGGTCCACTCGGCCAAGAAGTCCGCCAGGGCTTGTGACTTTACAGACGTCCTCGCCTTAAAAGTTAAGTCCAGCGGCATCAGCTCCAGGGCCCACTTCGCGATGTGCACAGTTGCCTCCCGGTTGTGGATGACATCGTCGAGTGAAAAGGAAGTGACGACGGTGACCGAATGACCCTGAAAATAGTGTGCCAATTTTCTCGCGGTTATCAGAACACCATGTAACAGTTTTTGTACCTGAGGGTAGCGAATTTTGGCTCCTGCCAGCACTTCGCTAACAAAGTAGATCGGCCTCTCAATCTTCTGGACCCGCCCTTCTTCTTCGCGCTCGACCACGAGGACCGTACTAACCACTTGGTGAGTGGCTGAAACGTACAGTAGCAGGGGCTCCTGGGGCTGAGGTGAGGCTAGGACGGGCGGCGTCGTGAGGAATTCTTTAAAATCTTCAAAGGCCTTGTGGGCTTTCGTGGTCCATTGGAAGTCGTCCGTTTTCTTCAGCAACCTGAAGAAGGGCATGCCTCGTTCGCCGAGTCGAGAGATGAATCGGCTTAGCACCGCCATGCAGCCAGTGAGCTTCTGGACATCCTTCTGGTTACTCGGAGGCTTCATGTTCAAGATAGCGTTGATTTTTTCTGGATTGGCTTCAATGCCGCGATGTGACACCATGAAGCCAAGCAGTTTGCCTGATGGAACGCCGAAAGTGCATTTCTCTGGGTTTAACTTCATTCTGAAGGCCCGAATATTTGCGAAGGTTTCTTCTAGGTCGGCAATCAGGTCTTCTTTCTGCTTAGTCTTGATGACGACATCGTCGACATAAGCTTTCACGTTCTTCCCAATCTGCGTCTGAAAACACCTCTGGATCATGCGTTGGTATGTGGCTCCGGTGTTCTTCAGGCCAAAAGGCATTGTGATGTAGCAGTAGGCTCCAAACGGCGTGATGAACGATGTCTTCAGGCAGTCGGATTCCTTCAAGCTGATTTGGTGATAGCCCGAGTAACAGTCCAAAAAGCTTAAGAGTTGACAGCCGGCTGTTGAATCTACGACTTGGTCGATGCGAGGCAGCCCGAATGGATCTTTGGGGCAGGCTTTGTTAAGGTCGGTGTAGTCAACGCACATGCGCCATTGCCTCGTCTTTTTACGGACCAGAACCGGGTTGGCCAACAAGTCGGGATGCAGAACTTCTTTGATAAAACCAGCGGCTAAGAGCTTTGTGAGTTCTTCTTTGATGGCGTCTTTTCGATCCTGGGCGAACCTGCGTAATCATTGTTTGATTGGTTTTGCGTCATCTTTGACGTGTAAAGAGTGCTCGATCACCTCCCTAGGAATTCCAGGCATATCAGATGGTTTCCAAGCAAAAACATCTTTATTATTTTGAAGGAGGGTGACGAGCGCGCTTTCCTATTTAGGATCTAGTTTAGCGCTGATTACAGCAGTTTTCGAGGGATTCGAGGGATCGAGGGAGATCTTCTTGGTCTTGGCATCGCCGGTTCCTGATTTGGCTATCTTCTTAGCGGGGATTTCACCCTCTGTCGACGTCGACGCGGCCAATCGGATTTCTTGTTGGCCGCGTGATCTCTCGCGAGATTGGGCCATGTCGCAGCTCTCCTTGTCACAGGTGAAGGCTTGCTTCACGTCACTGTGAAGAGTGATGACGCCGTTGGGACCCAACATCTTCATGCAGAGGTAGGTATAATGGGGTATCGCCATGAACTTGGCGAGAGCGGGCCTTTCGATGATCGCGTGGTAAGCCGTCTCGAAGTCGGCCACCTCGAAAGTGATGTTCTCCGTTCGGAAATTCTCTCGAACTCCGAAGGTGACCGAAAGGGCGATGTGCCCGAGTGGCGTAGATGACAGCCCTGGGATAACTCCATGGAAGGGGGCTGAGCTTGCCTTCAGTTCGGCCCTCAGGATCTGCATCTCGTCCAAGGTCTTGATGAACAGAATGTTGAGGGCGCTGCTCCCATCGATGAGGACGCGCTTGAGCTTGATGTTGCGGACCACCGGGTCCAAGACGAGTGGATAGCGCCCCGGGTGAACCACTCGGTCGGGATGATCCAAGCGGTCAAAAGTGATGGCCACCTCCGACCATCGTAGGTACTGTGGGACCTTGGGTTGCACCGTGTTGACCTCTCGGTCAGTTAGCTTCTGTTTTCTCTTGGATTCATAGGCTAGCGGCCCCCCGAAGATATGGTTCAGCTCACCCACGGGGTCTTGAAAAGGTTCGGCATCTCCAGCCGCGTTGTTCTTCTTGGCGCCCGATGGTCTGGCTTCATCAGTCGGCTTCTTGTTGAGCTGTGCCGCATATTGCTCGGCGAACTGTTTATAAATAAAGCAGTCCTTAGCCGCATGCTTGTGATTGGGATGATGCGTGCACTGAGCGTTCATAATGGCGTCATAGGCCGCGACTCGGGGGCGACGTTGGGAGTTGGACGTCGCGGCAACCAGGTCCTCGGGTCGGCGCTTGCGTTCTTTGTGGGTCTGGTTGTTGTTGCCGTTATCCTTCTTAGGATTTTGGCTTCCTCCCGATTGCTTGTCGTCTCTCCTGTCAGGCCGGTCTTGGCGCGTCGCCTTGATGGCATCGTTAGATTTGACGTAGGAATTTGCCGTCTCAAACATCTACTTCACCGTCTTCGATGGCTTGCGTCCAAACTTTCCGATCAACAGCTCATCATGGACTCCTTTTTGGAAGGCGGCGATGATGATGTCGTCGGTGATGTTGAGGATCTTGTTGCGTTTTTCGGAGAAGCACCGGATGTAGTCCTTCAAAGGTTCGTCCGGCTTCTGGATGACGTTGTACAGGTCGAAGTGGGTCCCAGGCCTCTCGAAGATGCCTTGGAAGTTGGCGATGAAGTGGTCCCTTAGCTCACTGCACGAGCCGATCGAGCCTCTTGGCAAGCTCGTGAGCCAGTTCCTGGCTGAGTTGGCGAGGGCCACAGGCAGGTAATTGGCCATTGCCTTGTTGTCGTCTCCTGCCGCACGGATGGCAAGGGTGTACACGGTCAGCCACGACTCGGGGTCGGTCTTCCCGTCGTACTTCTCGATTCCAGTCGGCTTGAATCCATTCGGCCAATGCACTCGACGAAGCTCCCGAGTGAAAGCTGGTACTCTGTCGTCATTACTGTGGGGTGATCCCCTTTGATCTTCCCGGGTGCGTTGATCCCGTTCTTGGTAGCGACGATCGAGGACTTCCTGCAGATCACTCGGCGGGGTCCTCGGCAGGCTGCTTCGGTAACTGGAGCTGTTGTTGCGGCAGAGGCGGTGGTGGACGGGTGGACGTCTGTGGACCCCCGATTTTGAGTCGGGAATCTTTCGTGTTCATAGTACCATTTCCCTGGATCAAGTAGTTGGTACCCACGAATGCAGTACTGGATAATCAAGTGCACATGCACGAATAGTCTTACAATACCATTATTACATAAATAGGCCCGAAGGCATTGTTCATCCACAGGACCTTATGGTCCGAATACAACATAAAAACGAGTTTAGATAAGGCGGCGGAAAGAGGCGCGGCTTGTCCATTGCCACGAGCAACGACGGGCTAAGGTCTAATATGCGCCGTCGGTTCCTCGCCCTCGGGTAGTACGCGTAGGGGTCTTCGGCTCTTCATTCCCATCACTGGAGGTTTGTGCGTATAGCAAGGGTGAGTACCAACCGTACTCGGCAAGTCAACACAGAATTGATGCATATGATAGGGTTATTCAAAGAACATGGCTAGGGTTATTTTTGCGTAAAGCTAGTTTTCACAATTCTTTTCACAAGCCTATCGTCTAGCCAACACAAGTTTTAATTTCATAGTTCATTAACCCGGCGACGGTTCTGTCTACCATCCATCGTGATACCAAGGATGGCTTCCCACCTCCGGTTCGTCATGATTTTTTGGGGAGTCCACCCCTTCTCGCATTCTCGAGAAGTTGATCCACCAGCGAATGAAACCATCATGCATACCCATCCCAGCAGTTTTATGTTTAAAAATCTAGCCAAGCGAAAGTCTTGTCACGATGCTCAATATCCGCGAGCACGGCTATTCGAATAGATTGATTCACTCACACTGCAGTGGATGTACACTTTACCCGTACTCCGTGACAGCCCAACAAATGAGCCTACGCCTCAACACATGAGACGGCCACGGCAAAGCCTTTCGATAACCTCACTTTGGCAGTACCCGCTCCATGAACTTAAGCCCTCATGCACTCTAGCCGTCCTTTTCTAGCAGTGAGAGGAGTTCTGGCGCACCCGGGGTAAGGGAAGACATTTCCAATCTTTAAGTTTAATTAACATTAGTTTAATCCCACCATTCATAACAAAGGCCGCAGCCTCATCCTCATCCCATAACCACATCATAGAGAACCATCTATGCAAGGATACGCCTCGCTCGGCTACCTAGTCGGCTAGGTCTATACCCATTCGAGAAGTACGGTTGTCGGCTCGTTTCCGGCTATCTCATGGCTCGGTCCTTAACCGACGGGTCGGCACTTGCCTTTTCCGGAATCCACCCAAATCATCCAGCCGCCCGAGTCTAAAACATTTGTATAGTACTTTCAGTTTTCATCAAACTTAATTCATTATGGCCATGTGGCGCTCATGTCTCCACATGCCGAATCTCGACTACCTTCCCTAAGGTAGTTGCCCAAGCACAAAGCTTTTTTTTATAAAGTCATGAGTATGCATAAATCTAAGTACAGCATGGCTAAGCGGTTTACCGAAGTTATGCTTCGGTTATTTGTATCACATCGCGAGTTACAAGGAGTAATTCTAAAGGTGCTCAATAGCAAGGAATGACACAACAAGTATAGGTAACTCGGTAAAGCATGCATGTTTAGAGTTTAAAATAACATCATTTCGCAATTGGGATCAATATGTTCAAAGGGTGTGAAGACTTGCCTTGCTCGCACACTTGAGGGTGGGATCTTCGGCGGTGTCGATGCCGGTTTCTTCAGCGCTACCCGTACGTGCGAAAGATCAATTGAATTCAGTTAGAATTCAACAAAACACCGAGCGATCGAAAAGAACCACAAAAGCCATGAAAACAACTCCGAAGTTTTGCCGAAAATTCTACTCGAGTTAGGACAAGGGTTGCGAGTAAAATCCGGGTTTTTGGAATCGAACCGATGACCTAGGGTTTTCGCAAAGTCGGCGATCGCAATTAAATTTGGAATTTACGTTTGAAAATATCAGCGAAGAAAATTCGTGCTCGAAATTTGAGGGTTTGAGCACAAAAGCGAAACCTATTTCGATGGCGGGAAAGAATTAAACGGAATCCGGATTGAAAAACGATGCGAAATAAAATTCGAAAACGCCCGATTCCGATTTTTCAAACTTTGCACCGAGAAAACATGCGAGAAAATAATTTATTTTTGCCCAAAATTTTACTCAAGTCATCCCAAAATACTTTTCCAAATTTTCCAAAATTTTTCCTAATTTTTCCCTATTTTTCTTTTTCTCTTTTTTTTTTTTTTTTTTCCTTTTCTCTCGCGCACTGTTCCATGCCCGCAAGGTGTTCGACCGGTGCGAGGAGAAAGAGGCGGCGGCAGTGAGGGACAAGGCGGCGCAAAGGGAACTTACGGCGACGGCGGCTCGGGAGTAGCAAGGGGGCACGGGGGGGCTTGCGGCGGCGGCGGCTAACGGCGGCGGCCCTTGGCGGTGGTGCTCGGGAACGGTGAAAACACGGCGGCGGTGCGGTGGAATCGGCGGGCACGCGCCTTTTATAGGCGCAGCCGGGGGCTCGCGCGGGCGCGGGGTGGAAGGAGGGGGTCCGGCTCGGCGCGGCGCGGCGGTGACACGCGGCGGCGCACGGGAGGGCCGGACGGCGGGCGAAGCGCGGCGGCGAGGGCGCACGGCGCGGCGGGGTCCGGAGCGGCGTGCGCGCGCGAGTAGGGGCCGGGCGTGGCTCGGCCGCGTGGCGGCGCGCGGCGCGCGGGCGTGGCCGTACGAGCGGGCGCAGCGACGCGCGGGCACGCGGGGTCCAGCGCGGGCGGTCGCTCGCGCGGCGCGTGGCGCGCGCGGCGCGCGCGCGTGCCCCGCGCGGCGCGTGGCGCGCACGGGGTAGGGGCCGAGGCGCGGTTGGGCGCGCGCGGCGCGTGGCGGCGCGCGTCTTGTGGCGGCTGCGGTCGCGACCGGCGGCGCGGCGCCGCCGGGCCGTACGGCGTCGAATGCGTTTGTGACCAATGAACAAGTGCATTTTTACTTTTTCCCGATTTTCTATTTTCTTTTCCCATTTTCTATTTTCTTTCCTTCTAAAAATTCCAAAATAAATCCTAATATTCTAAAAATAATTTTTAACTTTATATTTTAAACTTTTTCTTGACTTTCATTTTTCCATAATTATTTTTCATACTTATTTAAATTCTTTTTCCTAATTTTCATAATTTACCCATTTTTAATAAAAATACATTTCCCAAATTTCGAGTACGCCTCCCGAGAATTTTATTATTTATTTTGTGTTTTAATTTATCTTCTCCCAACAAAATTTTTATTTTATATCACTCGAAATGCGTTTTCACAAATCCGCACTTTTCCCGGATTCCTTTTTAAAACCCCGATGCGACTTTCGCACCATCATTTTGTCAACTCCGAAAACTCCAAATACGCCGAAAAGGGAACCGACCACGACTAAATTTATGCAACTGAGTGGCAAATAAGAAACAACAAACCCGAGAAGAAGCAATAAACCAAGGTTTTGAAAGTTCCGATTTTTACGTTCCGATTTCGGTTCTCCGATTTTCGGGATGTTACAAACCTACCCCCTAACAATAAATCTCGTCCCCGAGATTTCTTACCAATTGCTTGAGTAGGTGTGGATATTCGTCCTCGGGAACTCTTCGCTCTCCCGGTAGCCTCTTCTTCCGTGTGATTGCTCCATTGCACCTTGTACATGCGCCATGATTTGGTCCGTGTCTTCTTTTCGCCTCGTCTAGTATCTTGATTGGATACTCCGGGTAAGTAAGATCACGTGGACGTGGATGGCTTCTAAAGGAGCTTGCTCTTCGGTACCCCAAACATTTCTTCACTGCGATACGTGGAATACTTGGATGGACATCGAAGAGATTCTCGGGCGTTCCAATTGGTAAGCCACCTCTCCTCTCCTAGCGCTTATCAAGAATGGGCCCACGTATCGTGGTGCGAGTTTCCCTTGACTTTGAATCTCGAGTTCCCCGTAGTGGTGAGACCTTTAGATACACGTAGTCACCTTCTTTAAATTCCAATTCTCTTCGACGGGTGTCCGCGTAGCTCTTTTGTCGTGATTGAGCGGCTTGTAGTCGGTCCGGATCGGCGAACCTTTTCCTCGGCCTCCTTGATTATGTCGGCCCGAATACGGTTCGTTCACCGGTTTCGACCACATTAATGGGGTTCGACATCGGCGACCAAATAAAGCTTCGTTTGGCGACATCTTCAAAGCGGCTTGGTAGCTATTGTTGTAGGAGAACTCGGCGTACGGCAAACATTTCTCCCAATCCTTGGTGAAATCCAACGCACGAGCTCTCGGCATGTCTTCTAGCACTCGATTCGTCCTCTCGTCGCCGTCGATGCGGGTGGTAAGCGGTACTAAAGGCAAGGATGCGCGAGTGCCTCGTGGACCTTGCTCCAAAAATGAGATGTGAATTGGGTACCACGATCCGATATAATCCTCTTTGGTACACCGTGGAGACACACAATCCTACTCATATATAATTCTCGCTAGCTTGGCACTGTTGTAGTTAGTTTTCACGGGAATAAATCGCGTCTTGGTGAGCCGATCTACTATTACCCAAATGGAATCGTAACCGATCGCAGTCTTAGGTAGTCCTACTATGAAATCCATGCCTATCTCGTCCCATTTCCATTCGGAATCTTGAGTGGCTGCAGCAAGCACGTGGGCGTTGATGTTCGGCTTTCACCCTTTGGCACACATCGCACACGGCTACGTATTCGGCTACATCCCTCTTCATATTAGGCCACCAGTATTCTCCTTTCAAATCCTGGTACATTTTCGTGCTTCCGGGATGTAACGAATATGCCGATTCGTGGGCTTCCTTTAAGATCAATCCTCTCAAACCACCTCGTTCGAGCACACGATTCTTTTCTTGTACCACAGGATTCCCTTGTCATCCACGAAAACTCCTGAGCGCGTCCGGCCATGCGTTCCTTGATTTCCGGGTTTCCTCATTCCCTTTTGGGCTTCCTCGATTTGAGTCCTCGGTAGGGGTTGGATCTCCAATGAGTTCACTTCTCCGTGAGGAATCAGGTGCAGATTGAGTCTGGCCATTTCCCCTTGAAGTTCGCTGGCCATACCCCCCAATTCCATGTGATTGCATTGGGCTTTGCGGCTTAGCGCATCGGCCACTACATTTGCCTTGCCGGGATGATAATGGATTCCTAGGCGTAATCCTTGATCAACTCCAGCCATCGCGCCTCGTCGTAGATTGAGATCAGCTGAGTAAAGAAATATTTTAGGCTCTTGTGATCGGTATATACATCACGGTGGTTCCCGATCGATAGTGTCTCCGGATCTTCAATGCGTGTACAACTGCGGCTAATTCCAGGTCGTGTGTGGGATAATTTTCTTCGTGGGGTCGTAACTGCCGAGAGGCATACGCTACGACCTTCCCATCTGCATCAATACTCCTCCCAATCCTTCTTGGGATGCATCGCAAGACATCACGAAGTCCTTCCGGTTGTCGGGTAAGGTCAAGATTGGGGAGTGGTTAACTTTTCTTTTAATTGGTCGAAGGCTTTTTGGCACTTCTCATTCCATTCAAACTTCTTTTCCTTCTTCGAAGTTGAGTCATAGGTCGGGCTACGGTGGAAAACCCTTCGATAAACCGTCGGTAATAACCGGCCAAGCCCAAGAAACTCCGAACTTCTGTCACTGACTTGGGTGCCTTCCATTCCGTAACGGCTTCGACCTTGGCGGGGTCTACGGCTACTCCTCCGGCTGAAACCACGTGACCAAGAAAAGCGACTTCCTTGAGCCAGAACTCACATTTGCTGAACTTTGCATACAGCTGGTGCTCTCGTAGCTTTTCCAGTACTAGTCGTAGATGCTCCGCGTGTTCCTCATCGTTCTTGGAGTAGATAAGTATATCGTCGATGAACACCACCACGAATTTGTCCAGGTATTCCATGAACACCTTGTTCATCAGATTCATAAAGTAGGCAGGGGCATTGGTTAATCCAAAGGACATCACCGTGAACTCGTATAAGCCATAACGTGTAGAGAACGCCGTCTTAGGAATGTCTCCGGCTCTAATCTTTAAGCGATGATATCCGACCGTAGATCAATCTTGGAGAACACCTGTGCACCCTTAAGTTGATCGAATAGGTCATCGATCCGGGGCAGCGGGTACTTGTTCTTGATGGTTACTTCATTCAGCGATCGGTAGTCCACACACATTCTCATACTCCCATCCTTCTTTTTGACGAAGAGTACGGGGCTCCCGTGGGAAGAGCGGGCGTACAAATCCCTTCTCTTGTAGTTCCCGTATCGCTTCTTGAGTTCCTCTAACTCGTTGGTGGCATTCGATAAGGTCTCTTGGATATGGGGGCGTACCGGGCATTAAGTCGATGATAAACTCTACATCGCGATCCGGTGGCATTCCGGTAATTCCTCGGGAAATACATCCGGGTATTCTTGTACTACGGGCATTCCTCCTAAGGGTAGCATGGTGAACACTCCCGCAGCTTGCTCACATAGCTTTGGGTTTTGATCCATAGTTATGCTCATCGGTGATCCCACGGGGTGGATACCGTGACTTCCCTTCGCTGCAGTCTATAATTCCATTATTTTTGGTCAATCAATCCATTCCGAGTATGACGTCTATGGTTTGGGGCGATAACACCATAAGGTTTGAGAGAAACACCACGTCTCTAATCCGTATGGGCACATTAATGCAGGCATGGGGTACGGTTATGTCTCCCCGGTGAGTGTACCAACATAGGCCTCTTAAGTGCTACTTGGTGTAGGTGGTGTTGTTTGCTTACTTGGGAAGATATGAATGAATGCGAGGCTCCAGAATTGAATAAAACTTTAAGCGGTGTAGAGTTGATAGAGAACATACCCATCAATACGCTCCGGTCCTCCTGTGCTTCTTCGCCCGCACATGATTCACTGGCCACGTCGAAATCCGGTGGCGGCCTCGTTGGGTAGCGGGGTCTGAAGGACCTCGCCCGCCGCAGGGTGGGGGTTCCTCGGACGGGTGTTGCATTGGCGCCAGTGCGCACAGGGGTGTTGCGTGGTTTTGGGCAGCTATTGGAGTAGTGCCCGAATTCTCCGCAATTGAAACAGCTCACATTCCTTCTTCCTGGAGCAGCTAGGGTCGGTGTGGGCGTACGTAACTGAGGTGTAGCTATCCTGTTGACATGGTCGGAAGCGGGAGAACGTCCGGTTGCCGGAACATTTGGCTTCCATCCAGACGGGGTGGCTCCCTTGGGGCGTTGTGGCGTTCCCTGGAATGGGCGAGCCATAGCGAGCCTCCTCTTGCGGTTATTGTCTACCACCTTTTGGTCATGCTCAAGTCGGACGACCTTGTTGATGAGGCTTTGGAAACTGGTGTGATCCTGCCCGATCATTGGTCCCCTCAGTTCGTCATTTAGTCCCTCAATGAATTTGTCTATCTTTTCTTCCTCGTCTGCCAGGTCACTGGTGGCGTAACGGGCAAGCTGGGTGAACTTGTTCAGATATTCTTGTACCGAGGTGTTCCCTTGACGCAGCCTGCGGAACTCGTTCTTCTTCATCCTCATCACCGCGGCGGCACGAAATTCTCACGAAACGCAGCCGTGAATTCCTCCCATGTTGGTTCGCCGGCGTCTTCGCTCGTGTCTCCTTGTAGGTGTCCCACCGTCACTTGCGGGACCCTCCAGTGGTTAGTAGCGAAGATAACTCTATCAGCTTCTCGGACTCTGACGAGGGTTAACTTCTTCTCTATCACTCTTAACCAATCCTCAGCGTCCATAGGTTCTTCGGCCGTGGAAAAAGTGGGCGGCTTAGCTCTCATGAATTCCCCCAGACTCGATCCTCCTCGACCTCCTTGATTGTTAGCAATCGCTTGGAGTAGCCGGGTCAGCAATGCCATGACCTCCGCCGGGGTGGAGGGTTGGGTTCCGGCGGGTTTCGTTGGTTGCCGCGGCTCTGCGACGATGTGCCATCGAGCGGGGAGATGAATTAAGAGAGCGGACTAGTTTAAGTTATAGTTCACGGAAATTTTTCTTCAAGCTCTATCGAATGATCTCCAATCCACAGACAAGGTGAAATAATAATAAGCATACGAAATAAGACATCGCAAGGCGATGCTCAGGTTCAACATATTACATAAGGGGGTACATGGACTGTACACACATAGTCCTTCATGCCAGGATAGCAATAATAATTATATTGTCCAACTGCATCAACTAATTAAGGGTAAATAGGAAGTGCTGCCGAGCTGGGAAGGTCCTCCCGCCTAGTCCTCCATCCATCCGCAAGAGCCGGGCGCCGGAAGTGGGTGGTCTGCGAAGCAAACCGAAGTCCCCACGGCTCGGAGGTGGTGGCCTCGGAGTCACGCCAAATCTTCCGACTCGGTGGCCACGTACTCTTGCGAGCAGTCTGGCGGGTGAGGGGGCCTCCCGTGTGAGTCAAGCGACGAGGGGGAACTTCCTCCTCCATTGGGTCGGTGTCGCTAGACTCCCATTTGATTTCCATGGGCTCCGCCTCAGACTCCGTGTCGGTGTAGATCTGGATGGGGTTACCCTCTCCTGATCCCGGCTCGGAGGGTACTGGTACGGAGCCCGGGGTGGCAGCAGTGGGGTCTACCAGATACGGTGCAGGCTCTGTGCTCAACATGAAAGCTTGCTCCATCATAGCTTGAAAAGTATCCAAGCATGCTGGAGTCATAAGGTAATAATGGTCGGGCACAGGGGCAGGAGGTGATGGTACAGGCTCGGTGGAAGTACCTGCAGCGTAGACAGGACGAGTGCGCAGCTGTTCCTCTAGCTGGTTGATCTGCTGCTTGCTCTTCCTGAGCTGCTCTTCCAGCTCTACCAGAGCCTCCCCTCGGGCCATGTAGCGGTCCGAGAGTTGCTCATACCGAGCACCATTGGCTGCGGTGAGTCCAGCATGCTTATCTGGTCTCCACGGCCTTGGTGGCTGTCGACCGATCATTGAGGCGTGATCGCTGATCGTTGATCTCGAGCGGGGCCTCCTCGTAGCGTCGTCTGCTGTCTCGCCCAACGCGATAAACGCGTGACCATCGGGTTGTAGCAGCGGGGGTAGCCTCCACAGTGCGCGGGTTGCCCTCTTCGCGGTAAGGATGATGCACGAACTCGTCATTGTGAGTTCGGCACGGTGTTCTGCATTAAGGCGAAGGAAAGCCTCGCGAGCTGCATCCTGAATAGCTGCTTCTGCTAGGTCCCGGTGGTAGCGAGTATGGAAGCAGTAAGATGTCTCGCTTCCCATGCGGGCTTCTATGGATACGGTGCCTCCCAGTGGATACATCTCGGAGCCATGTCTTTTGGTGTGATAAGTGGGCGGTTCCGGATACCTCAAGCACCATAGTAGGGACTGGAGTTGGACCACGAACCCCTCGTCCCGCGGAACAGTGACTTCCCAAGTTCCGTCGTGGTTTGACATCTGCTTTACAGGCACTTTAGGGTTAGCGGAAGGGAGCTATCATAATCATTTGGTAAAAGAAATACAGATGTAGAAAAGATATATTTGCATTTTCGGAATTAATGGTTTAAAACTGATCCTACTGTAGGGATATTTCCCTTTGGCCATCTGGTTAGGGGTAGGGCGCCATTTGGTCTTAGCCTACGGTCGCATGGCTCTGATACCAGCTCTGTGGACCCCCGATTTTGAGTCGGGAATCTTTCGTGTTCATAGTACCATTTCCCTGGATCAAGTAGTTGGTACCCACGAATGCAGTACTGGATAATCAAGTGCACATGCACGAATAGTCTTACAATACCATTATTACATAAATAGGCCCGAAGGCATTGTTCATCCCACAGGACCTTATGGTCCGAATACAACATAAAAAAAAACAGAGTTTAGATAAGGCAGCGGAAAGAGGCAGCGGCTTGTCCATTGCCACAGGCAACGACCGGGGCTAAGGTCTAATATGCGCCGTCAGTTCCCTCGCCCTCCGGGTAGTACGCGTAGGGGTCTTCTGGCTCTTCATTCCCATCAGCTGGAGGTTTGTGCGTATAGCAAGGGTGAGTACCAACCGTACTCAGCAAGTCAACACAGAATTGATGCATATGATAGGGTTATTCAAAGAACATGGCTAGGGTTATTTTTGCGTAAAGCTAGTTTTCACAATTCTTTTCACAAGCCTATCGTCTAGCCAACACAAGTTTTAATTTCATAGTTCATTAACCCGGCGACGGTTCTGTCTACCATCCATCGTGATACCAAGGATGGCTTCCCGCCTCCGGTTCGTCATGATTTTCTGGGGAGTCCACCCCTTCTCGCATTCTCGAGAAGTTGATCCACCAGCGAATGAAACCATCATGCATACCCATCCCAGCAGTTTTATGTTTAAAAATCTAGCCAAGCGAAAGTCTTGTCACGATGCTCAATATCCGCGAGCACGGCTATTCGAATAGATTGATTCACTCACACTGCAGTGGATGTACACTTTACCCGTACTCCGTGACAGCCCAACAAATGAGCCTACGCCTCAACACATGAGACGGCCACGGCAAAGCCTTTCGATAACCTCACTTTGGCAGTACCCGCTCCATGAACTTAAGCCCTCATGCACTCTAGCCGTCCTTTTCTAGCGGTGAGAGGAGTTCGCGCACCGGGTAAGGGAAGACATTTCCAATCTTTAAGTTTAATTAACATTAGTTTAATCCCACCATTCATAACAAAGGCCGCAGCCTCATCCTCATCCCATAACCACATCATAGAGAACCATCTATGCAAGGATACGCCTCTCGCTCGGCTACCTAGTCGGCTAGGTCTATACCCATTCGAGAAGTACGGTTGTGCGGCTCGTTTCCGGCTATCTCATGGCTCGGTCCTTACCGACGTGGTCGGCACTTGCCTTTTCCGGAATCCACCCAAATCATCCAGCCGCCCAGTCTAAAACATTTGTATAGTACTTTCAGTTTTCATCAAACTTAATTCATTATGGCCATGTGGCGCTCATGTCTCCACATGCCGAATCTCGACTACCTTCCCTAAGGTAGTTGCCCAAGCACAAAGCTTTTTTTTTATAAAGTCATGAGTATGCATAAATCTAAGTACAGCATGGCTAAGCAGTTTACCGAAGTTATGCTTCGGTTATTTGTATCACATCGCGAGTTACAAGGAGTAATTCTAAAGGTGCTCAATAGCAAGGAATGACACAACAAGTATAGGTAACTCGGTAAAGCATGCATGTTTAGAGTTTAAAATAACATCATTTCGCAATTGGGATCAATATGTTCAAAGGGTGTGAAGACTTGCCTTGCTCGCACACTTGAGGGTGGGATCTTCGGCGGTGTCGATGCCGGTTTCTTCGGGCGCTACCCGTACGTGCGAAAGATCAATTGAATTCAGTTAGAATTCAACAAAACACCGAGCGATCGAAAAGAACCACAAAAGCCATGAAAACAACTCCGGAAGTTTTGCCGAAAATTCTACTCGAGTTAGGACAAGGGTTGCGAGTAAAATCCGGGTTTTGGAATCGAACCGATGACCTAGGGTTTTCGCAAAGTCGGCGATCGCAATTAAATTTGGAATTTACGTTTGAAAATATCAGCGAAGAAAATTCGTGCTCGAAATTTGAGGGTTTGAGCACAAAAGCGAAACCTATTTCGATGGCGGGAAAGAATTAAACGGAATCCGGATTGAAAAACGATGCGAAATAAAATTCGGAAACGCCCGATTCCGATTTTTCAAACTTTGCACCGAGAAAACATGCGAGAAAATAATTTATTTTTGCCCAAAATTTTACTCAAGTCATCCCAAAATACTTTTCCAAATTTTCCAAAATTTTTCCTAATTTTTCCCTATTTTTCTTTTTCTCTTTTTCTTTTTTTTTCTTTTTCCTTTTCTCTGCGCCTGTTCCATGCCCGCAAGGTGTTCGACCGGTGCCGGAGGAGAACAGAGGCGGCGGTGAGGGACAAGGCGGCGCAAAGGGAACTTACGGCGACGGCGGCTCGGGAGTAGCAAGGGGGCACGGGGGGGCTTGCGCACGGCGGCGCGCTAAACGGCGGCGGCCCTTGGCGGTGGTGCTCGGGACGGTGAAAACACGGCGGCGGTGCGGTGGAATCGGCGGGCACCGCCTTTTATAGGCGCAGCCGGGGCTCGGCGCGGGCGCGGGGTGGAAGGAGGGGGTCCGGCTCGGCGCGGCACGGCGGTGACACGCGGCGGCGCACGGGAGGGCCGGACGGCGGGCGAAAGCGCGGCGAGGCGCACGGCGCGGGCGGGGTCCGGAGCGGCGTGCGCGCGCGAGGTAGGGGCGGGCGTGGCTCGGCCGCGTGGCGGCGCGCGCGCGTGGCGGGCGTGGCTGGACGAGCGGCGCAGCGGCGCGGGCGCGGCGCGCGGGCGCGGCGGCGCGGCGCGGCGCGCGGGCGCGCGCGCGGTCGCGCGGCGGTCGCGCGCGCGTGGCGCGGGCGCGCGCGCGCGTGCCGCGGCGCGTGGCGCGCACGGGGTAGGGCCGAGCGCGGTTGGCGCGGCGCGCGCGTGGCGCAGCGTCGCGGGCGCGCGCGCACGGTCGGCGCGCGCGGCGCGCGGCCGGGGCGTACGGCGTCGAACATTTGTGACCAATGAACAGTGCATTTTTACTTTTTCCCGATTTTCTATTTTCTTTTCCCATTTTCTATTTTCTTTCCTTCTAAAAATTCCAAAATAAATCCTAATATTCTAAAAATAATTTTTAACTTTATATTTTAAACTTTTTCTTGACTTTCATTTTTCCATAATTATTTTTCATACTTATTTAAATTCTTTTTCCTAATTTTCATAATTTACCCATTTTTAATAAAAATACATTTCCCAAATTTCGAGTACGCCTCCCGAGAATTTTATTATTTATTTTGTGTTTTAATTTATCTTCTCCCAACAAAATTTTTATTTTATATCACTCGAAATGCGTTTTCACAAATCCGCACTTTTTCCCGGATTCCTTTTTTAAAACCCTGATGCGACTTTCGCACCATCATTTTGTCAACTCCGAAAACTCCAAATACGCCGAAAAGGAACCGACCACGACTAAATTTATGCAAGCGAGCTGGCAAATAAGAAACAACATACCCGAGAAGAAGCAATAAACCAAGGTTTTTGAAAGTTCCGATTTTACGTTCCGATTTCGGTTCTCCGATTTTCGGGATGTTACAACGTCCATGTTGCTTCTCTCGGGAGTCAGCCGTTTGCTCCTGATGCTTGTGCGTGGTCCCGTGGCGTGGGCCTCTTGACCTGGGTCGCCGATCGGTCGGCTCGGGCCTCTTGTAATCCCTTGACCTCGGCGGCGGGAGTCGGCTTCGTCGGCGTTTACGCCACGGACTCGGTCGGTCTTCGGGCCGAGGTGGAGGGATGACCGTTGGCCGTAGCCGCAACGATGGTCTTGATCTTGTCCAAGATTGGGGTTACGTCGGGGCGCCGTCTCGATAACGGTGTCCGGGAGAGTGAGGGCGGCGGGCGTTCGCGTGGCGTCGAAAGATATTGGTGTTGCGGACCCACGTTTGAAGTATAGCCTCTTGAGCGGATCGTCCAGTGCCCTTAGATCCCGCTTCCTTCGTCGGCTTCCTCTTTGCGCTTCTTCTCCTCTTTGCCGGCTTGCGCTCTTGATCAATTCGGCTCGTTCTTCTTCCGCAAGCTGCGGGCCATGGCCGAGTCGGTCTCGACCACCTCAGCCATGAGGACGTCAAAGCACTTCGGCTCGTAGTCCTTGTCGCGAATCGAAGTCGTTGGCTTCGCTCGAGGGATGCCATAAAGGTCATCAAAACCTGAAGAGCCGAGGTATTTGTTGAGCTCCGAGGATGAGCATGAGCCGAACGGCTGGAGGATGACCGCGACTTCCCTTGAGCCCGAGTAGTTCGAATCTGGATCGTTCCAATCCGAGTCGGAGCTTGAGGACGTGGATCCCCCCGAGTGGATCGATTTTGATTCAGAGGAGAGGAGCTTGCAGTAGATCTCAGCGGTGTTTGGTAATCCAAACGGCGCCGAGAGGTTTTCTCCCGAGTAGATTGGTTCCAACAGAGATGAGAAGACGCGTAGATCTTGGCGGCGTTCGGCGGCCCGATCGGTCTTGAGTGAGTTCCTTCGTCGGAGTGGATGGTGCATCTTGGAATCCAAGATTTCGTCATAGATCTTGGCGTTGTTCGGGAGCCCGAATGGCGCCGAGTGTGTTTCTCCTCCCGACTGGTCCGAATCCGAGTCGAAGGAGGGGAACTTGTCGAAGTCGTTGGCGGTGAAGTCGCCGAAGCTTGAAGAAGATCCCATTGCGCTTGTCGGTGAGATTGTTGAAGAAGTCTTGACGCGCGGGCCCCTACCTGGCGCGCCAACTGTCAAAACTCGGTTCGGCAATAGAAATTTGGGGGTGCAGTCAAGATCGCCAAGCACAATGGGTTAGGTGAAAAACGAAGATTTAGACAGGTTCAGGCCCTCTCGTGAGGTAATACCCTACTCCTGTTTGGGGATTTCATCCGCCGAGTGTTTATTGATCTCAAGACCTGTGGCTCAAAAAACTCATAAATCTGATATCCCTCAAGGGACGCCCCTTACCCCCCTTATATAGTCTTGGGAGGCGGGCTTACAATTCGGAAACCCAATCTTACTCTAAGTCGGTTTTCCTCAATCTTACCAAACCATGACTGTAAGCCGTTGCCTTATCTAATCGGCAACGTAACACCCAAGTCATAGTTGGTTTACATATTTGGCAGGCACAATCTATCCCTATCTCCAGTCAGATAAGCTTGCCATGGGGATACTCGATTGTCATAATCTCCACAAAATAATTTTGATTATTATCGCATCTTCCTCATGACACCAACAAGATCAATTCGATCAACCATCAAATCGAATTATAGATCATCAAATTAGTAAATCAATCCTAGTTTTGATCGATCGAGCTAGCTAGCTGATCAATGGCCGACGTCGAGGAGGAGGTTGTGGCGCCGGTGACGGCGGCGTCGCCGGCGCAGGAGAGTGATCGTCTTCACTATCTTGACCTCGTGAGGTTCGAGGCGGTGGAAGGCGACGAGAAGAAGCACGGCGACCATGCCCTGGTGGTGTACACGGACCTGAAGATGACGATGATGTGCGTCGACGGCGCCCTCGTGGACAAGAAAGACGATGCCCTCGTCGTCGTCGACAGGAGCTGGCTGTACCCCGGCATGCACGTCACGTCGGCGTTGTTAGACATTCTGTTGCTTATGATAGGATCAGCTGGTAGGATCCGGACAGCTGTGGATTGGTATCTGTTCAGTAGAGAGTTTGTTGGAGATATTGCTTGTAGTTTGTTTCCTCTCTGTTATCGCATGTATCTAGCGCATGTATGCATGTATCTGGTTAACACGGCTGTAACAACTTCAATCTTGTACACGCCACGCTAGGGGCTGTTCCTGTGCCTTATTAACACGTACACGAGCCTGGAGGAAGGGCATCGTTTCTCCTCACATGGTATCAGAGTCACTCCCTCCTTTTCCAATCTAATCTACTTATGACGTCATCCTCAAGTTCATCGGCGCCGGCTGCTCTCAATGGGCAATCTGTATCAGAGAAATTAACTAAGGCAAACTTTGTGCTTTGAAGAGCACAAGTCTTGGCGGCCTTGTGAGGTGCGCAGATGGTCGGGTTCTTGGACGGAACCAACAAGGCGCCGGCTGAAACTCTTATCGTCACCAAGGAGGACGGCAACACTGTTGAGAAGACATCTAATCCTGCGTTCACCCAGTGGAAGGCTCAAGAGCAGCAGGTGCTCAGCTACTTGCTCTCTTCCTTGTCATGCGAGGTCCTAACCCAGGTTGCTACTCTCACAAGGGTGACCGAGGTATGGGTGGCCATTGAAAGTTTGTTCTCTTCGCAATCCCATACACGAGTAATCAACACTCGCATGGCCCTGTCTACAACTCAGAAAGGGAACCTGAGTATTGCGGAGTACATTCGGAAGATGAAGGCCTTGGCAGATGAGATGGCATCTGCTGGAAAACCTTTTGAAGACGAAGACCTTGTGTCGTATATTTTGGCCGGGTTGGACTTTGATTACACCCAGTTGTCTCCTCTGTGGCTGGGAGCGCTGATCCAATCTCAGTCAATGAATTATATGTGTTGCTGGTTAGCTTCGAAAACCGGCTGGAGCTGCTTCAAGGTGGCGCCAATATGACTGTTAACGCTGTGTCGCGAGGAGGGCGAGGCCGCGGGCATGACAACAGGTGGCGCAACAACAGCAGCGGGCGCGGCAGCAATTTTGGACCGCACGCTTTTGGGCGAGGTCACGGCGATGGAAGACCAAAACCAATCTGTCCGCTTTGTGGCAAACCAGGGCATGTTGTCGCAAAATGCTGGAAGAGGTTTGATGCATCTTTCACTGGAGAAGAGAATAATTCAAGTGAGGCTGCAGCACATGTCTATGGCGCAAATGCAGCAATGGTGAATTCTTATGGTGTCGACACGAGCTGGTATGTTGACAGTGGTGCCACTAATCACACCATAGTGAGATGGAGAAGCTGGCCATAAAGGATAAGTACACAGGCAACGAACAAGTCCATACTGCCAGTGGTTCAGGTATAAAAATTAATCATGTTGGTCATTCCATTATTCGCACCCCTACCCATAATTTGTTGTTAAAAAATATTCTCCATGTTCCTGATACCTACAAAAGCCTAGTTTCAGCTCATTACTTTGCTCGAGATAACAGAGCGTTCGTTGAACTTCACCCCTACTTCTTTTTGGTTAAGGATCAGGTAATGAGAACACCGGTTCTGTGAGGCAGATGTAGACAAGGTCTCTACCCTCTGCCAACTGATAAGGTATCCAACTCCACCAACAAACAAGCCCATGGTGTCATCAAACCATCTTTATCATGGTGGCACAATCGTTTAGGTCATCCTTCTTTTGCCATAATAAATCGAGTTGTTAGTCAGAATAATATTCCTGTAATAAAAGACTCAAGTCATGAGTTAGTTTGTGATTCCTGTCAGAAAGGCAAGAGTCATCAGTTACCTTATCCTAAGTCTAGCAGTATTTCTACAGAACCTTTGCAGCTTATTTTTTCAGATGTTTGGGGCGCAACTCCTAGTTCAGTCAGAAATAAAAGTTATTATGTTAGCTTCATCGATGATTTTAGCAAATTTGCTTGGGTGTATTTGCTTAAACACAAGTCAGAAGTGTTTAGTAAATTTAGAGAGTTCCAAAATTTAGTTGAACGGCTTCTTAATAGGAAAATTAAGGCCATGCAAACTGATTGGGGTGGTGAGTATCAACGCCTCAACTCCTTCTTTAATCAAATTGGCATTGAGCATCATGTCTCATGTCCTCATGCTCATGAACAAAACGGGTCTGCTGATCGCAAGCATCGACATATTGTTGAAGTAGGGTTATCTCTTTTGGCTCATGCTTCTATGCCACTTAAATTATGGGATGAAGCTTTTACTACTGCTGCCTATCTTATTAACCGTACACCTACTAAAGTTTTGGCCTATGAGACACCCCTACAGCGCCCATTTAATCTTCCTCTAGATTATACTCTCTTGCGTACTTTTGGCTGTGCTTGTTGGCCAAATCTCCGTCCTTCCAACTCGAGAAAACTTGCATTTCGTTCTAAGCAATGTGTTTTCTTGGTCTATAGTACGCTCCAAAAAGGATTTAAATGTCTTGATGTTTCAGCAGGTCGTGTTTATGTGTCCTGAGATGTTGTCTTTGATGAGCATGTCTTTCCCTTTGCCACTCTTCATCCTAATGCAGGAGCACGACTTCGTTCTGAGCTTTTGCTATTGTCGTCCCATCTCCTTCCTTCACCGTTTGATCATGGGGGCGAATTAGTGGTTAATGATCAACCTCTGATTAATGAGCATACTAATGTTACCAATGCTGGAAATTTTGTGCATGTGCCTGAGAACAGTACAGGAACCAGTGGTGGTAACGGTGCTGAAAATTCTGGAGAAAATGAAGCCACTTCGGCACAAAATGATGCAGCTAGCCCTGGTGCCGACTTATCTGGGTCCGACGGGCACCATACCGTCAGCATCAGCGGGCACCACACTGATCTGACAAGTTCTGATGCAACTGCAGGTTCAAATACTAATGGCGCTGACGCAATGGCTAGCGACGGTGCTAATGTCAATTCTCATCCTGAGACGGCAGTGTCCAGCCCGGCTGCATCCTCTGGATCTTCTGCGCAAACCAATTCTGCAGCAAGCCCTGTGGAACAGCAGGAAGTCACAGGTCCAGTTACAAGAGCATGGCTGGGCATCCATAAACCCAAGAGATACATGGATAGAACTATAAAGGTATGCCTGCCTCACTAGTACAGGGGAGCCGAATAATTTACACGATGCTCTAGCTAATAAAAATTGGAAGGTAGCCATGGATAAAGAATTTACAGCTTTGATTCATAATAAAACCTGGCATCTAGTTCCACCACAGAAAGGGATTAATGTGATAGATTGTAAGTGGGCTTACAAGATTAAACGAAAAGTTGATGGAACTATAGATAGATATAAAGCAAAGTTGGTAGCTAAGGGCTTTAAACAACGTTATGGGATTGACTATGAGGACACTTTTAGTCCTGTTAATTGTTAAAGCTGCAACTGTTAGGCTTGTTTTGTCTTTAGCTGTGTCACAAGGGTGGAGCTTGAGACAACTCGATATTTAGAATGCATTTCTGCATGGCTCTCTTGAGGAAGATGTATACATAAAACAACCACTAGGGTATGAGAAGCCAGATGCACCACATTATCTTTGTAAGTTGGACAAACCTTTATATGGTTTAAAACAGGCACCTCGAGCTTGGTATTCTAGACTGAGTAAAAAGTTAATAGAATTTGGGTTTGAATCATCCAAGGCAGATACGTCTTTGTTCTTTTTCAATAAGCAAGGTCTTACAATATTACCACTTGTATATGTTGATGATATAACCGTTGCTAGTTTCTCTTCTCAAGTAGTGGCAACTTTGTTAAAAGAGCTTGAGAAGGAGTTTGCCCTCAAGGATTTGGGAGATTTGCATTTGGTAAACAAGTTAAATGGTGGTCTATTGTTAAGCCAAGAAAGATATGCAAGAGACATTATCAGTAGAACTGGTATGAGTAACTGTAAACCTTTAAGTACTCCACTTTCAGTAACTGAAAGGTTATCTGTTAATGAAGGAGAAGAGCTAGGTTTAGAAGATGCAACTCAGTATCGTAGCATTGTTGGTGCTTTACAATATTTTACTCTTACTAGACCAGATATAGCTTTCTCTATTAATAAGGTTTGTTAGTTCCTGTATAGTCCTACTGTCACACATTGGGCCACAGTGAAAATAATACTTAGATATATACAAGGAACTATTGGGCTTGGATTAAGAATTGAAAAATGTTCCTCTAATCTTTTGAGTGTTTATTCAGATGCAGACTGGACAGGATGTTTGGATGACAGGAGGTCTACAGGAGGATTTGCGGTTTTCTTAAGATCAAATTTGATATCCTAGAATGTAAGAAAATAAGCTACAGTTTCAAGGTTTAGTACAGAAGCGGAATATAAAGCTTTAGCAAATGCAACAGCTGAGGTTGTGTGGGTAAGAAAATTGTTAGTAGAACTTGGGATTTCTCATTCTGAGCATGCACATTTATGGTGTGATAATATTGGTGCTACATATATGTCAGCGAATCCAGTGTTTTATGCTCGAACTAAACACATTGAGATAGATTTTCACTTTGTCAGAGAACAGGTAGCTCAGAAACAGATGGTGGTGCGTTTTGTGTCATCTCAAGATCAAGTTGCTGATGGTTTCACCAAGCCACTTCTTGTTCAACAATTGCAAATGTTTAGGAATAATCTTAACTTGGGAATTTGCAATTGAGAGGGAGTGTTAGACATTCTGTTGCTTACGATAGGATCGACTGGTAGGATTCAGATAGCTATGGATTGGTATCTGTTCGGTGGAGAGTTTGTTGGAGATATTGCTTGTAGTTTGTTTCCTCTCTGTTACCGCATGTATGCATGTATCTGGTTAACACAGCTGTAACAACTTCAATCTTGTACACGCCACGCCAAGGGCTGTTCCTGTGCCTTATTAACACATACATGAGCCTCGAGGAAGGGCATCGTTTCTCCTCACAGGCGTCGGACCCTTCTGCACCACGGTCGATCTGGTCGAGCACCGGGCCGATGGCAACTACGGCGCTGTCGAGGCGGCGGCGCGGGGGGTGTCACCAGCGGCACTCCGCCGCGTCACGGAGTTCAACCTCGGCGACTACGTCGTGTCCGGTTCCGGCGGACAGTGGCTCGGGCGCGTCGTCGAGGTGTGCGTCACCGTCAACGTGGTGTTCGACCACGGCGCCGTGTGCAGGATCACCGGGGACCTGTCACAGCATATGGTCGTCGGCGTCGAGGTGGCCCCTCACATGTACTGCCGCCGCGGGGTGAACTGCGCCTTCTACCCCGGCCAACGCGTCACCGGCCACCCCAATATAGCCGCCCCGACGACCGCCTTCAAGCATGCGCGGTGGCTCAGGGGATATTGGAAGCTCACCCGCGTCGAGGGCACCGTCGCCAAGGTCGCCATGACCGGCGTCCTCGTCTACTGGATAGCGTCGGCGCAGCTCGGCACCAACAAGAACCTCGTCAACGCGTCCGCGCCGCGGGCGTTCCAGGACCCCAACGACTTGACGCTCTTCTTCTCCGACGAGGCGTGCCCCTGGGCGTTCGGCGACCGCTGCTTCATCGCCGCCAGTCCCCGCCGCCGCCGCCGGCCACGTGTTCCCAATGATGATGACAAACAGGAAGCGTTGCCGGCGACGACGGCGGCTGCGGCGGAGCAAGATGTTCAAGAACCATCAAAGGCCGGAGTTGCTGCTCCGCCGCCGGAAGCGCAGGTGGAGAAGAAGGAGAAGACATACCGGAACCAGCTGAGGAAGTTCTTCTTCAAGAAAAACATGAGGACGACGCGGTGGGGCGGCAGGGCGCCCGCCGTCGAGAAGCTGATGCTCGTCTCTGGCACCCGCACCTCGGCCGACGTGCTGTGGCAGGACGGCACGCTGCGGCGCGGCGTGCCTTCCTTGGAGTTGATTTCATTCGACATCATGAACGACCACGAGTTCTTCCCGGGACAGCACGTCGTCGTCGACACCATGGCGGCAGGCCCAGCGGCGGCAACAACGGCGAGGCGCGTCGGCGTCGTCAGGAGCGTTGATCCCAAGGACCAGACGGTGTGCGTGTCGTGGCTCGACCGCTCGAGGAGGAGGCGGAGGAGGCCGAGCGAGGCGGCGAGACCGTGGCGAGCGCGTACGATCTCCGCAAGTACTCCCACGACGTGTTCTACGGAGATGTCGTCGTCCGGCTGCTTCCGCCGCCGCCACCGGAACCAGCCGTCGCCGGCGTGGAAACGACAGCGGCACAGGGTACTGAAGCCGCCACGGCCGCCGCCGGCGACGACCTTTCATGGGTCGGGCGTGTCGTCGACGTCCGCGACGGCCACGTCCAAGTCCGGTGGGGCAACGGCGAGACATCAACGGCGGTGCACCACGAGGTACGCGCCGTCGACATGCGGTACTTCTGGGTGCTGGAGCACGAAGTCGGGCCATGGTTGCCGGACGAACGCGACCCCGCGGCCGCACAGGCGCAACCTCCACCACCACCACCACCTGCCGCCGCGAACAACAACGCCGGTAACAACAATGTCGCCAACGCCCAGTCTGCACCACCGCCGACGTTGATCGGCCGTGTCAACGCTGCCATCCGGTCGGTGTTCGAGGCGGCGTCCCAGCTCTTGGCCCAAGGTAAGAGCTACCTGGTAACCGTCTTATCGTCGTCGTCGTCGTCAATCTCGGCGGCGGCAGCAGCAGCCACGGCCACGGGCAACGCCGAAGCGCCGCCGCCGTCTGGACCCAGCGCCGGTGGCGATGTCAACGTCGAACCTGCTCCTACTCCTGGCAATGCCGTCGCTGGTGAGTACGCAGCAGCTACTGCGGATGCTGATCTGCCAAGCAGCAGCGACGCAGGTGGCGGTGATGACGACGGCGATGACTCTGCCGGCGAAGGGAAGGAGAAGATGGACGATGATTCGCTCGGCTTCGCGCACTTCGACGTCGTGCAGTGCCCTCCTGAATTCCTGGTCACCATTACCTGGATTGCAAGAAAGCTACTAATTCTTTGGATATAATTATTTTTATTAAAATGATCTCACTTTTTTTTGCTATTTGTAAGTGTCAGCCACAGTATGTTCTACTGTTTTATTTTTTTAAAAAAAATACTTTATTCTGGTGTAAATTTATATTTGCTTTGATTTGAATATTGCACATGAAAAACAGGGCGCTGCTCATGGAAACAAATGGGTGAAGAGGGTCAAAAAGAATGGCAAATATTGGGAGACAACTTACCAGGTACATTTTCTAGTTGACCATTTATAATTTATAAATTTTAGTTGGATTTTGATGTAAAGGTTAAGATTTAGTCCAACTTTTAGAATTTTAATCATCAACTTCAAATGCTTGACAATGGCAACAAACGCCCTGGCAACGAATGTCGGATTTTTTTTATTTCACTCGACAATCAACAACAGGACGAACATGTGCTTTTATAGTTTTAGGGCGATGCACAACGGAGCACGAACTTCATCCCCGAACTTTGCTCGCACTAACCGCACGACCCGGCTCACGTCGTGCTGAGCACATACTCGAACGTGCACGATGCGGCTAGCGCCTCCGCTCAGAACGCCACGCCCTCCAACTGAACCCGACACACACGCTCGCAGCTAGCCTGTACGAACGCGTTAACCATGAACACACACGACGCACGCGAACTGACCTAAACGCACACATGGTTAGGTTTATTTCCTAACATCCAGAACCCTAAAGACCTCACGCTCTTCCGCTCCGACGATATCTAATGCCCCTGGGCGTTCGGCGACCGGTACCTCATCACTGATGATCGAGAACTGGAAGCGGCGCCGGCGACGAAGACGGCAGCGGCGGAGCAAGGTGACCAAGAACCATCAACGGCGGCTACTCCGTCGGAACCGGAAGCGCTGGCGGAGAAGAAGGAGAAGCCGCCCGTGCCGGAGCAAGCCGTGGCACTTCTTCCTCAAAAAGGACAAGATCGGCGGCGCACCCACGCCGTCGAGTAGACAATGATCGTCGCCGGCACCCGGACCACGGCCACCGTGATGTGGCAGGATGGCGCGAAGGTTATCCCGCGTGCCCTCCACGGAGTTGGTCCCCTTCGACATCTTCAACGACCACGAGTTCTTCCCCGGGGAGCACGTCGTCCTCGACGCTAGTGCGGCCGCCGCCGCCGCCGCCGATGGCTCAGCAACAACGACGGCGACGTGTGACGCAGACGCCGCAGCGGTGCAGCGCGTCGTCCGGAGCGTGGACGCCGAGGAACAGAAGGTGCGCGTGTCGTGGACGCCAAGGCGCCGGCTCCGGCACCGGCCGGCGAGGGGGAGGCCCCCGAGCGCGACGTGACCGTCCGGAAGAGGTTTCCTTCTGGGAAGTCGTCATCCGTCCGCCGACGGCGCCGTCGGAACCAGAGGAAGTAGTACCACCTGACGCCGGCGATGCCGCCCCGCCACCGCCGGCGACCTTTTATGGGTCGGGTGTGTCACTGTGTCGTCGGTCTTCCCAACGGCGTTTTCCCAGTCCAGTGGGGCAACGGCGAGAGATCCGTCGTGCTGCGCCGTGAGGTTCGCTCCGTCGACCGGCGGACCTACTGGGAGGCTGGGAACTGGCGCATGAAATCGAACCATGGGTAGAGGAAGCACCACAGACAGCTGCCGCCGACGCCATAGCCGCTGGAAACACGGCAGGCGGCGACGGCGACGCCGCTGCGCCACCAACGTTGTTGATCGGCCGTGTCGGCTCTGCCGTCCAGTCGGTGATCGGGGTGGCGTCCCAATTGCTGGCCCAAGGTAAGAGCTCATCTTCGTCAAGCAATGCAGATGCGTCCACGCCGTCTGGGCCGGGCGCCGGTGGCAGCAATGTCGACGGCGGCGCCGACGATCATAATGGCGTCGTGGCGGTGGGCGCAGCAGCTGCTGCTGCCGCCGCTGCCGACGTCTCAGGTGTCAGTGCTGATGCCGATGGCTCTGCAGCCGGTAAAGTTAAGAATATAAGTTGATTTCTTGTAATTTTAATTTTTTTATGTTAGGATGATTTATTGTTTAACCATCGTGGAGTAATAAGAGGAATAAATAACACGAAAGTGGTGAGAATCATTGGATTATTATCCAAGGGATATAAAAGTTTTACTAAAGTTTTTTCTTTTTGAAAATTTCTGATGCCTGAAATCGAAGCACCCACTTTTAAACTTTAAAAACAGTTTATTTTATTGCAACATTTAATTTGGTTTATTTTGAATGTTTCTACATGAGAGTCCAGAATGAATGAAAAATACTGGACGACGATAACTTACCGCGGGTAAATTTATAAACTTTTGATGAATCAAAACGCAAGGCTGCCTCAGCGTGCTCACCGAGGTGTGGTCGTCTCCCTCCAAGGGCCTCGTCCTCACAGAACACAGATGACCCCTACTACAGCGAGGCCGGCTATAAGGCGTAAGCTGTCACGTTGGAGGGACGCCAAAGTGCCTTCTCCTATGCAGATAACACCCAGAAATCCTAATTGGTGCACATGCGCCAGGTAGGGAAGTCACGTGCGTTTCTCGACCGCGTGACGACAAAGCTCCTAGAAAGCTCGGGGTAAGAGGGGTTAGGGTTAGCGTTAGAGTTTTGGGGTGGGTGGGAGGAGAGTGGTGCTGAGGAGGGGGAAGTGGGGGGATCGGATTTAGAGGGATGGGGCATCAAGGCAGCGGACCTGTGGTGGGTGACGAACAAGGACGGGCAGCGAGGCGGCGGTGGCGACGTCGGAGCCACGGGGTCGACAGTGGGCGGTGGGTCGGTGATGATGGCGGGAGCAAAGCGAGGTGAAGTGAAGAGAGGATAGGGGGAGGGGGAGAAAGAGCTAACCTGGAGGGAGGAGGAAGGAGACTCATCGAAGGGGCGTCATCGTCAGAGCAGTTGTCGGAGGAAGGAGGAGGCCCGCTAGGGGGCCGTCGCTATCGCATCGTCATCGCTGTCGCCCGCTTGTTCGCTCGTGTGCATGGATACGACGAGATGGGGGAGTGGGAGTGGATAAGGGACACGCGTAGGGCAGGGGGAGTGTGCGCGAGTTTCTTTCGTGACACATGTGCGCGAGATAGGAGCCCCCGAGAATACCTACATGCGCTCATGCTTCGTAACACGCTCCTCCTGCTTTGCCACCCGCCATAGGGTTTCGAGGACATCATCAAGGAGCACTTTCGTCGCTGTGGGAGGTATGTGTGCTCGATGCCTGCGAGTTGTACCTGCAAGGCTCACATGTTATTAGAGATGGGAGAGAGAGTAACACCGATGATGTCACATGTTGTGATTGGTGGAAAAGTGAAGATATATAGAAAAATTGAACAGTGAAGAGTTATGAGTGAAGAGTTATGATTGATTGTGAAAAAAATGTTGATGAAGAAGTTGTTATATTTTGAAATAAATCTAAGCTAGAAATATATTTGGGACGGAAGGAATACTTATTTAGCGACTAGTAGAGAGTAGCTTGAGGGCCTGTTTGACAGAATTCTAACTCCATCCCAGAACAAACCCAAACTGTTTTAGCCTAAAAAGGCACAAAATTAGATTTAAGTGCTCTTATAAAATAAACTGAGTTTAGATTATTTTACAACTATTTTTTCTATTTTAAAATATAAAAGATTAGTAGTAGATGTATTCTATTTGATCATAATTTTTTATATTTTTGGAATGAAAGATACTATATTTAGATCTAAGTTTATGGAGTTAAATTTAAGAGAAAACAGACTGTGACTGTGAGTACTTCATTTACCAAGCCGGGGGTGCCTCTACAGCTTCCTCCCCTCCATTTCTCACTTCTCTCCTCACCGTGCCTGCTTGCCTTCCTTCCTCGGTTCATCCTCCTCCTCCCTTGGGCCATCGCCAAGAACAATCCCGCACGCAAGAGCAAGAACCACCACCACTGCTCGCTCCCCTTCCTCCTCCCGCTCCAGGTGAGAATGCTGTGAAACGAACAAACCCTTTTCTCCCTCGCTTTCCCCTCAAACAAAACCCTCGAATACGGAAGAATACTCAAAGTTGTACTTTTCCGTTTCCTTTTCTTCCGAAGAAGACGGCTGCTTTTTCTTCTTGCGCGCAGTGGATCTGCGGTTGCGGTTGCTCTAGTCCGATCAGGCCGCCGGCGTGCGCCGCGTTCTGGAAAGTGTAGAAAAAATCGGTTTTTAGGGGTTTATTTACTGGCTTTCGCAATTAATCATGGGTTGATGATCATAAATTTCTTTTTTTTTCTACAGCTAGTTCTTGCTTATTAGGAGTAGAGGAATACTGACTGGGTATGACACAAAATTTTAGTCAAAGATTTTGCTACTTTTTGCTTCAAAAGATTTTGCTAAGTCAATTTAGTGCTTTTTTAAAAAAAAGATGAAGTTATGGATTAGAGGAGGCTTTGCGAATTACGAACAAATGCACAGTCTCGGTGTTGGGTGTGTTGGAGCGTTGTTTCTGAAATGCGTAACTTTTCAGGTACCCTTGTACTGTTAGTATATACTCCAAATCCTCATCCATACCTGGCATGGAGTATGAGGTTTAATGTAGAGCTTAATTTCAGTTGTTAAACCTTTGTTGACAGAAACCAATGATGGGATGAGATGACGGGCTGTTAGCGAAACACATTGCTAACCCCATCGTTGTGCATTGAGTACAGATTGTCGTTTTGTTTCATGTTTTGTAGTTTGCACTATGTCCTGTTTGTTCTCTGCAAGAGGACAGGCGATTTGTATGGAATATGGGATGAGCTTACTCACCATCTAAAACATGTATTTAGTCACTCTTGTACAATTATACTGTTGTTTTTACGTTCGACAATTTTCTAGTATTGACTGCAGCATCAGCATTCTGTACTATGTTGAGCACACCCAATTCATGTTCACTTGTTTATTTCTCTCAGGGCTGTTGATTTGCCCTTCTGTTCTCTGATGGAGCATACCTTGGATGAGGATCCTGAGCTTGAAGCTTATGGCAATGACACTTATGCGCTTTTGGTAGCAGGAGATATAAAATTGATGAATGATAAGAATTTGTACCATTGCCCCTTTTGTTCAGATGAAAAGAATGACTATAATACACATGATCTACTGCAGCATGCCTTGGCTGTAGGATCTGCGGATGATCGGCTAGCCAAAGAGAAGGCTGACCATCGAGCCCTTGCATTGCATCTGAAAGATGATACTGCTGAATCGTGTAGGTCCCTGTCACAACCTCTTCAACATAGCAAAAATGATCTGTTTGTTTGGCCCTGGATGGGTATCATAGTCAATATGCCTACTGAATATGTTGGAAAAAGTGCAAACCGGCTGAAGGAGCATTTCTCGCGCTATCATCCATTGAAGGTGTATTCTGTATACAGTAAAGGTAGACCTTCAGGTAATGCTATTATTGAGTTTGGGAAGGACTGGAGTGGTTTCAGGAATGCAAGGGAATTTGAGAGTGAATTTGAGATGAAAGGGTGCAGTAAAAAGGCTTGGCTGGATTCGGAGCGTGTAGGGCCAGAACCTTTTGGATGGATTGCTAGGGCTGATGATTACAATTCCTCAGGGCCAATTGGTGAGCATCTGAAAAGAAATGGTGACCTGAAAACGGTGAACGATGTTGAGAATGAAGGAGCAGTTAAAACCGACAAGCTCATGGCCAGTTTAGCTTGTGAAGTTAAAGAGAAGGATGTACACTTGGAGAAACTTAAGTGTGTGTATGATGAGAGATATCTGTCACTTGGCAAAATGATGGAGAGCAGGGAAAATATGCTCAAGTCATACAATAAAGGTGTGCATGTTCCTATCTCCTTATAGTTTGTGTAAGATATGTTGTGCAGTAAATGTTTGCATGTAATGGTCTCTGTTCTCTTTATATTGAGCCATGTTCTTTAGGTTATATTGAATTCTAAGTTATCTTTTAAATTTCAATATCACTAGAAATCCAGAAGATGCAACAACTTGCTTATGAACAAGCACAAAGGGCTGTTGATGAGAACCAGAAGCTACGTCTGAATCTCCAATCTATGATGCATGAGCTTGATGCAAATTGCAAAAGACTTGAAGAGTTGACTGCACAGGCTGATTCTGACAAAAAAAACCTTGAGATGCTGATGCAAAAGGTGAGTCTTTTCTTCTGTATGTATCATATTGATCAACTAATAAGAATTGCATAACATCATTTAAGTTATACAATGTGTAGTTTTCTTTGGTTAACAGAATTGTGATTTTTTTTTGCATATGTTCTTTTACTGAATCATGTATATTATCTACAACTGTTGTTTAGCATTCATAACTTTGATTATTGTTCCATCAAAATGATTTTTTCTTAACCTCTCACCGTCAAAGACACCGGTGTTCTATCTTTTGTTCTCAGATATCATGTACTCCCTTCATTTACAATATTCATTTCATATTATAAGTCGTTTTGACTTTTAAAGTCAAACTTCTTGAAAATTTGATTAAATTTATAGGAAAATGTAGCAACATTTATAGCACCAAATTAGTTTTATTAAATCTAACATCGAATATATTTTGATAGTTTCTTTGTTTTATGTTGAACTTATAAAAAAGTCAAAACGACCTATAGTATGAAACGGAGTTAGTAGAATTTTTTAAATGTTTTATTGACATACATAATGCAATTTGGTCAGCCTTCCTTAGCTGGTAACATAGTTGCGGTGGAAAAGGAGAATGCCACTATACTACTTTTATATGAAAATATACATGCACCATACATGAGATAATTGTGTCTTTTGCTTTATAGAATGCAAAGAAAGCCGATCATCTTAGGCTGGCAAAATTGGAGCAGCAGAAAGCTGATGGCAATGTGCTGAGGCTTGTGGAAGAACACAATGTCAGTTTCTGTTCCTTGATATTTTTGCACACTGTTTTTTTAACTGTGCAGGTTTTATGATCCTTTTTTATTGTGTGGAAACTGCAGAGGGAGAAAGAAGCTACTTTGAACAGTAATATGAGGTTGCATGAACAATTGGACATGAAGCAGAAACTTGAATTAGAAATAGCACATCTGAAAGGCAAATTGCAAGTGACAAAGCACACACAAGGTAGTGAAGATTCAGATTTAGAAAAAATGATAGAGGCGCTGACAAATGAGCTGGATGAAAAGATTGAACATATGAATTATATGGACAACATGAACCAAAGTCTAATTCTGAAGGAGAAAAGGAGTAAGGATGAGCTGCAGGAAGCTCGAAAATTCGTGATAGATGTATGTTACTTTCTATGGTGATAAACGTACTTGTTTCCATGAAAATGCATGTTTGTAACTGTGTTTGGTTCTGTTTAATTGCAGTATCTACAGAGAGTGCCTACTGACATAAGGAGCCAACCACAGATAGGCATCAAGAGGATTGGTGAGCTTGACTTGAAAGTATTTTCAGATGCCTGCAGGCGAAGATTTTCGGAAGATTTTGCAGAAGTTGAAAGTTCTGTTCTTTGTGCGAAGTGGCAAAATGAAATTAAAAATCCTGAATGGCATCCTTTTAAGTCTGTTTGGGTCAATGGAAAAGAGTTGGTGAGAATTTCTCTTTTTTATTTTAGCCCTGGTAGTTATTAATTGAAATATCTAGTGCCATACAGAGTCATAGATACAGAGTCATAGACCTTTTGCCATCTACTCAAGACGATCCTTTTACTTGAAATCTAAATTGTTAGTTGGAAAATTGGGATGACCTGATACATGAGCTCAGAGTTTAATGTTTACGCCACATATTCGATGATCCTAATCTGCTCAGTTAGCGATCTTTATCATTACTCGTGTGTGGCTCAGTGACTTTGCCAACTTTTCTGTTTCATGTCCCCTCTGCAATTATACCTAATCGATGGTGTAGATTTGTAGAAAATCAAATCTTTGAAGAACTTTACTCTCTTTCTCTCTCTCTATATATATGTTTCATATCCTTTTCCTATTGGCTGTGTGCATCTTAGCTATGTAGAGACCAGAAATGTTTTCAGTACAATTGTATCACCTTGATGTAATCGGCTGAGTTCAATAAAGCTTCTATTATCTAAAAAAGATATTCTCAACCTATAAGGAGGATCACTAATGGTAAATTGTTGCATGCATTTGCAGAAAGTAATCAGGGAGGATGACGAGAAGCTCCAACAAATGACAGAGGAATACGGTCAAGAAGTCTACGATGCAGTGACAAATGCTTTGGTCGAGCTTGACACGTATAGCATTGGTGGCAGGGATCCATTCCTGGAGCTATGGAACTACGAGGAGGGGCGGAAAGCGTGCATGAGGGAGGTGATTCAGCAAGTTATCAAGCTGTGCAAGGGTAATAAGGCGACCACCAAGAGAAGGCGCTGAGCTCAAAAGCAATGGCCTCCATGAACCTGTTGATCATATTTTGGAGCTAGGACTATGAGACATATTTTAGAGCTAGGGCTATGAGATACTTCTTCTGTCCTTAAAATATAGCAACCTAGTGTACAATTGGACACCACCTAATACTGTGATTTTAGATAGTGGCCTGTCAAAATTAGGACAAGTACGAGGTGTCTAGATTCGTAGTTCTAGGTGGTGTCTAGCTAATTGTGTACTAGTTGCTATATTTTGGGACGGAACAAGCAGTAAGTTTGTTACTGGAGATTAGCTGGTGCATTATGTTGGAGCTGATGTACTGGGTGCATTATATTGTAGCACTCTGAACTTGTGACTGCTAGTAGTATTATGGGCTCGAGCTTTTATGTCCATTCGACTAGTTATGTGACTGATAATCAGAGTATGCTACTTGCTAAACTTAATTTATGGCCATTCTGGGCAGACCTAATATCTAGCTGAGATGGATCAACATGTCCTAAAATGTGATGCATTTTCACCTCATATGTACTCCCTCCTGTTTTAATGTTTGACGTTTGACGTTGTTGATTTTTAAGACATATACATTTGACCTTTCGTCTTATTAAAAAAATATCTAATATTATTTATTTTGTTGTTATTTAATTTATTATTTAAGTTACTGTAAGTCGATTTATGTTTTTACATATTTGCACAATTTTCTTAATAAGATGGGCGGCCAAATTTTTTTAATAAGATGGGTGGCCAAATACATGTAAAAAAAATCAACGGCGTAAAAAAAAAACCGGATGGAGATTGGCTAACTGCATCTCCAGGTGCTAAGGCTGGGATATTTTTCCCATCATCTTAAGCATCGGTGTGCTAGCTGTAGGTAAAACTCTGAATGCACCATCTGTTAGGAAAAAAAGGCAATAAAAGGGAAATGCATTGATGCAAATATTACAGAAATTAAACTGAAATTCGTGAAGCAGATTGGATCAGCTAAAGAGGAACATGATGTTTGATGATCATGCATGGAAAACAAGAGAGCATCCATCCAAAAACCGGTCACAGGAAATCAAACGAGACCTTCTGACATACGTCAGCGGAGTGACTTTGTGTCACTAATTCATCAAGACATTACGATTACGTTAGATAAACCACTTCCAAACAAATGTGTACTCCCTCCGTCTCAAAATACAACTACCAGAAGGATTTTTTTGGAGAGATTAAGGATTAGGTATAAAGGTCAAAAATACCCCTCTGAAACCAAGTGGAGTTGGTTGGTAGTACATTAATGAGGGGTAATTCGGGAATTTGTGTGTCTCTTTTTGCTTCTGGTAGTTGTATTTTGAGACAAAATTTGAATTGCTCTGGTAGCTATATTTTGACGGAGGGAGTACTAAACTACTCCAGGTCTCCAGCTCGGAAGATCAGGAGACAATCAGCATCAAGTTAGTAAGTACTGCAAGAGAAATAATGGATCAATAATTGCTACATGCCCTCTTTGCTTGATTGGTTTTCTCTACTACTTTGTCTTCTCGTTTATCACATGTATTTGGTTACTAACCTTTGTCCACTAGATCTATCGTTAGCTTCGTTCTCTCTCCTCACTTTTATCTTCTCTTCATGTGAAAATAGAATGACCTGGAATATTTTGAAACCTGCCTATTGTACCTGCTGCTAATTGCTGTATAGCCTGTATGTCTTATTTGCTTGATTGGTTTCTGTATTACCCTGTTCCCTTGTTTATCATATGTGTCTAGCATTCTAGCAACTAATCTTTGTACATCTATCTTGAGATCGAAGAGTTGATTTCGGACCAAATTGAAATGGAAATGGAATGTGGTAGTCTTGTAGGAATAGGAGAAAAATTCAGTGTGTTTTACAGTGCAGAGACAAGGCTATATATTTCGATATTTAAATTTGTTCCCTCTGCTGGCCAACTTTGTGAGATGCATCAGTGGTATCCAAACTCTGAAGTTCTGATACCACTGTTTTTGCAGAAATGTTTGGCCCCAAATTTAGAACAATTCAATTAAATTAACAGCAAAAAAAATTTACTGACTTTTGATTCGATTAGTTCAGGCAATGTAAAATGGTAGCAAAAAAAAAACCTTAATGAGCAGTAGAAGAACATATGATAATTAAGCCGCTTTTGCATATTATTTTTCCAATTTTTTCCAACATATACAACGTACAAACACAAAATATAAAACAAAACAAAATAGCGAGACACATGTGGTGACCTAGTTCAACTGTTTATTTAGGATGTGTGTGTGCGTTTATCGGGGTGATCAGTACGTGCGTTATGAACACCGTGTTTCTTAAAAAAAAATCAAACAAAACAAAGCAAAATAAAATAAAAAACTTAATATTCATCGTCTTCTTCCCCAGCTCAATCCCGAACCTCTCTAACCTTCCTTGGGCGCGACGCGGCCGAGGCGGATGGAGTTGACGTAGTCGCGGAGGCTATGGGAGGCGAGGCCGGGGAAGAGGAGGCCGGCGGCGCGGTAGACGATGGACACGGCGCCCTCCCGGTAATCCTTCCCCTCTTTCGCCCACAGGAACATGGCCTTGAACAGGTCACCCCACGCGTTGCCGTACATGGACACCAGGTACCTCGGGTTGAAGTAGTTCTTGTTCGGCGTGTCCTCGCCGGCGGCGAGCGTCCTCCCGGCGTACCACCCGTCGTAGTACACGCACGTCCCGCCGTGCCTGAAGTCCGCCACCGGCGGCACGTCAAACGGCACCCGCGGCACGATGTCGTAGCGGTAGACCACGCGCTGGAACGAGACCGCCGCCGCAGCAGCGTTGGAGGAGAGGAAGCCGGCGAACGTGGCGTCGCCCACGCGAGGCTGGCCGTAGGTCTGTATGGCGGAGAGGCGGGAGAGGATGTCGGCCTCGCCGTGGAACGCCAGGATGGCCGGGAACGCGGCGGCGAGCGCGCCGCCGAGGCTGTGGCCCGTGACCACCACGCGGGCGTTTGGGTGCTTCTTGAGCTGGTCGCGGACCACGTCGCGGAGCTTGTAGTAGGCGACGACCTTGCCGGCGAGCGCGGCGGCGGCGGGAGGGTCGCGCGGGAAGGCTCGGGCGGCGTCCTTGCCGTCCACCTCCTGCAGGCCGAGCGCCTTGAGGAAGCCGACATGGACGTGGCCCATGGCGCCCATGCCGAGCCACGAGAGGTTGACGTCGGTGGACCAGTCCTGCATGTTGAACGGCTCCGTGCCCCGGAACGCCACCACGATCGCCGCCGCGTCCTTGGGGCTCTCCGTCATCACGAACGCCTGTGTCGTCTCCGACCCGATGAACTCTGCACTCGTACGCCATCGCCCGCGATCCAATTAATTAACGCACATATAGAATTAAATATTTTTAATTTAATTTGGTCGTAATTTTCATGTGAATTTGAGTAAATTTCGTGACAAAATTAATAATGCATCGAACTAGAGCTATAGCTGTTACTTAATTTAATTTGATAGTAATTTTCATGTGAATTTAAGTAATTTCATGACGAAATTAACAATAACGCATCGAATTAATTGAACATATGGAGGAACTAACTTACTGTTCCAGCAGCTGTAGAAGCCCACGAAATTGAACTGCATTATACATTCATAATCCAAATTAAACACCAGTTAGGTTAATTCAGTACTCATCAGTTCTTAAAGACAATAAAATTCCTTAAAAATATCAGCAGAAGTTTTCAAATCCTGCAGCAAAAGTGATTAATTATTTTTTTGGGTGTAATAAATCTGTTTCAGCATGCTCGCATGCACACAGACAAAAAGAAATATCGGTTATAAAATGAATAATATATATGGACTGACATATCAACTAATTAGGTGAGAGCAAGGTTTAATTCAATGCATTTTATTTTAAAAGGCCAAAGTAGATTTGTCCCCACCTTATATATATTAACTATTTTGTTTATTAATATTACCAAATAAAAGTTTTGTATCATAAATATATACTATATAACCAATTAATTACTTGTGCACACTCAGCATTTATGTATCTCGTTTGATGAAGATATACAATTATTATTTTGGTAAGGATATATAATTAAGTTAGTAGTATGTAGGAGTATATATGTTTCATGTCTGAAAAAAACCATTAGTACTTGTGCACGCATATATGTACATGAGCTAACATCTGGACATGATCAATCTCCATCACAGTAAGGCACATGATCATGTCGTCCTCGACTGATCTCTTTGTTACCATCGTGCAGTTCTGTACTACAATTATTTCACACTTGTTTTGAAGATTAAACTTTTTGTTTTCATTTTTATGTGAATACTATATATGCAGAATAATATTACTAGCTGGTTAGATCTGAAATATCTTGGGAGATCGGCCGGCACTGTTAACGTTTTGAATTAAATCGAGCAAACCATTCAAGAACATCTTAAGAGGCTTTATTTGTTGCTAAGTTATGAGAAAATTAAGAAATACGTCTATAATGACTTCTTCAATCTCAAAATATATCAATTCATTTTTTCGCATATATAAATTCATGAATACGACATGCATGCATTAGAGTAGTGAGTGTATATATATACCTTCCAGACATTGTTGACGACGTTCTCGATGTAGGCGGCGTTCTCGTAGGCGATCTTGGCGGCCATGACGGTGACCTCGGAGATGCTGTATTGTTCGGCGAGGAGGCGCTCGCCGTCGACGTACTGCCGCCGGATGAGCGGCGCGTCGGCGGTCCACCCGCCGCTCTCCAAGTCGTCGTCGTCGTCGTCGTCGACTCCGGTGGTGGCCGGCTTCATCGGCTTCAGCTCCGTCCTCCCGTCGATCATGGCGATCATGGACCGGAAGTTTGGCGCCTCCCGGTTCAGTGGGATCACCAGTTTAACTGCCGATTAATTAACTACACAGGTTTAGTTGGTTTGTTTAAATTAATTTGTCATGCATGCATGCTTCCAATATTAATTTATCTGATGCGCAAAATTGTGATTGATAATTTATTCAATTGTTTTGTTAGAAGCTTCTTGGCAGGTGATATATATAACTGAACTTATTCAAGTTGTGCTCCTTTGAAAAAAAGAAAAACAATGTTCAAGTTGTTGTTAGCTTAACAAGAAAATAAACCTGGTCATCCAAAACTGGAAGATAAGACAAAAATATATTATGGTTTTTGTCAGCTTCATGATAGTTTTAATTAGTAAGAAATTATTATATTAACATGACATTAGTTTGTACAAAACCTTAAAAAACCTTTAAAGTGGATAATAAAAAAGCAACAACTCACACACTGAAAGTCTGACACACACAGGGCCAGTACGTCATCATCTTTTTAATTTTTAGACAGACTCACGTGCCACATTTTACGTCAACTCTTTCACATCAGCATTCAGCTATAATCATCTGTGTTAATTTTCTCCTCGATCCATACGTGTCGTAAAGTTAATTACGTCCACCTTCTCGTTAGTTAATTTGTCCTCCGTTGGTAATTAAGGTACGTACATCGGTACATGTATACATAAGCTTAAGCGTAGCATTACCTTTTTATAAGTCAAATTATGAAATTAAGCATATTTTAAATTATATTAACTTACTGGTAATTTAATTATCCATTTCGGTCCGTGCTATGCATCAATTCATATTTATTGTGGTATATATAGTATTTATATCCATGCATTTATGTACGTTTGAATGAAGTATATAACCACGATGAAAAATGAATAATTATAAATGAACGTTTATGCATGCATGCAGTATGATATATATGTAGTGCAATTAATGCGTGCATGCATGAATCAACCGATCGATCGATAGATCGCCGGCGATCGACGGCGGCGACGACGTACATCTGACGATGTTCCACAAGATGCCGAGGAGGCCGCCGTTGAGGGCGACGAAGTTGAGGAAGAACTCGACGGCGGCGCCGAGGTACTTGGCCGGGTAGTAGGCGGCGGCGAGCGCCTTCTGGACGATCTCGGTGAGGGCGACCAGCCACTCCCCCGGCGCGCTGCCCAGCTCGCCGGCGGCGGTCGCGTCGCCGGCCTCCACGAAGTGGAAGCTGGTGAACGGCCGCCGCAGGAGCAGCAGCGACAGGATGTCGATGAACCTCACCTTCTCCGACCGGATGATCAGCTTCTCCTCCCCCATCTTCTTCTTCCTCGCCGCCCCACCACCGGCGCCGCCGATCACCATCTCCGATCGCCGGCGGCGTTCTATACTAGCTACTACAAGCACTAGCTTCTTCCTGTAGCTATCTGCTACTAGTGGCAACTGCTAGTGTGATCTAGCTAGCTAGCTAGCTCAGTGAGAAGAGCTCAAGGCACGGTGCTATGCTTGGGAGAGGGTGCCATTTATAGAGCTCCGGTGAGCCGGGCCAGGCTGGGTCCGGTTGGTTCGGGCCAGTGACGGTGGGCTTGGGATGCATGATTGGTTGATTGAATGGGGGTAGACAGGAAATGTGGCAAAGTTGGTTAATTGGCTAGGGTTTACGTGTATAGCTAAAGGGATAGGATTCTAATCTTTGGTGATGTCTCATGTACCTTTTTCTCTTAAATTCAATGTAAACGTGTACGGTTAGAAAATTTCAAAAGAAAGTTGAAAATATAGAGTATAGTAACATCTATCACTTCACTAAAAAATTTATTCAAATTCAATCTACTACATTGAGAAACGAAAAATACAAATTCAGATATAAATGAATCATACCAATACTATTCATACACCAAATTTATCTTTTATTTTTCTTAATGTACGAGTTAAGTTTTGACTTATTTCTCACAAAGTAGTAACGTTGTCCATTTTTAGTAGAATTTTAACTATTAATATAATGCATGTTTAAACAACGAGTAGATGTTCTCTCGAGAGTTTAAAACACTCTCACAAATACCTTAAACGTGTGTAGGATCTCACTAGTGTGATATTGCATTGCATTGTATATAGTAGTGGTTTTGTGCACTAGCTGACAAAAGAAAAAGCAATGTACCAGCTGTCCAGCTGGCTGCATGCCAATCAGCAGCTAGCTAGCTAGGTAGAGCGTGATGCATATGCATGATTGGTCAGTAGCTCGATCGATTCCCACGTGCATGTTTTCACTAATCTTAATTTTGTTGGGCGATAACATCTATACATGTAAACACACATGCAGGATTAACAAAGAAAGGAGACAAGTCAATCAATAAGAGTAAAAGTTGGGGAAAAATAGTATGTACTTTGGAAGGCTCACCTTACAGTCAAAGTTAAATTTTTAATTCAGGATAAAATTAAAATAACAATTAATTTCAAACGGAGAGAGCAGCTAATAAATTAAGAACATCTATAATGTACTTAAAAAATAGCCAAATAAGCAATAAGGTCTTACTACCAGGTTATAAATATTATAGAACCATTTAATAGCAAATACCATGTACCTAAGAACTAAACAATTAAATGATTTTTCTCTTTCCCGCTTAATATCCACTTTATTGGTTTATCATTGTAGCATATGGTACCAAAAAACCAACTATTATCGAGTCTACTCTTATTTAGTGGGTAGCGGTAAACATTGCTGATGCCCTAATGCATCGTTCATCACTTGACACTAGTTCACACACTTCATATATTATCCTGCCAATCACTAACCCTTTTCTAATGAGTAAGCTAGTCCCCAGGGATCCGAGACAATAAATAATTTAAACCTGTTTAGGGAAAAATCCATGTGTAAATTTGTACGAGTATATCTATACTCGTTTAAATAAAGCCTCCAGTGGTGGTAATGGGAAATCTGCTACCTCACTATTTTTTTTGAAGTTCTTATAAATTGCTTCATGGTATTTTTTAATATTATGAAATAGTCCAATATTTGGTTCAAACAAGTGAACAACGTATAATCAAATAAACAAACAAGTTATACTAAGCTACTTGATAAAAATATATTTTGATATGACATATTATAATATATTTTTTCTATAGCCAAGCATGATCATTTTGCTACACCGACACCGGAAAGTATTTGGACCTCTGTTCAGATGAATGAAAAATAGTTCAAAAGGTGTGCTTAGATCAAATTAAATCTATATAATATGAACATGACATAGGATTAATTGTTCTGAATTTTACAGATTTTTCATGAATTATGAACCACATTTTAATAGAATTTTGAAAAATCGAACCAAATTGCCAACATTTTGTAATTGGAATTGGGTGTTTTCTTTTAAAAAAATATATGGTAGAGTGATCGTTAGAATGGGCACATCCAATGTAATTTTTCTCGGTGCACCCCCTTTTGATGCACACGCCGATCTAGCTAGGACCAGCCCGGCCTGCACGGGGTTGATATATATCTTTAATTTGATGCTTTTCTTTGACAAAAGGATATGTACATGCAGGACGTATCTGCCACTGATGACATCGGGACTATAGGAGCCCCACTAAACCTCCTCTAATTTTTTTTGTCACATAACCATAAAAAAGACTAAAATTTTATCATTTTTGTTTAGCCTCACCTGCTATTTTTTACTGGATATGCACATGAGAGCAACAATTAATTCATCGTGCATTCATATGACTTCACTCACTTGGACTACTCACCAACCATGTAGTTGTTTAGTTGTTTTGTTGCAGTTAATCCTCACTTCACTAACTATTTATACGCATGAGATATTTCTAGATTTTATTTAGGGTACTCTCAGTGACGTCGAGATCGAGAGAATAATAGTAATACTAAATATCATATCACTACTAGAGAAACGATTTTTTCACACGGGCCGAAAGCCATCTTTCCATGCGAAAGGTCTGTTCGCATACGCGAAAAAGTTTGAGAAAATCAAATTTTTCCATGCGAGTGGCCTAACCGCATGAGAAAATCGATTATCTCGGACCACTTAAGCCATCCACATGGAAAAATCGATTAGCCCATGTGGTCCACTTAAGCGACCGCATGGGATAATCTATTTTCCCGTGCGACTGATTAAGTGGGCCGTACGGGATAATGTATCCTCGGTTTTTCAGACGCGATCACTTATGGTCCGTCTGAAATCTATCGGAAGTCTCGTACAGAAAAACCATTTCTCCAGTAGTCTATCTAGCATGCATGCAGTGTCGATTTTTTCGGCTGGTTCATAACTAATATGTGATTTAGGAACACGATAAAGGCTCAAGAGCCCCCATAAATCTCCTACTAATTTTTTTTATCATACATACATACGAAGAGGTCATAATTTTGTATAATTTATTCTTGAATAAACAGTTTATTCAGATCTCTCTATTTTTTCTTGGATTCGCCGCCACTCTGTCGATTTTCGAACCGATGAACCGTATGTTGCAGTGATGGCGTCGGCTCATCATTGTCGTTTTCCAAACCAGCAGCAATACATAAATTAATATCTATACCAATTTGTCTGGTTAACTGGTAGGAACAGTAAATATATATCAGTATTGGTTTGCCCTTCCAACAATGAAATATATCATCGTGTGGTTGCATACACGACCGGAATTCCCTTTTGTTTGCCTAGTGACGAAGACTTTGTCGAGTATATAAGCTCGGGCATTGTGTTTGCTCGACAAACTTCATTGTTTGCCTAGTGTGACACTCGACAAAAGTGGGACACTAGGCAAACTTTTATTTTTCCTAGTGTTGTTCTCGGCAAAGATATGCACTCGATAAAACTTGAAGTTTGTCCAGTGAGTGCCTCTCCAAGGCACTCGGCAAATGTTAGAGTTTGCCGAGTGCTTCGCCGAGACACTCGGCAAAATTTTAAGATTTTGTTCCATAACCCCCTCCAAACTCCCCTCCCCCATATACAACATGACTTTCTACATGTTAAAATTTGGTGTATTTTTCTAATTGTTTGCTATATTAAAATATTTTTTTTGTATTTATAGAAATTTCTTTACTAGTGTCACATTTGAACTATAAGTGATTTGAATAATTGAATAAAATGTGTTAAAAATGATATTCATGTTATTGAGTACATTTTGAGGCCATATCTAGGAAATGGAAAGTAATTTCAAAGATCTTATTCAGGAAGCACGTTTGTGACCGTGAGTCAAATAAAGTCTGGCCAGTTTTTAAATTATTAAAAAACAAATAAAGTCCAAAAATCACGAGATTTGTTAGAGTATCATGAAATTAGACATTGAGGCTGTGGTAAAAAATTGATAAGGTTTCGAACATTTTGTCACGTACGACGCTTATAAACCGAAGCATCTCCGAATAGAGTTTATACTCATCTCCCACATTTAGAGCCATAATGATGGTCAAATTTAAAATTTGGCTTCAAAACTTTTGCGGACGCAATATGTAACATGCATGGCACCATGCCATGTTTTGGGATTTTTTTGCATCAATTTAAATTTTTTTATTTTTTTCATTTAGTATGGAATTACTTTGCATAGTGCAGTGCTTGGTAAAATCTTTGCCGAGAGAAGCACTAGGCAAAGTAACACTTTGCCGAGTGCCTCTCTCGGGGCACTCGGCAAAGTCCATTGCCACCGCAGAAAAAAAAAAAAAACCCAAATACCGCAAAAAGAAAAGAAAAATGTTTGCGGAGTGCCTCTCTCACGGGCACTCGGCAAAGTCCACACATGCCTCACCCATCCACCAAAAAAGGAAAAATGTTTGCCGAGTGGCCCTCTAGAAAGGCACTCGGCAAACCCTTGCCGAGTGCCTCTCTCGGGGCACTCGGCAAAGTCCACCGCCACCGCAGGAAAAAAGAAAAGAAAAATACCCGGCCACAACAAAAAAAAGAAAATGTTTGCGAGTGCCCCGGATCCGGATCGGGGCACTCAAGAAAGTAGGCAACTTAAACAAAAATGGGCTAGCTCTCACACCCGGCTAGCTCACACACTAAGATCGCACACACGCGCACGACTACGCCGGCTACCTCCCGTCCGTCGCCCCGTCGACCGGCGCCCCCACGCCCACCGCCCCGGCCGCTTCCCCGTCCCGGCGCCGCTTGGCCCCGTCCCCGGGTCCGTGCCCCGGCCGCCCAAGGCCCGAAGCCCCCAACCGACGCCCCACGCCACCCCTGACCGGCTTCCCCGCCCCGGTGCCGCTCGGCCCCGCCTCGCCCCGGTCCGTGGCCCCCTGCCGCCCCGCCCGACGCCCCACGTTGCCCGACCGGCGCCCCAACCCGGCGACTCTCGGCCCGCGCCCCTGGCCCCCCATAGCCCGGGCCCCGACGCCCCGGCCGGCGCCCCCATGCACATAACACCTCTCCGGTCGGCACCCCCGACCCAGTGCCTCTTGGCCCGTGCCCCCGGTTAGTTTTTCATTGCAACACATTTTGGTGTTCTCATCTCATCAAGACAAAGGCACTTTACAACAGTTTGGTAGTAAGTCGGTGTTATGTGCGTGTCTATTTAGATAGGGTGGTAATAAAGAAAGAACACTTTGAATCGTTCAACAAAGTTCAACAAGAGTAGTGATGAATGGTTCAACAAAGATGAATGGTTCAACCGGAGTTAAATTATGGTTCTGGATGATTGTTGTGATATACTTGCCTGTGATGGTCCTTGTGATATTGAGGTGACATATTGTGGTTCTGGATAATTGTTGTGATATATTTGCCTGTGATGCTTCTTGGGATATAATTCTTATGCCTGTGATGATGATTGTGAAATGCCTGTGATGATAATTATAGAATTCCTGTGATGATTGCGTATTTGTGATAAGTGACGAAAATGATTAAATAGAATAGGGGGTCAGGATGGGTGTTTGCCGAGTGTAGCACTAGGCAAAGATGAGTTTGCCTAGTGCAACACTAGGCAAAGAGGCTTTCTAGAGCCTTTTCTGCATTTGTTTGCCGAGTGCTGCTTTTTTGCCTAGTGCTGCCATTTTTTGCCGAATGCCTGCACTAGGCAAACATTTATTACTTTGCTGAGTGCCTGGCACTCGACAAAGTAAAAAAGGTTTGCCTAGTGCCAGACACTCGGCAAAGTAAAAAAGGTTTGCCTAGTGCCTGGCACTAAGCAAACAGGAAAAACTTTGTCAAGTGCTAGGCACTAGGCAAACCTTTTTTGCTTTGCCGAGTGCCAGGAACTAGGCAAACAAGATGTACTTTGTCTAGTGCCGGCACTCGGCAAAGGGGTCTTTGCTGAGTGTCTGGAGCATAGCACTTGGCAAAGACCCCTTTGTCGGCCCCGTCTTTGCCGAGAGGGCTTTGCTGAGTGCCCCCCTCGGTAAACCCTTTGTCGAGTGTAATTCTTGCTTCGCCGAGTGTGGTGGGCACTAGGCAAACCTCCAAATTCTGGTAGTGATATGTATATATGTTTTTCTAGTATATGAAGTACTAGTGGTATCATATAACACTACGGGAGATCCCTTGTTTGCCGAGTGCCTGGGGCACTCAGCAAAGGCCGTAAAACACTCGACGAAGACTTCATCGAGTGTTGCACTCGACATAGCTCACATGGCGAATTTTCCGTCCGCAAAGAGCTCTTTGCCGAGTGTTTTACATCGAGCACTCGGTGAAAACTTCACCGAGTGTCCCTTCGACACTCGGCAAAAAAGGTACATGTTCGATGGGTAGACGGTGACGGAAAATTTCGCCGAGTGCCTAAACTTTGCCGAGCGCCAAAACAAAAAACACTCGGTGAACTTTTTGCTTTTGCCGAGTGAAAAAAACATTCGACGAAATTACCAATTTTGCTCAGTGCAAAACAAAAAGCACTCGACAAAATTATAAACTTCGCTGAGTGCATTTGTAAATATATATCAGTATTGGTTTGCCCTACCAACAATGAAATATATCATCACGTGGTTGCATATGTATATATGGTTTTTTTTAGTATATAAACTACTAGCGGTGTCATATATATATACATATATATAAAAATATATATATAGCTAGCTAGGTACAGCCGTACAGTACATATAGCATGCCTACCTGTAGCTGGTGCATCTTCATACCAATTGACTTGATGTACCGCATCTCCACATACAGCATTCATGTATAATGAACTTTTAATTAGTATATATCACTACTGAAATAAGCCACACTAATCCCGGTTCGTAACTATTAGTAGTCCCGGTTGTCAAACCGGGACTATAAATCCGGGACTAGAGATGCATCTTTAGTCCCGGTTGGAACCACCAACCGGGACTAAAGATTTTTTTTATTTTTTTAACTTGTCCTTTCGCAGTACTGTTATATATATATCACAAACGATAAAATCAAACATCACCAAACATATCACAAAACATACCACATATCAAATACATGTTCAAATCACATATCAAATACAACAATAAAATCACAAAATACAGATCAAATACAACATGTATACATCACAAATCAAAATCTCATCTCATCAAACATCAAAAACATCAAAAAAATCAGATCTGAACATGCGAGGCTGCTGCCCGCCCATGCGGGCCGCCGCACGCCTGCGGCCGGCACCGGCCGCCTCGTCCCGGCCGACGCCGCCCGGCCCGCCCGCCGGCCGCTCGCGCAGGCCATCGTCATCGCTGCGCGGTGCCGTGCGCCGCCCGGGGCCGCCGCCGCCGCCACGCGGGCCGCCGCCGTCGCCCACGCGGGGCCGCGCCGCCGCCCGCCCTGGTCCGCCGTCGCCGCCGCAGCAAGAGAGGCGCTAGAGGAGTAAGGAGAGGGGAGAGGGGATAGATCGTGCGGGAGGAGAGGGGAGAGCAGAGAAAAAGTGAAGTCGGAACTCTGGATAGATCGTGATGCTTTAATAAAGTGCACGAGGACTGAGAGCGCACGCGGGAGGACCGAGAGGGCGTGCAAACTGAAATATTTTTAGTCCCGGTTGGTAACACCAACCGAGACAAAAGATACCATTTTTAGTCCCGGTTGGTGTTACCAACCGGGACTAAAAATGGTTGGCGCTCTGACAGCCTCTGACAATATTTGAACCGGGACTAGAGATGATCTAGTCCCGGTTCGTGACACGAACCGGGACTAATGTTCCTAGAAATTCGTAGACTTTTTAAACCGGGACTAGAGATCACTCTAGTCCCGGGTGCAACTCAAACCGAGACTACTGTGGTTTTTGTCACTTTAACCAATGATGGTTTCTCTAGTAATGTATATGTGTATAAATTACTACAACCAGATGTCAACTATAGCTATGGCCGGTTAATTATTATTTTAGTTCATTTATCGTCAACAAGCAAGATGTATATATATCAATACGTAGATAACTACTAGTAGGCAGTACTTATTTAAAAAAACAGTAGCTAGAATGATATTTTAACTGCAACTAGAAAATTGTCATCACTAATGCAGGAAAGCTCATACACCGTAGAGAAACAATCTTTAATATTGACTGAGAACCTCCTTTAATACCAGTTGTAGCAACCCATTAAATTGAGATCTTTAGTATCGGTTGAGAACACGTACTAAAGATGCATACTAAGTCAAAAAATATTTAGTACCGGTGCTAAAGATGCATACTAAGTTAAAAAAATATAGGATGTGTGATTCAAACTTAAGATTTCTCATCTTGACCCTCACGCGCGTTATCATCCCACCTACTTTGTACATCTGATTTGAATAGAGATGATTTCTTTTTGAACTAAACGTGGAGGTATGTTTAGTACCGATTAGTGGTACCAACCAGTACTAAAAGTATCTTTAGTACGGGTTGATGGTTGGTAATATCAATCGGGACTAAAGATCTATCAACATTAGTCTCGGTTGGTGCTACCAACCGGTATTAAAGATACATTTTTAGTACCGGTTGGTAACACCAACCGGGACTAAAGATGTTTCTAGGGATTTGAGCTTTTAGAACCGGTACTAAAACATCTTTAGTACCAGTTCTTAATTCATCCGAGATATTTGTGTATCTGGGGCTTAGGATAAAAGATGAGTTCTCTAATAGTGATAGGTGCCAGCTCGAAAGAGCTTATTGGTGTCGGTTCTAGTGTCGACACCAATGACTCAAGTCATTGGTATTGGTTCGAGAATTGGCACCTATGTGGTATTATAGGTAAGAACCGACACCTATGGGGCTTCTAGGGATGCGCTGGCAAGCCCATAGGTTCTGGCTTTTGTAAAGAACCAGAACCTATAATGTCACACACATGCCGATTATAAAGTACACAACCGGCACCTAATTGGTCAATAGGTGTTAGTTATTGTAAAGAACCAACATCTATAATGTCACATAAGTGCCAATTCTAAGTATACAATCGGCATCTAATTTCTCAATAGGTGCCTCTTATTATAAAGAACCGACATCTATACTCCTGGATAAAAAAATGTGATGCATATGTAATGATCCATCCACAGAATGTCCATACACACAAAAATCCCATGTCAATTCACAGAATATATCCATATTCATATCACCCCAGATCCGAAAATATCCAAACATACACACATCAATTCCATCTCCACATACCATATCCACTCTCAAATCCAACCACATTTTTCATAAAAGTAATCCACATGCAAATTAACATATAATCTTTGCCAAAGCCACATCCACATTAAGATAACACATCGAAAATTGTAAGACATAGGATCATTGTATATACATCTCGCATTGGCATTTCCAATCCCTACCTTGGACACTCAACGGTTGTCGGCTTAAACTTGAAAGATATTGGAGATAATGGTTGATGGTGGAGACCAAAGGAGATATCTATGCAAACCTAATAAAGTGTCCCACAATAGGATCACAACATTGCGGTTTCATGATAAAGCAGAGTGGTTTGGGAAAGGTGATGGAATTGCCACCACTTCTACCTACTTACCCTGTTGTGTCAATCAACTCGCTGTGTTGTGATCCTTTGAGGGATACTTTGGTGGATTTTCATGGATATGTTCCCTAATCTCTACGGTCGACTATGATCCTCAATATCTGATTAGGTCAAGTCGTAAATTGTTGAATGCCCAAAATGAGGGTTGAAAATGTCAACGTGGTAAGGATAGGTACCTAATTAGGCTATAGAAAAGGGAAGCAACGTAGCTCCACCTCCTCGTCTTTTACATCGTAATGCCTATTAATAAAAAAAGTAACTAGGGAAACTTGATACATAGTTAGATAAGCGTTCAAGAAAGCAATTAGATAAACAGATTAAATCCATCACAGCGAATTCATGTTCAACACAAAGAAAACCACATCAATCCAAATAACTAATCTAATTTACAAGATCCTTAGAAAATGTCTAAAAGGTACATTTTGCTCGCTAATTCTAAGTCTGCGTATCATTTGTCATTGAATGGCTATATAATTTGTCACTAAGGCCGTCAGCCCCAATGAAACCCACTAGTTCACTAGGAGCTTTTGAAATGTTATATGCGTCATTCGACGAGAAGATGTGTTGATTAGATCTAAAATCCACTGCCCACTAAGAGCTTTTAAAATGTCAGTAATTGTAGGAAGATTAGATCTGACGCGTGAGAACAATAAGGTGAAGATAATAAAATAACAGAGGGTATATATTATATGTTTGCTATAGTTGAAACTTAGTCTGTGTTATATTGCCGGGGCTCAGTAAACTATATACACGATGGTTTAATTAGCTCAATTAAGTCCAATGAAAACTCAATCACCTCAGAGTGATGGTCCTATATATGCATTTTGGAATCAGTGACCAACAAGAAGCTTGAAATCAAGCTGGAACATTTGATGCTAATTAACACGTGATATATTCATGCTTCATTATCTCCAATTAATTAATGAAGAAAATTATTTAGTACGTTTTGCATGGATACACACTCTAAGATCAATAGTAAAAAGGAAGAAATTAGTTGATTAATTTTTTTAGGAGGTAAGACCAATTGTTACTATACAAATTAATTAAATATTAATGTATTTGTGGAGGATATGGGTGCCATATACCCACACGGCTGAGTTATCCAACTGGATATAGGGAATAGATTATGTATATGAAATATATAATGGATCATATCGTGGGTATTACGTTTCCTTGTGTATTAAGGAAACAACCCGGAGAATTGGTTCGACAATGTTGTAGACTATTTAGGAAATCGATACCGAGTTTGGTAGGTTTCTATTCTTGTAATCCTGTCCCCCAACCTATACTAGAGGGGTAGGAGGCCCTCCAAGGGCATAGAGAGGATCATAGCGACAAATAGCTATACATAGCCATGTAGATATTCACAACTCGATCCTCATATCAATACAACACTCTACGGATTCAATTTTTGAAATAGGAGTAGGGTATTACCTCTTTCTGAGAGGGGCTAAACCTGTCTAAACCTTAGCCTCATAACTCATAACTCATCTATTTTAGCTCTGATACGTCATCCTCTTTTCTTATTATCCATTCTTACTGTCGGTTCTTACGATCCATAGTGTTCTCTCTATAGCTAATCAGTGGTCATTTTAAAGTATAGTTCACACATAGCTGACAGCCAGATCAAGCTAGCTAGATCTATACAAGACACTTGATGCTACCAAGTTGCAAGTGTGTGTATAACTATCTATATAAAGTCAGTAGTGTTTTCATCCAAAATTTTGTTCTGCCCGACTATTTTGTAGAAAACCATTGAGTGTTTATAAAATTAACCTTATAATCAGTAAGACTTTCGTAGAAGTTTTCGTCCGTCGTCCATATATTGGATTGTTCGTCCGTCCGTTTCATCCATCGTTTGTGTGGATTGTGCGTAGTCCTTACCAGCAACAACAACGAGAATAGTCCATATGAGCGATGCTAATGACTCCGCCATCACTTCAATTAGAGTCCTAGCCCATCCCTTGCGTGCGCCCTACAAAAGCTTCTCACCCTCACCGCCGGACCATCGACCTTGCATTGATGAGCCGAACATTTCATCAGTCATTTTCATCAGTCATTGCGCTCTTCTTCTCCTCTTCTTCCAGTATGACGAGCAGCTCGGACACATTGATCATCTTCATCTAGACCAACTGCTCAGCCCCGCTGCCGTTGAAGTGTGTGGCATACTTTTTTCTACTAGCTGAGTTGAGCGTGTGAAGGAGGGCCAACAACTGATCGCGGTTGGATATTGATCTCGATCAGATTGCTCCCCTTGAAGCCATGGCTCACCACCTTCTTCTGAAAAACCCCCTGATTTGCTCTATCTTGGACGGGACACCCCCCATCGATTTCTCACTTTATCGCTCTGAAGTTCTGACAACATGTATACCAGAAAAAGATATCAAAAACAGACTATTCAATGATCTGAACTAGGGAACAGATCGAATGAGTTTACCTAATCAAACATCTTCGTCCGAATCCAGAAATCTAGGCTATTGTTGCCGCCCTCAGTTTCTGAATTTTTACTAGGCAGCGTGCAAATTTACACTATTAGGAGTAAAAAGCACCAGTAGAGTGATCTAGCCTGGTAGACGATTAGCGGCGCGGCAGCTAATTAACCCAAAAACACATATAGAGAGCAAAGTCCCAAGACCCAATCTTGTTAGAATACGAGGTATCGGAGGGCTCATGGCTATGAAGACAACAAATGGTTTTAACTTAATTACTCCCTACAGTCATTAATATGTGCCATTTTCAAGGGGTATTGATCCAGAACTTAGAACTTAGGCTGCGTTCTTTTCTTTCATCTGCTTAGAACTTAGGCTGCGTTCTTTTCTTTCATCTGCTTCTCGTTTTCCGTTAAAACGCTTTTCAAATTGCTAAATGATACGTTTTATATAAAAACTTTTTATATAAAAGCTACTAAAAAATCTAATAAACATATTTATTAATTTTTTATATATTAATACTCAATTAATCATATACTAATCTTTTACGTGTGGCTAATTAGCCACTTAAATCCTCTGTTTTGAACGCAGCGACTAAATGCATTCAAGTGGTATTGATCAAGAACTTAGAACTTAGTCACCAGATGTGTGCCATAAATCCTGGTTTGAACATACAGTAGTCCTCGGTTACGCCAGGATCTTTGGTCCACTCCTCTGGAAACCCACATTAGTCCTAGTTTGTAATCTCTTTAGTTTCAGGTTTCAAATTGAGACAACGAAAGCGAGACTAAAGATTTTGATCTTTAGTCCTGGTTAGTAACACCAACTGAGACTAAAGATAGCGACGTCACGTGGCTGGCTCCGTCATCTTTAGTCCCGGTTGGTGTTACCAACCGGGACTAAATGTTTTTTTATTTTTTTAATTTTGCTCCTGCTAGCTGCTAGCTTGCTGCTATATCTACATCTAGCTATAAAGCAAGTAGTGTTTTCACCCAAAATTTTTGTCCACCGGCTATTTTGCGAAAACCCCTTGAGTGTTTATAAAATTAAACCACAGTCCTAATGCTGAAATAGGCCTTAGGTAAAGACATAAAGAAAAATATAAATTAGAATTACATGAGACTTCAACTTTGAAATAATTATGATAAAATAAAATGATGCCCGTTGCAACGCACGGGCATAGGCTAAATGTTTTTTATTTTTTAATTTTGCTCCTGCTAGCTACTAGCTTGCTGCTATATTTACATCTATCTATAAAGCAAGTAGTGTTTTCACTCAAAATTTTTGTCCACCTGGCTATTTTACAGAAAACTCCTTAAGTGTTTATAAAATTAACCCGCAGTCCCAATGCTAAAAAGAAAGGGACCTGGTTATTTTGTAGAAAACCCCTTAAGTGTTTATAAAATTAACCCGCAGTCCCAATACTGAAAAGAAAGGGAGGGCTTGGATGGAAAAAAAGACCTCTCACCTTTAATATCCAAATTAAATTAAATTAAATCCAAATCACTCGTGTAAGTATGTTTAGTATTCCAAGTGTGCCGAACAATAGGCCTCAGGTGAAGACATAAAGAAAAAAAATATAAATTGGAATTACATGAGACTACAACTTTGGAATAATTATGATAAAAATAAAATGACGCCTGTTGCAACGCACAGGCATATCTACTAGTGTGTATATATATATGTTAGTGATATGCCCTAGAGGCAACATGGAGATGTTGGATATCACGTCAATGTTTATGTACAAATGAATAAAGTGTTATTCAGTTCAATGAAATAGACATCTTGTATTGATCAATAAGTACGTGACTTATTTATGAGACTCGATATGTATGAATCTATTTCTAAACGATCCCTGATCATATGTCATATTGTTGGAACAAATATGATTCTAAGATCGGCATGTTTATTGATTGATGATCATGTCTCATAGATCATGGGTATGGAGATACCAAATCAATAAACATGGACATATGTGTTAGAGAACACATTGTTGGATAGACCCACCATGAGACACTACAGGAATTAATGTGCCATTAGTTGGTCTCAGGTAGTGTTGGTACAAAGTACTTAGACCTGAGATCACCATGGATTCCAACATGTGTAGTAGCCTACTTTGGGACTACCAAACGCTATTCCGTAACTGGATAGTTATAAAGGTAGTTTTCGGGTTTGCTATAAAACATGGAGTGGGATGTGAGTGATCAAGATGGAATTTGCCCCTCCTTTGGAGAGATATCTCTGGGCCCCTCGAGGTAATGGATTATGGAAATGCATGGCCATGCTAAGTTGATTGGGGAGTCAATCAACGGACGGATAATCCAATACGGTTCGAGTGAATGGTTAAGCTATTGAAAGGATGGCACACATCTTGCCTATAGCTTAACCGGTATCGTGAGGCAAAGGGATTTGTGTACACATTACGGTTCGAGCCGATATTATATTCTTGTATACTATGGTGTCAATATGTGCTGCTAGGCGCCGCTATTGACTCGGCTGAGTTGGACTCGAGCCGACGATCGGCTAAGTTAGACTATAGCCGAAACCGAGTATACCGAACCTACAGTGGTCGCACGCTTAAGGGGATAGAATAGATATTCGAGTTGGACTCGGATACGGCTCGATCGGATAGGGATCCGATCGGATAGAGTCCTATGGGCTTACGACGTATGGGCGGCCAACTCTATGAGATACGGATGAGATCCGATTCAAAATAGAGTCCTAATCGGCCACTAGTCCCGTCGGCCAACTCTATATAAAGGAGGGAGGGGTGGAGAGCTGAATAGACATCAATTGCATCGCGTGCAACAGAAGTCGTCGAGATCAATCTCCACGGAAACCCTCCCCACTTTCGAGCCAAACCCTAGCCTTGCATCGCGTGCTAGCACACGGGTGTACGGCGTTCTGTCCCCGGACGTGTGGATACCGGTAGAGGCGCTGCTACATTGCGCGCTGTTGATCGGCTTCGGATCGGCTGCAATCGGAGCGATCGGCTGTGGTGGAATCGGCTGCGGTCGGGCGCATCGGAGCGAGGCGTGAGAACGCGGCCGGACGACTCGAATCGGCGATTGGCGAATCGGTGTCTCCGGAATCGGCTACACTGTTCCGGATCGGATTGCCCCGATTGGTTATTCCGCCGCACTCTACTCCAATCGGTAACGATCTATCGGCCCTTACTTGCAAGTGTTCCTGGTTTGCGCGGTAAAAGTTTTTGTTTTTGGCTAGCGTAGCCTCCGTGTAACCCTTCAATATAAACACGCACACACAGGTTTTTCAGTTGTTTTGTCTATATACTACCATATTATTCGTGCATTGCAACAAAAGTTTAAAACATAAAATGCCTACTCGTTATTACATTACCTTCTGCATATCTCTTCTCTTAATTCTTGAGTATCCTCACATCTAGCCTTTACACCCATGCTCTGTTTTTTCTTATATATCTTCACAAAAAGTACACCGTCGGCATCCCAGTCCAGCCGATTCCTCGATTGCTCGCGCCTGTACCGCCTTCTCCACTGGGGCCTACTTCCCCACCCTCGGTCCGCTTCCCCACCTCGCTCCCTCCTAAGGATAAAGGTCCCGATTCGCCAATGCTTGTCGGCCTTGATGTCGTCACAGAATAGCCTCCAACGGATGTCCAACATATTCACCAATCTCCTTCGACACCACAGTCAGCATTCGCAGTACCTCAAAGGCCTCTTCTGAAAACAACAAGCCTTCCAAGTCCGAGCAAGCTTCAACCTCGTCAGATTATCCCAAAGATGGTTCGATCAAGCTATGATAAGGAATTAATGGCCAAAGACGAGAAAAACTTAGTGTTCCTGGCTTTCAGGGGGAGGGGGCCGACTGACAAGCCGCATGATCAACCATCAAAGTTGTCGGAGTCATAACAATCAGTGAAGAACCAAGTGGAGGACCTGCAAAATTGGACTTCGGACAAAGTGCCAACAAAGTACGAGTATGACAAGTCGTTCCTGCCATGGCACGTCATGGAAGACATGCCTGGAAAATTAGGCTAATGCACGACTGGTACCTAAAGGCGTCCAAATTGGGGCTCAACATGCTTACCGTGAAGGTCCCGGATAACGCTTTCACCAGTGGCCCAAATGGGATACTGGTCATCGATTTCAACGACCTTCACGCATTATTCAAGATGGAAAAAATGGATATAAATCTCGTTGCTGTGTTTTGCCTATAAGTATATCGCACTTAATGTCAGTAATGAAATCATTTGCAAACTAACTTGTGAATAATTAATTACTCGCTGCATTACTTAGGATGCAATACGCAGACGCGAAAAGACCAATTATCCAACTGCATACATTAACCCAACAAGGATATGCTGGACGGAACACGAGGTTCATCTTCGTGCAGATTGTGATGAGCTCAAAGGCAAAACGAAGAAACAAAAGATGCGATCATCAAACAAATGCACAAGGACAAGATGATCGCGGTAGCATTCTACTTGGGCAAAGCTATGTTGGAGCACAAAGACAAAAATGTCCTCATGATCCCTTATGTGCTGCGGTACATAATATTCGTCCGTACAACCGATATTTTACTACAATATCACCTACAATTAACATATCTCTTCTATCGCAACAATCACTACATACTATTTCTGATATATCCGCGGGACCACGTGGCCATAGTGCTTGATCCGGCACACTACAGCCAGGAAACATTCAAAGAGTTCCTCATCGTGTTAAATTTGTAAGTACTATCAAGTTTTGTCTGTTTTTACTCGAATAAACAATTGACTGAAACAATTATTTTGTCTACATAGAGCACATGCAAATTATGTAAGACGCGGTGGACCGGTCAAGGATCCACAAAATAAGAAGCTTCTGGTGAAGACAAATTGGCCGGTAATTATATGCTCGCTATACGCCGACCTTTTATACTATTTAATTTCAAATATTGACGTATGTAATAAATTTTATTCAACACATAGTGTTATAAGCAACCATGAGGCACTAGCCTATGCGGCTACTACGTGTACGTGATGCTCAGAATCTTCGGGAGATACACTACTAAGTTAGAACAAATAAGTTCAGAGAAAATATATCTTTCTACACATTATCGATCTTGTATAATTTTCCTAATCATATGTATGTGTATTCTTCCTTAAACAGATCGAGTCCGTTCCAGTTGTAGCGAACCAGTTCAACAATCGAACCATGCTTAACTTTGGTTGCAGATCTTTGCCGCTTCATCCATCGCGATGTCTGCAACCATTTGAACGATTTCTATGATCCGGAGAGCGAGCTTGCGACGGACGATAAATTCAAAAGACTTAGGGAGTGAAAAAAAGAGCACAGCTATGATTGATTTGTAAATTGTTGCTAGACTTCTGTAATTTGCGAGAAAAAACTTGATATGTATATAAATATGCATGATCTGTGTACATTTATATCTTTTATAAGGAAATAATATAATTAAATATCTTTTTTTTCTCGTGCGAATATATATATATATATATATACATGCATCTTATCAATAGACGATAATATTACTAAGAGAGAGAGGAGAGGAGAGAGAGAGAGAGAGGACGAGAGAGGAGAGGGAGAGAGGGTGAGAGAGAGAGGACAATAGCTACGAAAGCTTACATAAACTAATGGGCACACGGGAGGCAATCTTCCCATGTGGTCGACTTAACGGACCACATGGGAAGATCGATTATTCCATGTGGTCGGGTAAAGTGGACCGCACGGGATAATCGATCTTCCCGTGCGGGCCGCTTAAGCTGACCGTACGGGATAATCAATCTTCCCGTGCGATTGGGCCACCCGCACGTGAAAATGGTCTTTTCCCAGACCTTTTCGCGCATGCGGGCAGGCCTTCCGCACAGGAAGATGCCTTTCGGCCCGTATGAAAAAACCGTTTCTCTAGTTGTGAGGGCCTCGGTGGTTTGGATGATGATAGATTTACCACTTAACCACACCACTAGATTCTTTTAAAATATCACTATATATAAATATATTTGTTAACACTGAAATTTAGTAATCGAATCCCTAAGTCTGCAAAGGCGAAGCAGAATCGGATCGGCTGGAGATAGGGGTCGCATCGGCTCAGGAGTGATCGGCTGCGAGGTCAATCGGCTAAGGTTGGATCGGACAGGGGCAGCCGATAGCCGATTCCAGGTCCGAAAGAGATGAAACCATTTCGATGCAGCGGTTTGAAGATAAATAGAAGATTCGGTTGTTAATTGCGCGTTAAACGATATTGCCACCTATAGATAGAGTCCTGTAACGGTAATTGTATTTGTAATTTAGGGGTTTGTTTAAACTGTTAGTTGTAACACGGCATGGGTCCTGCTCGGGATAATGTTGTGTTTTAAATGGTAGTTTAGATAGAGTCCAGGGTTTGTACAGATAATTGTATCTTGGGTATAAATAGGACCCGAGACCCTCTGTAATGAAACACAATCACAATCAATCAAACCTTCGGCGTATTGCCAACCTTTTTCTTCAGACGAGCACTTTGTTTGGCTACGGGCTGCATCGTTTCGATCCCTAGATCTAGGTAAATGCTTGTCATTAGTGGTATGATCTGTTGTTTCTAGTGCTTCCATCGTAATGACATATTAGAATCAAGAGATTATACTGCGCTATTTATCATATAGCGCATATAAATTAGACCAATGTTTAGATCTATCCTGCCATTGGCTAGTTCTATCAAAAACTTGCAGCCGATAGGGCTACATCTAAAGGTTGGCTGGTTTATATGTGGTATCCACCGTCTCGAGAGATATAAATCGGCTACAACAGATCAGGTTTTTCTTTTTATACTTAATGTTGCATCGGATTCGAACTATTAAGTCGTTTTTAGAACTATCAATGATCTGTTCAGCTAAGATTTATATTATTTAGAGACAGCGCCGGGGTTTCAGCCGGCCTTATCTGCCCTGATATGTTTCTTTTAATATATTTATTATTAGATTTATATTAGGACTGCCTCTTATGTTAAGATCGCATTCTTGTCGGACGTCGCTAGCCGAAATCGGCCTACTTTCGACAGCCGATGGCCGATTTCCAGGCTATGCATCTGTTTCAAGAATGATATCTTTCTATAAGATTCATCGGAGTACTAGCCGATTCATTGTTAGCTTTCCAGTATCGGCTAGGTTATCGATTCATATATTTATTATTCTTTACTGTATTTGGGTTAAGCGGCTGATGCTGTCTCGGTATAGCCGATCCATTCCAGTCACTTGGCTTAAATATAGTTTAGAATAGCATATATATGTTTATGGATTCCATTAGCCGATCCAGTGGGGATTTAACCTAACACTTAACGCATATTCCTTTGTTTTTCTTGTTGATTAACAGATCAAATCAACTGGCACGCCCTGTGCACAGCGTAGGCAGTCGAGAAGGACCTGCACTGGAGTTAAGCAGATCTCCCAGGCCAACGCGTGAGAGAAATTTCTCATCAACAATATTATAGACAAGTACTTGTATTGTTTATCAAAAAGTACGTCTTTTTCTATATGTACATCAAATTTAGAATTGATATACTAATATATATTATATTATATTTTTCCATGTTTTCATGATTTTTTTTAATTTTTACAGTAAAGATACGCGATAAAACATACCTCAACATTTTAAAAAAACCCTCTATAACTCCATTACATACAGACAACGTACACAACACACACATCCAAATATGTACTGTCACTACGCCGACATCGGCTATCTCTAACGGGCATTTACCCTCATCTCTATTGGGTTGGCCCCCCGTCACTGAGCAAAGGTCACTGATGTGGGAAAATATCTCTAACGGGCACAAGGCCGTAACGGATGCACATTATCTCAATCAGGCCATAATAAATGCCCATCACAGATGAGTTTGAAAGTCAAACCAGTGGTATTGAAAGCCCGTCACGGATGACACATCTCAATCGGGCCTAGTTATAAGCCCGTCACAAATGACAACTCATCTCTAACGAGCCGTAGTTACTAGGCCGTCACTGATAGGGTTGACCAAACACGAAGTCAAATAATCTCTCGGTTTGTTGCCCGTCACGGATGACCTATCTCTAACGGGCTTAAGTAAAGAGCCCGTCACGGATGTCCTATCATCTCTAAAGGTCCGTAGTTACAAGGCCGTCACCGATAGGGTTGACCAAACACGGAGTCAAATAATCTCCTGGTTTGTTGCCCATCACAGATGACCTATCTCTAACAGGCTTAAGTAAAGAGCCCGTCACGGATGTCCTATCATCTCTATCGGGCTTTTAGGTTGAGCCCGTCACGGATGTCTATCTCTATCGGGCTTTTAGAGAATGCCCATCAGGGATGAGTTTATTATCAAAAAAAATAAAATTTGTTTTTTAGCTAGCCTCAGGCCTTTGCTAGCCATGCCCGCTGCAAAAAATGAAAGATATCATCACATCCCAGCCCCAGCCCCAGCCATTCATCACAGCCATAGCCATTCACATATATATATATATATTCATCACAGCCACAGCCACAACCATATCAATTCACATATATATTCATCACAGCCACATCCATATCCATTCACATATATATTCCACAGCCCCAAAAAAGACAAGTGTATTGCCCCCAAAAAAGACAAGGGTAGATGGCCGTTTTGTTCCAAAAAGGAACAAGTGTAGTTTCAAAAAAAATAACAAGTGTAGTATTTGCCGTGCTTAACACTAAAAAATGCTTATTTATGGTCGTGCTTAACACTAAATAATATAACAGAGGAAACTGTATTTGCCAGTTTGCATCTACATGTTCCTCTGTTATATTATCTAATATTAAGGACATGCATAAAAAATATATTTGAGAAAAAACTAAAGAGACGAAGAAGAAAAAAAAACTAAATGTATTTTTTCCCTTCTTCTCTTTATTTTCTTCTCTTCTACCCTGAGCTACTGTCATCGCAATCCCCAGCAAATTTTGCTACGCAAAATACATAGAGAAAGTATATACAGAAAAAGAAACATGCAAAATTGTATTACAAAGAATATTTACAAAAATCAAATGTTTGTCGCACTGTCATTGCAAATGTTCTACCATTCAATCGATCAAGCTACCTAGGGTTGTACTATAAACATCCCTTTTGGAGACAAGATATCCTCTAGTATGAATTGTGCTATCTCCTCTCTAATGCTATCGAAGTTGTTCTCCGGGATGTTTGGTAGTTAAACCTGCATGTGAGGCGCCAAGTTAGTCCACATACTTAGAAAATTGTCGTCTTATGTATATGAACAACTGTATAACACACCTCAAGGTCGGGCAATGTCACCTTTGCTAAGATTCCCATGTTATGGCAGACGTGGAACCCACACTGGTCACCTACTTGTTGTTTAACTGGGAAGTCTTTTTTGTGACCGATTTTGGGATGCCCATCCTTATGCCTCTCGCCTTTTGCCACGTACAGGTCCCATGCCTCGTTCAAGACAGCTTCAATGCCGGACCAGTTGTATATTTTTGGCTTGATATTGGAGTTAAGGTAGTGTACCAAACTCCAATTAGGCGTTATTACCAAAAGAATCCAATGACCCCTGCGACATTATTAAATTGCAAGGTAAATACTAGAGCTATATGAGCCACGCATTTGGTTCTAAGTAGGGTACACGCTTACTGTTGATTGTAGGGACACATAAGGAAGTCCTTGTCTTGACGGCATATAAGCAGTCCTTGATATATTCCACCATGCCAGCTCGATCGTTTTGCATAGTTGTCTCGTTGACGATGGATGGATCGAGAAAGGCAATAAATGGTGATTTTTTTGGACTTGCTTCCAGGTAAACCTACAAGCAAGACCAGAGTCCGGGTTAGCGTAAGATATGGACAATTATTATCATATCTCGTACCCGCAAATACTTACAAGGAGTAGCACTTAAGAAGGTTGGTGTTGACCGCTCGCACCCTGTAGAGGTCCCATAGATCTTGAAAGTCTACGGCGATGAAGCCAGCAGGGCCGAGGAACGGCTGACTATCGTGGTAGCCCAACATGGAGGTCTCTCTATGCTTTCTCTTTGTGTTGGTCTTCTCCATGTAGTACCCGTGCAACTCCTTGCATGCAAGCCCCATCCTTGATAAGAAGTCGTCTCCGACCAATGGCATGCCTAATGTGAAAGTAGTCGGAGCTGATGACGACTTGCCAAGATAAGCTTTTTCTTGGCCTGCTTGGCCCCTTGCACCTTGCCTACTCCTCTCCCCTTTCTGCCGACGTCGGGTGGAGAAGATTTCACCTTCTTCAACTTTTTGGCAAGAGGGGGTTTGTGCGGCTTGCTGTCCACCTCCATACCGTCGTTCCCAAAATCTGTATCATATTGTAATTGGAGATCTTCTTCAACGGCATGAGGGGCAACTACAAGTTCTCTGGCTTGAGGGGCCACTAGATCTGTACGTGGACGCGACAGTGCCGGACGAGAACTTGGTGCTAGCCTGGGAGTTACATTGATTTGAATGTTCTGCTTGGGCCATTGGATGAAGGTCCCACGTGCAGCTCCAAGGGTCAGAACCTCATCGTTCGGTGGGTGCTGGAGAGTGTAGCTCACCCAATCGGGCTTCACTAAGTCTACTTGGGCTTTTGCATGTCCGGCTAGCAGCTGCGCCCCATGAACCCGGGTTTCGGGGGTAGGCTTGAATGCACGACCCTCTGCAGCCGGAATTGCAAATGCTTGGGTCACCCTAACGAGTAGGGTGCACGATGTTGGTTCCTGCAATAGAATTGTATGTGTCATTACTACAAGGGTGTACTAATACAGAATGCTAATATAAAACATACATTTGTTGAATTTTGTTACCGTTATATGGTCCACCGCGGCGGGGATTGGTGCTTGTTCTGCCCCGCCTCAGTTGATGCGCAGCTGCTACGCCTTTGCGTGGGGCTCACTTCTACTCTGGGAGCTGTAGCGGCCGGAGCTTCGGCGATCATCTTCTCATATGTCTCAACTCAAGCCTCCACTCGTGCCAGCTTCTCGTTGAACTCTTCGGCGAGCTCGACTCTAAGCTCCTCCCGAAGTTGCTCCTTAAGACATGCTTGTTTCTCCGCCTTTGATAGCTTGTGCTTCTTGTACTGCCAAGCAAATTGGGAAAACCCATACTTCCATGGGACAGCAGAGCCAATGCCCCTTGTCTGTCCATGGTGTTCTTCGTTTCCCAAGGCTTTTGTGAGGCTATCATCCTCGCGCCTTTTTGAGGAGACCTCTTGGGAGGACTGTCTCTTAGCAGTCAGCTGGACCTGCCGTACAGTTAGAATTAATTAAATTTAGAGGACGAGACAACCTATTGAAAGATATTTTATGTGTTAAACTTACAAGTCTATCGTACATCGCTTGATCTTCGGGGTTTGGGAACGTCAGTGTACCATCACTATTCTTCTTCACCCTTGCCCTTGCCCAGTTCCTTGCTCGGGTAGTCGGGATATCACCAAGAATTGGCGGGGTGTTAGATTCCGCGACAACTTGATCCTCCCTCTGTCATTCATGTTGCTTCCCGGCGTATCCTCCGTGCCAAGCCGGTGCGGGTGAAGGTTTTTTGCCTGCAACGCCCTATATGCCTCGCTTTTTGCAATAGACTCAGGGGTTGATTTGTTGGCATGGAACTCGTCCCACATGGCCTGGGTGATGAATGGGTACTTCCTAAATGGTGTAGGCTGGGCGCGGTTGTGGACGTATTCATTGACGAGGGAGGTCTTGAAATTTTTCCACAAGTTACCCATCTTGCGGATAGCCATCTGCTTCAGTCTTTCCTCGGCCTCTTCTGGGTACTCAAAGCTTTCCTAGAACAGTCTCTAGGCTTCATCTTTTTCTTCCTGTGGTACCCGATCGATGTGGTCCGTCAGAATTGTGAAGTTCTACCTCCCTATGATCTCGCAGATTGTTGTGAATTTTTTGACAGCTTTCTCTGGGGCCGTAGGAAATCCCTGCTCGTCCACCTCCGTCATTCTATACACTTCCTTAGGGATCCTATTTTGGGACCTTGGAGCCCGGCTCGTTGTGGTCCCACTTGTAGTCGCCGACATTTTCTATCGAAGAAAAATAACATTACTACACTTTTGGTCAGAAATTGTGCATCAATTACTATTGGAAAGTAAAAGTATTAGATGAACTGCTCATAAATTGTGCATCAATTACAATCATTTGCAAGTGTAGATCAAAAAAAAGAACAAGTGTAGATAGTCTTTTTTTATCAAGTGTACTGCCCCAGAAAAAAGACAAGTATAGATGTCTTTTTTTGCAAAAAAAACATGTGTACAACCAAAAAAAAATTAACAAGTGTAGATGGTCTGTTCTTATCAAAAAAAGAACAAGTGTACTGACTCCAGCAAGCAAGTGTAGATGGATATTTTTTTTTACAAAAAAGATCAGGTGTAGAACCAAAAAAAAGAACAAGTGTACTACCCCAGAAAAAAAGGAACAACAGAGTATTCATCACTGGCCAGAAAAAAGAACAAGTATAGATAAAAAAGGAACAAGTGTAGATGGTCCGTTCTCATGGTCTAATGTTGAGCATTCATCACTGGCCAAGAAGAGGAGTGGAGAGAAAGGAACAACAGATGAATAGATATAACAAATTATAAAAAAGATTCATTGGGATTAATTAAAAAGAGCTCTCTTTCAGCTCTCAGCTAGCTAAAAGAGAAGAGAGAAAAAAGAAAGAGAAGAGAGAAGAGAAGAGAGAAGACATTCAGAGAGGAGATCATCTTCATTATTTGAGATCAAAGATCCCAGCAAGCCAGCCAGCCAGCAAGCAGCAGCCAGCCAGATAAGCCACAGATTAAGCAGCAATAATCCCAGCAATAATCCCATCAAGGCAGCAATAATCCCAGCAAGCAGCAATAATCCCAGCAATAACAGTAGCAGCAACAAGGCAGTAGCAGCAATTACTCAACAGCAAGCATCATAGCATAGCATCATCAGCAGCAATCATCAGCATCAACAGCAAGGCATCATCAGCATCATAGCATAGCATCAAGAATCTGCATAGCATCACAAATTAAGCCATATATTAAACCCTAAATATAAGCCACAGGTTAAACCCTAAATAAAGCTTCAAAGATAAGCCACAGATTAAGCCATAGATTAAGCCACAGATTAAGCCAAAGATCTCATCGCATAGCATCACATAGCATCACAGATTAAACCCTAAATATAACCCTCAGGATCTCATCTCATAGCATCACATAGCATCAAGAATCCGCATCACATAGCATCACAAAACATCACATAGCATCAAGAATCCACCGCCGGTGATGAGAGGAGAGAAGAGGGGTACTAACCGCTAAGGACGGGCTCGGGGTCGAGGCGGCGATAGTGCGGCCGACGGCAACGGGCGGCAACGGCCGTCAACGGGCGGCAACGGGCGTCCGGGCGGCAATGAGGGTTGACACGACCGGCGTCGAGGGAGGCGGCGGCGGGCTTGTGGTCGACGCGACCGGCGTGGAGGGAGGGCTCGGCGTCGATCTTGGAGGCAATGGGCGTCCGGGCTCGGGGTCGGCGTCGAGGCAGCCGACATCGAGGTCGGCGTTCGGGCTCAGCGAGGAGGCATCCGGGCTTGGGGTCAACGGGGGTTGACACGACCGGCGTCGACGGGGGGGAGGCGGCGTGGAAGGGAGGAGGAGAGGAGGAGAGGAGGCGAGGAGATGGCCGGGCTCGGGGTCAACGGGGAGGCGGACGACGTGGATGAGAGGAGGTGAGGAGGCGGCGGAATGAGAAGAGGCGTGAATGGATCTGGATCTGAGGGATTGCTTAAGTAACCCTTGGCAAAGTCATCTCTGACGGGCCTACTACAAGGACCCGATACAGATGAGTCATCTCTGACGGGCCATGGTATTACGCCCGATACGGATGACAGTCATCCGCATCGGGCAATGACAGTCATCCACATCGGGCAAGACACAAGGCCCGATACGGATGACTCATCTGCATCGGGCAAGGACAGTAAGCCCGATACGGATGACTCATCGGACAATAACAGTTAGGATTCTTAATAAATTAGTTTACAATTGCCATTATATTTTAAAAAATTATTATAATTAACAGATGAATTATTTATATAATGTAAATTTGCCATTAAATTTTAAAAAACATATAAAATTAAAATATGCCTTATTAATTAGTTTCTCCCTGGGATTATATTTTTAAAAATATTATAATTAACAAATGAATTATTTATATAGTGTACATTTAGCATCAAATTTTTAAAAAACCATGATAAATTAAAATATACCTTATTCAATTAGTTTCTGCTTGGGATTATATTTTTTAAAAATATTATAATGGCAGTGGTCGATCGGTAGTGGCAAAGCTTGTGTCGATTGGCAGTGGCAAAGCTTGTGTCATTTCTTTGCAGGAGTAGCGCACATGCCATTGGCATAGGTGTGAATGGTTAGAGATTTAGCTCATTTAATGTCAAGATTCGACTATCCTTTCTACTACACTGCGCTGGCAGCAGCTACACACCCTAAACAGCAGAGGAGGGGACAATGACGTGACAACACACACTTAGTATCCTGAGATAGATTTCCTGCCATGAATGTATATATGCTTATGATGAATTATTTAAATAGTGTAAATTTGCCATTAAATTAAAAAACATATAAAATTAAAATATGTCTTATTAAATTAGGAGGAACTATATCATACCACATCACATCACAGAGCTTGTTCATCATTTTACAAATATTTCATATTACTACAAAGACTCTATTTACAAGGATTTGCCTTCCGAATGGTCTGAGCGAGCGTATGCCACTTCGTCTTCGGGATCATCGTCAAGTTCGATCTGAGGTCTCACATGAAGATTTTGGTTGTATTCTTCTTCATCGACGACGTTGTCAACCCCAACAATTCTTCGTTTGCCATCCCTAACAACGTGCAACTTCTTGTTTACGGGATCTTTTATATAGAAAATCTGCTTGACCTGCTTGGCAAGGACGAATGGTTCGTCCGTGTATCCAACCTTGGCCAGATCCACTAAAGTGAATCATTTCTTGTCGACTTTAACTCCGGTTCGGATATTCACCCAGCTGCAACGAAACAAAGGGACTTTGAAGCTCCTGTAGTTCATCTCCCAAATCTGCTCTATGCGGCCATAATATGTGTTCGATCCAGCTTTATCCTGATATGCATCTATACGGACTCCACTATTCTGCACTGTGCTTTTGTCATCTTGTGTGACGGTGTAGAATGTGTATCCATTGATATCATACCCTTGCCATGTGTCAACATCCCAGCTTGGGCCCCTTGCCAACCTTCGTATTATCTCAGTTGGGTCATCCGTCGACCGTGCGATACGATTCTTGAACCATTCATTGAAGCGAGTAGTATGTTCTCTGTTGATCCACATGTCTGATCGACCCATGTTGTCCTGTCGGATCTTCGCTAGATGCTCCTCAAAATATGGAGTTACTTCAGCCATATGTTGTAGCACAGCAAAATGAGCCTGCGCATAGGTAGCTTGATCGGGAACAATTCTTTTTCTGCCTATTGTGCCAATGCCTGCCAACCTTCCTTTGTGGCGAGACGCAGGAACTCTGATAGGATCAGTCTCGGCCATAAAGTCGATGCAGAACTCAAGAACCTCCTCTGTCGTGTACCCTTCAATGATGCTTCCCTCTGGTTTTCCTCTATTTCGAACGTACGACTTAAGAACTCCCATATACCTCTCGAACGGGTACATCTCCCTTAGAGAAGCTGGGCCACATATTTTTGTTTGCTTCACTAGATGAACAGGGATATGAACCATGATATCGAAGAAAGATAGTGAAAAATACATCTCCAAGTGACACAGGGTATTGACAATATCAGCCTGCATCTGATCTAGATCTTCGGGGTCTATAATCTTCTGGCCGATTGCATTGAAGAAGGCACAAATACGTTGGATTGCGTGACGCACTTTGGGTGGTAGAATACATCTGATAGCAACTGGTAAGATCTGTGTGATCAGCACGTGACAATCGTGAGACTTCATTCCAACCACTTTTAGATCCTCCAATTTAACGTATTTACTTATCCTTGCTGAATAGCCTGAAGGAACCTTAATATCAGACAGGCATGACAACATTGTGATCTTTTCATTCTTCGACAATGTGTGGCAAGCTGGTGGGAGGTACACTCTTCCTGTCTTTTCATCCGTAACAGGCTGAAGCTCACTGCGAATGTTCAATTCCTGCAGATCTAGGCGAGCATTCAAGCCGTCCTTTGTCTTTCCAGGCATATTAAGCAGCAGCCCGAGCAAACTGTCGCAAACGTTCTTCTCTACGTGCATTAGATCAATGCAATGTCGGACCTCAAGGTCTTTCCAGTATAGTAGCCGCCAAAATATGGATTTCTTCTTCCACATAGCTTTATCATTTTCCTTGCCACGATTTCTTTTCTTCCCAAACTCATTAGTTATGTCTTTGACCATGTCATGAACCTCTTCTCCAGACAGATCCTTGGGAGCAGTTCCAAGTTCTCTCCTACCATTGAAATTTTCTTCTTTCTTCTAAAAGCGTGGCGTAGCGGGAGCCATGTAAACCATCTTTCTGGATTTCTTCAGCCACCTGCTGCATGTATGTTCCATACAGTCGGAGCAGGCCTTCTTTCCTTTCATGGTTTGTCCAGAAAGATTGCCCAGTGCGGGATAGTCATTAATGATGCAGAACAGTAGAACTCGTAGGTTGAAGTTCTCCTGACCATATGCATCCCAAGTGTCCACGCCTTCTTTCCAAAGAATCTCAAGATCATCGATAACAGGCTCTAGGAATACATCGATATCATTGCCTGGTTGTTTTGGACCTTGGATTAACAAGCACAACATAATATATTTCCTTTTGAAGCACAACCATGGCGGGAGGTTATAGTTCGCAATAAGGACAGGCCAAGTGCTGTGAAAACTGCTCATATCTCCAAAAGGATTCATGTCATCCGTACACAAACATATCCTCATGTTTCTGGAGTCGGCAACAAAGTCTTTGTACATTCGATCAATATTCCTCCATTGAATCGAATCCACTGGGTGCCTTAGCAAACCGTTGTTTGTTCTATCTTCGGCATGTCACCGCACTAATTTTGCTTCCTTCGGGTTGGCAAATATTCTCTTGAAGTGATCAATGATGGGTAAATACCACACAACCTTCGCCAGACCACCCTGCTTTGACCTCTTTCCCTCCCCCGCACTTTTCTTTCGCTTGTATCGAGAAGCCTTATGTGGAGATTATGGCAATCGGATACCCACATGGCAAGCTTATCCGACTGGAGATAGGGATAGGTTACGCCTGCCAATTATGTAAACCAACTATGACTTGGGCGTTACGTTGCCGATTAGATAAGGCAACGGCTCATAGTCACGGTTTGGTAAGATTGAGGAAACCGACTTAGAGTAAGATAGGGTTTCCGGCTTGTAAGCCCGCCCACTATATAAGGGGGGTAAGGGGCGTCCCTTGAGGGGCATGAGAGATCGGCTTTAGATCAGATTTCATATGCAACACAAGAGCCATAGATCTTGAGATCAATAAACACTCGGCGGATCGAATCCCCGAAACAGGAGTAGGGTATTACCTCACGAGAGGGCCTGAACCTGTCTAAACCTTGTTTTCCACCTAACCCATTGTGCTTGGCGATCTTGACTGCACCCCCAATTTTCTATTGCCGAAACCGAGTTTCGACAGTTGGCACGCCAGGCAGGGGCCCGCGCATCAATACTTCTTCGACAATCTCGCCGGCAAGCACGATGGGATCTTCTTCAGGCATCGACGACTTCGTCGCCAACGGCTTCAACAAGCTCTCCTTCCCTGACTTGGATTCGGACCAATCGGGAGGGGGAATCCGCTCGGTGCCGTTCGGGTTACCGAACAACGCCGAGATCTACGACACAGTTCTGACTTCCAAGATGCAGTCCATCTACTCAGAAGGAGGAATCCACTTGGCGCCGTTCAGACTACCGAACGCCACCGAGATCTACAACTGTCTTCTCACCTCCCTGTCGGAATCAATCTACTCGAAGGGAGAAACTCTCTCGGCACCGTTTGGATTACCAAACGCCGCTGAGATCTACTGCAAACTCTTCTCACCCGAGTCGAGATCAACCCACTCGGAGGGATCCACGTCATCAAGCTACGACTCGGACTGGAATGATCAAGATTCGAGCAACCCAGGCTCGAGGAAAGTCGCAGTCATCCTCCAACCGTTCGGGTCATGCTCATCCTCGGAGCTCGATGAATACCTCAGCTCTTCAGGCTTCGACGATCTCTACGGCATCCCCTCGGACGAGGCCAACGACTCCGACTGCGACAAGGACTATGAGCCGAAGTGCTTCGACGTCCTCATGGCTGAGGTGGCCGAGACCGACTCAGCCATGGCCCGTAGGGTCGCAGAATTAGAACAAGCCACACTTGAGCAGGAGCGCAAGCTGGCAGAAGATGAGAGGAGGCGCAAGGAGGAGGCCGACAGATGAAAGCGAGACCTGAGGGCGACCGGGCGATCCGCTCGGGAGGCCATACTCCAAACGCGAGTCGACAATGCTGTTGCCGCACTCACCCTCCTCGACACCGTGATTGAAACGGCTCTCGCCAACGTGACACCAATTCTGGACAAGATCAAGACCATTGTCGTGGCCACAGCCAACTGCTCTCCCTCCACCTCAGCTTGAAGGCCGACTGAGTCCGTGGCAGAAACGCCCGACAGAAGCCGACTCCCGCCGCTGAGGTCGAAGGATTACAAGAGGCCCGAACAAGACCGGACAGCCACTAGGTCAGGAGACCTTCGCCATGAGACCACACGGAAGCATCAAGAGCAATCGGCCGACTCCCGCGAGAAGCGGCATGGACGACCACCCGTCCACCACCGGGTCCGCCACAAGCAACAACTCCGACTACCAAGCGCTGCCAAGGACCCCGCCGAGTGATCTGCGGGAAGTCCTCGACCGATGCTATCAAGAACGAGATCAGCGCTCCTGTGAAGATCGAAGGGGATCGCCCGACAGCAACGACGATGGAGTACCTGCGTTCACTCGAGACCTGCGCCAAATGCATTGGCCGAATGGATTTAAGCCGACAGGAATCGAGAAGTACGACGGAAAGACCGACCCTAAGTCGTGGCTAACCGTGTACACCCTTGCCATCCGTGCAGTAGGAGGAGATAATAAGGCCATGGCCAATTACTTACCTGTTGCACTCGCCAACTCAGCCAGGAACTGGCTCACCAGCTTGCCAAGAGGCTCGATCGGCTCGTGGAGCGAACTCAGGGATCACTTCATCGCTAACTTCCAGGGCACTTTTGAAAGGCCCGGGACCCACTTCGACCTCTACAACGTCGTCCAGAAGCCAGATGAGCCATTAAAGGACTACATCTGGCGTTTTTTGGAAAAGCGCAACAAGATCCCCAACATCACCGACGACATCATCATCGCCGCCTTCCAGAAGGGAGTCCGTGATGAACTGTTGATCGGGAAGTTTGGGCGTAAGCCACCGAAGACGGTGAAGCAAATGTTCGAGACAACAAACTCCTATGCCAAATCCAGCGACGCGATCAAGGCGGCGTGGCAAGACCGGCCTGACAGAAGGGACGACAAGCAGTCGGGAGGAAGCCGGCATCCTAAGAAGGATAATGGCAACAACAACCAGGGCCAGAAGGACCGCAAGCGTCGGCCTGAGGACCTGGTTGCCGCGACGTCCAACTCCCAACGCCGTCTCCGAGTCGCGGCCTACGACGCAATCATAAACGCTCAGTGCACGCATCATTCAAACCACAAGCATGCGGCCAAGGACTGTTTTATCTATAAGCAATTCGCCGAGCAATGTGCGGCACAACTCAACAAGAAGCCGACTGACGAAGTCGGGCCATCAGGGACCAAGAAGAACAGCCCGACTGGAAATACGGAGCCCTTTCAAAACCCCGTAGGCGAGTTGAACCACATCTTCGGGGGGCCGCAAGCTTACGGGTCCAAGAGGAAGCAGAAGCTAACCGACCGCGAGGTCAACACGGCACAACCTGAGGTCCCACAATACCTACGCTGGTCGGAGGTGGCCATCACGTTCGACCGCTCGGATCACCCACGACCGAGTGGTTCACCCGGGACGGTATCCCTAGTACTAGACCCGGTGGTCCGCAACATCAAGTGAAGCGCGTCCTCATCGATGAGGCGGCGCCTTAATATTTTGTTCGCCAAGACCCTAGACGAGATGCAAATCCCGAGAGCCGAATTGAAGACAAGCTCAGCCCCTTTCACGGAGTTATCCCGGTGCCGTCAACGCTACTCGGGCACATCGCCCTTCCAGTCACCTTCGGAGTTCGCGAGAACTTCCGGACCGAGAATATCACTTTTGAGGTGGCCGACTTTGAGACGGCCTACCACGCGATCATCGGAAGGCCTGCACTCGCCATGTTCATGGTGATACCGCATTATACCTACCTCTGCATGAAGATGCCCGGCCCCAATGGCGTCATCACCCTGCGCAGCGACATTAAACAAGCCTTCACTTGCGACAAGGAAAGCTGCGACATGGCCCAATCTCGTGAGAGATAGCATGGCCAGGAGGAAATCCGATTGGCTGCATCAACTTCTGGAGAGGGTGAAATCCCCGCAAAGAAAATAGCCAAGTCAGGACAAGGCGACGCCAAAACGAAGAAAATCTCCTTTGATCCATTGGATCCTTCCAAAACCGCTGTAATCGGCGCTGAGCTAGATCCTAAATAGGAAAGCGTGCTCGTCACCTTCCTCCAAAATAATAAAGATGTTTTTGCTTGGAAACCATCTGATATGCCTTGAATTCCTAGGGAGGTGATAGAGCACTCTTTACACGTCAAAGATGACGCGAAACCAATCAAACAACGATTGTGTCGTTTTGCTCAGGATCGAAAAGATGCCATCAAGAAAGAACTCACAAAGCTTTTAGCCGTCGGTTTTATCAAAGAAGTCCTCCATCCCGACTGGCTGGCTAACTTGGTCTTGGTCCGGAAAAAGATAGGGCAATGGCGCATGTGCGTTGACTACACCGACCTCAACAAAGCCTGTCCCAAAGATCCATTCAGACTGCCTCGCATCGACCAAGTTGTGGACTCAACAGCCGGCTGCCAGCTCTTAAGCTTTCTGGATTGTTACTCGGGCTACCACCAGATCAGCTTAAAGGAATCCGACTGCCTGAAGACATTGTTCATCATGCCTTTTGGAGCTTACTGCTACGTCACGATGCCCTTCGGCCTAAAGAACGCCGGAGCCACATACCAGCGCATGATCCAAAGGTGTTTTCAGACGCAGATCGGGAAGAACGTGGAAGCTTACATCGACGACATCGTCATCAAGACCAAGCAGAAGGAAGACCTGATTGCCGACTTAGAAGAAACCTTCGCAAACATTCGGGCCTTCAGAATGAAGTTGAACCCGGAGAAGTGCACGTTGGGCGCGCCATCAGGCAAACTGCTCGGCTTCATGGTGTCACATCGCGACATTGAAGCTAATCCAGAAAAAATCATCGCCATCTTAAATATGAAACCCCTGAGTAACCAGAAAGATGTTCAGAAGCTTACTGGCTGCATGGCGGCGCTAAGCCGATTTATCTCTCGACTCGGCGAACGAGGCATGCCTTTCTTCAGGCTACTGAAGAAAACTGACGATTTTCAGTGGACTACGCAAGCCCAAAAAGCCTTTGAAGACTTCAAAGAATTCCTCACGACGCCACCTGTCCTAGCCTCGCCTCAGCCTTAGGAACCCTTGCTGTTGTATGCCTCAGCGACTCACCAAGTGGTCAGCACGGTTCTCGTGGTCGAGCGCGAAGAAGAAGGGCGAGTCCAGAAGATTCAGAGACCATCTACTTCGTTAGCGAAGTATTGGCAGGAGCCAAAATTCGCTACCCTCAGGTACAAAAATTGCTATATGGTGTTCTGATTACCGCGAGGAAATTGGCGCACTATTTTCAGGGTCACTCGGTCATAGTCGCCACTTCCATTCCACTCGGCAATGTCATCCACAACCGGGAGGCGACTGGGCGCATCGCAAAGTGGGCCCTGGAGCTGATGCCGCTGGACTTAACTTTCAAGGCAAGGACGTTTGTAAAGTCACAAGCCCTGACGGATTTCCTGGCCGAGTGGACCGAACAACAAGAAGATGTACCTCGAGAAGACCTACAATACTGGACCATGCACTTTGACGGATCCAAGAGGATCACAGGCTTGGGAGCGGGAGTTGTGCTGATCTCCCCGACCGGGGAAAGGCTAAGATATGTTCTTCACCTCCACTTCTCCGCCTCACACAACATCGCCGAGTACAAAGCCCTGCTGCATGGACTGCGACTTGCTATTTCACTCGGGATACGACGGCTGGTCGTGAAAGGGGATTCCCAGCTGGTTGTCAACCAAGTGATGAAAGACTGGTCCTGTCTAAATGACACCATGGAGGCCTACCGGCAAGAAGTCCGCAACTTGAAGACAGGTTTGACGGACTGGAGCTATCCCACGTCCTAAGACATAGCAACGAGGCAGCTGACGAGTTGGCGCAGTTCGGGTCCAAGCGAGAAGCTGCCCCAATAGACGTCATCGTAGAGCATCTCTATGAGCCGACTATTGCAGCCAAACCAACTCCCAACGAGCAAGATGCAAACGAAGTCGCCATGATCGACGCCGACTGGAGGACGTCGCTCATCAAATTCTTAACTCAGCAAGAGCTACCGGAAGACCGGGATGAGGCGGAACGCGTCCGACGTCGTTGCTTAGCTTACATCATGGTGGGTTCTGATTTATACAAGAGGAGCTCTTCTGGAGTCCTAATGAGATGTATCATGCCCGAGGAAGGACGGCAACTACTGCAGGATATCCACTCGGGCATATGCGGAAGTTACGCGGCAGCATGCACCCTGGTGGGCAAAGCCTATAGACAAGGTTTCTTCTGGCTTACGGCGGTCTCCGACGCCGACAAAGTGGTCCGAACCTGTGAAGGTTTCCAATTCTTCGCTCGACAAAGTCATGTCGTAGCCCAAGAACTACAAACGATTCCATTATCCTGGCCATTTGCGGTATGGGCCTTAGACATGGTCGGTCCTTTCAAAAAGGCTCTAGGAGGATTCACATATTTATTCGTTGCAATTGACAAGTTCTCCAAGTGGATCGAAGCTAAGCCGGTTGCTACGATCACTGCTGACAAGGCACGAGACTTCATCCTCAACATTGTGCACAGGTTTGGCATCCCAAACAGAATAATAACCGATAATGAGACCCAATTCACTGGAGGCATCTTTAAGGAATTCTGTGAAGACTTCGGCATCAAAATCTGCTATGCATCGGTCGCACATCTCAAAAGCAATGGACAAGTTGAACGTGCCAACGGCATGGTTCTTCAAGGCATCAAGGCTCAAGTGTTTGGCCGGCTAAACCCTTATGCTGGCAAATGGGTCCAAGAGCTCCCCTCGGTTCTATGGTCTCTACGGACTACGCCCAGTCGGGCTACTGGCCAAACTCCTTTCTTTTTGGTCTATGGCGCAGAAGCCATGTTGCCGAACGAGATGGAGTACGAATCTCTCCGAGTTCGCAGCTTTAACGACGAATGCTACGATCAAGACCGAGTGGATGACCTTACCCGACTGGAAGAGGCCCGTGAGGCAGCCCTCATCCAGTCGGCAAGACATCTTCAAGGACTCAGACGATACCACAGCCACAATGTTCAAGCACGAGCTTTTATTGTCGGCGATTTGGTTCTGCGCAAAATTCAAACCACCAAGGACCGTCACAAATTATCTCCACTATGGGAAAGACCGTACATAATTGATGAGGTGACTCGGCCAGGAGCATATCGACTAAAGCGTGAAGACGGATCCATGGTGGAGAACTCCTGGAACATCGAACATCTTCAACGATACTATGCTTAAATTGCCTCAAGTTTCATGTTATTCTTGACTGCCAACCTCAAGCAAGACGACTTCTTGAGTTAGCAGTCGGGGGCTGCATACGTGTCAACAAAGCATGGTTTTCTTTGATAACTTGTTTATATTTGGTTTATCATTGTTTAGTGTTTTGATTCGAGTTCAATAGATAAGGACTGAGAATTTTTTGATGACCTAATCAAGCTTAGGCTTGGTGACAGTCGGACGAAAATTACTTAAGAAATTTTCTATGGAAACTCGGGTCAAGGCATTAACATAAATAAGCTAGATATTTACAAGTTCACATCAGAGTTTACAAGCAACATTCACAAAGTCATTGAGATCCAGGCCTCTGAAGATTGTAGCCTAGGGATCTCCTCCTTTTTTGTTGATCGATTTAAAGAAGATAAATGAAGACAAAGAAAAGACAGATTGAAGACTAAAGTCAGAAGACCGCTTCAAAGCTTACCAGCATCAATGGTCGAACCCTTGACTGGTACTTCCCGGCTGCCTCTTTCTTTTTGGTTTACGCCCGCCGGCTCTCGTCGGGGCATCTTGGGTGGCGATCGGGGATCTTCTTGATCTCTTGGGCGCGGTCGGGGGCTCTTTCACTGGGACATCCTCACTAGGAGGTGGGGGCTTCTCACTCAGAGCGCTCTCACTCGGGAGAGGGCCCCGGGATTCTTGTTCTGCAGGCCTTGTCGCTTCGGCCGCTACAGATGATTTTGGGCCTTCACTCTGCCCAGTGGGGTCTATGTTCTGAGGCCTCCTGCAAAGAGAAAGATGGGAGCAATTGGGACAAAGGCAGAGAGCTGGTGAACAGTACTGCGAAAGAGGAAATTTTTGGGAAGACGAAGTAGCGGGGATGACCTCGAGGCTTCGTAAAAGACTTGAGGGTTTTTGCTAAGTTATCTCGCGATTGGGCCGAGCCCATGAGAGACTTGCGCCCGCTAAGGTGTGGCTTGACACGTGTCCTTAGGGACTTAAGTGGATGGACTTAAGCAGATTTGCCTTGGCAATATGTATGTGTCACATAGCCCAATACCTTTAAAATCCTTTCATACCGCGGTTTGCGTAACTTCATGAGAAGTTGGCACGATGTAATTTGAAAGGTGACAAACAGTTAAGCTTTTCATAGCTGTCCCGATAACTTGAGGCTGTTTGGTTTTTAAGCATTTGATTAAATGATTATATCAATGCTATTTTTTCACCTTGGTGAAGATCTTTTTAGATTAAGGCCAATATTATGGCAGAAGCTATTTAATATTTTGGTCGTATTTTTCAGATGACTGAAAAATTTGTTTACCCATGAGGGATGATTAAATTATTTATTTCGGGATGACTCGAGTAGATTAGCTTGGATAAGCATGAGCTTGCCGAGTGAATTGATTTTTTTACCCATGAGGGTCGATAGAATTATTTGTTCCGAGATGACTCGGGCAGGTTAATTCGGAAAAGCATGAGCTTACCGAGTGCTTTTTACCCATGAGGGTCGATTAAATTATTTGTTCCGAGATGATTCGGGCAAGTTAACTCGGATGAGCATGAGCTTGCCAAGTGTTTTTACCCACGAGGGTCGATTGAGCTATTTGTTCGAGATGACTCGGGCGAGATCAACTTGGATAAGCATGAGCTTGCCGAGTGAATTGATTTCTTACCCATGAGGGCTAATTAAATTATTTGTTCTGAGACGACTCGGGCAAATCTACTCGGATAAGCATGATCTTGTCGAGTGATGTGATTTTTTATGATTGCTTTAGCTTGAGCTAAGCATTTATATGAGAATGATTTTTTATAGTTCTTGACTATATGCTTAGTCTATTTTTGACTAACCACATAGTCGGGGGCTACACCTAATTAGGTGCATCAAGAGATGCACCTAGATATTTATTTTTGAGAATTTTTTGGATATTTTCCAGCCCTTCACAGTCTTTGGAGCCACTCGGGAGTTTCAGGCAGAGATGACGGAACCACTCGGCACCAGAAGCACTCGGCCAAAGAGTTGTTTGGCTGTGAGTCATCTTGGTTCGAGGCAAAGTTATCTCGTCGACTGCGAAGGACTCGGGAGCTATTGTGAAGATTATGGCAATCGGATACCCACATGGCAAGCTTATCCGACTGGAGATAGGGATATGTTACGCCTGCCAATTATGTAAACCAAGTATGACTTGGGCGTTACGTTGCCGATTAGATAAGGCAACGGCTCATAGTCACGGTTTGGTAAGATTGAGGAAACCGACTTAGAGTAAGATAGGGTTTCCGGCTTGTAAGCCCGCCTCCCAAGTCTATATAAGGGGGGGTAAGGAGAGTCCCTTGAGGGGCATGAGAGATCGGCTTTAGATCAGATTTCATATGCAACAGAAGAGCCATAGATCTTGAGATCAATAAACACTCGGCGGATCGAATCCCCGAAACAGGAGTAGGGTATTACCTCACGAGAGGGCTTGAACCTGTCTAAACCTTGTTTTCCACCTAACCTATTGTGCTTGGCGATCTTGACTGCACCCCCAATTTTCTATTGCCGAAACCGAGTTTCGACACCTTACACAACGGACAAGCTTCTAGGTTCGCATATTCCTTGTGGTACAATACGCAATCGTTTGGACAAGCGTGAATTCTACGAACCTCTAACCCTAGGGAACACAGAACCTGCTTTGTTTCATATGTCATTTCAGGCATTGTGTTCTCTTCAGGAAGCATGGCCTTCAATATTCCCAAAAGTTCTGTAAAACTTTTGTCTGTCCATCCACTACTTGCCTTCAGCTTCATTAGGTCCAAGATAGCTGATAATTTGGTGTGCTTTGCCTTGCATCCGACATATAGAGGTGTCTCGGAGTCACTGACCAAACGGCTGAAATTCATCGAATATCTCTCATTGTGAGCTTGCTCCTCAACATCACGTAACATCTCTTGCAGCATATCAGGATCCACATCAACCATTTCACCGCCCAATGGAGATGGAATAAACATGTCATGCTCATCTTCATCTTCATGATTGTCAGCACCGATGCTGTCTGCAGCTGCACCATTATCCGATTCTCTCTTTCTATGCTTCACCCAACATGTGTAGTCCTTCATGAATCCCCGTTGTATCAAGTGAGAGTGTACCTCCTCTCCGCTAAACGAAATCTCATTCTTGCAATCTCTACATGGACAACACATGTATTTGCTATTTCTTCTTCTCCTATCCTCCTCTGCGATGTTCGTAAAACTTAAAACACCATCTCTGTACTCCTTGCAATGACGCTTCAAAGTTGTCGCATGCATCCAACTTCGATCCATCGCTACAAAATTTAACAAAACATTAGTTACCATACTACTAAATTGTAAAAAAATAATCAACCTATATACTTACTTCAAATATATTTCTGTTTGTCTTTTCAAAAAATAACAAAAATTCGCCCCCTTCAACCTCCCACCAAAAAAGTGAACAGTGAGATGAATTCCGACAGCGGTTGCTAGTGCATTTATAGTGTGTCCGAACTATATCTCAATCGGGCCATTTAAACGACATCTGTAATGGAGCACAAAAATCTTAATCGGGCCATAATACCGAGCCCGTCATAGATGAGAGTCATCGGTGACGGGCTATAAAAACATATCAATCGGGCCACATTTTTGAGCCCGTCACCTATGACTATCATCTCGACGGGCTCGGTATTATGGCCCGATTGAGATAACAGTCATCTCAATCGGGCCATATTTTTGAGCCCGTCACCTATGAGTCTCATCTCGACGGGCTCGGTATTATGGCCCGATTGAGATAACAGTCATCTCAATCGGGCCATATTTTTGAGCCCGTCACCTATGAGTCTCATCTCTGACGGGCTCGATATTATGGTCCGATTGAGATAACCTAAGTCATCTCAATCGGGCTTACATCTGAGCCCATCACAGATGAGTTTCATTGCTAACGGGCTATTTGTAATTGGGACTGTATGTGTACATCTATAACGGTGCAAATATCAGCCCGATTAAGATGACTTCGTTCGAACGGCCCAAGTGCTCCATGCATATTTAAACCGTCACAGATGATAGGGCCTGTATTAGGGGGTACGTGGGTGAAGTTGTTAAATAAAGGATCGCGATGCATCTGACAACTTAATAAAAACAAAAGTAACTAATTTATCGAGCAGGCTCACCATACTACTATACTACTAATTAAACTTCTTACGTAATAATATTGATTAATCATGGTTTAATTTAAGACTGTATCACTTATCCATATTTGCTCACAGTGAGCTAGTATGTAATCAATAAATTATATCAACTACTTTTGGACAGACCCGTTAAAGTCGTCCTTGATAATGTTGCGAAGGAAACATATATAAATATTTGGTTTCTTTTGGTTTTTTTATCCATAAATTTATACTGACCATTAAAATTAATTAATAATATTAATTATTATTTGGTTTCTCCTGATTTCTTCATCCACGAATTTATCCTACTTAATAATATTAATTTACTGTACTACCCACTCCTTTCCAATTTCTCTCGGTTCCTCCTAATTCTTTACCGTTGGATCTAAAACGATGGACAATCCTCATTTTTTCCAACTACCATAAAAGTTCTAAAATTCATATTGTTAATGCACACCGTTGGATTCATATTTTTTTGTTAATGCACACCGTAAAAGTTCTAAAAATTCATATTTTTTCCAACCACCGTTGGATCTAAAGCTTGAGTTTTCTCTCCTGATTCCTTCCTCTCGTAGTCTCATTGCTTTTGTTAATGCACACAGCTGCATGATGAGCGCCGGGGCAGTGTAGATGCACAGTGACCTCCCAATGGCATGAGCCAACAAGGCATCATCACATCATGCCCTAATCTATCTACTAGCTATTCTTCTTTTTTCCAGAGTCTTTTTCATCTAGCCCACCGGCACACTCCCTAGGTCCGCCTCTGGCATCACATGTATCCATATGTTCATTTCTGATTTTAAGCATTTATATCGATGTTATTAATTAGATAACGTGATATCCGTCCTTTAATATACAAAATTATAATATTACGTGAGATATATGTTAGTACTATAACAGGTCTGTAGCCAAACCCTGATATTCTACGACGAGGGAGTAATATAAGTTTGTTTTTGACTGTCTTTCTCTTGTTATAGCTGCTCACTTGCATTTGACATGTGCTTATCAGGCTATATGCTTGTCTGTTGCTTAGTTTCTATATGGAGAAATTTATAAGACTCAACTTTTTCAAGCTTTTCAGATGCTTTATTAACTGATCGGAGCTGAGTTTTGCATTAATTTTCATCAAAAGAAATGTTCAAAATTATGTGTTCCACGTGTAGTGTCTCCCCTTGATCACTCTCTCGCTCCCTAACCCTCTCGCTAACAATCTAACCATGTGTATGTAGATGTAGACTCTGTTTGAAGTAGTTTAAAACTATGAGAATATGCTACTTGATAGTCAGCTTAATTATGAGAATTTGAAAAGGCTGGGTGTCGAAACTTGGTTTCGGCAATAGAAAATTGGGGGTCGCAGTCAAGATCGCCAAGCACAATGGGTTAGGAGTAAAAGAAGATTTAGACAAGTTCAGGCCCTCTCGTGAGGTAATACCCTACTCCTGTTTCGGTGGATTCGATCCGCCGAGTGTCTTTATTGATCTCGTGTGTCTAAAGCTCTTGCTTATGAAATCGTATATCCCTCAAGGGACGCCCCTTACCCCCCTTATATAGTCTTGGGAGGTGGGCTTACAGATCGGAAACCCTATCTTACTCTAAGTCGGTTTCCTCAATCTTACCAAACCGTGACTATGAGCCGTTGCCTTATCTCTATCGGCAACGTAACACCCAAGTCATGTTTGGTTTACAGATATGACAGGCGCAATCTATCCCTACCTCCGGTCGGATAAGCTTGCCATGTAGATACCCGATTGCCATAATCTCCACAGTAGCCCCGAGTCCTTTTCGTCGACGAGACAACTCGGCTTCAAACCAAAAAAGCATGCGCCAAAAGCTTCTTTGGCCGAGTGCTTCGGCGCCGAGTGATTCCATCATCTCTGCTGAATCTCCCAGTGGCTCCAAAGACTGTGAAGGGCTGGAAAATATCTAAAAAAATTTCAAAAACAAATATATAGGTGCATCTCTGATGCACCTAATTAGGTGTAGCCCCGACTATGTGGTTAGTCAAAAACAGACTAAGCATATAGTCAAGAACTATAAAAATCATTCTCATGTAGATGCTTAGCTCAAGCTAAAGCAACCTCATCACTCGGCAAGCTCGTGCTTATCCGAGTGAATTTGCCCGAGTCATCTCGGAACAAATAACTCAATCAACCCTCGTGGGTGAAAAGCACTCGGTAAGCTTATGCTTATCCAAGTGGATCTGCCCAAGTCATCTCGGAACAAATATTTCAATCATCCCTCATGGGTAAAAAACACTCGGCAGGCTCATGCTCATCCGAGTTAACTTGTCCGAGTCATCTCGGGACAAATAATTTAGTCAACCCTTATAGGTAAAAAACACTCGGCAAGCTCATGCTTATCCGAGTTAACTTGCCCGAGTCATCTCGGAACAAATAATTTAATCAACCCTCATGGGTAAAAATCACTCGGCGAGCTCATGCTCATCCGAGTTAACTTGTCCGAGTCATCTCGGGATAGTCAACCCTCATGGGTAAACAAATTTTTCAGTCATCTGAAAAATATGACCAAAATATTAAATAGCTCCTTCCATAATATTGGTCTTAATCTAAAAAGATCTTCACCAAGGTGGAAAAATAGCATTGATATAATCATTTAATCAAATGCTTAGAAACCAAACAGTCCCTGTCATCGGGAGACCATGAAAAGCTTAAGCTGTTTGTCACCTTTCAAATTGCATCGTGCCAACTTCTCATGAAGTTACGCAAACCGCGGTATGAAAGGATTTTAAAGGTATTGGGCTATGTAACACGTGCATATTGCCGGGGCAAATCTGCTTAAGTCCATCCACTTAAGTCCCTAAGGACACGTGTCAAGCCACACCTTAGGCCGGCCGCAAGTCTCTCATGGGCTCGGCCCAATCACGAGACGACTTAGCAAAAACCCTCAAGTCTTTTTACGAAGCCTCAAGGTCGTCCCCGCCACTTCATCTAATCATCTTGGTCTCTTTATGCCTCCGATGTGAACTTGTAGGTATCTAGCTTATTTATGTTAATGCCTTGACCCGAGTCTTCATAGAAAATTTCTTAAGTAATTTTTGTCCGATTGTCACCAAGCCTAAGCTTGACTAGGTCATCAAAAAATTCTCAGTCCTTACCTATTAAACTCAAATCAAGAAACATTAAACAATGATAAACCAAATATAAACAAGTTGTCGAAGAAAACCATGCTTTATTGACACGTATGCAGCCCCGATTGTCAACTCCAAGAAGTCATCTTGCTTGAGATTGGCAAATCAAGAATAACATGAAACGTACGGCAATTTAAGCATAGTATCGTCGAAGATGTTCAATATTCCGGGAGTTCTTCACCATAGATCCATCTTCGCGCTTTAATCGAAATGCTCTTGGCCGAGTCACCTCAGCGATTATGTATGGTCCTTCCCATAGTGGAGATAATTTGTGATGGTCCTTGATGGTCGACTGGATCAAGGAAGATTTTCTTCGTTTTGGTGTCGCCTTGTCCCGACTTGGCTATCCTCTTTGTAGAAATTTCACCCTCTTCGATGTTGATGTAGCCGTCGGATTTCTTCGGCCACGTGATCTCTCACAAGATTGGGCCATATCGCGCTTTCTTTGTCGCGGTGAAAGCTTGTTTGACGTCGCTGCGCAGGGCGATGATGCCGTTAGGGCCAGGCGTCTTCATGCAGAGGTAAGTGTAGTGTGGTATCGCCATGAATTTGGCGAGTGCAGGCCTTCCGATGATCGCGTGGTAGGCCGTCTTTGAAGTCGACCACCTCGAAGGTGGTATTCTCCGTTCGGAAATTCTCGCGAACTCCGGTGGTGACTGGAAGGGCGATGTGCCCGAGTGGTGTGGGCGACAGCCCCGGGATCACTCCGTGGAAGGGGGCTGAGCTTGCCTTCAACTGAGTTCTTAGGATTTGTATCTCATCCAGGGTCTTGACGAACAGGAGATTGAGGACGCTGCCCCCATCGATGAGGACACGCTTCAGCTTGATGTTCTGAACCACCAGGTCAAGTACCAAGGGATACTGCCTTGGGTGAACCACTCGGTCAGGATGATCCGAGCAATTAAACGTGATGGCCACCTCCGACCATCATAGATGTTGTGGGACTTCGGTTTGTGCCGCGTTGACCTCGCGGTCCATCAGCTTTTGCTTCCTCTTGGACTCATAAGCCTGCGGCCCCCGAAGATATGATTCAGCTCGCCCACGAGGTCTTGAAAAGGCTCTGATTTTCCAGTCGGGTTGTTCTTCTTGGTTCCCGATGGACCGGTTTCATTAGTCGGCTTCTTGTTTAACCGTGCCGCATATTGCTTTGCGAATTGCTTGTAGATGATGCGTGCACTGAGCGTTCACGATCGTTCATGATCGTGTCGTAAGCCGTAACTCGGCGACGGTGTTGAGAATCGGACGTTGTGGCAACCAGGTCTTCGTGCCGGCGCTTGCGATCTTTCTGGGCCTGATTGCTGCTGCCGTTATCCTTCCTCGGATGCCGGCTTCCTTCCGAGTGCTTGTCATCCCTTTTGTCAGGCCGGGCTTGGCGTGCCGCCTTGATTGCATCGTTGGACTTGGCGTAGGAGTTCGCCGTCTCGAACATTTGCTTCACCATCTTCGGTGGCTTGCGTCCGAACTTTCCAATTAACAGCTCATCACGGACTCCCTTTTGGAAAACGGCGATGATGATGTCATCGGTGATGTTGGGGATCTTGTTGCGCTTTTTGGAGAAGCGCCGAATGTAATCCTTCAGGGGCTCGTCCGGCTTCTGGATGACATTGTACAAGTCAAAGTGTGTGCCGGGCCTCTCGAAGGTGCCTTGGAAGTTGGCGATGAAGTGGTCCCTCGGCTCGCTCCACGAGCCGATTGAGCCTCTTGGCAGGCTCGTGAGCCGGTTCCTGGCTGAGTTGGTGAGCGCCACGGGCAGGTAGTTGGCCATAGCCTTGTTGTCACCGCCTGCTGCGCGGATGGCGAGAGTATACACGGTTAGCCACGACTCAGGGTCGGTCTTGCCGTCGTATTTCTCTATTCCTATTGGCTTAAAACCATTCGGCCGGTACACTCGGCGAAGCTCCCGAGTGAAAGCCGGCACTCCGTCGTCGCCGCTATCGGGTGATCCCCTCCGATCTTCCCGAGTGCGTCGGTCTTGCTCCTGGTAGCGGCGATCGAGGACTTCCCGCAGATCACTCGGCGGGGTCTTCGGTTGGCTGGTTGGGTAGCTGGAGCTGTTGTTGCGGCGGACGCGGTGGTGGACGGGTGGACGTCCATGTCGTTTGTCGCGGGAGTCGGACCGTTTGCTCTGGTACTTCTGCGTGGACTCGCGAGGTGGGCCTCTTGGCACAGTCGTCGACCGATCGCTCGGGCCTCTTATAGTCTCCTGACCTTAGGCGGAAGCCGGCTCTTGTCGGCGTTTCGGCCACAGATTCGTCGGCCTTCGTGCGAGGTGGTGGGATGGCCGTTGGCGTGGCTGCGACGATGGTCTTGACTTTGTCAAGTATTGGAGTCACGTCGGCGGGTGCCGTCTCCATGACGGTGTCCAAGAGCGTGAGTGCGGCAACAGCGTTCTGCTGTGGCGTTTGGAAGATGTTGGTGTTGCGGACCCGTGTTTGGAGGATGGCCTCCTGGGCAGATCGTCCGGCTGCACGTAGGTCCTGCTTCCTCTTGTCAGCCTCGTTGTTTTTCCTCTTCGGCGGTCTTACGCTCGTGCTTCATCTTGGTTCGCTCTTGTTCAGCAAGCCTTCTGGCCATGGCTGAGTCGGACTCGTCGGCTCGGCCATGAGGACATCAAAGCACTTCGGCTCATAGTCCATGCGGCGGTCGGAGTTGTCGGCTTCGTCGAAGGGATGCCATAGAGGTTGTCGAAGCGGCGGGGCTGAGGTATCCATTGAGCTCCGAAGATGAGCGGGAGCCGAATGATGGGAGGATGACGGCGACCTCCCTTGATCTGGGTAGCCCGGGTCCTGGATCGTTCCGGTCCAGTCGAGCTTGGGGATGTGGGCTCCTCCGAGTGGGTCGCCGCCGACTCGGGGAGAGAAGTTTGCTATAGATCTCGGCGGCGTTTGGTAACCCAAACGGCACCGAGAGGTCTTCGTCCGAATAGATCGCCTCCGTAGGGGAGGTGAGAAAATTGGCGAAGATTTCGGCGGTATTCGGTAATCCGAATGGTGCCGAGTGAAGTCCGTCATTGGAGAAAGTAGATTGCATCTTGATCTTGAAGATGTCGTCGAAGATCTCGGCGCTATTGGGGAGCCCGAACGGCGCCGAGTGGGTCTTTCCTTCCGACTGGTTTGAATCCGAGTCGAAGGAGGAGTCGTCGAAGAAGTTGGCGGCAAAGCCGAATGCTGAAGGAGATCCCATCACGCTTGTTGGCGAGATTGTTGAAGAAGTCTCGACGCGCAAGCCCCTACCTGGCGCGCCAACTGTCGAAACTTGGTTTCGGCAATAGAAAATTGGGGGTCGCAGTCAAGATCGCCAAGCACAATGGGTTAGGAGGAAAAGAAGATTTAGACAAGTTCAGGCCCTCTCGTGAGGTAATACCCTACTCCTGTTTCGGTGGATTCGATCCGCCGAGTGTCTTTATTGATCTCGTGTGTCTAAAGCTCTTGCTTATGAAATCGTATATCCCTCAAGGGACGCCCCTTACCCCCCTTATATAGTCTTGGGAGGTGGGCTTACAGATCGGAAATCCTATCTTACTCTAAGTCGGTTTCCTCAATCTTACCAAACCGTGACTATGAGCCGTTGCCTTATCTCTATCGGCAACGTAACACCCTAAGTCATGTTTGGTTTACAGATATGGCAGGCGCAATCTATCCCTACCTCCAGTCGGATAAGCTTGCCATGTAGATACCCGATTGCCATAATCTCCACACTGGGTTTTCTAGTTTCTTTTCTCTAATTTATTTTATGAATTCCACAACTACAAATTTTTAGAATCTGGATATCATCCAAACTGTTAGAGAAGTTGAACACTCTCACTACTGGATAAACGATTTTTCTGAACGAGACCCCTAATAGGTTCTAGGCGGGCCATAAGAGGCCGCGCCTGAAAAAACCGTTCCCGGGGGGCTATTGGACCGCATGAGATAATGCATTATCCCGTGCGGTCCCCTTAAGCGACCGCACAAGCTATTATCCCATCCGGTCGCTTAAGTAGACCGTACGGGATAATGCGATTATCCCGTGCAGCCCGCATAACCGCCCGCACGGGATAATGGTGCATTATCCCGTGCGGTCCACTTAAGGACCCGCACGGGATAATGTATTTTCCCGTGCGGGCCGTTAAGTGGACCACATGCGATGATGCCGTCATAAATTTTCCGCTCAACCGACAGTTCCATATTTACCATGGTGTTTCTCTCTCCAAAAAAGGGCAATTATAGGGGGAATGTTTTCAACTTGAATTTTTCAATTGGAGTCAATACAAAAGGTATCATACTTGATCTCCTCTTTCATTTGCTTCCATTTTTAAAAATTTGTATTGGTTGAATGCGAAGATATTTGAACTTTTTTAACTCAGTTTTTCTCTCTTCAATAATAGACATTTTATTTTTGTGGAAGGCTTTAGACTTTAAATCTTCAATTAAAATCAATATAAAAGGTAACGTACTTGATCATCTCCTTCATTTGCTTCCGTTTTTGTAAAATTCATCGGTTGAATGCGAAGATATTTAAACTTGTTTGAATTGTTATATATTTTGAGCTATTTTTGTAATTTGTAGGTCAAATATTTTGTTTTTTATTGAACCATTTTTGGTAACTACTTTTGTCTCATTATTATTATTTGTTGTGCATGAGGTTTTAGTTATAAAGTAGGATTTAGGTTTAATTTGTTTATTTAGAAAACACCGGCAATATAATATTAATTTATGTTGTCACTTTTTTAGATGGATCGGATATGGATGTATGAGATACGGAGAACTCATCCGGTGTTCATGAGAGAAGCATCAACATTTATTGATAAGGCTAAGGCACACGCTTTGAGGGAGAATAAGAAGGATATTTTTTGTCTTTGCGTGGATTGCAAGAATCAGAAGATGTTGAACGATCCGAATGTAATTCTCGGACACATAATTCAGCGTGGATTTGTGGAGAAATACACAGTTTGGACTTATCATGGGAAGTCGCCCCTCCGGAAGAGAATCCGATATTTGGTTCGATGAGGTAGAGAATTTTATAATTGAGGACATGTCCCATGAAATAACGGGTGATTTTGGCGGCTTTGGTTTTGACGAGGCAGAGATTGATATTGATTTTGATCTTGAGGATATGTTGCGGCACGCTGAACCAGAGGTCCTAACAGAGAAAGCAAGAGATTTAAACATTTGGGTGGCGTTGCAGAAAGCAGCGAAAGATCTTTTATACGATCAAGCAAAGAGATGTGATATGGATTATACAGTGTTGCGGTCGGTGCTAGAACTTTTTAGATTAAAGGCCAGACACGGATGGTCTGATACTAGTTTCAAAGACTTGATGGGTCTCCTGAGAGCTATGCTTTCTAAGCCTAACTTGTTGCCAGTTAACACCTATCAAGCCAAGAAACTGATATGTCCATTATCACTTGGTGTGGAAAAGATCCATGCATGTATTAATCACTGTGTACTTTATCGCAATGAATACACTGACTTGGACAAGTGTCCAACTTGTGGGGCGAGTAGGTACAAAAAGGATAACAGTGCTGCCGATAGTGACGTTGTCGAACCAAATGCATTGGTTGAGCCAGGAAAAAAGATTCCGGCCATGGTGATGTGGTACTTGCCAGTGAAAGATCGAATGAAGCGATTGTTCTCGAACCCCATCGACACCGAGCTGGTGAGATGGCATCAAGAGGGTCAAAAGACGGATGGTATAATTCGACATCCCGCCGATGCTCGACAATGAAAAAACTTTGATTCGAAGCACCCAGAATTTGCAAATGATCGAGAAATGTCAGGTTTGTGTTGAGCACGGATGGAATGAATCCGTTCGGTGACCTAAGCAGCTCGCACATCACTTGGTCAGTTCTGCTCACCATGTATAACCTTTCGACATGGTTATGTCAGAAGCGAAAGTACATTTTGTTGACTATCCTTATACAAGGACCAAAACAGTCTGGCATCGACCTAGATGTGTTTTTTGAACCTTTGATGGAGGATATGCAAGAAATGTGGGAAGAGGGTCTACGATTATTTGATGCATACCGCCAGGAGTATTTTACTCTGCGTGCTATCATATTCGTTACTATTAACGATCTACCAGCCAATTTTTCCCCATCCGAAAAGATTAAAGGAAAGACCGGATGTCTGATATGTCTGGACAACACATCGTACATATACCTGACCTTGTTAAAAAAGTTAGTTTACATGTGTCATCGTCGTTTCTTACCACAGAAGCATAGGTATCATGCGATGACTACCTTTTTTGACAAAACTATCGAGGAAGGTACTGCTCCCAAAACAAAGGATGGTTCCATGGTGTTCAAGCTGACAAAGAACATAAAGGTCGTGTTCGGCAAGGGAAAGAGAGCTTCAGGCAAGAGGAAGAAAGAAGTGGTAGAAAACACGCTGCCCTTCAAGAAACATTCAATCTTTTCAAGTACGACGTCTTGGAAAGACCGGAGATTTGTCATGCCATCGATGTCATGCACCTCGAGAAAAACGTGTTCGACGCACCATCGGGACTTTACTTGACATCCCTAGTAAAACAAAGGATGGGTTGAAGTCACGTAACGACCTGGTCAATTTGGGCATAAGGAAAGATCTCCACCCGATAGAGCTAACGAATGGTAAGATTGAGATTCCACCGGCATGCTACTCAATGACACTAGAAGAGAAAAAAGCTTTCTGTAAATGTCTTCGTGGATTGAAAGTGCCGACTGGATTCTCATTGAATATCCGAAAACTAGTATCAATGAAAGATTTATCGATTTCTAGATACAACGCTCACGACTGTCATAAGATGCTTACGGTGTTTCTCCCTATAGCTATAAAGGCGGTGAAACCAGTGCACACCAAGGTAGTGATAACAAAGCTGTGCTATTTTTAATCGAGTATCACGAAAGTTTTGATCCGGAAGAATTAGGACCCCTTCGAAATTCGCAGTCGAGACAGCTTGCCAGCAAGAGATGTTTTTTCCTCCATCGTACTTCAACATGATGGAACATCTCATTGTTCACATTGTCCCTCAAATTATTGAACTTGGTCCTCTATACCTACATCAAATGTGGGCGTACGAACGATACATGGCTGTTCTAAAAGGGTATTTCCGTAATCGTGCTCATCCGGAGGGCTCGATGATAGAGGGTTACACAACTGAGGAGGTTGTCGAGTGTTGCCTAGATTATATGAAATATGCCAACCCCATTGGGATACCGATGCCTCGACATGATGGAAGATTATCTGGGAAGGGTACTGTAGGAAGAAAATGCTTCTACGACAGCGATTACAAAGCGGTATCAGATGCACACAACAGTGTTCTTCAACAACTCGCCATCGTTGCGCCCTACATTGAGCAACACACTTCCGATATCAGAGCATGCAATCCTGGGCGATCCGATGATTGGGTTTCAAAAGAACAGAAGCGCAATTTCCCCCAATGGCTTAAGGATCAAAATCTACCGTCTGGTGAATCACTCGAGGAAAAAATGGTAGAAAGACTTGCAGCTGGCCCAACAAGCCTTGTGACCTCATGGCAAGGGTATGACATCGGCAGATACTCTTTTTACACCAACAACAAAAACAAGAAAAGCTCAGCGCAGAACAGTGGGGTTCGTGTCGAAGCGTTGGACGCAACAGGGCAAAGAAAATCATACTACGAGATCATACAAGAAATATGAGAACTTGACTACGGTTTAAACATTCAGATCCCTGTTCTCAGATGCCAATGGATGAAAGACAGCATGGTAGATAAATTTGGATTTACGTGTGCTGAACGGAGTAAAATTGGACACAAGGATGATCCATGGGTCCTTGCCAAGCGTGTTGCACAAGTTTTCTATGTGAAGGATCCTTCCGATGAAAAGATGGACATTATTGTATCGGGCAAGCAACACATCATTGGTATTGACAACATTGAAGACGCGTCCGGCTATAATCAATACGACGCCATTTCATTATTCACAGATCTTCCTACGCGGATGAAACACATTGAGAGTGTCCTCGACGAATCAAAGTTTGCATCCGTGCGGAAGGATGCTAATCCAAAAATTGTAAAACGCTAGTTTGTCTTTTTGCGTATAGTATGTTTTACGAGCGAATGTATCAAACTTATGGTGTTACGAGCGAATTAATATTTCTATATGTGATGAATTAATATTTGATGAATTTACAGATACGTTTCGGCCATGGCACTTGGCAAAATTTTAAAAAAATTCAGATGTAACTCCTAATTATAAAATTTGGTAATTTTTTGATTGGTTTTGCTTTATTTCTTTGATTTATTTTATTTTCATGAATTTTTTTGCCAAGTCTCACATTTGCACCGCAAGTGATTAAAAAATGGAATAAAATTAGTGGAAAAATTATATTCATGTTATTTAGACCGCTTGAGTCATTATCATGTAAATGAGAATAAATTTTGAAATTTTCTTCATGAAACATGATTAGGAGCCTATTGACCGAATGATTTTAAAATTGTATAAATAGCAAACGAAGTCGGAAAATCATGAAAATTTTCTGGATGTCATGATATTATACGTAGAGGCTATGGTAAAAAATTGAGAAGATTTCAAATATTTTATCAGATACGTTATCGCGTGCGATCGGCTTAAGGGCCCTCGCACTCGGCAAAATTTTGAAAAAAATTTCTCCTCCACCCTCCAAACTTTCTCTACTATGTAAATACAACATGTAACTCCTAATTATAAAATTTGGTAATTTTTTGATTGGTTTTGCTATATTTCTTTGATTTATTTTATTTTCATGAGCAAGCTTCAATCTCGTCAGATTATCCCGAAGATGGTTCGATCAAGCTATGACAAGGAATTAATGGCCAAAGATGAGAGAAACTTAGTGTTCCTGGCTTTCAGGGGGAGGGGCCGACTGACAAGCCGCAAGATCAACCGTTAAAATTGTCGGAGTCACAACAATCGATGAAGAACAAAGTGGAGGACCTGCAAAATTGGACTTCGGACGAAGTGAGAACAAAGTACGAGTACGGCAAGCCGTTCCTGCCGTGGCACATCATGGAAGACATGCCCTAGGAAATCAGGCTAATGCACGACTGGTACCTAAAGGCGTCCAGATTGGGCCTCAGCATGCTTACCGTGAAGGTCCCGGATGATGCTTTCACCAGTGGCCCAAATGGGATGCTGGTCATCGATTTCAACGACCTTCACGCATTATTCAGGATGGAAAAAATGGATATAAATCTCGTTGCTGCGTTTTGCTTCTAAGTATTAGCCTAACTTAATGTCATTAATGAATTGATTTGCAAGCTAACTTGTGAATAATTAATTACTTGCTGCATTACTTAGGATTGTTGATGAAAATTTTCTCTCACGTGCTGGCCTGGGAGATCTGCTTAGCTCTAGTGCAGGTCCTTCTCGGCTGCATGTGAAATGCAGGGCGTGCCAGTTGGTTTGATCTGTTAACCAACAAGAAAAACAAGATATGTGCATTAAGTGTTAGGTTAAATCCCCCTGAATCGGCTGAGGGAATCCATAGACATGTATATGTTATCCTAAAACATATTTAGATAAGGGACTGAGCAGATCGGCTAAGTCGAGACAGTGTCAACCACTTGATCCAAATATATTGAAGGATAATATATATATATATATGGATAATCTAGCCGATTCCGAGGGACTAACAGTGGATCGGCTAATACTCCGATAATTCTTATAAAAAGATATTTCTCTTGAACTAAACACAATAAGCCTAAGGAAATCGGCTGTCGGCTATAACTAGCTGGCCGATTTCGGCTTGCGTCATTTAACAAGATAAAAATCTTAATATAAGAGGCGGTCCTAATCATATCTCTAATAATAAACATATTAAGAATATACTAGGACAGATAAGGCCGACTAAAACCCCGGCACTGTCTCTAAATATATAAATCCAGCTAAACAGATCATAGTATTTCTAAAAACGACTTAATAGTTCGATTAGATGCAGCATTAAGTATAAAACGAACTACTGGATCTGATGTAGCCGACTTATATACCTCGAGACGGTGGATACCGCATATAAACTAGTCCAGCCTTTAGATCGAGCCCTATCGGCTGCGGGTTCTGGCTAGAACTGGCCGATGGCAGGATATATCTAAACACTGCTCCAGTTTATATGCAATATATGATAAATTGCGTAGTATGAACTCCTAAATCTAATGTGTCATTGTGATGTAAGCATTAGAATAAGAAGAACATACCGCTAATGACAAGCATTTACCTGGTTTTGGGGATCGAATCGATGCAGCCCGAAGCCAAGTCAAGAACTCGTTTGAAGAAAAAGGGTTGGCGATGCACCGAAATTGATTGATTGATGAATGAATGATTCTTTGTACAGGGGGTCTCGGGTCCTATTTATACCCAAGCACAACGAAGATCTCGCTACACGCAGTTATAACTAACTACAATATCTACACTATAAGCGCGGGAAACAATCCCTTACCGCCTTTACAACGAGATTATTTCTAAACAAATCTCTAACTTACATACATTTGTCGTCATGGGACTTTATCCCTAAGTAGCAATATCTCTTAACGCGCAATTTGGAAGCCAAATCCTTTATTTTATCTTCAAATATCTGCATCAGAAAACGGCTTCATCTTCTTTGAACTTGGAATCGGCTATCGGCTGTTCTTGTCCGATTCAACCTCAGCCGACTGGCTTCACAGCCGATCACTTCTCAGCCGATACGGCCTCTGTTTCTCCGTCAAACCAGCCGATCCGATTTCGTCTCAGACTTAGCTAAAACTCAGGGATTCGGTTACTAAATCTAGCCGTTAACACATGCCCCCCAAGTCTGCGATACGAAGTGTCATGGATTTGTTGCGCATTCAAATTCCCGCCTTTTTCTGACCTAAACCATTTTGGCTGCCCCAAATGTCCTTTAAATAGCCCTCGGCCTCGACTGAAACGGCCACGCCTTCAAACCGCACTCAAGCACTTCGCCTCCCAAGTTCTTTTCTCTCTCCTCTCCAGCGACTCACCGATGCACTTGGTGATCCCCGGCGACTCCGGAGATTAGAAGCGAAAGCCTGCTTCGACGAACCCCAGGCGGCGTCGACCTCCTCCAAATGGCGTCCTCAAGCACCCCGGCCGGTGCATCGGAGCAACGACAGCTCTACCTCGAGGTACGGTCAACTGTTCCGATCCCCTTTCTTCAGTTCTTGCATTTCAATTCTTTCAATCCGCCGTCTTCCTCACCGCAACTCCTTTATCGCTTCATATTATGTAGCATCTAGCTCATCAGATCACCGTCCCCAACTTAGTCCACCAAAACCAGTACTTTCTAGGGCCAATCGGCAATCTGGATCCAAGTGAGCTGATTAACGCCGAAACTGACCGGGTTCCATTCCGCTTCTCAACCCCCAACTTGCCGAATTGGAGCGGCGCTTTCAAGTCCTGGCCGTCATCGGACAAGAACTGATTGGCATGGTATCTCCGAATGTCGGCTAGGAAGAGGACTCACTGGGCCAAGCTTGGCATCGATCAATGCTTAGACTTGACCATAGCCGATATGCCAAAGAACGAATCAATGTTGTCGGCTGCCCACTCCTTCTAGTCGGACACCCTCAATGCTTTTCTGTTCAGGCAAGGGCCGATGACACCAACCTTGATGGATGTGGTGATGCTGACTGGCCAGGACATCATGTCAATGGTTCGGCCAAGCGACCTCCAACGCAAGTGCAGTCATATGTTCAAGACAAAGAGCATCGGCGGCTGGAGCGGCTTCATCAGCATGAATATGCGCGATGGGCCGATTTCGGAACGGGAGCACACTGCCTTCCTGATGATGTGGCTCGAGAAATTTGTCTTCTGTGGATCCAGCTGCGGGCCGATGACAAATTGGCAGCACGTAGCCAAGGCCCTCGTGGAGAAGCGGAAAATCCCTCTGGGAAAATACCTCCTCGACTACCTGTACCAGACATTGGAATCAGCTTCGGCTCGTCTGGCGTCCAAGCAGTCCGTCGACACTGGCGGCCCCTGGTGGCTACTCCAGCTGTGGATGAACTTGCACATGCACAAGGCAGCCGACCAACCTGCTCCGCCCCAAGCCAAGTTCCCACTGCTTGAGCCAAGGATCGTGCACGACAAAGAGGAAACAACTTGTCGGCCTACATCATTCGGCGAGGCAGCCGCCACCTACCCAGGCTCAAGGCTTACAGCCGACGAGTTCTCGGAATGGTTTGAGCGGCTGTACAACAGCCTGGCAGCCAATTCCAGAATCTGGTTCGCCTACGAGGACTTTCACGAGTTCGAGCAACCAAGCAGCCTTCGACTGGACGAGCTAGATTCCGAAGAAAATCCAGAGCCGAGGGAAGTCTTCACCACCGCCATCTCTCCGTGCATCCTGCCGGTCGGCATTCACCAGGGCCGCAATGTGGTGAGGTCTTATGAATTCTACCATCCGATGACGGTGGCGAGACAATTCGGCTGGAGCCAGCTGCCGATCGGCCTCTGGTTCACTGACAAGATCCAACCTAGGGGCCGCATCGAAGGGGCTGTAATGATGCTTCGGCTGTTGTAGCTCCCGACCCCTCCACTCGGCGAAATCAGCCGAATCAGCCTGGCACGAAGCAGGTCACCAGTCTTCAACAGCTGGTGGGCCGAATGGAAGAAACACCTCTTCCACCAATCGGCCAGCATGTACCTAACGCTGGTCGATCCAGATCGCGTCCCATCGGTAAGCACTCCTCCCTAAGTCACGCTCATTCATCGGCTCTTAATATCATCGACTAACCTTGTCTTTTGTTGCTTACAGACAGTCGCCGACTCCCCCTTTCCAGTCGGCCGAAGTGGGGTGACGATTCAGTATGCGTCCAACATCTTGGCGAACGGGTACGGTCTGGCGCCATCACCCATCGGCTTTAACGCGCCGAAGGTCGGCACGTTGCTTCATGGCCAAACCCGCCAGCCAGTTCAACGGGCCAAAAGGGCTAAACCGTCGGCCGCTTCTACGTCAGCCGCCGAAGCGAAGAAGAAAGCCGCCAAACGGGCGAAGCGAACTGCGGCCGACGATGACCTACCACCAGTCGACCCGGACATGGAGGCCTACCTCAATGAAGAGGTGGAAGGCGAAGAAATAGCTGATGCCATCGACGAGGCAGCAGCCGACTCGAGCTCAGAAAAGTACGTTGCCACCCCATCGGGCCGGCGAAGGTGAAGCCCCGAAACGCCGAGCCCTCCAAAGCGTCTTGTTCGGCCAACCACGTAAGTAACTTCAACTCTAGCTTCCTTCAAAATTACTTGCTCGTACTTGCTTATATGCTTCCGAATCGGCAGAGGACAAAACACGTAACGAGGAAGCCGCGGGTCGTCCTGTCGACGGTAAACTCTTACTCCCCAGTTTCCTTTTACGTCATTCAGCCGACTTTGACTAACCCAATCTTGCAGCCGCCACGCACGCCAACCCCTGCCCCCATATCGAGCGAACAAACTGCATCGGCTGCGGGCAGCAAGGGCACCGATGACAAGGCTACATCGGCCGCAGGCGTCAAGCTAGCCGAAGAAGCTGCCCCGGCTCCAATATCCAAGGTAAATTGGCTGAGTTTCACAATTGGCTTTATCGTCTTAACAACTTTCTTCTAATCATTGCCTTTTCTTTGTAGAATATAGTCGATATTCTTAACTTCGATTTATCGGAGTTCGAGGAGCCCGCCGAAATCGGCGAGGAGGCGCTGGTGACGCTAGACGCGGACCTAAGGGCCAGTCTAGCCGACATTGGCAACCACCTAGAGGCCTCACTTGACACGCTGGTGGCCGACAGCGGCTCCATCCGCGCACGCTTCAAGGAAATCCAAGGCCAGTTGCCGGAGGCGATAGCCGGCGCGATTGTGCCGGCGACCTTCCTAGAAATGCATCAGCTCAAGTATGAACGGGCACGGCAGCGGATAGCCGAGCGCCAGAAAACAAAACACCGACGGCGACCATCCGGGCAAACAAGGAGAGCATCGAGGCGCAAAACGCCACCTTTGACCGTCTGAAGACTGAGCCGGTGGCCAAGCTATAACAACTCCTCTCGCGTCGGGACTAGCAGATGGCCGATCTCGTTCAAGTCACGAACGAGATCGACGTCCACCAGGAGTATATGGCCAGCCTACCATCCGAAATTGACGCCCAACGTCAGAGTATCAAGGCCGATGTGGCACATTTCTGGGGTTTGGTGAAGGGCATTCGGCTGGTGGCCGGGTCCAAAGTCGACGACGTGAAGGCCATCGAGGAGGTGGACGCGATCAGGCGGAAGGCGCTGTCGGCTATCGCCGAATTCCTGAAAAAGTAACCTTGTAATATCTTTAGTATCATGAAATCGGCTGGCGCCTCTTGTAAAATATCCGCCTCACTTTTGTAATAGACTAAGTCAACTACTCGAATTTTGTAATTGGCTTTGGCCTCTAACTTGTTTAATATATCCTGTCAATCCCTGCAATGGTGCTTGCAAATGAAATCGGCCACAGCCTTGTGTAATATACTATCCGACTTTTGTACCTGGCTCTGCCAAAGTTTTTAATATAACTCGTCAGTTTTTTGAAAATTGTCCCTGCGAATCAAATCACCTCCGGCCTCTCGTACTGTCTTGATACAACTGTCAACCCCAAATCGACTGTACTGAAATCGGCTTCGGCCTTATGCGTTGCTTTTAGTCTTGTCGATCCCGAAACCAAACCGAAACCAACGATTTCAACACTTGCACCACGGCCGCCAATCGCAACCCCTCATAACGCCTTTAGACTGACTGTTGATTACGAAGCTTAAAAATTTCCAAACATCCAATTTCCTAGTCGGCTCGTGTACGTATATGCCCCCCTAAATTTGTTGATGCCTTCGGTGTCGACAAAATTATGAATTGGAACCAATTGCACTTCACCGTCGTCGATATCGGCCAATCATCAGCCAACCATACAAACTTAGAGAAAAATTTTGCATAAAAATGCCTAAAGGCGATGCCTCATTGGAACAAAGACATCGTCTGTCATAAATCGGCTGAGGGACTATAGCAGAATCATGAATTGATCCATACACTGGGGTAGTATTATTTTCAAGTATTTTCCATTAAGATCCCTTCCAAACACTTCTCCATCTAAACCCTCTAGCATATAAGCTCCTTTAGAGACGCACTTGTGGATCTTGAAAGACCCTTCCCAATTTGGTGACCACTTGCCAAACTTGTTATCTCTGGATACAATCGGCAATATCAATTTCCAAACGAGTTCGCCTTCTTCAAATGACTTAGGAATGACTTTTTTATTATTGTGGAGATTATGGGAATCGGATACCCTCATGGATAGCTTGTCCGATTGGTAATAGGGATAGGTTACGCTTCATGATTATGTAAACTGGATATGACTTGGGTGTTACGTTACCAATGAGATAAGGTAACGACTCATAGTCATAACTTGGTAAGATTGAGGAGTCCGACATAGAATATGATAGGGTCTCCGACTTGTAAGCCCACCCTCCAACACTATATAAGGGGGGTAAGGGGCGTCCCTTGAGGGATATGCAATATACGAGATCAAGAGATCAATAAAGACACTCGAGGATCGAATCCCCGAAACAGGAGTAGGGTATTACCTCACGAGAGGGCCTGAACCTGTATAAACCTTTTTTTCCCACTTAACCCATCGTATTTGGCGACTTGACTGCACCCCCAATTTCTATTGACGAAACCAAGTTTTGACAGTTGGCGCGCCAGGTAGGGGATACGCGTCAAGACTCCTTCTTCATCTCGCCAACAAGCGCGATGGGATCTTCGTCAGGCATCGATGACTTCGCCGTCGATAGACTCGGCAAGCTCTCCCTCCTTGACTCGGATTCGGACCAGTCGGGAGGAGGAGCCCTCTCGGCGCTGTTTGGGTTACCAAACGCCGTCGAAATCTATTGCAACCTTCTGACTTCCGAGTTGGAATCTATCCACTTGGGAGGAGAAACCCTCTCGACGCCGTTTGGTTACCAAACGCCGCTGAGATCTACTGCAATCTTCTGTCTTCCGAGTTGAAATCGACCCACTCGGGAGAACCATCGTCATCAAGCTGCGACCCAGACTGTGACGACCCAGACTCAAGCAATCCGGGCTCAAGGAAAGTCGTCGTCATCCTCCAACCGCTCGGGTCATGCTAATCCACGGAGCTCAATGAGTACCTCAGCTCTTCAGATTTTGATGATCTCTATGACATCTTCACGGACGAGGCCAACGACTCCGACTTCGACAAGGATTATGAGCCAAAGTTCTTCAACATTCTCATGGCTGAGGTAGCTGAGACCGACTCGGCCATGGCCCGCAGGGTTGTAGAAGAAGAACAAGCCAGGCTTGAGCAAGAGCGCAAGCTTGTGGAGGAAGAGAATAGACGCAGAGAAGAAGCCGACAGAGGAAACGAGACCTGAGGGCGACTGGGCGATCCGCCCGAGAGGCTATACTTCAAACAAGAGTCGACAACACCAACATTTTCCAGACACCTCAACAGAACACCGTTGCCGCCCTCACCCTCCTCGACACTGTTATCGAAGCGGCACTCGCTACGGTAACACCGATCCTGGACAAGATCAAGACCATCGTCGCGACTACAGCAACTGCTCTCCTTCCACCTCAGCACAAAGACCAACCGAGTCCGTTGCTGAAACACCCGACAGAAGCCGACATCCGCCGCTACGGTTGAAGGACCACAGGAGGCCCGAGCAAACAAAGATGGCCGTTAGGTCAAGAGACCCCCGCCACGAGACAATAGGGAGGCACCAAGAACAATCGGCCGACTCACGCGAAAGAGGACATGGTTGACCACCCGTCCACGACCGGATCCGTCGCAGCTATAACTCCAACTACCGTAGCAGCCTGCAAAGAACCCCGCCGAGTGATCTACGGGAAGTCCTTGATCGATGCCATCGGGAGCGTGAGCAGCGCTCCCATGAAGACCGAAGGAGGTTGCCCGACTACACCGACGACGGAGTGCCCGCGTTCACTCGGGACCTGCGTAGAGTGGATTGGCCGAGTGGCTTCAAGCCCACTGGAATCGAGAAGTACGACGAAAAGACCGACCCCGAGTCGTGGCTGACCGTGTACACCCTCGCCATCCGCACGACAGGAGGAGACAGCAAGGCCATGGCCAACTATTTGCCCGTCGCCCTCGCCGACTCAGCCAGGAACTGGTTCACGAGTTTGCCAAGAGGCTCGATTAGCTCGTGGGGTGAGCTTCGGGATCACTTCATCGCCAATTTCTAGGGCACTTTCGAAAGACCTGGGACCCACTTTGATCTCTACAACGTCATCCAAAAATCAGACGAGCCGCTGAAGGACTAAATCTGGCACTTCTCGGAAAAGCGAAACAAGATCCCCAACATCACTGATGACATCATAACAGCCGCATTCCAGAAGGGTGTCCGTGATGAGTTGCTGATCAGAAAATTTGGGCGTAAGCCACCGAAGACGGTAAAACAAATGTTCGAGATAGCAAACTCCTATGCGAAATCCAATGACGCGATCAAGGCCTCATGACAAGATCGGCACGAAAAAAGGGACGACAAGCAGTCGGGAGGTAGCCGGCATCCTAAGAAGGACAACGGCAACAACAATCACAGCCAGAAAGATCGCAAGCGCAAGCCCGAGGATCTGGTCGCCACAACGTCAAACTCCCAACGCCGTCCCCGGTTTGCAGCCTACGACACGATCGTGAACGCTCAGTGCACACATCATCCACATCACAAGCATGCGATCAAGGATTGCTTCATCTACAAGCAGTTCGTTGAACAATACGCGACACAACTACACCATAAGCTGACTGATGAAGCCGGCCCATCGGGAACCAAGAAGAGCAACCCGACTGGCAACTCAAAGCCCTTTCAAGACCCCGTGGGTGAACTAAACCATATTTTTGGGGGACCGCAGGCTTATGAGTCCAAGAGGAAGCAAAAACTGACTGACCGCGAGGTCAACGCAGCACAACCTGAAGTCCCACAGTATCTACGATGGTCGGAGGTGGCCATCACGTTCAACTACTCGGATCACCCTGACTGAGTGGTTCACCCGGGGCGGTATCCCCTGGTACTAGACCCAGTTGTGGAGATTATGGCAATCGGGTATCTACATGGCAAGCTTATCCGACTGGAGGTAGGGGTAGATTGCGCCTATCATATCTGTAAACCGAACATGACTTGGGTGTTACGATTGCCGATAGAGATAAGGCAATCGACCTATGGTCATGGTTTGGTAAGATTGAGGAAACCAACTTAGAGTAAGATAGGGTTTCCGATCTGTAAGCCCTCCTTCCAAGACTATATAAGGGGGGTAAGAGGCATCCCTTGAGGGATATCAGATTCTAGATCAAAGATTCCGATAGGAGATCAACTTTTAGCCTTCAGCTTTAGACCACGAGATCAATAAAGACACTCGGCGGATCGAATCCACCGAAACAGGAGTAGGGTATTACCTCTCGAGAGGGCCTGAACCTGTCTAAACCTTCTTCTTCCTCTAACCCATTGTGCTTGGCGATCTTGACTGCGACCCCAGAAATTCTATTGCCGAAACCAAGTTTCGACAGTTGGCGCGCCAGGTAGGGGGCCGCGCGTCGAGACTTCTTCAACAATCTCGCCGACAAGCGTGATGGGATCTCCTTCAAGATTCGGCGACTTCGTCGCCAACTTCGTCGACGATTCCTCCTTCGACTTGGATTCGGACCAGTCGGTAGGAGAAATCCACTCGACACCGTTCGGACTTCCGAACAGCGCCACAATCTACAACGACATCTTGAAGACCAAGATGCAATCTACTTTCTCCGACGACGGACTTCACTCGGCACCATTCGGATTACCGAATACCGCCGAAATCTGCGCCAATCTTCTCGCCTCCCCGACGAAAGCGATCTACTCAGTTGAAGACCTCTCAGCGCCGTTTGGATTACCAAACGCCGCCGAGATTTACAGCAAGCTTCTCTCCCCCGAGTCGGCGACGACCCACTCGGAGGAGCCCACACCCCCAAGCTCGACTCGGGCGAACGATCCAGATCCGGGTTACCCAGATCAAGGGAGGTTGTCATCCTCCCATCATTCGGCTCCTGCTCATCTTCGGAGCTCAATGGATACCTCAGCTCCGCCGGCTTCGACAACCTCTATGGCATCCCTTCTGACAAAGCCGAAAACTCCGACTGCCACATGGACTATGAGCCGAAGTGCTTTGACATCCTCATGGCCGAGCCGGACGAGTCCGACTCAGCCATGGCCAGAAGGTTTGCTGAAGAAGAGCGAGCCAAGGTGGAGCTCGAGCGCAAGACAGCCGAAGAAGAGAAACAACGCAAGGACGAGGCCGATAAGAGGAAGCAGGACCTGCGTGCAGCTGGACGATCTGCCCAGGAGGCCATCCTCCAAACATGGGTCCGCAACACCAACATCTTCCAAACGCCACAGCAGAACGCTGTTGCCGCGCTCACCCTCTTGGACACCGTCATGGAGACGGCTCCTGCCAATGTGACTCCGATACTCGACAAGATCAAGACAATCGTCGCCGCCACGCCTAACGGCCACCCCACCACCTCGGCACGAAGGCCGACGAATCGTGGACGAAACACCGGACAAGAGCCGGCTTCCACCTCTAAGGTCGGGAGACTATAAGAGGCCCGAGCCGGATCGGTCGACGACGGCCAAGAGGCCCACCCCGCGAGTCCACGCTAAAATACCGGGAGCGGACGGCCGACTCCGCGACAAACGACATGGACGTCCACACCGTCCACCACCGCGTCCGCCGCAATAGCTCCAGCTACCCGACCGCCAACCGAAGACCCTGCCGAGTGATCTGCGGGAAGTCCTCCATCGCTGCTACCGAGCGCGCGCGACGCACCGGGATGATCGGAGGGGATCACCCGATAGCGGCGACGACGGAGTACCGGCCTTCACTCGGGAGCTCCGCCGAGTGCACGCCGAGTGGCTTTAAGCCCACAGGATTGAAAGGTATGATGGCAAGACCGACCCCGAATCTTGGCTAACCGTATACACCCTTGCCATCCGAGCTGCAGTGGCGACAACAAAGCTATGGCCAATTACTCGCCCGTGGCCCTCGCAAACTCAGCCAGAAATTGGCTCACGAGCCTGCCAAGAGGCTCAATCGGCTCGTGGAGCGAGCTGAGGGACCACTTCATCGCCAACTTCCAAGGTACCTTCGAGAGGCCCGGCACACACTTCGACCTATACAACGTCATCCAAAAGCCGAACGAGCCTCTGAAGGATTACATTTGTCGTTTCTCCGAGAAGCGCAACAAGATCCCGAACATCACCGATGACATCATCATCGCCGCCTTCCAAAAGGGAGTCCGTGATGAGCTGCTGATCGGGAAGTTCGGGCGCAAACCACCGAAGACGGTGAAACAAATGTTCGAGACGGCGAACTCATACGCCAAATCCAATGACGCCATTAAGGTTGCCCGTCAAGACCGGCCTGATAGAAGGGAGGACAAGCAACCGGGAGGGAGCCTTAATCCTAAGAAGGATGGCGGAAACAACGGCAACCAGGGCCAGAAAGATCGCAAGCGCCGATCTGAGGACCTAGTAGCCGTAACCTCCAACACTCAACGCCATCCCCGAGTCGCCGCCTACGACGCCATCATGAACGCCCAGTGCACCCATCATCCGAATCATAAGCATGCGGCGAAGGACTGCTTTATCTACAAGCAGTTCGCCGAACAGTATGCGGCACAGCTCAACAAGAAGCCGACTGATGAGGCTGGCCCGTTAGGCGCCAAAAAGAACAACGCAGCTGAAAATGCCGAACCTTTTCAAGACCCAGTGGGGGAGCTCAACCACATCTTCGGAGGTCCGCTAGCCTATGAGTCCAAGAGGAAACAGAAGCTAACTGACCGGGAGGTCAACGCGGCTCAACCCGAAGTCCCTCAATATCTGCGATGGTCGGAAGTGGCCATCACTTTTGACCGCTCGGATCATCCCGACCGAGTGGTTCACCCGGGGCGCTATCCACTCGTCCTGGACCCCGTGGTCCGCGACATCAGGCTTAAGCGCGTCCTCATCGATGGGGGCAGTGCCCTCAACATCCTGTTTGCCAAGACCATGGATGAGATGTAGATCCCGAGGGCCGAACTAAAGGCAAGCTCAGCCCCCTTCCACGGAGTTATCCCTGTGGCTATCTTCTACACCACTCGGGCATATCTCCCTCCCGTCACCTTCGGAGCCCGAGAGAACTTCCGAACGGAGAACGTCACTTTTGAGGTGGCCGACTTCGAAACTTGACATATCACGCCATCATCGGAAGGCCGCGCTTGCCAAGTTCATGGCGATCCCTCACTACACCTACCTCTGCATGAAGATGCCGGGTCCCAACGGCGTCATCACTCTTCGCAGCGACGTGAAGCAAGCCTTCACCTGCGATAAGGAGAGCTGCGACATGGCCCAATCTCGCGAGAGATTACGTGGCCAACAAGAAGTCCGATTGGCTGCATCAACTTCGGAGAGGGCGAAGTCCCGCGAAGAAGATAGCCAAATCGGGATCCGACGACGCCAAGACCAAGAAGATCTCCCTTGATCCGTCGGATCCCTTGAAAAGCTGCATGTCGGCGCCGACCTAGATCCCAAATAGGAAAGCGCGCTCGTCACCTTCCTCCAAAATAATAAAGATGTTTTTGCTTGGAAACCATCCGATATGCTGGAATTCCTAGAGAGGTGATCGAGCACTCTTTGAACGTCAAAGATGACGCCAAACCGATAAAACAACGATTATGCGGATTCGCGCAGGATCGAAAAGACGCTATCAAAGAAGAACTCACAAAGCTCTTGGCTGCGCTTCATTAAAGAAGTCCTTCATCCCGTGGTTAGCCAACCCGGTCTGGTCCGTAAGAAGACGGGGCAATGGCGCATGTGCGTTGGCATCGACCTCAACAAAGCCTGCCCCAAAGATCCGTTCGGGCTGCCTCGCATCGACCAAGTCGTCGACTCAACGTGCATTTGCCAACTCCTGAGTTTTACGGATCATTACTCGGGCTATCACGGATCGGCTTAAAAGAATCCATTGCCTGAAGACATCGTTCATCACGCCGTTTGGAGCCTCTTGCTACATCACCATGCCTTTCGGCCTGAAGAACGCCGGTGCCACATACCAACGCATGATCCAAAGATGTTTCCAGACGCAGATCGGCAAGAACGTTGAAGCTTATGTCGACGACGTTGTCATCAAGACCAAGCAGAAAGAAGACCTGATCGCCAACCTAGAAGAAACCTTTGCGAACATCGGGCCTTCGAATGAAGTTAAACCCAGAGAAGTGCACTTTCGGTGTTCCATCGGCAACCGCTCGGCTTCATGGTGTCACATCGTGGCATTGAAGCAAATCCAGAGAAGATCAACGCCATCTTAAACATGAAACCCCCGAGTAACCAGAAAGACGTCCAGAAGCTCACTGGCTGCATGGCGGCACTAAGCCATTTCATATCCCGACTCGGCGAACGAGGCATGCCCTTCTTCAGACTGCTAAAGAAGACAGATGACTTCCAGTGGACCGCGGAAGCCAACAAGGCCTTTGAAGATTTCAAAGAGTTCCTTACAACGCCGCTCGTCTGGCCTCGCCTCAACCCCGGGAACCTCTCTGCTGCATCGTTTCAGCCACTCACCAAGTGGTTAGTACGGTCCTTGTGGTCGAACGCGAAGAAGAAGGACGGGCTCAGAAGATTCAAAGGCCAATCTACTTTGTTAGCGAAGTATTTGGGAGCCAAAATTCGCTACCCTCGAGTACAAAAATTGCTCTATGGTGTTCTAATAACCGCGAGGAAATTGGCACACTATTTTCGGGTCACTCGGTCACCGTCGTCACCTCTTTCCCACTCGGCGATGTCATCCACAACCGCGAGGCAACCGGACGCATCGCCAAGTGGGCCCTAGAGCTGATGTCGCTGGACTTGAATTTTAAGGCAAGGACGTCCATAAATTCACAAGCCTTGGCGGACTTCCTGGCCGAGTGGACTGAACAGCAAGAGAACGTGCCTCGGAAAGACCTCCAACACTGGACCATGCACTTCGACGGATCCAAGAGGATCACCGGCTTGGGAGCAGGAGTTGTGCTGATCTCCCGACCGGGAAAGGCTAAGATATGTCCTTCACCTCCACTTCTCCGCCTCACACAACGTTGCCGAGTACGAAGCTCTTCTACATGGACTGCGCCTCGCAGTTTCACTCGGGATACGTCGGCTTATTGTGAAAGGCGACTCCCAGCTGGTCGTAAATCAAGTAATGAAGGACTGGTCCTGCCTAAACGACACTATGGAGGCCTACCGGCAAGAGGTCCGCAAGCTTGAGGACAAGTTTGACGGGCTCGAACTCTCACACGTCCTGAGACATAACATTGAAGCTGCCGAGTGAGTGCGGCACGCGTTCGGATCTAAGCGCGAAGCTGCCCCAACGACGTCTTTGTCGAACATCTCTACGAACTAACCGTCACGGCAAAGACAACTCCCAACGAGCAAGCCACGAACGAAGTCGCCATGACCGATACCGACTGGAGGACGCCGCTCATCAAATTCTTAACCCAGCAAGAGCTGCCGGATGACCGGGATGAGGCAGAACGCGTCCGGCGTCGTTGCCAAGCATATGTCATGGTTGACTCCGATCTTTACAAGAGAAGCCCCTCCGGAATTCTAATGAGGTGCATCACACCCGAAGAAGGGAAACAGCTACTCCAAGACATCCACTCGGGCATATGCGGAAGCCACGCGGCAGCACGCACTCTAGTCGGCAAAGCTTACAGACAAGGTTTCTTCTGGCTTACCGCGGTCTCCGACGCGGATAAAGTCGTACGAACCTGCGAAGGCTGCCAGTTTTTCGCCCGACAAAGCCATGTCCCGGCCCAGGAGCTTCAAACAATCCCACTTTCCTGGCCGTTCGCGGTATGGGGCCTGGACATGGTCTGCCCTTTCAAAAAAGCTCCAGGAGGATTCACACACCTCTTTGTCGCAATCGACAAGTTCTCCAAGTGGATTGAGGCCAAGCCGGTCGCCACCATCACTGCTGACAAGGCACGGGATTTCTTCCTCAACATCGTGCACCGCTTCGGCATCCCAAACAGAATCATAACTGACAACGGGACTCAATTCACGGGAGGCATCTTCAAGGAATTCTGCGAAGACTTCGGAATCAAGATCTGCTACGCATCAGTAGCCCATCCCAAAAGCAATGGACAAGTCGAGCGAGCCAACGGCATGTTCCTCCAAGGAATCAAGGCCTGCGTTTTCGACCGCCTAAACCCTTACGCTGGCAAGTGGGTCCAAGAACTTCCCTCGGTTTTATGGTCGCTGCGGACCACACCCAGTCGGGCTACCGGCCAAACTCCTTTCTTTTTGGTCTATGGCGCAGAAGCCATGTTGCCAAACGAGATGGAATATGAATCCCTCCGGGTCCACAGCTTCAACGATGAACGCTACGACCCTGACCGAGTGGATGACCTCACCCGATTGGAAGAGGCCCGTGAGGCAGCCCTCATCCAGTCGGCCAAATACCTTCAAGGGCTCAGAAGATACCACAGTCGCAACGTGCGAGCACGAGCTTTCATTGTTGGCGACCTGGTCCTACGCAAGATCCAGACCACCAAAGACCGACACAAGTTATCTCCCTTATGGGAGGGACCGTACATAATCGCTGAAGTGACTCGGCCAGGTGCATACCGGCTAAAGCGTGAAGACGGGTCTATGGTGGAGAACTCCTGGAACATCGAGCATCTTCGACGATTTTATGCCTAATTCGGCTAAGGCTTCATGTTTTCCTTGACTGCCAACCTCAAGCAAGATGACTTCTTGAGTTAGCAGTCGGGGGCTGTACACATGTCAATAAAGCTCAAGTTTTCCTCATCAACTTTTGTGCATAATTTGGTTTATCATTGTTTAATGTCCTTCAATTCGAGTTCAGCGTCTAAGGACTGAGAGTTTTCCGATGACCTAATCGAGCCTAGGCTTGATGACAGCCAGACGAAAACTACTTAAGAAATTTCACGCAAAAGCTCGGATCGAGGCATTAACATAAATAAACTAAATATATCACAAGTTCTACATCAGAGCGTTACGGTTATGCGACATTTACAAGATAAAGTCAGAAAGACAAATCAAATCTTGAAATTGTTTACTACATCAATGGATATTTTCTTCGCCGCCTCCTGCGCCTCACTCAGCATATCCAAGGCCTGCTCGTCTGTCGTTCCGTCAGCAAAGCCTTCCCCGACCGAGTGGATGTCCACTCGGGGGTAAAGGGACTTGGTCTGTGCAAGAGCCAGACCAGCCCCCATGTTGGCTGCTTCGGTGATGTTGGCCAGATACCGGTCGGGAGCCAGCCGCAACTTGTCGAATATTTCTACCGGCTCCAGCGAACTGGCCCCAACTCCTTGATCGAATAAGGACAGCAAGATCAACATAGCGGCATTGGCGACCTCTTCCCGAATCTCGTCGCTTTGTTTGACCCGCCCAAGCAAGACGTCGTATTGAGCTCGGGTCTTTACCTTGTAAGCTGCCAAAAGCTCCGGATCATTCAAAGCACTCAGAAATAAAGCAGCGCAAGAAGTTTTACTCCAAAGAGGCTTACCTTCAAACTCGGCCTCCATCTTGGCTTTATCGAGGCTGACTGCCTCCAGCTGGACTTGAAGCGAATGGACCTCCGAAGAATTTTCTACAAAAGAAGATCGTCAACAACCGAGATTAACATGAGAATCATGAAGAAACATGGAGAGACGGGCTTACTCCCGATTGATCCTCGGAGGTCGAGATTCGCCTCCCGAAGCTCCGCGATCTCTCTCCTTAAAGCCACCTCCTTTGACGCGGCCTCCTCCCGAGTGGCCTTCAGCTGTCGCCGAACGTCCTCTAAGGAGTTCAGTGAGGAACCAGCTTCTCCAAGCACCTCAGATTTTGCCATGGAGCGGCAATATTCCTTCGCGCGAAACGGAAGAGTGACAGACGAAAGATAATAATAATACAATTAAAGTGAAAGACGAAGGCTTACGTTGAGCAGCAGGGTCGCCTCGTTCAAGCTTTCGACAAGGGCATCTCTTTCATCTTTCTCGCTTGCCGGTCCAGGATGATACCCCGCCTTTCGCCTTCCGAGTCCCGCCACTCGATCCTAATAGGGAGAACCCTGGGTTTCGGAGGATCGCAACCGGGATCTCCTCCACCGTGGCGGCAAATAAGAAGGACAAATGAAGACATGAAAGATTCAAACGAAAGAGCAAAAGAGTATTTTGAAACAAATCTCACCGGTTTCAGCGGTTGCGCGTCTAGGTGGAGCGGCCGGTGGCCTCCTTCTTCGACTCCGCGCCGAGTGGCCCTCAGTCGGGGGCGCTCGAGCCGCGGCCTGAGGTTTCCCGGCCGTTGACTGGCTTCCAGTCGGGATATCCCGGCTGGCGGCCGAGGGCTCCTTCCTTGGGGCATCCTTCTTCGGAGGCGAAGGTTGCCGCCCGAGCGCTCACGCTCGGTTGTGGGCTCGGGCTTTGGCTCGTTGGTTTTGGCACCTCGGGAGCTGCGGCTAGGGACGGCCCTTCATTTCCCGGCAGATCTATGTCCTGGGGCCTCCTGCGAAAGTGAACACAGCAGGGGTAAAGGTAAAGAAAGTTTTTTAACGGAAAGGTTCGGACTTCGGTTATAGAGCATACCTGGATGACCGGCGGATCTTTGGCGCCATCCGCGGCGATCGCCTTGGAGGTGGGGTCTCGATGGGAGGAGCCGGGACGTCGTCATCCGAGTCCTCGATAATCAACCTCCTTTTGCTCGCACGCTTGTTCGAGTCTTCGCCGGCGCCGCCGCTTCCCGACCGGGTCGCCTTGGATCTTGATCCCGCCAGTGGCTTCTTAGCGGCGACGGCGCGTCATCGTGGGACACCTTGTATGGCTTGGAGGTGACAGAAGCATTTTCCTGCAGAAGAAGGAATGCATAACGCTAAGAGGCAAGATATTAAGATTGAAAGACGTTATGAAGTAACCAGTCGGCTTACCGGAGGAGGAGGTCGGTGGATCTGAAGGGGAGGACCGGCAGAATGAGGGCCCGCTCAACTGCGATTCCGTCGAGAAGATCTTGTACATCCGGATCTTCGGGATCTCGTAGCTATGTGGATCTGGATCTTCCCGATTGGGGTCCGTTCCGCCTTCATACTCAAGGCCGGCTTCGACCGTTCCTTGATCGGCGCCAGTCGGCACCTGATGAAGTGCCGAGTGATCTGTTCCCCACGAAGCCCCTTTTGTTTCATCGCCAGGATCTTCGCAAGCAGCTTGTTGGCCTCGTCCCAATCTTGGGCTACTGGAACAGTGCTCCAAGTTGGACTGGGACAGGGGAAGGCCGACGAGGCGCGCAGCCGGGTTCGAGGTTGTTAACGTAGAACCAGCCCGCATGCCATCCTTTATTGGAAGACTTCAAGGGAAGAGAAAAATACTCCTTGCGGAGAGATCCGCGGAGTTGGAAACCTGCCCCACCAACGACGCATGGGTGGTCCTTGTTCGGATGTGGTTTGAGATAGAACATGCGGCGGAAGAGTTGGAAGTGGGGGAGGATGCCAAGGAAGGCTTCACATACATGAATGAAGCCCATAGTAATCCAGAAGCCCCCGGAAGAACTCGGAGGTGGGAAGGCTGAACCCGCAATAGAAGAAAGAAGTGAAAACGACGAGCTCACCGGTGATCGGGGTTGGGAAGTCCTCCCCGCCGCCGGCGCCATCCCACGATCTCCTTTGGCGGAAGCACGCCGTGCTTCACCATCTCTTTGAGGGTGGATTCCTTCACATCCGAAGCGGCCCATTGGTCGAACGGAATCCTCTTTTCCTCCGCCATGAGAGTGGTGTTGATGGGAAGTGGATCTGGTCGGAAAAGGTCAGGCTTTTTGACAAAGGAACATGGGAGATTTGGCTGCGGAGGCTGGTTGTTGCAAAGAGCGAGTTCCTAGATGGATGGATTTGGGAGCGCGCGAGTCTAGGGTTCTCCGCAGTGAACTGGTGAACAGTACTGCGAAAAGGGGAATTTTTTGAAGATGAAGAGGCGGGGATGACCTCGTGCCTTTATAGAAAGATTTGAGGGTTGCGCTAGGTTTTCTAGTGATTGGGCCGAGACCATAAGAAAATCTACGGCCCGGCTAAGTTGTGGCCCGATGCGTGTCCTTAGGGACTTAAGTGGATGAGCTTAAGCAGATTTGCCCTGGCAATATGCGCGAGTCCGAGTGCCCTGTACCTTTGAAAATCCTTCCGTACCGCGGTTTGCTTGACTTCATGAGAAGCTGGCACGATGCAACTTGGAAGGTGACCAACAGTTAAGTTTTTATAGCTGCCTTGATGACAAGGGCTGTTTGGTTTTTGGCATTTGATCAAGTAATCTTATCAATGCTATTTATTTTTCCACCTTGGTGAAGATCTTTATAGATTGAGACCAGTATTATGGCAAAAGCTATTTAATAACTTGGTCATATTTTTCATATGATTGAAAGAACTCGTTTCCCATGAGGGATGATTAAAATAATTGTTCCGGGTTGACTCGGGCAGATCCACTCAGATAAGCATAAGCTTATCGAGTGCTTTTTCACCCATGAGGGTTGATTGAGTTATTTGTTCTGAGATGACTCGGGCAAATTCACTCGGATAAGCGTAAGCTTGCCGAGTGATAAAGTTGTTTTAGCATGAGCTAAGCATCTACATAAGAATGATTTTTTATAGTTCTTGACTATATGCTTAGTCTGTTTTTGACTAACCACATAGTCGGGGGCTACACCTAATTAGGTGCATCAGGAGATGCACCTAGATATTTATTTTTGAGAATTTTTTAGATATTTTCTAGCCCTTCTGTCGAAACTTGGTTTCGGCAATATATTTTATGGGGTCGCAGTCGAGATCGCCAAGCACGATGGGTTAGGAGAAGAAGAAGATTTAGACAGGTTCAGGCCCTCTCGAGAGGTAATACCCTACTCCTGTTTCGGTGGATTCGATCCGCCGAGTGTCTTTATTGATCTCGTGATCTAAAGCTCTCGCTTATGAAGTTGAATCTCAGATCTAGTGTTGGAATAATCTGATCTCCTATCGGAATATCCCTCAAGGGACGCCCCTTACCCCCCTTATATAGTCTTGGGAGGAAGGGTTTACAAATCGGAAACCCTATCTTACTCTAAGTAGGTTTCCTCAATCTTACCAAACCGTGACTATAGGCCGATTGCCTTATCTCTATCGGCAACCGTAACACCTAAGTCAAGTTCGGCTTACAGATATAGCGGGCGCAATCTATCCCTACCTCCGGTCGGATAAGCTTGCCATGTGGATAGCCGATTGCCACAATCTCCACAGAGCCCCCGGAGTCCTTTTCAGTCGACGAGACAACTCAGCTTCAGACCAAAGCAGCACTCAACCAAAAAATCTCTTTGACCGAGTGCTTTTGGCGCCGAGTGATTCCATCATCTCTGCCTGAATCTTCCCGAGTGGCTCCAAAGACTCGTGAAGGGCTGGAAAAATTTATATATAAAAATTCTCAAAAAATAAATATCTAGGTGCATCTCCCGATGCACCTAATTATAGGTGTAGCTCTCGACTATGTGGTTAGTCAAAAATAGACTAAGCATATAGTCAAGAACTATATAAAAATTATTCTCATGTAGATGCCTAGCTCATGCTAAAGCAATCATAGAAATCTCATTACTCGCAAGTTCATGCTCAACCGAGTGAATTTGCCCGAGTCATCTCGTAACAAATAATTCAATCATCCCTCATGGGTAAAAAGCACTCGAGAAACTCTTGCTCAACCGAGTGGATTCGCCCGAGTAATCCCGGAATAATAACTCAATCAACCCTAGCGGGTAAAAAGCACTCGGTAAGCTCATGCTTATCCGAGTAGATCCGCCCGAGTCATCCGAACAAATACTTTAATCATCCCTCATGGGAAAATAAATTCTTTCAATCATATGAAAAATATGACCAAGTTATTAAACAAGCTTTTGCCATAATACGGTCTCAATCTTATAAAGATCTTCACCAAGGTGGAAAACAAACAAAGCATCGGCTAGATTACCCGACCAAATGCTGAAAAACCAAACAGCCCTTGTTCACCAAGGTGGCTATAAAAACTCGCTGTTGGTCACCTTCCAAATTGCATCGTGTCGCCTTCTCATGAAGTCGACAAACCGCGGTATGGAAGGATCTTTAAAGGTATTGGGCACTCGGACACGCGCATATTGCCGTGGCAAATCCGCTTAAGCTCATCCGCTTAAGTCCCTAAGGACACGTATCGGACCACACCTTAGTGGGCCGTAGATTTTCTTATGGGCTCGGCCCACTCACCGTAAAACCTAGCGCAACCCTCAAATCTTTCTTTATAAAGATACGAGGTCGTCCCCGCCTCTTCATCTTCCAAAATTCCCCTTCTCGCAATCGCTCATCGTTCATTGCGGAGAACCCTAGGCTCGCGCGCTTCTCGATCCATCCGCCAAGAAGCTTGCTTGCCGCGACAACTAGCTTCTACAGCCAAAACTCCCACATCCATCGCCCAAGATCCAACCTTTCTCGCGGATCCGCTCTCCAACAACCTCGCTCTCATGGCGGAGGAGAAGAGGATTCCGTTCGACCAATGGGCCACCTCGGACGTGAAGGAGTACACCCTCAAGGAGATGGTGAAGCACGGAGTGCTTCCGCCCAAGGAACTTGTGGAATGGCGCCGGCGGCGGAGGACTTCCCGACCCCAAACACCGGTGAGCTCGTTGTCTTTACCTCCTTTTTCTATTGCGGATTCAGTCTTCCTACCTCCGAATTCTTTCGGGGCTTTTGGACTATTATGGTCTTCAAATATACCATCTCGAACCCCAACTCGATGCTTCACATAGCACTCTTCATTCATGTATGTGAAGCCTTCCTTGGCATTTTTCCTCACTTCAATCTGTTCCGTCGTATGTTCTACCGAAACCCCATCCGAACAAGGACCATCCTTGTGTCGTTGGGGGCAGCTTCCGCTTCGCGGATCTCTCCGCAAAGACTACTTCTCTCTCCCCTTGAAATCCTCGAACAAAGGCCGGCACTCGAACCGGTTCTACATCAGCAATCTTGAACCCAGCCTCCCTTCCTTTGTCGGTCTTCCTCCTTCCCAAACCATCTTGGAGCACCGTCCCGTAGCCCAAGAATGGGATGAGGCCAACGATCCGCTCGCGAAGATCCCGGCGATGAAGAAGAGGAACCTTCGCGGGAACAAATCACTCGGCATTTCATCGTGCCGACCGGCGCCAATCGTGAGCGATCGAAGCCGGCCTTCGAATACGAAGGCGGAATGGACCCCAATCGGGAGGACCGGATCCGCTCACATACGAGATCCCGAAGATCCGGATGTACAAGCTCTTCTCATCCGGGATCTCGCCGAGCGAGCCCTCATACTACCAGTCCTTCCATTCAGCTTCCATCGACCTCCTCCTCCAGTAAGCCGATTGATTGCTTTATAGTATCTTTCGATCTTGATGTCTTGTCGCTTAACGTTGCGCCTTCCTTCTTCGCAGAGAACGCCTCTATCATTTCCAAGCCATATAAGATGGCTCATGATGACGCGCAGCATCGCCCGCTAAGAAGCCGACCGGCGGGATAAAAATCCAAGCCGATCCAGTCGGGAAGCGGCGGCGCCGAGTGAGGACTCGAACAAGCGCGCAAGCAAAAGGCGGCCGATCATCGAGGACTCGGATGACGACGTCCCCGCTCCTCCAGCCGAGACTCCGCCTCTAAGGCGATCGCCGCGGACGCACCGAAGATCCGCCGATCAACTGTAAGCTCAAACCAAAGTCCCGAGCTCTTTCATAGAAAACTTTTCTTTATCTTCGCTGTATTTACTTGTGCAGGAAGCCCTGTGGATATAGATCCTGTCGGAGGGGATGAAGGGCCGACCCCGCCGCTGCACCGAAGCGCCAAGGCCGTCGAGCCAAAACCCCTGAGCCCGCAACCAAGTGCGAGCGTTCCGAGAAGCACCCTTCTCCTCGAAGGAGAGCGCCCCTGTGGAAGAGCCCCGATCGCAGCGGATATCCCGACCGGAAACCGCCGCCGCCGGAAGCCCACGATCGCGGCCCGAGCGCCCCGACCGAGGGTCACTCGGCACGAGCCCGAAGAAGAAGAAGGGCCCGGCTGCCCCACCTAGGCGGGCCGCCACCGAAACCGTGAGATTTGCTTCGAACTTTCCTTTGTTCTTTCAATTTTGAATCTTTCATGTCTTCATTGGTCTTTCTTATTTGCCACCACGGTAGAAGAGATCCCTGTGTTACGCCTTCGAGACCCGGGTCCCTCCGATCGAATCGAGTGGCGGGACTCTGAGGGCGAGAGACAGGGCATCATCCTCGATCGGCAAGCTGAAAAGGACGAAAGGGATGCCCTCGTCGAGAGCCCGAATGAGGCGACCCGACCGCTCAACGTAAGCCTTCGTCTTTCTTTTGATTATATCTTCGTTATCCTTCGCCGATCATTCTTCGCTTTCTCATGCGTAAAGAATATTGCCGCTCAATGGCAAAATCCGAGGTGCTGGAAAAGCCGGTGCCTCACTTAAACTCCTTGGAGGACGTTCACGACACCGAAGGTCACCGGGAGGAGGCCGCTTCAAGGGAGGCCGCTTTAAGGAAGGAGATCTCTGAGCTTCGAGAAGCGAACCTCGACCTCCGCGGATCAATCGGAAGTAAGCCCGCCTCTCTCGCCTTCATCGTGATTCTTTTGTTGATCTTGTCCATTGATAATCCTCTTTCGTTGTAGAAAATTCTTCGGAGGTCCACTCGCTTCAAGTCCAACCGGAAGCGGTCAGCCTCGACAAGGCCGAGATGGAGGCCGAATTTGAAGGTAACCTTCTGAAGTTGAATTTCATGTGCCGCTTCATTCCCGAGTGCCTTAACCGATCTAGGACTCCTTGCAGCTTATAAGATAAAGACCCGAGCCCAAGATGACGTCTTACTCGGGCGGATCAAATCCAGCGACGAGATACGGGAAGAGGTCGCCAATGCCGCCGCACCAATCTTGACAACCTTGTTTGATCAAGGGGTTGGGGCCGGCTCGCTGGAGCCAATCGAGATCTTCGACAAGCTTCGGCTGGCTCCCGAGCAAGATCGAAGAACATCACCGAAGCAGCCAACATGGGGGCTGGTCTCGGCTCTTGCACTGGACTAAGTCCCTCTACCCCGAGTGGATATTCATTCAATCGGGAGGGCTTCGCCGAGGGGACAACAGATGAGCAGGCCTTAGATATGCTCACGAGGCGCAAGAGGCGGCGAAAAGATCTCTTTGGATGTAGTAAACAATTTCAAGCTTTGAACTTATATTCGACTTCGCTTTGTGAATGTCATGTAATCGTGATACTCTTGACATGGAATCTTTGTGACTATTTTTAGTTTATTTATGTCAATGCCTTGATTCGAGCTTTTGCGTGAAATTTCTTAAGTAGTTTTCGTCTCGCTGTCATCAAGCCTAGGCTCGATTAGGTCATCGGAAAACTCTCGCTCCTTAGACACCGAGCTCGAGTCGAAGGACATTAAACAATGATAAACCAAATTATGCACAAAAATTTGACGAGGAAAATTTGAGCTTTATTGATATGTGTATCAGCCCCGACCGCTAGCTCAAGAAGTCATCTTGCTTGAGGTTGGCAAATAAGGAAAACATGAGGCCTTAGCCAAATTAGGCGTAAAACCGCCGAAGATGTTCGATGTTCCGGAGTTCCCCACCATAGACCCGTCCTCGCGCTTTAGCCAGAGGCACCGGCCGAGTCACTTCGGCGATTATATAGGGTCCTTCCCATAAGGGAGATAACTTGTGTCGGTCTTTGGTGGTCCTGGATCTTGCGTAGGACCGGTCGCCAACAATGAAAGCTCGTGCTCGCACGTTGCGACCGTGGTATCTTCCGAGCCCTTGAAGGTATTTGGCCGACTGGATGAGGGCCGCCTCGCGGCCTCTTCCAACCGGGTGAGGTCATCCACTCGGCCGATGTCGTAGCGTTCATCGTTGAAGCTGCGGACCGGAGGGACTCAAACTCCATCTCATTTGGCAACATGGCTTCTACGCCATAGACCGAAAGAAAGGAGTTTGGCCGGTGGCCCGACCGGGTGTAGTTCGCAGCGACCATAGAACCGAGGGAAGTTCTTGGACCCACTTGCCGCGTAAGGGCTTAGCCGGCCGAAGACGCGAGCCTTGATGCCTTGAAGAACCATGCCGTTTGCTCGCTCGACTTGCCCATTGCTTTTGGGGTGAGCTACCGATGCGTAGCGGATCTTGATTCCGAAGTCTTCGCAGAAATCCTTGAAGATGCCTCCCGTGAATTGAGTCCCATTATCGGTTATGATTCCGTTTGGGATGCCGAAGCGGTGCACGATGTTGAGGAAAAAGTCCCGTGCTTTGTCAAGAGTGATTGTGGCAACCGGCTTGGCTTCAATCCACTTGGAGAACTTGTCGATTGCGACGAAGAGGTGTGTGAAACCTCCCGGGGCTTTTTTGAAGGGACCAACCATGTCCAGCCCCATACCGCGAACGGCCAGAAAGTGGGATTGTTTGAAGCTTCGGGCCGGGACATGGCTTTGTCGGGCGAAAAGCGGCAGCCTTCGCAGTTCTTACGACTTTGTCCGCGTCGGAGACCGCGGTAAGCCGAAGAATCCTTGCCCGTAAGCTTTGCCGACTAGAGTGCGTGCCGCCGCGTGGCTTCCGCATATGCCCGAGTGGATATCTTGGAGTAGTTGTTTCCTTCTTCGGGTGTGATGCACCTCATTAGAATTCCGAGGGGCTTCTCTTGTATAAATCGGAGTCGACCATGACGTACGCTTGGCAACGACGCCGGACGCGTTCGCTTCATCCCGGCCATCCGCAGCTCTTGCTGAGTTAGAAATTTGATGAGCGGCGTCCTCCGCCGGTATCGATCATGGTGACTTCGTTCGTGGTTTGCTCGTTGGGAGCTGTCTTTGCGGTGACGGTTGGCTCGTAAAGATGTTCGACAAAGACATCTCGTTGGAGCAGCTTCGCGCTTAGATCCGAACCGCGCTAGCTCACACTCGCAGCCTCGTTGTTATGTCTCGACATGTGAGAGTTCTAGCCCATCAAACTTGTCCTCAAGCTTGCGGACCTCTTGTCGGTGGCCTCCATAGTGTCGTTTAAGCAAGACCAGTCTTTCATCACTTGATTGACAACCACTGGAGTCGCTTTCACAACAAGTCGACGAATCCGAGTGAGACCGCAAGGCGCATCCGTGTAAGAGAGCTTCGTATTCGGCGACGTTGTGTGAGGCGGAGAAGTGGAGGTGAAGGGCATATCTTAGCCTTTCCCTCGGGAGATCAGCACAACTCCCGCTCCCAAGCCGTGATCCTCTTGGATCCGTCGAAGTGCATGGTCCAAGTGTTGGAGGTCTTCCCGAGGTACGTGCTCTTGCCGTTCACCCACTCGGCCAGAAGTCCGCTAAGGCTTGTGACTTAATGGACGTCCCGGGCTTAAAAGTTAAGTCCAGCGGCATCGGTTCCGTGGCCCACTTGGCGATGCGCCGGTTGCCTCGCGGTTGTGGATGACGTCGCCGAGTGGAAAAGAGGTGATGACGGTGACCGAGTGACTCGAAAGTAGTGTGCCAATTTCCTCGCGGTTATTAGAACACCATAAAGCAATTTTTGTACCGGGGTATCGGATTTTGGCTCCTCGCCAATACTTCGCCGACAAAGTAAATTGGTCTTTGGATCTTCCGGACCCGTCCTTCTTCTTCTCGTTCAACCACAAGGACCGTGCCGACCACTTGGTGAGTGGCTGAAACGCTTGCAAGAGGGGTTCCCGGGCCGAGGTGAAGCTAGGACGGGTGGCGTGGTAAGGAACTCTTTGAAGTCTTCAAAGGCCTTGTCGCCTTCGTGGTCCACCGGAAGTCGTCCGTCTTCTTCAGCAGCTTGAAGAAGGGCATGCCTCGCTCGCCGAGTCGGGATATGAAACGGCTTAGCGCCGCCATGCAGCCAAGTGAGCTTTTGGACGTCTTTCCGATTACTCGGGGCTTCATGTTTAAGATGGCGTTGATCTTCTCGGGTTTGCTTCAATGCCGCGGTGTGATACCATGAAGCCGAGCAGCTTGCCCGATGGGACGCCGAAGGTGCACTTCTCCGGTTCAACTTCATTTCGAAGGCCCTGATGTTTGCAAAGGTTTCTTCTAAGTCGGCGATCGTCTTCTTTTCGCTTGGTCTTGATGACAACATCGTCGACATAAGCTTCAACGTTCTTGCCGATCCGCGTCCGGAAGCATCTTTGGATCATGCGTTGGTATGTAGCTCCGGCGTTCTTCAGCCGAAAGGCATGGTGATGTAGCAAGAGGCCCCGAACGGCGTGATGAAAGATGTCTTCGGCAATCGGATTCTTTCAAACTGATCCGGTGATAGCCCGAGTAACAATCCAAGAAACTCGAAGTTCGCGCCGGCCGTTGAGTCGACGACTTGGTCGATGCGAGGCAGCCCAAATGGATCTTTGGGGCAGGCCTTGTTGAGGTCGGTGTAATCGACGCACATGCGCCACCGCCCGTCTTCTTGCGGACCAAGACCGGATTGGCTAGCCCGGGATGAAGGACTTCTTTAATGAAGCCGGCAGCCAAGAGCTTTGCGAGTTCTTCTTTGATCGCGTCTTTTCGATCCCGTGCGAACCCGCGTAATCGTTGTTTAATTGGTTTGGCGTCATCTTTGACGTTCAAAGAGTGCTCGATCACCTCCCTAGGAATTCCGCATATCGATGGTTTCCAAGCAAAAACATCTTTATTATTTTGGAGGAAGGTGACGAGCGCGCTTTCCTATTTAGGATCTAGGTCGGCGCCGATTACAGCAGTCTTGGAGGGATCGGACGAATCAAGGGAGATCTTTTTGGTCTTGGCGTCGCCGGATCCCGATTTGGCTATCTTCTTCGCGGGGACTTCGCCCTCCGCCGAAGTTGATGCAGCCAATCGGACTTCTTGTTGGCCACGTAATCTCTCTCGAGATTGGGCCATGTCGCAGCTCTCCTTGTCGCAGTGAAGGCTTGCTTCACATCGCCGCGAAGAGTGATGACGCCGTTGGGACCCGGCATCTTCATGCAAAGATAGGTGTAGTGAGGGATCGCCATGAACTTGGCAAGCGCAGCCTTCCGATGATGGCATGATATGCCGTTAGTCGGCCACCTCGAAGGTGACGTTCTCCGTTCGGAAATTCTCTCGGGCTCCGAAGGTGACCGGGAGAGATATGCCCGAGTGGTGTTGAAGATAGCCCCGGATAACTCCGTGGAAGGGGCTGAGCTTGCTTTGAGTTCGGCCCTTGGGATTCGCATTTCATCCATAGTCTTGGCAAACAGATGTTGAGGGCGCTGCCCCGTCGATGAGGACGCGCTTAAGCTCGATGTTGCGGACTACGGGGTCCGGGACGAGTGGATAGCGTCCCGGGTGGACCACTCGGTCGGGATGATCCGAGCGGTCAAAAGTGATGGCCACTTCCGACCATCGCAGATACGAGGGACTTCGAGTTGAGCCGCGTTGACCTCCCGGCCGCTAGCTTTTGTTTCCTCTTGGAATCATAGGCTAACGGGCCCCGAAGATGTGGTTGAGCTCCCCACCGGATCTTGAAAAGGTTCGGCATTCTCACCGCGTTGTTCTTCTTGGCGCCGGACGGGCCAGCCTCGCGCCGCTTCTTGTTGAGCCGCGCCCAGTCTTTCGCGAACCGCTTGTAGATAAAGCGAGTCCTTTGCCGCGTGCTTGTGATTCGGTGGTGGGTGCACCGGGCGTTCATGATGGCGTCGTAGGCGGCGACTGGGACGGCGTTGAGTATTGGAGGTTGCGGCCACCGGTCTTCGGATCGGCGCTTGCGATCTTTCGGGCCCCGGTTGTTGTTGTTGCCGCCATCCTTCTTAGGATTTCGGCTTCCTCCCGCTTGCTTGTCCTCTCTTCGTCGGGCCGATCTTGACGGGCGGCCTTGATGGCGTCGTTTGATTTGGCGTATGAATTCGCCGTCTCAAACATCTCGCTTCACCGTCTTCGGTGGCTTGCGTCCGAACTTGCCGATAAGCGGCTCATCACGGACTCCCTTCGGAAGGCGGCGATGATGATGTCATCGGTGATGTTCGGGATCTTGTTGCGCTTCTCGGAGAAGCGACGAATGTAATCCTTCGAGGCTCGTCCGGTTTCGGATGACATTGTAAAGGTCGAAGTGCGTGCCGGCCTCTCGAAGGTGCCTTGGAAGTTGGCGACGAAGTGGTCCTCGCCCGCTCCACGAGCCGATTGAGCCTCTTGGCAGCCGTGAGCCAATTTCTGGCCGAGTTTGCGAGGGCCACGGCGAGTAGTTCGCCATGGCTTTGTTGTCGCCACCTGCAGCTCGGATGGCAAGGGTATATACGCTAACCAAGATTCGGGGTCGGTTTTGCCATCGTACCTTTCTATCCCGGTGGGCTTAAAGCCACTCGGCCAATGCACTCGGCGGAGTTCCCAGTGAAGGCCGTACTCCATCGTCGCCGCTATCGGTGATCCTCCGATCTTCCCGAGTGCGACGGTCGCGCTCTTGGTAGCGGCGGCCGAGGACTTCCGCATCACTCGGCGGGGTCTTCGTTGGCTGGTTGGGTAGCCGGAAGCGTTGCGGTGGACTCGGTGGTGGACGGGTGGACGTCCGTGTCGTTTGCGGCGGGAGTCAACCGTCTCGCTCTTGGTGCCTCGGCATGGACTCGGGAGGCGGGCCTCTTGGCCTAGTTGACGATCGAGCCGGCTCGGGCCTCCCGTAGTCTCCCGACCTTAGGGGTGGGAGCCGGCTTTTGTCGAGCGTTTCGGCCACGGATTCGGCCGGCCTTCTTGCCGAAGTGGTGGGAGGGCCGTTAGCCGTGGCGCAACGATGGTCTTGATCTTATCCAAGATAGGAGTCACGTTGGCCGGAGCCGTCTCCATGACGGTATCCAAGAGCGTGAGTGCGGCGACGCGCTTCGCGTGGCGTCCGGAAGACATTGGTGTTGCGAACCCGTGTTTGGAGGATGGCCTCCGGCGATCGTCCACCGCACGCAGATCCCGCTTCCTTTTATCGCCCTCGTCTTTGCGTTGTTTGTCTTCTTCGGCTGTCTTGCGTTCGAGCTCCACTGCTCGCTCTTCTTCGGCAAGCCTTCTCGCCAAGGCCGAGCGGACTCATCCGGCTCGCCATGAGGACGTCGAAGCACTTCGGCTCGCATCCATATGGCGTCGGAGTTGTCGGCTCGTCGAAGGGACGCCGTAGAGATTGTCGGCGGCGGAGCCGAGGTATCCGTTGAGCTCGAAGATGGACAGAGCCAAAGGACGGGAGGATGACAGCGACCTCCCTTGATCTCGGGTAACCCGGATCGGATCGTTCCGCCCGAGTCGGAGGTTGGGGATCGGCTCTTCCGAGTGGATCCTCGCCAACTCGGGGAGAGCATTGATCGTAGATCTTGGCGACATTTGGTAACCCAAACGGCACCGAAAGGTCTTCACCGAGTAGATTGCTTCCGTCGGGAGGCAAGAAGATTGGCGCAGATCTCGGCGGCATTCGGTAATCCGAATGGCGCCGAGTGAAGTCCGTCGTCGGAGAAGGTGGATCGCATCTTGGTCTTCAAGATGTTGTCGAAGATCTCGGCGCCGTTGGAGAGCCCGAACGGCGCCGAGTGGGTTGTTCCCTCCGACCGGTTCGAATCCGAGTCGAGGAGGAGTCGCCGACGAAGTTGGCGGCTAAGTCGCCGAGTCTTGAAGGAGATCCCATCACGCTTGTCGGCGAGATTGTTGAAGAAGTCTCGACGCGCGGCCCCTACGGGCGCGCCAACCGTCGAAACTTGGTTTCGCAATATATTTTATGGGGTCGCAGTCGAGATCGCCAAGCACGATGGGTTAGGAGAAGAAGAAGATTTAGACAAGTTCGGGCCCTCTCGAGAGGTAATACCCTACTCCTGTTTCGGTGGATTCGATCCGCCGAGTGTCTTTATTGATCTCGTGATCTAAAGCTCTCGCTTATGAAGTTGAATCTCGATCTAGTGTTGGAATAATCGATCTCCTATCGGAATATCCCTCAAGGGACGCCCCTTACCCCCTTATATAGTCTTGGGAGGAAGGGTTTACAAATCGGAAACCCTATCTTACTCTAAGTAGGTTTCCTCAATCTTACCAAACCGTGACTATAGGCCGATTGCCTTATCTCTATCGGCAACCGTAACACCTAAGTCAAGTTCGCTTACAGATATAGCGGCGCAATCTATCCCTACCTCCGGTCGGATAAGCTTGCCATGTGGATACCCGATTGCCACAATCTCCACAGTAGCCCCCGATTGCCACAATCTCCACGAGTCTTTGGAGCCACTTGGGAAGATTCAGCAGAGATGATGGAATCACTCGGCGCCAAAAGCACTCGTAAAAGAGGCTTTGGTTTGAAGCCGAGCCTGTCTCGTCGACCGAAAAGGACTCGGGGGCTACCGTGGAGATTATGGCAATCGGGTATCTACATGGCAAGCTTATCCGACCGGAGGTAGGGTAGATTGCGCTTGTCATATCTGTAAACCGAACATGACTTGGGTGTTACGATTGCCGATAGAGATAAGGCAATCAGCCTATGGTCACGGTTTGGTAAGATTGAGGAAACCAACTTAGAGTAAGATAGGGTTTCCGATCTCGTAAGCCCTCCTCCCAAGACTATATAAGGGGGTAAGAGGCGTCCCTTGAGGGATATCGATTCTAGATCGAGATTCCGATAGGAGATCAACTTTTAGCCTTCAGCTTTAGACCACGAGATCAATAAAGACACTCGGCGGATCGAATCCACCGAAACAGGAGTAGGGTATTACCTCTCGAGAGGGCCTGAACCTGTCTAAACCTTCTTCTTCCTCTAACCCATTGTGCTTGGCGATCTTGACTGTGACCCCAGAAATTCTATTGCCGAAACCAAGTTTCGACACAGTGGTCCGAAACATAAAGCTCAAGCGCGTCCTCGTCGACGGGGGCAAGACGCTGGACGAGATGCAGATCCCAAGATCCGAGTTGAAGCCAAGTTCAGCCCCCTTCCACGGAGTTATCCCAGGGCTGTTTGTTTACACCCAAAATTCGCACTTAAGAGTCAAAATAGGAAACATTGCCAATATTTGGAAATTTGTCGGTTTCTTCGGAGAGGCCGGTCTGACCATCCGTATATAGGTCGGTCAGACCAGGCAGTGGGGTCGGTCAGACCGAAGGCACATGGTCAGTCTGACCGGTAGAGTCCGAAACCTAGACGACTTCATCGGTATTTGGGTTTCCTTTCTCCATACGATGTATCTCGGGTTTCCAAACATGTTTATCCCGAATTGGACGTGGAGAAGGGTCTATGGAGGGCAAGGCCAACCCCTATATAAGGGCCAAGGCCGGTTCAATTGTAAGAGAAAAACACACAACACACAATCAATCTATTTGAATCGTTTTCTTTATTTTCAGCCCTATTTTCTACATTGCCCTAGTTTAGTCCATCTTTGTCGGTTTGCGCCGAAAACCGTCCACCACCGCTGCGAGAGTGCGACACTTCTTTGTAAGTTTGTCTTGAAAACTTTCCGTTTACTCACGAGACGAGTAATTATCAATCTATCCATCTAAATCGGTTCCGCTAGCCGATTTGATCTACAAAACCCACTTTGCTCTAGTTTTTCCTAGATTGAAGTGGTTGGCGACTCTGTACCAAGAACCACCGCAAGGCTTTAGGTGATTCGATCGTGTTCGTGCCTTTTGCCAAAAAAGGTGCCAACACGATTTTTGGCGACTCCGCTGGGGAAGACACGATGCCAACTCGGATTCGACACCGTCATGTCCAAGCAAGCGGCGCAAGATGTGGAGCCATCCAACGTTGTCCACATCTCGTTGGACGACTTGGATGGGGAGGCTCGCCAAATAATGGAGGAGCGCATTCGAGCGATCACTCAAGAGGTGCTAGATCAATCTTGCACCAAAACGCGACAAGGCGTCATCATCAAGCCCGGGAGCCCGCTCAAGGTAACTCGCGGCGAGGTAAGCGCTGATCACATCTCTATGCCTATTCAAAAACTTGTTGCTAGCATGGTGGATGAGTCCGTTACTGCCGCCGTGAACAATAAGGTTGAATCCACTATGGAGGCTTGTTTTAATAGGTTGTTTAAAGCGCACATGAGCGGTAAATCCAGTCTTCCCGCGACCGATTCGCCGCCTACCTCGATTGCAGGGGGGAGCCAACCCCCTGTGAACCACATATTTAGTAAAACCGACGGGGCGATTGCCCAAGGCCTCGGTGAAATTAGTTCTGCCGCCTCTGTCGGTCTGACCGGTCCTACGGCCGGTTTGACCGGCTCTCACTACGTCGGTCCGACCGACCCCGTGGCCGGTCCGACCGGCCCATCATTTTTCGCTTGACTGCCCGACGCGCCGGTCCGACCGAACACAATATAGCGGTCCGACCGGCCCTATGGCCGGTTCGACCGGGTCGCTTACGCCGGCCCGACCGGCCACCTTACATCGGCCGACCGCCGCCGTGCCGGCCCGCACCCATACTACACCGGTCTGACCGGCGGCTATTTGGTCGGTCAGACCGCGCCTTATCTAGCCGGTTAGACCGGGCCCTTAGCTGGTCAGACCGGCGCTCTGGTGCCAGTACAGGAGATAGATCCCATCACAGGCAACTCGATTCTATACCACGTTCCCGCACGCGTCTCCCCCGTGGCTACTGCCCATGCACCAATTCCCCCGCATGTCCCCAACCAATACAATGATCCTAATAGGGGATATCCGCGCGACACGAGAGATGGCCAATATGACAATATTGCACTGCAACAGCCACCTTTTAGGCCGCCGGTCGCGCCCGACCCGCCTAGGCCTGAGAATATGGAGGAACAAATCAGGAATATCATTAGAGAGTCGTTTGGAATTGAGCCCAGGAATCGTGCTAAAGTTTACCAAAAGCCGTATCCTGACTACTTCGATAATATCCCATATCCTCGTGGTTATAGAGTCCCTGAATTCACCAAATTCAGTGGAGATGATAATAGGACCATATGGGAACATATCGACCAATTCTTAGCGCAATGTGGGAAGGCTAGCACTTCGGATGCTTTTAAATTACGCTTATTTTCTTTATCTCTATCTGGTACTGCTTTTACTTGGTTTACATCTTTACCGGCTAACTCTATTCATACTTGGGCTCAGTTAGAACAGAAATTCCATGATTATTTTTACGCTGGTGAAACTGAGCTTAGACTTTGTGATTTGACATCGATTAGGAAAAAGTATAATGAATCTGTTGTAGATTACATTAAGAGGTTTAGGGATGCTAGAAACCGATGTTTTAGCTTGAGTATAACTGAGAGAGACTTGGCCGACCTTGCTTTCAACGGGTTGCTTGCTCCCATTAAAGAAAGGTTAGATGGCCAACAATTTCTCGACGTTAGTCAAGTGATGCAGAAGGCTCTGGCTCAGGAAAGCCGAGTCAGAGATGCTAAAAAGTTTGTTAGGCGCAGTGATAAGAAACCTCATGTTAGCATGATCGACTGTCCTACTAGTAATTCTGAGTCTGATGAAGGCGATCATGACATGTATATCGCTGAGTGGTCTTGGACAAACAAGAACAAACCCTTTGTTTGTTCTAGCTTGACGCCGACTCCTCGCAAGGATCGGCAAAGCGAGATCAAGTACAGTTTTGATGTGGCCAAATGTGATAGGATTTTTGACTATCTTTTGCAGGAAAAACAGATCAAATTACCTAAAGGCCACGTCATACCCTCATTAGAAGAATTAAAGCGTCGTTCTTATTGTAAATGGCACGATTCTTACTCGCATTCTACTAATGAGTGTAATGTTTTTCGTCGGCAGGTTCAATCGGCCATAGAGGAAGGACGATTGAAATTCACCGAGGGCCCGAAGATGAAGCTTGACAGCGATCCTTTCCAGTGAACACCATCGATCTCGATGGCAAGAAGGTGTTGATTCGGCGAAGCAAGCCGAATCAGCTAAGGGAAAGGAGGTTGTCATTGGGGAGCCTAGGCCCAAGATGCTTGTGCCAAAGAGCCCAAAGATTGGGACATGGAAGGAGAATAAGGCCAAGGCATCTAGATCAAGGAAGCCCCACAAGCCCAAGGTGACCTTCGACATGCTCCTTGACAAGTACAAGAAGAAGAGTGCTGAGAAGGAGCGTGCTAAAGGAAAGAGACCAAGATCGCCCCCTAAGGAGCGATTTGGTCCTTCGTCAAAGGTTTTGGAGCCGCCGTTTCCCCATTGCCCTCAAGTCATGCCATGGGGACCATGCCCGATGCCGCCTCCAGGTTATCCGTTCCCGTACTTTATGCCTTGGGGGGCACCCCCGCCTATGTGCAACATGCCTCCAATGCAGGGTCACCAAGGATGGAGAGGGGAGAGGAGATCACCGCGAGGGCATGCGTCGACTGCTAGTGGAAGCTGGTTCCCCACAAAGGACCGGTTTGACGGCGAGAAGAGGGCACATAAGTGTGCCAAGCCTGAGGAGAGGGCTTCGGAGGCGATCACTATTAAGATAGGATCGTATGATGTGCCGAGTACCATCGGCAAGGAGGTTAAGTTGATATTCGGCCCCGAACCGAAGCGCGAAGGATGCCGCGCTGAGAAGGTCGAGGCCGGACGTGCGCGCGGTCGACCGCAACTCGAGAGCCGGTCCGGCCAAGAGCCTTCGCCGATCTCGACCGTAGTTACAGCGGTCGACCGCGCCGATCGGCGTGCCGCCCACTTGCTGGCGGTCGAGCCGCGCCGCCGCGGCTCGACACTCGTCCGGTCTAACCGGGCTTGGTCGCCGGTTTGACCGAAGATACAACACGGTCCGACAGGCCACTGTGGCTCGGCTCGACGACGTTCGGTAAGAAGGGTACTAGGGTAATCCCCTCTTAGGGTAAAGGCAACGGGGGGCTCTATTTGCCTCCTGGAACAGAGCCGAATCCTAGGTGGATGCCTGAGGACTTGACGGCTACCCAGATGAGAAGGTTGCAGCGTCTTCGCGCTTCTAAGTTAAGGGAGAAGGAAGCCGAAGAGAGGAGAGATAGGGAGTTCGATGAGTTGCGACCAACGCCTGCGAAGGAGTGGAAACGTAAGTCATTAACTGCTGAGAAGCCGGTAGTTGTTCAAAAGGATGAACAACCGGCTGTGGAGGCATCGTCCGGCGAGAACATGGAGATCAACATGGTTTGCATGTTGCCCATGGAGTTTTGCGCCATGGACGAGGCCGAGGTCGCTCAAATGTCACTAGGTCCAAAGGATGCGGTCTTCGAGAAACCCGACGAGTCCAACTATCACATGAAGCCTCTCTATCTGAAGGGCCACAGTGATGGGAAGCCGGTCTCGAGGATGCTAGTGGACGGAGGCGCGGCGGTGAACCTGATGCCTTACTCTCTCTTTTCGCGAAGAGGCGGAGCTGAAGAAGACCAACATGCTTCTCAACGGCTTCAACGGCGAGTCAACAGAGGCGAAGGGGATCTTGTCCGTGGAGCTTACGGTGGGGAACAAGACATTGCCTACCGCCTTCTTCATCGTCGATGTACAAGGTAACTATAGTGTCATCTTGGGGCGGTGTTGGATTCATGCCAACTGCTACGTCCCATCTACTTTACATCAGTGCCTAGTACAATGGGATGGTGATGAGGTTGAGGTAGTTCAGGCGGATACATCGGCTGAGGTTGCCATGGCCGATGTTTCTGTGGGATGGAAACATGGAGACATGCAGTGCTTGTCTGTAACACCCTGAGGTGTTTCCCCTTTTAAAAATCCATCAGAAAATCGTAAAAGAAAAATCGTTGGAATTAACTGGAGAGAATTAATAATTTTAAAATCCAAATGTTAAATGGAAATGGCATGGTAGGATTTTTCCTAAATTATACATGTCAAAATACGCTAACAAGATTTTTAGTGGAATTTTCAGAGCACAAGAAATAATTTTTAACCAATTAAAATAAAAATCAGAATTAATAAATCCTGGGAAAATCTGTTTCTCTCTCCTCCGTCCTTTCCCGCTCTTTTTCCGGCTCTGGGCCGCCGACCCGAGCCGACGGCCCAATCCCTCCCCGTGCGCGGCCCGTCCTTTGCCGCCCGCACGTCCCTCCCTCTCTCCCTCACGGCCGGCGAAGGCGCGGCCGTTTAACTCTTGCGCCGCGAATAAGTCCGGTTGCCTCCCTCTACCCGGACGCCGACGGTGGGGCCCACCTGTCGGCCGTAGTCCCCCGCCTCCGGCCGCCGGCGCCATTTCCGCCGCCCTCTCCGCGCGGATCTCGGCCGACCGCCTCCCGCACGACCGCATCTCGCCGCCTTTACTCCTCCGCGTCCGCATACATTTAAAAGCCCCGGCCGCCTCTCCCACGCCCCTTTATGGCCGGAATTGATCGCCGGTCATCAATTCCCCATTTCCCTCTCCCCATTCACTCCGGTGAGTAATTCCGCCCCTATCCGGTCGCCGATGCCCTCCCCGCGATCTATTTAAGCATCCTCGCACCCTTCCCGAGCCCCCACGCTCTCACCCAAGATTCTCTCACACTCGTTTGCCCCCGCACCCGTGGTGAGCGCCCCTCCCTTTTTCCCCTCTCGGCCGAATGCACGCCGCCGTTCCCGAGTGCGCACAGCTCCGCCTACGCGTGAGCCGCGGTATTCTGCCGCCCCCGCCGCCACCCGAGTGGCGCCGGTCGGTCTCCAGCCACCGTGCGTCATCGCCGGCCAATCGCGCCGCCCGTGCCCATTCCCGGCCGTCCGATCTGCCTCGACAGATCGGGGCCGTCCGTCCCCGCTGGCTCGCGTGGCCGCCGCGTCGGTGCCACGTGTGCGCCACGTGGTGCACCGCTCTCCCTCTCGGCCCGTGGACCCGGTTCACCGTGGACCGGTGCTCCCGCGGCCGATGACACCATCGCTGTCGTCAGCCCTAGCGCTGACGCAATTCCGGGATTTATTGCGCAATAAATTATTAAGGATTTTCCTGTTTTAGTAAAAACATAAATAATCTTCTAAAAATCATATCTCTTCAATCCGACCTCCATTTTTAGCCCATTCAAATTTCATTAAATTCATAAAAATGCCAAGAATCCATTAAAAATGGTTTTGTTCTCTGTTTTAGTAGCTTTTTAGCCTGTTTTGTTGAAGTGCTTGTTTGCCGTGTAGATCCCGCTAGTCCCTCCGTCCCGGTTTACTTTGAAGTCGTCGCGGAAGTCCCCCAAGCCGAAGAGCAAGGCAAGTCATGCTATACTATTGATCATATTGCTCCCATTTTGCTAAAACACCTGTTTTACTCTCTGAAATTGCATGTATTTTTATATTGTTATTTCATGGGAAGAAATACACCTTATGCTTAGTTTATGCCTTAGGTTTGACACCCCAAACCCTTTGCTTAAACTTGGGAAAATAATGTGATTAGATTCAGGACTAGGTTATGCTTAGCCTGGCTTAGACTCACTAGCTCACTAAATGGATCATTTTCTCACTTAATGTATCTCTTTCGGACTTATGTTCGGAGGATTAATGATTATAGATTCAGTGAACCGGACTAATAATGGGTGTGGGCGCTATAGTTTTGGTTAGCGGCGCCCATGGAAATTAAGGACCGGTTCACGGGACCCCTCGAGAGAATGACCGTGCAAACCACAAGCCAAAATGGGTAAGGTAGGTCCCGTAGTGTAGCCTCTCCTAGCTGACGAACCCATCGGCAAGGGTGAGCGGGATGGAGTTTCAGTCGGCCCCGATATAAGGGTTGCTGGTCTGCCGGATTCACCAAGGCACTTGGGGGGGCTACCCACTCCCAGGGTCCGGGAGTGGGGGTGAAACCTTGGTGGGTTTCGCTTGGTTAGAGGGGGGGTTATACGAAAGGTCCTATCACAATTCCCTTTCCGGAGTACCGCGGTGGTATTCCGGCGCACGAGAAACCGTGTTGTGGGGCTGTGTCTTGTGGCTACAGTTGTACACCTCTGATCAGAGTAAATCTATTCAAATAGTCGTGCCCGCGGTAATGGGGCGATCAACCGAGCTCTCCGTGATTAGTCTCACACTTTTACACCCTAACTCTTGGAACATGACTAGTTTAGGTGGATGGTTTGGGCCTGTCACAACGTGGGGATAACGTTGGACAGTGTTGGATTCAAAATGCTTTAATTACTCAATTTACTGTTGTTTTGACTATGTTCAAAATTCGTATTGTTTGGATAAACCCCTGCCGTTTGCGCAAAAGCAAACCTTAGCCAGACCTTTGTCTCCCCTGCATTCATTCTTCCCCTCTTCCGGCGTGACTTGTTGAGTACGTGGAAGTACTCATCCTTGCCCCTTCACCAGAACCTGAGCCAGAGGTTGAAGACGAAGACGATGTTGAGTAGGCTTGTCCTACACTCTGGAAGCTGCCTGTGGAGTGGTCGAAGCCGCGTGGCGGCGTCAAGCTTAGGCTTAGGCCCTTTTTCTTTTTTGCTCTTTTGTAATCTTTTTGTATTGTTTCTAAGGCGTGGAACCGTAATATCAACAATTGTCGTATGTGTACCACGGCTGGTCTGGACGGGGATTTTAATACACATATAGCTTCGGAAATTCGGGACTGAATTTCGGGCGTGACAAGTTGGTATCAGAGCCAGGTTCCAGACCATAGGAAAAGCCAAACGGAAAAACCCTAGGAGCCCTCTGAATCTTTCATATGCATAAGCCCTGGCTTTTGAAAATAGTTTCGGGAAAATGGGTCTTGTTACCTCGGGATTGGGAAAAATTTTAAGTCTCTCTCAAAACATTTTGGAAAACTCGATCAAGTCTAAGTGATAGGATTCTAGAGTTAAAATTTGGAAAAATCGTTTGATCTCTTATTCGCCGCCAAGTTGGGATTTTCTAAGGGATCAAAGTCCTAAGTCGAGATATGAGGGAATGATCGTCAATTTTATATTATAACTAAGCATCTATTTTTCGGCATCGTCTAGGGGATGTCCTTAGGAGATTTTAATTAAGCCTCATAAAAATGTTTCTCAAAAACCCTCTTTTTCTCATTTACTTTATTTGAGTCATTTATCGTTTGTCTAAATTGGGTTTGAGCATGCATTGATCCCCTACCTTGTCTTCTCTAGATGGCAGGCCGTCCAGTCACCCACAACGGTCAGGGTCTGAAGGGTTTCGTCGCGGAGCTGGCAAGAATGACCTTGGCAGTAGGCTATCCAGATGCACCTGAGTACACTGTCGTCTCACCGTTCGACAGTGAGTTGCCTCACCAAGTCCGCCTGGAGGTGCATAGGTTCGTCGGCACCAACATCCCAAACATGGTGGTCACGGCGTCAGGAGGAACAGATGAGCATGCCTGCCAAGAGGCGGCTTATTTAATGCTGGCTCGGATGAGGGAAATGCATGACTACCATCTCCGCCATTCTGCCTACCGGTACCATCCTCCGCGGGGAACTTCATCAGCAATCAACACCTTCCAATCGGCGGAAGGGGAGAACGACACCACCTTCTCCCACATGAGGACAGTGATTGAAGGGCTGGATAAGATGCATGCAGAGCTTCACATGGCTGCGAAGGCTCCGAACGACCAGAAGATCTCAAGGATCAAGAGTTTGAAGAATGAGGTGGATCGTCTCAAGAGAGAGATCGCCAGTCTGAAGGGGCTTCCACCCCCCAACATCCTTCGGATCAGGATCACGCCACGGAAGAACACCAAGGCTCTGGTGCGGATGCAGCTGGCGTCCAGGTTTCCACCCCCTGCACCACCGCCTTCCCCAGTCCCCGTCCTAGTACCAGATCCTGCTCTTGCTCTGGTCCCTGCCCTAAGCGGAGGAGGAGGATGGATCTCAGTGTCCAGTAGCAGCAAGGGCAGTAGCAGCAGCAGCTCCAAGAGCCCCAAACGGAAAGACGAGTTAGCTAGCTCTCGAAGCCGCTCGAAGGAAAAGGAAGACGGGAACTCCCTTGGAAGAGGTTTCGACTCCTCCGACCGTGGAAGCCGTTCCGACCCTTAGAGCGTCGCCACCCTTAGTTTACCATTTTCCTAGTTTTTCTATTTGCTTAGTTGTTGTGTGATAGGAGTGCTGTGTGTGGGTAGTGGTCAACCTGTATCAAGTGTGGATATGGGTTGCCCAATTAAGGATGTTGAGTGTGTTTTAAGTGTTTTAAGTCAAGAACAGATCAAAACAAGTAATAAAGATCAACTCCTCCGTTCAATCTGTTTTACTCCTTCTCCCCACCTTGTTGTTCCGCTTCTTCAGATGGTGAATACCAGGAATGGTAGCAACAGCAATGAGTCAGCTGAGAACAACACCCGTGCTAATACCAACAACCCACCTCCTCTCCCTAAGAACATCACTTTGGCACAAGTCCTAGCCAACCAGACCCAGATGATGGCTGCAATGATGCAGCAAATGCAATAGCAGCATCAGTAGATGCAGTTGCAAATCATGCAACAGTTTTAACAGCAGAACCAGCATCAGCACGACCATTTCGCGTCACCACCTCCCCCACAAAACAAACTGTCAGAATTCCTTCGAGTCCGACCCCCAACTTTCTCCAGCACCACCAACCCCATGGAGGCTAATGACTGGATCATATCCATAGAAAAGAAGTTGGACCTTCTCCAGTGCACCGACCAGGAAAGGGTGTCTTTCGCCACCCATCAACTCCAAGGTCCTGCCTCAGCCTGGTGGGACAATTTCCTGGTTACCCGTCGGGCGGACGCACCGCGATTACTTGGGCAGAGTTTTGCCACCAATTCCGGAAGGCTCACATCCCCGGAGGGATAGTAGCCGAGAAAAAGAGGGAGTTTAGATCCTTGGAGCAAGGCACTCGAATCGTCACCGAGTATCTGCACGAATTTAATCGCTTAGCGCGATATGCTCCAGAGGACATACGTACTGACGCCGAGCGTCAAGAGAAGTTCTTGGCCGGGCTGGACGTTAAGTTGACGGACAAACTCATCTCCGGTGAGTATGCCGACTTCGAGAAGTTGGTCGACAAAGCCATCCGTCAAGAATACCAACGCAATAAAATGATCAGAAAACGTAAGGCTACTCAGTTTAGGCCACATCCTCAGCAAGGGAATTCCCAGCGGCCGCGTTTCACTCCGGGTGGTCAGAGTGGACCTACCACTATGATCGTTCGTCAACATCGCCCGTACCATCCCGGAACTTCCAATCCAACGGAAGCCGTCCGGACGGCCGCGGCGGAATCGGCCCCACGTCGGCCAACAACGCAGCCGCCACTTTGCGGTCAAGCCAATGCCACCAAAGAAGGACTCGGGATTCAAACCGGGTAATTGTTTCAAGCGTGAGGAACCTGGACATTTCGCAGGCAAGTGCCCAAGACCAAAACGCGCGCCGAGTTCATCCAAGCAAGAGTGAATCATGCTTCGCGAGAGGAGGCACGGGACGCAGGATGTCATACTTGGTATGTTCCCTGTGAACTCCTTTAATGCATCGTCTGTTTAATTCGGGTGCAACACATTCTTTCATATCAAAAGCATTTGTGGGAAAACATGGGTTGTCGGTGTTAAAATTAAGATACCCATGCGGGTCCAAACTCCCGGGAACCATTTGAACACTGCCCACTCTTGCCCTTCAGTGGCAATAAAAATCCAAGGATTCCCCTTTCTAGCCAATCTTATCCTTCTAGAATCAAAAGGCCTGGATGTCATCCTTGGGATGGACTGGTTAACCCGTCATAAAGGTCTGATCGATTGCGCAAGCCGCACGATCTCTTTAACCAATGACGAGGGGAAGAAAGTAATTTACCGCTCCCCTAAACCATTGAGGGTAGTGGCAAGTCTGAATCGGATCTCGGCTAAAGAGAAGCCCGAAGAGAAAGGAAAGGATCAGGCGAAGTTAGAAAATATTCCTGTGGTTTGTGAGTACCCGGAAGTCTTACCAGAAGATCTAACCACAATGCCACCTAAAAGAGAAATAGAGTTTCGGATTGACCTAGTCCCTGGCACTGCTCCGAACCATAAGAGGCCCTATAGGATGGGAGCCAATGAGTTGGCGAGAGGTCAAGAAACAAGTAGATGAACAGTTGCAGAAAGGTTATATCCGCCGAGCACATCGCCCTGGGGTGCGCCTGTCATTTTTGTGGAGAAAAAGGATAAGACCAAAAGGATGTGCGTCGACTATCGCGCACTCAACGAGGTCACCATTAAGAATAAATACCCTCTTCCTAGGATTGACGACATGTTCGATCAATTAAAAGGAGCAAAGGTGTTCTCAAAGATAGACCTGCGGTCAGGCTATCACCAGCTAAGAATTGGAGAAGAAGATATTCCCAAGACCGCCTTCATCACTCGACGAGTGCATGTACGAGTGCACGATCATGTCCTTCGGACTTACAAATGCCCGCCTTTTTCATGAATTTGATGAACAAAGTGTTCATGGAATTCCTAGAAAAGTTCGTCGTGGTGTTCATCGACGACATCTTGATCTATTCGCAGTCGGAAGAGGAACATGAGCACCATCTCCGGATGGTACTTGAAAAGTTAAGAGACCACCAGCTCTATGCTAAGTTTAGCAAATGTGCTTTCTGGTTGAAGGAAATGCAATTCCTCGGCCATATCGTGAACGCCCAAGGAGTCGTAGTGGACCCTTCAAATGTAGAAGCTGTAACCAAATGGACTCCACCTAAAACTGTCACCCAAGTGAGAAGTTTTCTAGAACTTGCGGGTTATTACCGTCGGTTCATCGAAAACTTCTCAAGGATTGCCAAGCCTTTGACGCAGTTGTTAAAGAAGGATGAGAAGTTTGTATGGACTGTCGAGCGCAACCTGAGTTTCGAAACACTCAAGAGAAAACTGGTGTCTGCACCCGTGTTGATCTTGCCATATCAAACAAAGGATTTCCTAGTCTATTGCGACGCATCTCACCAAGGGTTAGGCTGTGTGTTGATGCAAGATGGAAAGGTGGTCGCGTATGCTTCCCGCCAGTTGAGACCTCATGAGTCTAATTACCCAACATGACTTGGAGCTAGCAGCAGTCGTCCACGCTCTGAAAATATGGCGACATTACCTCGTCGGTAATCGCTGTGAAATATATATGGATCATAAGAGCCTAAAATACATCTTCACCCAACCCGATTTGAACCTCCGTCAGCGACGATGGTTGGAGTTGATCAAGGATTATGATCTCAGTATACACTACCATCCCGGCAAAGCTAATGTGGTAGCTGATGCCCTGAGCCGAAAGAGTTATTGCAACTCTATTCACATAGAAGGGAGATGTGAGCAGTTATTACAAGATCTAGAGCGCCTAAACCTGGAAATTGTTGAACTCGGATTTGTGGCCGCACTTGAGGCCCAACCCACACTCATAGATCAAATTCGCATAGCTCAAGCCTCGGATCCGGACATAGCTGAGCTTAAGAAGAATATGAGAGTGGGAAAAGCTCTTGACTTCACGGAAGACGAGCATGGCACCATATGGATGGGCAACAGGATATGTGTGCCAGAAGATAAGGACTTGAGAAAATTAATCCTTACTAAAGCACATCAGAGTCAGTACTCTATTCATCCAGGAAGTACCAAAATGTACCAGGATCTCAAGGAGAAGTTCTGGAGGGTTAGCATGAAAAGAGAAATAGCGAGAATTCGTGGCACTATGCGATGTATGCCGCCAGTAAAGGCGTAACACCGAGGCCTGTGGATTATTACACCACTTCAAATTCCGGAATGGAAATGGGAGGAAATCGGGATGGATTCCATCACCGGTTTACCCGGACATCATCAGGACACGATTCTATCGGGTTATAATTGACCGCCTCACTAAAGTGGCTCATTTTATCCCAGTGCTTACCACCTATACAGGCAGAAGGTTAGCAGAATTTTACCTTGCAAGGATTGTGTGTCTTCATGGTGTACCTAAGAAGATAGTATCTGATCGTGGTAGCCAGTTCACCTCCAAGTTTTGGCAAAAACTACAAGAGGAACTTGGCACCCGGTTGAATTTTAGCACGGCCTATCACCCGCAAACCGATGGTCAGACGGAACGTGTAAACCAGGTTTTGGAAGATATCTTTGCGAGCTTGTGCTCTGGATTTCGAAGGAGCTTGGGATAAGAGCACGCCCTATGCGAGTTCTCGTATAACAACAGTTATCAGGCTAGTTTACAAATGGCACCTTTCGAAGCGCTTTATGGACGAAAGTGTCGAACCCCGCTTTTCTGGGATCAGACCGGCGAACGTCAATTGTTCGGGACTGAAGTGTTAAGTGATGCCGAAGAGAAAGTCGGAATCATAAGAGAAAGGCTAAAAGTTGCACAGTCTCATCAGAAGAGTTATGCAGACAACCATCGCAGAGAGCTAGTTTTTAAAGTTGGAGACTATGTATATCTTCGTGTCACCCCACTTCGGGGAGTGCACCGATTCCAAACCAAAGGCAAGTTGGCACCACGCTATGTGGGACCATATCGGATTCAAGAGCGACGAGGTGAAGTGGCATACCAACTTGAACTGCCACCCACCATGGCAGGAATCCATGACGTTTTCCACGTCTCCCAACTCAAGAAGTGTCTGAGAGTTCCAGAAGAATAAGCCAATCCAGATCAGATTGAAATCTAGGAAGATCTGACTTATGTGGAGAAACCAACACGGATACTCGAAACCAGTGAACAGAGGACCCGGAACAAGGTCATCAGGTTCGGCCGAGTTCAGTGGACTCATCACTCCGAAGAAGAAGCAACCTGGGAAAGGAAAGATGAGCTAAAGGCCGCTCATCCCTATCTGTTTGCCAGTACCTCCGAATCTCGGGGTCGAGATTCTGTTTAAGGGGGGTAGGTTTGTAACACCCTGAGGTGTTTTCCCCTTTTAAAAATCCATACGAAAATCGTAAAAGAAAAATCGCTCGAATTAACTAGAGAGAATTAATAATTTTAAAATCCAAATGTTAAATGGAAAATGCATGGTAGGATTTTTCCTAAATTCTACATGTCAAAATACGCTAACAGGATTTTTAGTGGAATTTTCAGAGCACAAGAAATAATTTTTAACCAATTAAAATCAAAATTGAAATTAATAAATCCCGGGAAAATCAATTTCTCTCTCCTCCGTCCTTTCCCGCTCTTTTTCCGGCTGTGGGCCGCCGACCCGAGCCGACGGCCCAATCCCTCCACACGCGCGGCCCGTCCTTTTGCCGCCCGCGCGTCCCTCTCCCTCTCTCCCTCACGGGCCGGCAGAAGGCCGCAGCCCGTTTAACTCTTGCGCTGCGAATAAGTCCAGTTTGCCTCCCCTCTACCCCGGGACGCCGACAGGTGGGGCCCACCTGTCAGGCCGTCGTCCCCTACCTCCGGCCGCCCCGGCGCCATTTCCGCCGACCCTCTCCGCGCGGATCTCGGCTGACCGCCTCTCCTGCACGACCAGATCTCGCCGCCTTAACTCACCTCGCATCCGCATACATTTAAAAGCCCCGCCGCCTCTCCGCGCCCCTTATGGCCGGAATTGATCGCCTATCGTCAATTCCCCATTTCTCTCTCCCCATTTACTCCGGCGAGTAATTCCGCCCCTATCCGGTCGTCGACGCCCTCCTCGCGACCTATTTAAGCATCCTCGCACCCTTCCGAGCCCCCACGCTCTCACCCAAGACTCTCTCGCACTCGATTGCCCCCGCACCGTGCGCCTTCGCTTCGGACCTCGTCGCCGAGCTACGGCCGTGTTTTCCCGCTGCTCCGAGGTGTCCCGAGTTCCACCGACTCCCCCTCCTCGTCGTCGGTACCCGCGCCACTTCGGCCACCCTTCCCCGAGTGCTTCCGCCGTCTCCCTCACCGTCCGTGCCATCATCCCCTCCACCTCCGGCGACCCGCGGTGAGTGCCCCTCCCTTTTTCCCCTCTCAGCCGAATGCGTGCCGCCGTTCCCGAGTGTGCACGGCTCCGCCTACGCGTGAGCCGCAGTATTTCGCCGCCCCCGCCGCCACCCGAGTGGCGCCGGTCGGTCTCCGGCCGCCGTGCGTCATCGCCGGCCAATCGCGCCGCCCATGCCCTCTCCCAGCCGTCCGATCTGCCTCGGCAGATTGGGGCCGTCCTTCCCCGCTGGCCCGCGTGGCACGCCACGTGGCTGCCACGTCGGTGCCATGTGTGCGCCACGTGGTGCACCGCTCTCCCTCTCGGCCCATGGACCCGGTTCACCGTGGACCGATGCTCCCGCGGCCGATGACGACATCGCCGACGTCAGCCCTAGCGCTGACACAATTCCGGGATTTATTGCGCAATAAATTATTAAGGATTTTCTTGTCTTAGTAAAAACACACATAATCTTCTAAAAATCATATCTCTTCAATCCGACCTCCGTTTTAGCCCATTCAAATTTCATTAAATTCATAAAAATGCCAAGAATCCATTAAAAATGGTTTTTTTCCTTGTTTTAGTAGCTTTTTAGCCTGTTTTGTTGAAGTGCTTGTTAGCCGTGTAGATCCCGGTAGTCCCTCCGTCCCGGTTTACTTTGAAGTCATCGCGGAAGTCCCCCAAGCCGAAGAGCAAGGAAAGTCATGCTATATTATTGATCATATTGCTCCCATTTTGCTAAAACACCTGTTTTACTCCCTGAAATTGCATGTATTTTTTTAGTCATTTCATGGGAAGAAATACACCTTATGCTTAGTTTATGCCTTAGGTTTGACACCCCAAACCCTTTGCTAAAACTTGGGAAAATAATGTGATTAGATTCAGGACTAGGTTATGCTTAGCCGGCTTAGACTCACTAGCTCACTAAATGGGTCATTTTCTCACTTAATGTATCTCTTTCGGACTTATGTTCGGAGGATTAATGATTATAGATTCAGGTGAACCGGACTAATAACTAAAATATGACAAATGGTGGGATGTGGGCGCTACGGTTTTGGTTAGCGGCGCCCATGGCAATTAAGGACCGGTTCACGGGACCCCTCGGGAGAATGACCATGCAAACCACAAGCCGAAATTGGTAAGGTAGGTCCGTAGTGTAGCCTCTCCTAGGCGACGAACCCATCGGCAAGGGTGAGCGGGATGGAGTTTCAGTCGGCCCCGGTATAAGGGCTGCTGGGCTGCCGGATTCACCGAGGCACTCGGGGGGGCTGCCCACTCCCAGGGTCCGGGAGTGGGGGCGAAACCTTGGTGGGGTTCGCTTGGTTAGAGGGGGGTTTATACGAAAGGTCCTGTCACAGTTCCCTTTCCGGGGTACCGCGATGGTATTCCGGTGCACGAGAAACCGTGTTGTGGGGCTGTGTCTTGTGGGTACAGTTGTACACCTCTGATCAGAGTAAATCTATTCGAATAGCCGTGCCTGGTAATGGGGCGATCGGCCAGAGCTCTCCGTGATTAGTCTCACACTTTTACACCCTAAGTCTTGGAACATGACTAGTATAGGTGGATGGTTTGGGCCTGTCGCAACATGGGGATAACGTTGGACAGTGTTGGATTCAAAATGCTTTAATTACTCAATTTACTGTTGTTTTGACTATGTTCAAAATTCGTATTGTTTGGATAAACCCCTGCCGTTTGCGCACAAGCAAACCTTAGCCAGACCTTTGTCTCCCCTGCATTCATTCTTCCCCTCTTCCGGCGTGACTTGTTGAGTACGTGGAAGTACTCATCCTTGCCCCTTCACCAGAACCTGAGCCAGAGGTTGAAGACGAAGATGATGTTTAGTAGGCTTGTCCTACACTTTGGAAGCTGCCTGTGGAGTGGTCGAAGCCACGTGGCCAGCGTCAAGCTTAGGCTTAGGCCCTTTTTCTTTTTCCGCTGCTCTTTTGTAATCTTTTTGTATTGTTTCTAAGGCGTGGAACTGTAATATCAACAATTGTCGTATGTGTACCCTGGCTGGTCCTGGACAGGGATTTTAATACACATATAGCTTCGGAAATTCGGGACTGAATTTCTGGGCGTGACATTGTCAGGGCTAGATGTGGACCCCCGATTTTGAGTCGGGAATCTTTCGTGTTCATAGTACCATTTCCCTGGATCAAGTAGTTGGTACCCACGAATGCAGTACTGGATAATCAAGTGCACATGCACGAATAGTCTTACAATACCATTATTACATAAATAGGCCCGAAGGCATTGTTCATCCACAGGACCTTATGGTCCGAATACAACATAAAAAACGAGTTTAGATAAGGCGGCGGAAAGAGGCGGCTTGTCCATTGCCACGAGCAACGCAGGGGCTAAGGTCTAATATGCGCCGTCGGTTCCCTCGCCCTCCGGGTAGTACGCGTAGGGGTCTTCGGCTCTTCATTCCCATCTGGAGGTTTGTGCGTATAGCAAGGGTGAGTACCAACCGTACTCGGCAAGTCAACACAGAATTGATGCATATGATAGGGTTATTCAAAGAACATGGCTAGGGTTATTTTTGCGTAAAGCTAGTTTTCACAATTCTTTTCACAAGCCTATCGTCTAGCCAACACAAGTTTTAATTTCATAGTTCATTAACCCGGCGACGGTTACGTCTACCGTCCATCGTGATACCAAGGATGGCTTCCCGCCTCCGGTTCGTCATGATTTTCGGGAGTCCACCCCTTCTCGCATTCTCGAGAAGTTGATCCACCACGAATGAAACCATCATGCATACCCATCCCAGCAGTTTATGTTTAAAAATCTAGCCAAGCGAAAGTCTTGTCACGATGCTCAATATCCGCATGAGCACGGCTATTCGAATAGATTGATTCACTCACACTTTGCGCAGTGGATGTACACTTTACCCGTACTCCGTGACAGCCCAACAAATGAGCCTACGCCTCAACACATGAGACGGCCACGGCAAAGCCTTTCGATAACCTCACTTTGGCGTGCCCGCTCCATGAACTTAAGCCCTCATGCACTCTAGCCGTCCTTTTCTAGCAGTGAGAGGAGTTCTGGCGCACCCGGGGTAAGGGAAGACATTTCCAATCTTTAAGTTTAATTAACATTAGTTTAATCCCACCATTCATAACAAAGGCCGCAGCCTCATCCTCATCCCATAACCACATCATAGAGAACCATCTATGCAAGGATACTGCCTCTGCTCGGCTACCTAGTCAGCTAGGTCTATACCCATTCGAGAAGTACGGTTGTACTGGCTCGTTTCCCGGCTATCTCATGGCTCGGTCCTTAACTGACCAGGGTCGGCACTTGCCTTTTCCGGAATCCACCCAAATCATCCAGCCGCCCCAGTCTAAAACATTTGTATAGTACTTTCAGTTTTCATCAAACTTAATTCATTATGGCCATGTGGCGCTCATGTCTCCACATGCCGAATCTCGACTACCTTCCCTAAGGTAGTTGCCCAAGCACAAAGCTTTTTTTCATAAAGTCATGAGTATGCATAAATCTAAGTACAGCATGGCTAAGCAGTTTACCGAAGTTATGCTTCGGTTATTTGTATCACATCGCGAGTTACAAGGAGTAATTCTAAAGGTGCTCAATAGCAAGGAATGGCACAACAAGTATAGGTAACTCGGTAAAGCATGCATGTTTAGAGTTTAAAATAACATCATTTCGCAATTGGGATCAATATGTTCAAAGGGTGTGAAGACTTGCCTTGCTCGCACACTTGAGGGGTGGGATCTTCAGCGGTGTCGATGCCGGTTTCTTCAGGCGCTACCCGTACGTGCGAAAGATCAATTGAATTCAGTTAGAATTCAACAAAACACCGAGCGATCGAAAAGAACCACAAAAGCCATGAAAACAACTCCAGAAGTTTTGCCGAAAATTCTACTCGAGTTAGGACAAGGGTTGCGAGTAAAATCCGGGTTTTTGGAATCGAACCGATGACCTAGGGTTTTCGCAAAGTCGGCGATCGCAATTAAATTTGGAATTTACGTTTGAAAATATCAGCGAAGAAAATTCGTGCTCGAAATTTGAGGGTTTGAGCACAAAAGCGAAACCTATTTCGATGGCGGGAAAGAATTAAACGGAATCCGGATTGAAAAACGATGCGAAATAAAATTCCGAAAACGCCCGATTCCGATTTTTCAAACTTTGCACCGAGAAAACATGCGAGAAAATAATTTATTTTTGCCCAAAATTTTACTCAAGTCATCCCAAAATATTTTTCCAAATTTTCCAAAATTTTTCCTAATTTTTCCCTATTTTTCTTTTTCTCTTTTTCTTTTTTTTCTTTTTCCTTTTCTCTGCGCACTGTTCCATGCCCGCAAGGTGTTCGACCGGTGCCGAGGAGAACAGAGGCGGCGGTAGTGAGGGACAAGGCGGCGCAAAGGGAACTTACCGGCGACGGCGGCTCGGGGAGTAGCAAGGGGCACGGGGCCGGGCTTGCGCACGGCGGCGGCTAAACGGCGCGGCCCTTGGCGGTGGTGCTCGGGAACGGTGAAAACACGGCGGCGGTGCGGTGGAATCGGCGGGCACCGCCTTTTATAGGCGCAGCCGGGGGGCTCGGCGCGGCGCGGGTGGAAGGAGGGGGTCCGGCTCGGCGCGGCGCGGGCGGTGACACGCGGCGGCGCGGGGAGGCCGGGTACGGCGGGCGAAACGCGGCGGCGAGGGCGCACGGCGCGGGCGGGTCCGGAGCGGCGTGCGCGCGAGGTAGGGGCGGGCGTGGCTCGGCCGCGTGGCGGCAGCGCGGCGGCGCGCGTGGCGTGCGGAGCGGGCGCAGCGCGCGCGCGGCGCGGCGGCGCGGCGCGCGGGGTCCGCGCGGGCGGTCGCTCGCGCGGCGCGTGGCGCGCGGGCGCGGCGCGCGTGCCCGCGCGCGCGTGGCGCGCACGGGGTAGGGGGCCGAGCGCGGTTGGGCGCGGCCGGCGCGTGGGCGCGCACGTGGCGCGCTTGTCTGCGGGCGGCGCGCGCGCGCGCGCGGCCGGCACTGGCGTCGAAGCGTTTGTGACCAATGAACAAGTGCATTTTCACTTTTTTCCGATTTTCTATTTTCTTTTCCCATTTTCTATTTTCTTTCCTTCTAAAAATTCCAAAATAAATCCTAATATTCTAAAAATAATTTTTAACTTTATATTTTAAACTTTTTCTTGACTTTCATTTTTCCATAATTATTTTTCATACTTATTTAAATTCTTTTTCCTAATTTTCATAATTTACCCATTTTTAATAAAAATACATTTCCCAAATTTCGAGTACGCCTCCCGAGAATTTTATTATTTATTTTGTGTTTTAATTTATCTTCTCCCAACAAAATTTTTATTTTATATCACTCGAAATGCGTTTTCACAAATCCGCACTTTTCCGGATTCTTTTTTAAAACCCGATGCTACTTTCGCACCATCATTTTGTCAACTCCGAAAACTCCAAATACGCCGAAAAGGAACCGACCACGACTAAATTTATGCAACTGAGCTGGCAAATAAGAAACAACAAACCCGAGAAGAAGCAATAAACCAAGGTTTTTGAAAGTTCCGATTTTTACGTTCCGATTTCGGTTCTCCGATTTTCGAGGATGTTACACTAGATCTTTCTAGTTTTGATTTTATTAGTGTTTCCAAAGAAGGCTTTATACCCATTTACGTAAGGCCGCTAGTTTAGCACGGTGGGTGACATTACTTTATATGATGAATAAAGCAGCCAACTTGGAATGGTTACAAAAAAGAGTTCAAGAATATCGGTCAACAAAGAACGATATTGGGGAAACTATAGAGGATTTTGGCGAGGTAGAGAAGCTCGGTCAAGGGTTCACATCGGCCGACCCATTAGAAGAAATTGACATAGGGGATGGGAGCGTACCAAGACTGACCTTCATAAATAAAAACATGAGAGCCGATCATAGGGTTAAGATGATCGAGCTACTTAGAGAGTATAGTGATTGCTTTGCATGGGAGTACCATGAAATGCCTGGATTTAGTCGTGATCTTGTTGAGCATCGACTTCCGATAAAGTCAGGATTTAGGCCTTATAAACAACCTCCTCGTCGGTTTAACCCACTTATATATGATCGTGTCAAAGAAGAGATAGACCGATTATTGAAAGCGGGGGTTATTAGGCCATGCCGGTATGCGGAGTGGGTGTCCAATATAGTACCGGTAGAAAAGAAGGGGAGCGGCAAAATCAGGGTTTGCATAGATTTTAGATATTTAAATAAAGCCACTCCTAAAGATGAGTATCCTATGCCTATAGCCGACATGCTAATAAACGATGCCTCAGGTCATAGAGTGATCAGTTTTTTAGATGGCAATGCCGGCTACAACCAAATCTTTATGGCAGAGGAGGATATGTATAAGACAGCCTTTAGATGTCCAGGATTTGTCTGGCTGTTTGAGTGGGTAGTCATGACATTTGGGTTAAAGAATGCCGGCGCAACTTATCAAAGAGCAATGAACCTAATTTTTCATGATTTGTTAGGTTTTATTTTAGAAATCTATATTGATGATATTGTGGTCAAATCGGATGATATGGATGGACATATGGCCGATTTGATGTTAGCCTTTGAAAGGATGCGTCGGTATGGTTTGAAGATGAATCCACTCAAGTGTGCCTTTGGTGTGTCGGCGGAAAAATTCTTAGGATTCATGGTGCATGAGAGAGGGATTGAGATTGATCCTAAGAAAGTTGAAAAGATTCAAGACTTCAAAGCGCCGACATGCGAGAGAGAAGTTCAGAGGTTGCTAGGTAAAATAAATTTTTGAGGAGATTCATATCCAACCTAGCAGGTAAAATCGATGTTTTTGTGCCTATTCTACGCTTGAAAAAGGAAGCCGATTTTACTTGGGGGGCAGCACAACAGGAGGCGTTTGAAGGTTTGAAGAAATATTTATCTACTCCGCCCGTGGTGCGAGCTCCTAAAGCCAGAATTCCGTTTCGGCTGTATATTGCTGCTGAAGACAAAGTTATTGGAGCCGTTTTGACACAAGAGGAAGACGGCAAGGAGTACATAATTACTTATTTAAGTCGTCGTCTTCTGGATGCCGAAACGAGGTATGTATTTGTAGAAAGGCTTTGTCTTTGCTTGTACTATGCTTGTACCAAGTTGCGTCATTACTTGTTATCTAGTACATGCATAGTTGCTTGTCAGACCGATGTCATTAAGCACATGTTGCAAAGGCCAATTCTAAGTGGTAGAATTGGCAAATGGGCGTATACATTAATTGAATACGCTTTGGCCTATGAGTCATTAAAATCTATGAAGGGCCAAATTGTAGCGGACTTTATAGTAGATCATCATGTAGATGTTGATTGTGGAGATGAAGTCCATTTGGTTAGTGTCACACCTTGGAAAGTTTATTTCGATGGCTCTTCATGTAAGGAGGGTCAAGGCATAGGTGTGGCATAGGTGTAGTTTTAATTTCGCCCAATGGTCGATGTTTTGAAGCATCGGTTCATTTAGAATATTATTGTACAAATAATTAAGCCGAATACAATGCTCTATTATTCGGTTTACAAGTAATGGAGATCGTTGGAGCTACACATGTAGAAGCGTTCGGTGATTCAGAATTGGTGGTGCAACAAGTTGTCGAGATCTACAAATGCTTCGACGTATCATTGAACAGGTATTTAGATCAATGCCTAGATATTATTGCCAGTTTCGATGAATTTACTATTAAGCATATTGCTAGGAATGAAAATTCTAGGGCAAATGACTTAGCTCAACAAGCATCTGGTTATAGCATCAAAAGAGGTTTATTTTTCATATTAGATCAACCGGTGCTTGATCATAATTTTTTGGGCGAAATTGGCAAAGAGGCAGACCGTAGGCGGTCTGACCGGCGCACTGTCGCCGGTCTAACCATGGATGGCATCCGGTCTGACCGGTGTTCTATGGCCAGTCTGACCGCGGGTGGTTGCCGGTCTGACCGGTGTTGCTTGGCCGGTCAGACCGACTTCACAAAAGGTGCTGGGGGGCACAATCTTCTCAATGGGGCCAAATTAAGTGGAAATTTGGACATGTGTGCCCTGAGACGATAAATGATTGGCGAATTGCTTTAATTAACTATTTGAAGGATCCTAGTCTTAGGGTTGATCGGAAAATTTGGCGGCAAGCATATAAGTATACTTTGCTTGATGAAAAGCTATATCGCCGAAATATAGATGGTGTATATTAAAATGTTTAGATACCGATCAATCTAAGGTTGCTATGGGTGAAGTTCACGAGGGAATTTGCGGGACTCATCAATCGGCCCATAAGATAAACTGGCTGCTCAGAAGAGCAGGGTTCTATTAGCCGAGGATGATTGATGATTGCTTCAGGTACTATAAGGGATGTGAAGCTTGTCAACGGTTCGGCAATGTTCAATTGGCACCGGCTTCAGTGTTGAATCCTATAATTAAACCATGGCCGTTCCGGGGGTGGGCTTTAGATTTTGTTGGTCAGATTTATCCTCCGTCTTTAAAGGGGCATCGGTTTGTGCTAGCTGCGACAGATTACTTCACTAAGTGGGCCGAAGCCGTGCCGCTCAGGAATATGACGCATAAGGAGGTAATTGATTTTATTCTGAAGCATATTATCCATAGATTCGGCATTCCTCAAACATTAACTACAGATCAAGGAGCTTCTTTTATGTCTAAAGAGGTGAAAAATGTTGCCGAATCTTATGGTATTAAGCTGTTGAGTTCATCTCCTTATTACGCTCAGGCTAATGGATAAGTCGAGTCTAGTAATAAGACATTGTTGAAGCTAATCAAGAAGAATGTCGAGGAACATCCGAGAAGGTGGCATGAAGTGCTTTCTGAAGCTTTATGGGCGCATAGAATATCCAAGCATGGTGCTACCAAGGTGACCCCTTTTGAGCTTGTTTATGGATAGGAAGCCGTTTTACCGGTTGAGGTAAATCTTGGCTCTCTTCAATATATAAAGCAAGACGATTTATCAGCATAAGACTACAGGTTCTTGATGGGTGATAACCTTGATGAAGTGGTCGACAAACGTTTGAAGGCTTTGGAAGAAATAGAAAAGGAAAAAAAGAGAGTGGCCAAAGCATACAACAAAAGGGTGAAGGCAAAGACGTTCCAAGTAGGAGATTTAGTATGGAAGACTATTTTGCCTTTGGGTTCCCGATCTAAAGATTTCGGTAAGTGGTTGCTGAGTTGGGAGGGACCTTATCGGATATACGGAATCGTTCGGGGCAATGCGTATTTCTTGGAGACGCTTCAAGGAGAACGGTTTCAGCGGGCTATCAACGGTAAATATCTGAAGAAATACTTCCCGAGTATTTGGCAAGATGCTTAGGGAGTTGTGCGGCCGATAACTGAGTTATCGTCTCAAGTTAAAACATGTCTTATGCTTTTAGATTCACGATGTTCATCATAAAAGGCAGCGGGCATGTGTTTACACCCAAAATTGGCACTTAAGAGTCAAAATAGGAAAGATTGCCAATATTTGGAAATTTGCTGGTTTCTTCGGAGAGGCCGGTCTGACCGCCCATATATAGGCCGGTCAGACCGGGCAGTGGGGCTGGTCAGACCGAAGGCACATGGCCGGTCTAACCGGCAGAGTCCGAAACCTAGACGACTTCATCGGTATTCGGGTTTCCTTTCTCCATACGATGTATCTCGGGTTTCCAAACATGTTTATCCCGAATTGGACGTGGAGAAGGGTCTATGGAGGGCAAGGCCAACCCCTATATAAGGGCCAAGGCCGGTTCAATTGTAAGAGAAAAACACACAACAGACAATCAATCTATTTGAATCGTTTTCTTTATTTTCAGCCCTATTTTCTACTTTGCCCTAGTTTAGTCCATCTTTGTCGGTTTGCGCCGAAAACCGTCCGCCGCAGCTGCGAGAGTGCGACACTTCTTTGTAAGTTTGTCTTGAAAACTTTCCGTTTACTCACGAGACGAGTAATTATCAATCTATCCATCTAAATCGGTTCCGCTAGCCGATTTGATCTACAAAACCCACTTTGTTCTAGTTTTTGCTAGATTGAAGTGGTTGGCGACTCTGTACCAAGAACCACCGCAAGGCTTTAGGTGATTCGATCGTGTTCGTGCCTTTTTCCAAAAAAGGTGCCAACACTGTCATCCACGCCACTCGGGCGCATCACCCTTCCAGTCACCTTCAGAGTTCGGGAGAACTTCCGAACGGAGAACATCACCTTTGAGGTGGCCGACTTCGAAACGGCCTACCACGCAATCATCGGAAGACCTGCGCTCGCCAAGTTCATGGCGATACCACACTACACTTACCTCTGCATGAAGATGCCCGGCCCCAACGGTGTTATTACCCTACGCAGCGACGTCAAACAAGCCTTCACCCTGCGATAAAGAAAGCTGCGATATGGCCAATCTTGTGAGAGATCACATGGCCAGGAAGAAATCCGACTGGCTACATCGACATCAAAAGAGGGTGAAATCCCCACGAAGAAGATAGCCAAATCGACAAGGCGACCCCAAAACAAAGAAAATCTGCCTTGATCCATCTGATACTTCCAAAACCGCTGTAATTGACGCCGAGCTAGATCCTAAATAGGAAAGCACGCTCGTCACCTTCCTCCAAAATAATAAAGATGTTTTTGCCTGGAAACCATCCGACATGCTGGACATTCCTAGGGAGGTGATCGAGCACTCTTTACACGTCAAAGATGATGCGAAACCTATTAAACAACGACTACACCGTTTCGCTCAGGACCAAAAAGATGATATCAAAGAAGAACTTACAAAACTCTTAGCCGCTGGGTTTATCAAAGAGGTTTACCATCCGACTGGCTGGCTAACCCGGTCTTGGTTCGAAAAAAGACAGGGCAATGGCGCATGTGCGTCGACTACACCGATCTCAACAAATCTTGCCCTAAGGATCCCTTCGGACTGCCTCGTATCGACCAAATCGTAGATTCAACAGCCGACTGCCAACTCTTGAGTTTTCTGGACTGTTACTCGGGCTACCATCAGATCAGCTTGAAGGAGTCTGACTGCCTTAAAACAGCGTTCATCACACCGTTTGGAGCTTACTGCTACATCACGATGCCCTTCGGCCTGAAGAATGCCGGAGCCACGTATCAGTGCATAATCCAGAGATGTTTTCAGATGCAGATCGGGAGAAACGTGGAAGCTTACGTCGACGATGTCGTCATCAAGACCAAGTGGAAGGAAGACCTGATCGCCGACTTAGAGGAAACCTTCGCAAACATACGGGCCTTCAGAATGAAGCTAAACCCGGAAAAATGCACCTTCAGTGTGCCATCAGGCAAACTACTCGGCTTCATGGTGTCTCACCGCGGCATCGAAGCAAACCCAGAGAAAATCAACGCTATCTTGAACATGAGACCCCCGAGTACCTAGAAAGACGTTTAGAAGCTCACTGGTTGCATGGCGGCGCTAAGCCGATTCATTTCCAGACTCGGCGAACGAGGTATGCCTTTCTTCAGGTTGCTGAAGAAGACCGACGACTTCCAATGGACCACGGAAGCCCATAAAGCCTTTGAAGACTTCAAAGAGTTTCTCACGACGCCGCCCGTCCTAGCCTCACCTCGGCCTCAGGAACCCTTGTTGCTATATGTCTCAGCAGCTCATCAGGTCATCAGCACAGTTCTCGTCGTTGAGCGTGAGGAAGAAGGATGAGCCCACAAGATTCAAAGGCCAATCTACTTTGTTAGCGAAGTGCTAGCAGGAGCCAAAGTTCACTACCCCCAGGTACAAAAATTATTATATGGTGTTCTGATAACTGCGAGGAAGTTAGCACACTATTTTCAGGGGCACTCGATCACCATCGTCACCTCCTTTCCACTCGGCGATGTCATTCATAACCGGGAGGCTACCGGGCGCATCGCGAAGTGGGCTCTGGAACTAATGCCTCTCGACTTAACCTTCAAGGCGAGGACGTCTATCAAATCCCAAGTCCTGGCAGACTTCCTAGCCAAGTGGACTGAACGACAAGAAGATGTACCTAGGGAAGATCTGCAATACTGGACCATGCACTTTGATGGATCCAAGACTTTGATGGATCCAAGAGGATCACTGGATTGAGAGCAGGAGTCGTGCTGATTTCCCCGACTAGGGAAAGGTTGCGGTATGTCCTTCATATTCATTTCCCCGCCTCACACAATGTCGTCGAGTACGAAGCCTTGCTTCATGGTCTACGGCTCGCCATGTCACTCGGGATACGACGGATGATTGTGTGAGGAGATTCCCAGCTGGTAGTTAATCAAGTAATGAAAGACTGGTCCTGTTTAAATGAAACTATGGAGGCCTATCGACAAGAAGTTCGCAAACTTGAAGACAAGTTCGATGGATTGGAGTTATCCCATGTCTTGAGACAAAACAATGAGGTAGCAGATGAGCTGGCGCAATTCGGGTCCAAGCGAGAAGCAGCCCCGACGGACGTCTTCGTAGAACATCTTTACAAGCCGACTGTTGTCGCCAAATCAACTCCAAATGAGGAAGCTATAAACCAGGTTGCCTTGCTCGATGCTGACTGGAGGACTCCACTCATCAAGTTTCTAACTCAGCAAGAGCTGCCGGAAGACCAGGATGAGGCGGAACGAATCCGACGTCGCTGTCAGGGCTATGTCATGGTTGATTCTACACTATACAAGAGAAGCCCTTCTGGAGTCCTAATGAGATGTGTCACGCCTGAAGAAGGACGACAACTATTGCAAGACATCCACTCGGGCGTATGCGGCAGCCACGCTGCAGCACGCACCTTGGTGGGCAAAGCCTATAGACAAGGTTTCTTCTGGCTCACAGTGGTCTCCGACGTCGACAAGGTGGTTCGCACATGTGAGGGTTGCCAGTTCTTTGCTCGACAAAGCCACGTTCCAGCCCAACAGCTACAAACGATTCCATTATCGTGGCCGTTCGTGGTGTGGGGCTTGGATATGGTCGGTCCTTTCAAGAAGGCTCCAGGAGGATTGACACATCTGTTCATCGCGATCGACAAGTTTTCCAAGTGGATTGAGGCTAAGCCGGTTGCTACGATCACCGCTGACAAAGCACGGGACTTTATCCTCAACATCGTGCACCGGTTTGGTGTCCCAAACAGAATTATAACTGACAACGGGACTCAATTCACTGGAGGCGTTTTCAAGGAATTCTGTGAAGATTTCGGCATCAAAATCTGCTACGCATCGGTGGCGCACCCTAAAAGTAATGGGCAAGTTGAGCGCGCCAATGGCATGGTTCTTCAAGGCATCAAGGCCCGAGTGTTTGACAGGCTAAATCCTTACGCCGGTAGATGGGTTCAAGAGTTGCCTTCGGTCTTATGGTCACTACGGACCACACCCAGTCGGGCCACTAGTCAATCTCCTTTCTTCTTGGTTTACGGAGCAGAAGTGATGCTGCCAAATGAGATGGACTATGAATCTCTTCGAGTTCGCAGCTTTAACGATGAGTGTTATGATCAAGACAGAGCTGATGACTTGACCCGACTGGAGGAGGCCCGTGAGGCAGCCCTGATCCAGTCGGCAAGGTATCTTCAAGGACTTCGACGTTACCATAATCGCAATGTTTGGGCGCGAGCTTTCATCATCGATGATATGGTTTTGTGCAAAGTTCAGACCACCAAGGATCATCACAAATTATCTCAATTATGGGAAGGACCCTACATAATCGCTGAGGTGACTCGGCCAGGAGCATACCGACTAAAGCGTGAAGACGGGACCATGGTGGAGAATTCTTGGAATACTAAGCATCTTCGACGACATTATACTTGAACCTTTTTGAGCTTCATGTTCTTTTCGACTGCCAACCTCAAGCAAGACGGCTTCTTGGGTTGTCAGTCGGGGGGATATACATATATCAATAAAGCATGGTTTTCTTCGATAACTCGTTCATGTTTAGTTTATCATTGTCTAGTGTTTTGATTCGAGTTCAATAGATAAGGACTGAGAATTTTTTTGATGACCTAATCAAGCTTAGGCTTGGTGAAAGTCGGACAAAAATTACTTAAGAAATTTGATATAAAGACTCGGATCAAGGCATTAACATAAATAAGCTAAATATTTACAAGTTCACATCAGAAGTTACACACAAAATCTGCAAAATAATCAAGATTGGAAGTTTTCAACGACATCAGCAGCCACTTTCTTTGCCGATTCCTGCGCTTCACTTACGAGTTCTAGGGCTCGCTCATCTGTGGTGCCGTCCGCGAAGCCCTCTCCAACAGAGTCAACATCTATCCGAGGATAGAGTGACTTAGCTTGTGCAAGAGCGAAGCCCGCACCCATGACGGCCACGTCAGAGATATTTGCAATGTATTTTTCTGGGGTCGTCCTGAGCTTGTCGAAGACTTCAACAGCATCCAGTGAGCTTGTCCCGAGCCCATGCTTGTATAGCGATAACAGGATTGGCGTAGCTGCGTTGGCAATGTCATCCCTTACACTTTAGGCCCTTCGGACCCGCTCAGCAAAAACATCAAACTGTGCTTGGGACTTGATTTTACAAGCTGCAAGAGTTAGGTGATCACATAAATTTCCAAGATAGAGCAAGATGCAGAGTGCTACCTTAGAAGACTTACCGTCGAATTCTCCCTGAATTCGCTCATTGTCAGACTCCAGCTTAGCTTTATCAGCTCTTGATTTCTTCAGCTGGGTCTTAAGAGCATCAATTTCTGACAAGTTTTCTACAACAAAGAGATTTGCTAAAGATCAAGACAGATCACATATAGAAGCATAGGAAGATTAAGTTGATTAAACCTACTTCCGATTGAACCCCGGAGGTCAAGGTTTTCATCTCGGAGCATGGCAATTTCTTTTCGCAAGGCGGCTTCCTTAGCCATGGCTTCTTCCCTAGCGGCCTTGAGGTCCTGTTGAATGTTTTCTAGGGAATTTACATCAGGAACCAGCTTTTCAAGGGCGTCCGTCTTGGCCATTGACCGGCAATATATTCTCTGCACGCGAGTTCAGAATCACTTAGTTGAAAGAAACCATCAGGTCATGACAGAGAAGATTGATACTCACATTTAATAGCCGGGTTGCTTCTTTGAGGTTGTCCACAAGCATATCCCGTTCCTCATTTTCTTTTTGCCTGTTCAAGATAATGCCTTGCTTCAAGCCTTCAGAGTCGCGCCACTCAATTTTGATAGGAGGGATCCAATTCTCTGACGCTTGTAATCTGGGGATCTCCTCCTCTTTGGCTAATTGATTTAAGGAAGACAAATAAAGATAGAAGAAAAGATACACTGAAGACAAGAGACAAAAGGCTACTTTCAGGCTTACCTGTGTAGGCGCCCGAGTCCTCAACCGGTGCACTCCGACTGCTCGTCCCCTCTCGGTTCACATCCGACTGGTTTCCAGTCGGGACATTCTGATCGACGTCGGGAGCTCTCGCTCGACCGACTGGTTTTTAGCAGGGATTTCCTGGCTACCAGTCAGGGGCTCATTCACTGGGACATCTCCACTGGAAGCCGGAGGTTCTCCTGTAGGAGTCTTTTCACTCGGGAAAGGGCCTTGAGACCCTTGTTCTGCAGGCTTTGTCTCTTCGGTTGCTGCAGTTGGCGTCGAGGCTACGTCTTCTTTACTAGGATCTATGTCCGGGGGTTTCCTGCAAGATAGAGGATAAGACGATTGGATAAAGATGGAAAGGTTTTTAAGAAGATAATTTTGATTATAAGATATACCTGTTTGATCGACGAATTTTGGAGTGGATCTGGCGGACGGCTTCGGAGGGTTTGTGTCAGCTTGAGGAGTCTGCATCTCATCATCCGAATCGTCAATCACCAATTTCCTCTTGCTCGCTCACTGTTTGGTGTCTTCACTTTTGGCGGCCCTTTGGTTATCGAGGCTCGGTTTGGATTTTGGGGCCGCCGGATGGTTTTACGCGAGGTTGAGTGGCGCGTCGTCGTGATTTACCTTGTATGGCCGAGATATAATAAGGGCATTTGCCTGCAAGGGAGATTTTTGAGATACATCGAGAGATATAAAAACTAAAGAAATTGAAGAAGTCGAGTTGGTTTACCGGAGGAGGAGGACGGTACAGACTATAGGGGAGAACTGGCATCTTGTGGCGGCGCTCAACCACGATCCCAGAAGAGAAGATTTTGTACATTCGAGTGCACAAAGTCTCGTAGCTCAGGGAATCGCGGTCCTCCCGATTGGGGTCCTGTTCGCCCTCGTACTTGAACGCTGGCTTGAATCTTTCTTTGATGGGCGCCAGTCTGTTCTTGATGAAGTGCCGGGTAATTAATTCTCCTTGGAGGCCTTTCTTTTTCAGCTAGAGAATGTTGGCCAAGAGTTTATTTGCTTCTACTAAATCCTGGTTCTCCGGCATTGCGCTCCAGTTAGCCCTTTGGATTGGTGGGTGGCCGACGAAGTTGGGCAGACTGGGTTGAGGGTTTGAGATATATAACCAGTTTGCGTGCCAGCCTTTGTTGGAGGATTTCAGAGGAAGGGAGAAGTAATCTCTGCGGAGAGTGCCGCGGAGCTGGAAGCCTGCCCCACCGACAACGCAAGGGTCATCTTTATTTGGGTGGGGCTTGACATAGAACATGCGACGAAAAAGGTTGAAATGGGGAAAGATGCCAAGGAAAGTTTCACAGACGTGGATGAAGATTGTGATGTGAAGGATAGAGTTGGGGTTCAAGTGGTGATTTGGAGGTCGTAGTATTCGAGAATACTACGAAAGAACTCAGAAGTGGGAAGACCAAAACCGCAATAGAAGAAAGAGGTGAAGACGACAATCTCACCGGTGTTTGGGGTGGGGAATTCTTCACCAGCCGCAAGACGCCAGCCGATGATTTCCTTGGGTGGAAGAACTCCATTCTTCACCATCTCCTGGAGGGTTGATTCCTTCACATCTGAGGTCGCCCACTGCTCAAAGGGGATTTCTTTCTTTCCCGCCATGGATGCAATCAGAAAGAGAATGGATCTAGTGTGGAAGATGGGGCTTTTTGAGGAAATGTGGGAAGCTGGATGAAAGTGATGAGCTACGGTGGGAACTTGAATCCTTGGATGGATGGATTTGAGTAAACGCGAGTTTAGGGTTTCTGTGAAGAACCCATGAACAGGAGCGCGAAAGGGGAAATTTGGGAAGATGAAGTGGCGGGGATGACCTCGATACTTCGATACAGAATTAGGGTTTTGTTAAGTTTTCTCGTGAGTGGGCCGAGCCCATGAGAGACTTATGGCCCGGCTAAGGTGTGGCTTGACGCGTGTCCTGAGGGGTTTAAGAGGATGGACTTAAGCAGATTTGCCTTGGCAATATTCACGTGTCTCATTGCCCAATACCTTTAAAATCCTTTCATACCGCGGTTTGCGCAACTTCATGAGAAGTTGGCACGATGCAAGTTGGAAGGTGACTAACAGTTAAGCTTTTCATGGCTGTCCTGATGACAGGGACTGTTTGTTTTTTAAAGCATTTTGACTAAATGATTAGGTCAATACTATTTTGCCACCTTGGTGAGCTCTTTTTGATTAAGACCGATATTATGGCGGGAGCTATTTAATATTTTGGTCATATTTTTTAGATAACTGAAAAATTTATGTTGAGTTTAATAACTCGGTTTATTCACCTATGAGGGTTGATTTAGGTATTTGTTCCGAGATGACTCGGGTAAATTGACTCGGATAAGCATGAGCTTGCCGAGTGCTTGGGTTCATTACACACTGTGCCTTAATTATCAGGTTATGTGTTATATGATTTTCTATGAATGCTTTTAGCTTGAGCTAAGTGTTTATGTGAGTTCTTGACTATATGCTTAGTTTATTTTTTAACTAACCACATAGTCGGGGGCTACACCTAATTAGGTGCATCAAGAGATACACCTAGGTATCTATTTTTATTTTTGAGAATTTTTGAGATGTTTTCCAGCCCTTCACAGTCTTTTTATCGGATGATAAAGCACTCGGGAGATTCAGGAAGAGGTGATGGAACCACTCGGCAACAGAAGCACTCGGCCGAGAAGTCGTTTGGCTGTGCGTTATTTTGGTTCGAGACAAAGTTATCTCGTCGACTGTGAAGGTCTCGGGGGCTACTATGGAGATTATGAGAATCGGATACCCTCATGGCTAGCTTGTCCGATTGGTAATAGGGATAGGTTACGCTTCATGATTATGTAAACTGGATATGACTTGGGTGTTACGTTACCAGTGAGATAAGGTAACGGCTCATAGTCATAACTTGGTAAGATTGAGGAGTCCGACATAGAATATGATAGGGTCTCCGACTTATAATAGGATAGGGTCTCCGACTTGTAAGCCCACCCTCCAAGACTATATAAGGAGGGTAAGGGGCGTCCCTTGAGGGATATGCGATATACGAGATCAAGAGATCAATAAAGACACTCGAGGATCGAATCACCGAAACAGGAGTAGGGTATTACCTCACGAGAGGGCCTGAACCTGTATAAACCCTTTTTTTCCACTTAACCCATCAGTTTGGCGACTTGACTGCACCCCCAATTTCTATTGACGAAACCAAGTTTCGACAATTATAGTGTCTGGCTACTCGTTCCTTATCTCTTGTAACTTTCTCCAAAGCCCTCATCCTGGACAGAACTAGGTCTTCTGATTCATCCACCATCAAGTGGTAATAATCATCGGCTGTGAGTTGGTCTTGCAGTTGAATACGCCTTGAGCCAATGACGCTTTCCCATCGTAGTACTACCTCGTGTCCGTAGACTAGCTTGTATGGAGGGACTTGAATTGATCCATGACAGGCCATCCGATATGCCCACAATGATTCGGCCAATCGGCTATGCCATTGCTTGGGGTACTCAGAGATCTTTCTTTTAATCAACTTCATCAAACTTTTATTTGAAGCTTTGGCTTGCCCGTTGGCCTGTGCATAATACGGCGAAGAATTGAGTAACTTAATCCCCATGTCGTCGGCAAACTGAATAAACTCATCTGATATAAATATAGATCCCTGATCCATCGTGATAGTTTGTGGGACGCCAAATCGGTAGATGATATGCTCTTTGACAAACTCGATTGCGTCCTTAGAATCCACTTTCTTCAGAGGCATTGCTTCCACCCACTTTGTGAAATAGTCTGTTGCCACCAGAATGAACTTATGCCCTTTGCTTAAGGGTGGATTGATTGGCCGATCATATCAATACCCCATCCTCTGAACGGCCAAGGCTTGATAATTGGGTTCATAGCTGACGCTGGTGCTCGCTTTATGGCACCAAATTTCTGGCAATCTTGACAACCCTTGTAATACTTGAAACAATCCTCCAGCATTGTCGGCCAGAAATACCCTGCTCGCCGAAGTAGCCACTTCATCTTGTGAGCCGATTGATGCGAGCCACAAATCCCTTCATGCACTTCTCCGATAGCCACTTTGGCCTGATCGGCTCCTAGACACTTAAGTAGCACACCACCAATCGTCCGATAGTACAGATCTTCATCGAGCAAAACATATCTCAGCGCCTTGTAGCCAATTGAGAGGGGTTCTTGAGATAGTTGTAAATTTCAAACCTCCAGTCATCGGCTGCAATGGCAGCAACCTCTACTCCAATTTCTTTCATCATCGGCCGGTAGCCCGATGCCCCTTGAGCTAAATCATTGGCTTCTGTGTTCTGCTCTCTGGGGATATGTTTCAAAGTGACTAGCCGAAAACTTTCCATCAATTCCCGGCATTGTTGATAGTAGACCATCAGCGCGTCATTTTTGCATTCATATTCTCATGATAGCTGGCTGATGACCAATAATGAATCCCCCATTATCTCAATGGCGTTGGCTTCAACTTCCTTGAGTAGATGTAATCCTTTGAGTACGGCGTCGTATTCGGCTTGGTTGTTTGTAGCATGAGGGTTGATAGCATAGGCAAATTCAAAACTTGCCCCCCTAGGCGAAATAATTACTAAGCCGATACCGCAGCCGTTAGTGCAGACCGAGCCATCAAATGTCAATGTCCAAGGCATGATTTCCATGGAGCCGATCGAGTTATTCCCGTGTTCCACGATAAAATCGGCTATAGCTTGTCCTTTAACTACCCTGGGTGCCTGATACCTCAAATCAAATTCTGTCAAAGCAAAAATCCACTTCCCAATTCTTCCTTTCAATACTGGAGCCGATAGCAGATACTTGACCACATTGGCTTTGCAGATTATGGTGTACTCATTGGCCAGTAGATAATGCCTTAACTTTGTGCATGAAAAATATAGGCATAGGCATAGTTTCTCCACGGGTGAATACCTTGTCTCTACGTCTAGCAGTTGTCGGCTGAGATAGAATATAGCCTTTTCCTTGCCGTCAACTTCTTGAATCAAAACCGAGCCGATTGAATTGTCATCAGCTGACAGGTACAGCTTGAACGGTATCCCTTTTTGTGGAGGCCTCAAAACCGGAGGTGAGCTTAAATAATTCTTGATGTTGTCTAAAGCCTTTTGCTGCTCTGCCCCCCATGTGAATGCTTGATCAGCCTTCAGCCAAAGTAGTGGTGTGAACGACTCCATCTTTTCTGAGAGGTTAGCTATGAATCGCCTGATGAAATTGATTTTGCCGATCAAGGATTGGAGTTGCTGCTTGTCCTTCGGAGGCTGAATTGTTTTGATAGCATTAATGCTCCTTGGGTGTGACCTCGATCCCTCTTTCATGAACAAGAAATCCCAGGAACTGCCCAGCCAATACGCCGAACGCGCATTTCAGTGGATTCATCTTTAGGCCATATTTACTTGTCCGCTCCAGCACTTACCTCAGATCGGCTATGTGGTTCTCCATCTCTCTGGATTTAACAACTACATTGTCGATGTAGATCTCCACCAGTGAGCCGATCATGTCGTGAAAGATGTAGTTCATGGCCCGTTGGTATGTTGCCCCAGCATTCTTCAAGCTGAATGTCATTACAACCCACTCATACAAGCCGATTGCACCAGGACACCGAAAAGCAGTCTTGTGGATGTCTTCTTCAGCCATAAATATTTGATTATAACCTGCATTGCCGTCCATAAAACTAATGATCTTGTGGCCTGAGGCGACATCTACAAGTAGATCGGCTACGGGCATTGGGTATTCATCTTTAGGAGTAGCTTTGTTTAGATCTCTGAAATCGATGCACACCATAAGTTTACCATTTTTCTTGAGCACTGGGACAATGTTTGAGACCCACTCGGCATATAGGCAAGGCCTAATGAATCCTGCGTTGTATAGCCGAGTGATTTCGGCTTTGATTGCATCGTACATATCGGCTTTAAACCTCCTGGGAGGCTGCTTGAACGGCCAATAGTCTGCCATAATCAGCAGTTGATGGACCACTATTGATCGGCTAAGGCCAGACATCTCGAAATACTCCCAAGCAAAGCAGTCTTTATATTCTTTTAACAAATTAATAAGCTGGGATCTACACAAAGAAGATATTTTTTTACTAATGTACGTCGGCCTCGGTTTGTCTCCAGAGCCGATGTCGATTTCTTCTAACTCATCGGCCGACGTAAAGCCTTGCCCTAGTTTCCCATCGTCTTCGTCTGTGGTGTCGATGTCGTAGACGCTCGAGCCCTCCACCATGTCTTGTTCAAAACAGCAGCTGCGGCTCGTCATCTCCAATCGGCTGTATTGTAGAATCGGACACATTTAGAAAATCGGCTTGCTAGATTTTCCTAGACAAACAATCAATGCCTTCGATTTCCCAGACTGGCAAATCGGCATTGGCGATGTTAACTGACCTATCGGCTGGCACAATCTCGATCTTGTCGCCGTCCCATTGGACCAGGCTCTGGTGTATCGTAGAAGGAACACAGCAATTGGCGTGTATGCAGTCCCTTCCGAGCAGCAGGCTGTAAGACCCCTTCCCGTCGATGACAAAGAATGTTGTGGGCACGGTCTTGCTGTCGATAGTCAACTCGATGTTTAAAACGTCCTTGGTCTCTGACGGGTTGCCGCGAAGTCCTTGAGTACCATGTTGGTCTTGATCAGGTATTCGGCCCCCTTGCCCAGTTTTTTGAATGTTGCGTAGGGCATCAGGTTGACTGCGGCTCCCCCGTCAACCAGTATTTTGGACATCAGCTTGCCGTTGACGAATCCCTTTACGTACAACGGCTTTAGGTGCCGATTTTTGGTCCCCTCGGGTTTGTCCAAAATGGCTTGGTCTGGGGAGAGTGTCAGCTTCGCCAGGTCACCTTCAATTGTGTCTGCATCGGCCTCAGGAGTGCTGAACTCGGCTGGCAGTATGAACACCATGTTGACCGATGCAGAAACTTTTTCCTTTCCTTTGGCCGTCCTTTGAGTTTGATCGGCTGATCCCTCTGCTGGCTCGTCAGCTGGCGCTGACTTTTTCTTAGGCCTCCACTCTCGCCTGCTCTTGCCTAGCCGACGGCGTTGGTCTTTAATCATTTTCCGAACTTTGTCTTCTCTCCCTTCACGCTTGAGTCGTTGAATTCTGCGTTTTTGTGTCTTTGTGAAGAGATCGGACGGGCACCATTGAGGGTTGGCCAATTCTTCGTGGTCGGCCTCTTCTTCGTCGCGGTTGTCGTCATGGTCATCGTCGTCGACGAAGAAGTCTTGATGGATTGGACCGAGCCGATCCTGAACGGACCGCCGTCTCTGATTCAACTGAACGGCTCTAGGGACGAACCGGGCTGGGCTTGCAGCCGATGGGCTCCTACGCTCGTCGTCGTGGCGATCGTTGCACGCCGGGCAATCATCTATCGTCGGCAGCCTCATGTCGGCTTCCCAGCTGTACCTGAAAAAATCGCAATGCCAATGAGGGTCGGCACTGCTGTGGCTCGTCTCGTATCGTCGGCTTCGCGTTTCCGGCTTGCGCCGACGAGGTGACTCATCGTGAATTTCTTCGCGCCGAGACCGGTATTGAGAACGGTGTCAGCTGTCTTCATGGATCGGCCATCGGTCAGCCGATCTAATGACTGGGCGCACCATGTTGATGTGCGCGATGTGGTGTCTAGTCGGCTCGTCTGCTGCCCTGGCCCTACTTGATGTGTTGGCTAAGCCGTACGCCAATCTGTCCTGTCGATCGGCTCGCCTGGGGCCAGCTTGAACTGTGTTACCTGGAAAGGGGTTGCTGTCCACCTTCATCGGCCGACTTGAATCGGCTACCTTTAACCTCCCAGCTTCTATTGCTGCCTGGATCTGCTGCCTGAAGACCTTGCAGTCGTTGGTGGCATGAGATGTGGAATTATGCCACTTGCAGTATTTCTTCTTTTTCAGTTCTTCGGCCGACGGGATGGTATGATTTACCGGGAGTTGAATTTGCTTTTCCTTCAGCAGCAAATCGAAGATCTTGTCAGCCTTCGTGATATCAAAGTCATACTTCTCCTCTCTTGCGGTCTTCAGGAGCCACTGGCAGGCGATGGCCTTCTCGTTCTTTGTCCATTCGGCTGCGGCCACCTCTGCATCATCGTCGCTGGAATCGGAATCTATTTCGACGATGACCTGGGATATGGTCTTGACGGCCTTCCTGGTGTCTTGGAATCGTTGCTCATGGGTCGTCACCATCTGCGCCAAGTGAGCTAAGCTGTCAAAGTCTTGCGCAGAGAAGTGCTCGCGGATCGGCGCGATTAAGCCGTGGAAGGCCAAATCGGCCAGCTGGGCGTTCGACAACACTAGGCTGTAGCATTGGTTCCTCATTTCCCTGAAGCGCTGAATATAGTCTTGAACCGACTCATTGTGCTTCTGCCGAATGCTGGTGAGGTCCGACAACTTCATCTCATGGTTGCCGATGTAGAAATAACTGTGGAACTGTTTCTCGAGATCAGCCCAGCTCTGAATTGAGTTGTAGGGTAGTGATGAAAACCATGTGAAGGCCGATCCCGAAAGTGAAAGAGGGAATAGCCTAACCCTCAGGGCGTCGGTAGCCGATGCTTTGCGGCACTGGGCTAGGAATCGGCTAACGTGCTCATAAGTTGACACGTTGTCTTGTCTCGAGAACTTAGAAAAATTAGGGACCTTGCACCGGTTGGGCAATGGAACCCGCTCGAAATACTTCGGGTACGGGTACCGACACATGTTCCCCGAATCCTTTGGCTTGAGGCCGAACTGGTCGCGCATGACGTCCGCAATCAGATTGGCCTATGTCCTGTTGTCTTGTTGTATCGGCTCGTATGGGTCATACGGCGCGGGCGCTGGCCAATACATAGGTGGCGGCGTCTGAGGCCTGTGGTGCTGCTCCTGTCGGCCTCCCTGGTAGTGGTACTGTTGCGGTTGGCTGAACGAAGGTGGGTGATCCCCTTGGGGTGGCGTCGGTGGATCAGGGAATAGTTGTCGGCCCCCCATGTTGTGCCGCCCTCCGAGGCCGATCTGGGCAACCGGCTCTGACCGCCGATCGTCGTTGAAGATATTGGCCATCTGGTCCTGGGGAAGCGGCTGCTGCCGATTCAGCATTGCAAATGGCGGTCTTGAGGTCGACCCGGACGGGTTCGGCTGATTCATGGCTCCTCCCGGTGGTCCTTGCTGCACTGGTGGCAGATTTGGCCGATTTTGGGTGGCCAATGTCCTGTAACCAGGAAACTGGCCGTCGGTAAAGTAAGTTGGCCCCCATTGTAGTTGGTCGGCTACCTTCGCGTCGACCACCGTAGTAATCATGTTGTTGAGGGTATTGACGAGAATACCACTCTAGTTGATCAGCGCATGGTGAACGGCCGAGTCGATTCGGTCTTGCAAGGTATGCAACTCTGAATCGTCTTGCTTCTGAATCGGCTCCTCCATCTTTTCTTTGCCCTTGGGCTCACCAGAGGAGGATGGCTTGAATTCTTCCATGTCGTACTTGTATTTTTGATGTACGGCTCCAGACCTCGTCTAGGTGAACGAAGCCAAGTAATTGGCCTGAAGTTCCTCGACCATCTTTTGGAAGTCGGCCCGTTGTTCAGCAGACAATTGGTCCATCTTGACGGGTACGATGTTCTCCTGAGAGACGTTTGGGCTCTTGTGGTCGACCATCTTCCCGGCTGAATCGATGCGTCCCAGCCGATTTGTCAAAGACAGTCCCACTGGGCGTGCCAAGAAGCGTGTTGATGAGAATTTTCTCTCACGCGCTGGCCTGGGAGATCTGCTTAGCTCCAGTGTAGGTCCTTCTTGGCTGCCTGTGAAATGCAGGGCGTGCCAGTTGGTTTGATCTGTTAACCAACAAGAAAAACAAGATATGTGCATTAAGTGTTAGGTTAAATCCCCTGAATCGGCTGAGGGAATCCATAGACATGTATATGTTATCCTAAAACATATTTAGGTAAGGGATTGAGCAGATCGGCTATGTCGAGACAGTGTCAACCACTTGATCCAAATATATTGAAGGATAATATATATATATATATGTGGATAATCTAGCCGATTCCGAGGGACTAACAGTGGATCGGCTAATACTCCGATAATTCTTATAAAAAGATATTTCTCTTGAACTAAACACAATAAGCCTAAGGAAATCGGCTGTCGGCTATAGCTAGCTGGTCAATTTTGGCTTGCGTCATTTAACAAGATAAAAATCTTAATATAAGAGGCGGTCCTAATCATATCTCTAATAATAAACATATTAAAAATATACTAGGGCAGATAATGCCGACTGAAACCCCGGCACTGTCTCTAAATATATAAATCCAGCTAAACAGATCATAATATTTCTAAAAACGACTTAATAGTTCGATTAGATGCAGCATTAAGTATAAAAAGGACTACTGGATCTGATGTAGCCGACTTATATACCTCGAGACGGTGGATACCGCATATAAACTAGTCCAGCCTTTAGATCTAGCCCTATCGGCTGCGGGTTCTGGCTAGAACTGGCCGATGGCAGGATATATCTAAACACTGCTCCAGTTTATATGCAATATATGATAATTTGCGTAGTATAAACTCCTGAATCTAATGTGTCATTGCGATGTAAGCATTAGAATAAGAAGAACATACCGCTAATGACAAGCATTTACCTGATTTTGGGGATCGAATCGATGCAGCCCGAAGCCAAGTCAAGAACTCTTCTGAAGAAAAAAGGGTTGGCGATGCGCCGAAATTGATTGATTGATGAATGAATGATTCTTTGTACAGGGGGTCTCGGGTCCTATTTATACCCAAGCACAACGAAGATCTCGCTACACACAGTTATAACTAACTACAATATCTACACTATAAGCGCGGGAAACAATCCCTTACCGCCTTTACAACGAGATTATTTCTAAACAAATCTCTAACTTACATACATTTGCCGTCATGGGACTTTATCCCTAAGTAGCAATATCTCTTAACGCGCAATTTGGAAGCCGAATCCTTTATTTTATCTTCAAATATCTGCATCAGAAAATGGCTTCATCTTCTTTGAACTTGGAATCGGCTATCGACTGTTCCTGTCCGATTCAACCTCAGCCGACTGGCTTCACAGCCGATCGCTTCTCAGCCGATACGGCCTCTGTTTCTCCGTCAAACCAGCTGATCCAATTTCGTCTCAGACTTAGCTAAAACTCAGGGATTCGGTTACCAAATTTAGCCGTTAACAAGGATGCAATACACAGACACGAAAAACACCAACTATCCAGCTGCATACATCAACCCAACAAGGATATGCTGGACGGAACACGAGGTACATGTTCGTGATGATTCCGGTGAGCTCAAAGGCAAAACGAAGAAACAAAAAGCCGAGATCATCAACCAAATGCACAAGGACAAGATGATCGCGGTAGGATTCTACTTGGGCAAGGCTATGTTGGAGCACAGAGACAAAAATGTCCTCATGGTCCCTTATGTGTTGCGGTATGTAATATTCGTCCGTAAAATCGATATTTTACTATGATATCACCTACAGTTAACATATATCTTCTTTCACAGCAATCACTACATACTATTTCTAGTATATCCGTGGGACCACGTGGCCGTAGTGCTTGATCCGGCACACTACAGCCAGGAAACATTCAAAGAGTTCCTCGTCATTTTAAATTTGTAAGTACTATCATGCACCATTTAATAAGTTTTGTCTTTTTTTTTACTATTGAATAAACAATTGATCAGTGAAACATGCAATTATTTTGTCTACAGGATCCACCATCGTTATGTAAGGCACGGTGGACCGGTGAAGGATCCACAAAAGAAGAAGCTTCTTGTGAGGACAAATTGGCCGGTAATTTTATGCTCGCTATATGCCGATATTTTATACTGTGTTTAACTTCAAATTACTGACACACATAATAAATTTTATTCAGCACAGTGTTATAAGCAACCACCAGGCACTAACATTTGCGGCTACTACGTGTGCGAGACGCTCAGAATCTACAGGAGATACTCTACTAAGTTAGAACAAGTAAGTTCAGAGAAAATATATCTTTCTATACGTTATCGATCTTGTATAATTTTCCTAATCGTATGTATGTGTACTATTCTTCCTTAAACAGATCACGGAAGTTCCAGTTGTAGCGAACCAGTTCGACGATCGAACCATGCTTAACTTGGTTGCAGATCTTTGCCGCTTCATCCGTCACGATGTCTGCAACCATTTGGGCGATTTCTACGATCCGGAGAGCGAGCTGGCAACTGACGATAAATTCAAACGACTTAGGGAGTGGGAAAAGAGCACCGCAATTAATTTGTAAATTGTTAGACTTATGTTAATTTGCGAGACAAAACCTTGATATGTATATAAACATTCATGCATGATCTGTGTGTACATACATTTATATCTTTTATGAGAGAAAATAATATAATTAAAATGTCTTTTTTTCTCGTGCAAAATATATATATTGACCCATTTGTCAATTATTGACCCATTTAATTACTAAGAGAGAGGAGAGGAGAGAGAGAGGACAGAGAGGAGAGGAGAGGATCAGAGAGATAGGAGAGGAGAGGAGAGAGAGGAGAGAGAGGACAATAGCTAGCTAACAGAACGTACGTAAAATAATGGGCACGAGACCATCTTCCCGTGCGGTCGGCTAAGCGGACCGCACGGGAAGATAGATTATCCTGTGCGGTTGGCTAAGCGGCCCGCACGGGCTAATCGATCTTCCCGTGCAGGCCGCTTAGCCGACCGCACAGGATAATCGATCTTCCCGTGCGATTGGGCCGCCCGCACGCGAAAATGGTCTTTTCCCAGACCTTTTCATGCATGCGGGCAGGCCTTCCGCACGGGAAGATGCCTTTCAGCCCGCATGGAAAAAGTGTTTCTCCAGTAGTGTCTGTGAGAAGTAGCAGGCTGCAAGCTACTAAAAGCTTCCCAACTAGGCCCCTGAACCATATGATACGCACCGCACAATTCACATTAATTACCTTCCATTTATTTCTTCTTTAGTGGTGACTTACTGTCTGTGAGAAAAAAAAGAAAGACAAAAGACCTAACTGTTGTAGCTAAGTTAGCTGCTACTTTACTTGAGTAACTAAGTCAAATTGTAAGAATCTTGATGGAAGCTAGCATGCATGATACATGCGGTGAAATTAATTAATGTGGTAACACACCCCAAACATATTGTTAACGGCCAAATCTGACATATTCCGTTAAAGGAGAAGCGGTTATGAAGCGGGATTGACAACCGCTTAGCCTCCATTAAAGCTACTATCGGACCATCTGTGATTAGCCTTCAATATAAGAAGTTTAAGCACTGAAGGCAACACTATAAAATCCTTATTGCATCCCTTTGATTCCTCGTAAAGAAGATCCTTCGCTGATTTCTCTAATGCCTCCCAATTGTCTAACCCACGTGATGTATCTATTAGCACCTCTGGTTCAACGTGTCGCAGGATATCCTTCAGATCGAAATCAGCCTCGAAATCATCACTACCGGTGGAACCATCTTCATCCATCCTTTCACAAGCCATGTCCTCGATTGTAAAATTATCCGCCTCGTCCATCTGAAAACAAGTCTCTTCACCTTTCGCATTACTGTCATCTTCAGGAGCGGCGATTTTCTCGTGATAGGTCCAAACCTTGTAATCGTCTATGAATCCACGGTCACCATGTGCCCCAATATTGCACTGGATCTCTCCATAATTTCTGATTCTTGCGATCAAGGCACGGACAAAAAAAAATTTCCTCCTATTCTCCCTCAAAGCAAGTGCCTTAGCCTAGTCACAAATTTGGATGCTTCCTTCATGAAAGTTGAATGAATTCTTCGAATCTCGTACATCTATGCCCAATCCATCTATAAAAAATCATAGTACGAATAAAATTAGAAGACATGTATTTCCCACAAAACATAAAAGTACATGTATCTCCTCAAAATTAATGCAAGATTGCATTAAAGTAGTTTGCACTAGTATTACAATAATAATTTGCCCATCAAAACATTCAATTTGAGCTATAATTTGAAAAAAAATAAGCACAAAAGGTCCTTTTATAAAAATACGAAATTCGTTGCATTGCACGGACAAAATTTAAATTAATGGAGGCAAATGATGGAGGTAAGCAAGTATGTAACCAAAACGAAGCAAAGATTTCAAGTTAAAAACCTCTCCTATTTGTTGCTTTGTTTTGGAGAGAGAAACTTTGAGTTTAAATGGCTCCAGCTCAGGTTGGGTGGGGATATATGGGTCGTCATTGCATGCGGACCGCTTAAGGGCCGCATGGGATAATGCATTACCGCATGCGGTTGCTTAAGCTGCCCACATGAAATAATGACCATATTATCACATACGGCTGGCTTAAGGGGCCGCATGCATTATCGCATGCAGTGCATTAAGAGGTCCACCTGCGATAATACAACCATTTTCATAGGTGGGCCTCCTAAGTGGCCATATACGATAATATATTATCTCATGCGATCCTTCAATCCTTAGAGGACTGTTTTTCCCGACATGGGCACTTATGGCCCACCTATAATCTAATAGGAGGCTCATCCAAAAAAATCATTTTTTATTAGTGTACTCATTTATTTAGCCTATAAATGACCAGTTATACAAATAATAACAATATTAATAAGTATATAGCTACGTGAATTATTGGCGCACGTATATATCGCGTAGACGTGCCTGAGGAAAGCCGCCAACGCATGCAATGCATCCAAAAGATGCAATTATTCCCCGAGATCTCTCCAAACTGTACGTTCGATCAAGAATAAAAGTGACAAAATATATATGAGTGTTTTGAAAATATCATATTAAATTCTACCTCTAAGTACGTACTTGATGATATATAGAGGTATTAATTATTATGAAATATGACAACTCGGCAGTATAGAACATATGCATGAAACCTTATCAAAGAGTAGCGAATTAATTTTAAAAGTTCTACATTGTATATATATATATATATATATATATGCATGTGCCGACCTATTCGCTAATTTGTATTTTTTTGCGAGGAATTTAATTTGCGTCCGTCTTTGAATTAAAGGGAGAGAAACACCACGCATCGGGTCATCGACATCGATCGGTAAAACGTACATGTAGTCACGACCAGAATTTGAGACTTATCGGCGCAAAATCGTCAGAAAAAAAACTCGTTACGGCTGTCATATATATTTTGCTGCCAATAGATCATGTCGCGTGCATCATGCATATATGCAAGCATATGCATGCATATACATATATCATGTGTTCCCCCATGTGAAAGCACAGTCGATCCTCTAGCTGCTGGGCCAAGTAGGATGTCGATCCTGTTAGATATTTGGTTAATTGACCTCGGTCAACAAACAACTAACTAACATCAATCTAAATATCCGGACTAGGGATTTTATTACAAATCCGGATTCGCCATGATCGGATGGCGAAACTTAGCCTAATGGGTTCGGCCCCTTGCCTACAGTGCGACTATATAAGAGAGAATTAACCCTGAGTTAAACTCTAACGCGAAATCACGCATCCCCATGCTTTCCCCAAACCCTAATTCCACCCTCCGATCAGTTAGCGCACTGGAAGGCTCGGAAGCTCGAGTTCCTCGTCCAGGACAGTGTAGGTGGCGCCCCGAAAGACACCGCTACCCCAAAGATCTCTCAAGGAGCGCCTTCGCTACATCCCTAACAGTGAACAAGCTATCAACTTCATCACGGGATTACCAACGACCACGGATGCCACGGCCGCTGGTATGGACCGAACTACTTGTAATATTCCGCATTAGTTCTAACTTAGTGATGTACTTGGACTAGATGATCTTGTTTAGTTTGTGTAAACTAAGTATCGATCAATACATTGATCTAACAATTGGTATCGGAGCCTTAGATCTAAGGCCTGCTTGGATATCGTCCTAAGAAACGCGCCTGACTCAGGCGTCGTTCTCAGGCGTCCGATTTCGGTCACCTGCGGTTGGATGGACCTGCCAGAGCGAGAGTGCTCAGGCCAGGACACTAACCAAACACGCCCCTAGTCTTTTACATCCTTTTAGTTCGGTCTAAGAAATCGATGAATTTTATCCGATCTAATTCATGTTTTAGTTAAGTTTTTAATTAATCAGTGAGTTCGCATGCTAGATCTATATGTTTTCTTTTAAGTTCTTAAGTTTTATTATGTTTTAGCTTTAGATCTATGAGTTAGGGTTTCGGATTAAGAAGAGGAGTAAGAAAAGGAAGCCAAAACCACATGAATTAGGCAAAACCCGAACCCTAAATCACAAACCCTAGACCCCCCGAAATAAGAAACCCTAACCTGGGTTTGCCGCCGTTCCTTTTCGGGCAGCACGGCTGCGCGCGAGATAATCCGGCCATTAGATCAGCCGGCACTCGCGCGCGGGCCACTCAGATCCATCACTTAGAACCACCGCCATTTTGAGCGAGGGCTTCGTGAGCTGACGTGGAGGCCATCGACGGCAGCGCGCTCACCACGAGGGGAGCGCGCATGCCGGCGATGACGTCCCCGACAGCCCCGCCGCTCGCCGCCACATCACCGGCATCGTCATAAGCCCGAGCTTGGCTCGGATCTTTCTCTCTCTCATTGAGCTAAGTAAGAAAAGGGGAGATAGGAAGGTGGAGAATGGCCGGAATTGAGGAAGAGATGAGAGTTGCGGCGGTCGCGGCGGCGCGCGGGCCGTCGGTCGCCAGCCGCCACGGGCGGTGGGACTCAGCCGATTGAGGAGATGGAATAGGGATTAAGGTTAGGTTTTGCGCCGTTTTCTCCCTTTTATAAGTGCGGCCGGATCGAGCCTCAACGGTTCGATCGTTTTGGACAGCTGCGATCCGGCCGTGTGCCGTAAGTGGGCCGATTTTGGCGGCCCAATTCGCACCAGAGCCACGCGGCACGGCGATCGGCTGAGCAGCCGACGCGTGGCACATGCGGCGTGGGGCGACGCAGCGGTCGGCTGCAGTGCTGACGCATGGTGCGCGATGAGAAGGTGGCCACGCGGCGCGGCGCGACGCGCTAAGCGAACGGGAGCGTACGGGAGCCGAGCCGCTGGCGACGCGTGGCGCGCGTAGATTGGTCGGCCGAGCGGCGCGAGAGCCGTGCGATGCCGCGCGCGAAGCGGCCTGGTCCCGGCAGGCGGCACGCGGAAAGTGGGGGCGGCGCAGCGGCCAATGTCGTGCAACGCGCGGCACATGATGAGAGGACGGTTGGGCGGCGGGATCGGCGTACGGCGCGCGCGAGAGACGATTTTAGCCGAGCCAATTTTGACACGTGGCTTGAGCGGGCCCACGTCGCAGACCACCGCCCGTTTTTTAAAAATTCTTTTATTTACTTTATTAAGTTTTAAGTTCAGTTTAATTAATTTTATTAAGTTTTAAGCTCGGTTTAGTTTTAGTTTAATTATTTTATTAAGTTTAAGCTCGGTTTAAATTAAGTTTAATTATTTTCATTAAGTTTTAGCTCAAAATTTAAGATAAGTTATTAGAATAATTTATTTTTAGTATTTTAGTAAGTTTATTTTATTTTAAAGTCTTGAGTACATTTATTCACTATATTGTTGGTGTTGTATTATTTTAAATCCACCAATATACTTTGAGATGCCTCTAAATAAATGGAACCACCGAGAAGTTTATTTAGAGAAAACTTGTGATTATTCTGACCACCGTTGTTTAATCATGAGTATTAAGACGAATTTCGATTTTTTTCCCCACCGGTGATGCAATTTGAATTTGAACTGTGTGATTTTAATCAGACCATTGTAGGGTTATTATCATGCTCTAATTCGTATTTCATTGTATATGGTTATTAAGTTAAGTTTCTTAACTCAGTTTAATTCTTTTTCAGCAACTAATGTCAATGTTGTGGCCTCCTACCTAAACAACATTGAGCCGCTCAATGGAGCAAACTTTCATGAGTGGAAGGGCAAGGTCATCACGTGCCTCGCATGGAATGACCTTGACATCGCACTCAGAGAGGATAAGCCTGCTGAACCCGCTGCAGGAGCGAGTTCAACTTCCAATCAGAAATGGGACAGGTCTGACCGCATGGCTCTCATGGTCATAAAGCAGACTATCAGTGCTGGCATCAAGGGTTCCATCTCCACTAAGAATGCTCAGGGGGTGGATTTGACTACCAAGGAGTATATGGCCAAGATTGAGGAGAATTTTAAGAGCTCATCCAAAACCTACGCCAGTACACTCATCATGAAGGTTGTGGGTGTTGACGAGAAATTTCTCTCACGCGCTGGCTTGGGAGATCTGCTTGACTCCAGTGCAAGTCTTTCTCGGCTGCGTGTGCTATGCAGGGCGTGCCAGTTGATTTGATCTGTCAATCAACAAGAAAAACAAGAGAATATGCGTTAAGTGTTAGGTTAGATCCCCACGGGATCGGCTGAGGGAATCCACGAACATATATATGCTATTCTAAACTATATTTAAGCCAAGTGACTAGAATGGATCGGCTATACCGAGACAGCATCAGCCGCTTAACCCAAATACGGTAAAGAATAATAAATATATGGATCGATAACCTAGCCGATACTGGAAAGCTAACAAGGAATCGGCTAGTACCCCAATGAACCTTATAGAAAGATATCACTTTTGAAACAGATGCATAACCTGGAAATCGGCCATCGGCTGTTGATAGTAGGCCGATTTCGGCTGGCAACATCCGACAAGAATGCGATCTTAACATAAGAGGCAGTCCTAATATAAATCTAACAATAAACATGTTAAAAGAAATATATCAGGGCAGATAAGGCCGGCTGAAACCCCGGCACTGTCCCCAAACAATATAAATCCATCCGAGCAGATCATTGGCAGCTCTAAGAACGACTTAATAGTTCAAACATGATGTGCATTAAGTATTAAAAGAACGACCCGATCTGTTGTAGCCGATTTATATCTCTCGAGACGGTAGATACCGCATGTAAACCAGCCACCCTTTAGATCTAGCCCTATTGGCTGCAAGTTCTTGACAGAACTAGCCAATGGCAGGATAGATCCAAACATTGATCTAATTTATATGCGCTATATGATAAATAGCGCAGTATAAACTCCTGATTCTAATGTGTCATTATGATGGAAGCACTAGAAACACAAGATTATACCACTAATGACAAGCATTTACCTAGATCTGGGGATCGAAACGATGCAGCCCGTAGCCAAACAAAGTGCTCGTCTGAAGAGAAAAGGTTGGCGATGCGCCGAAGGTTTGATTGATTGTGAATGATTCTCATTACAGGGGGTCTCGGGTCCTATTTATACCCAAGATACAATTATCTGTACAAACCCTGGACTCTATCTAAACTACTATTTAAAACACAACATTATCCCAGAAAGGATCCACGTCGTGCTACAACTAACAGTCTAAACAAACCCCTAGATTACAGATACAATTGCCGTTACAGGACTCTATCCATAAGTGGCAATATCATTTAACGCACAATTAACAACCGAATCTTCTATTTATCCTCAAACTTCTGTATTAGAAACGGTCTCATCTCTTCTAGACCTGGAATCGACCATCGGCTGCCTCTGTCCGATTCATCCTTATCCGATTAACTTCGCAGCCAATCACTCCTTAGCCGATGCGACCCCTGTTTTCAGCCGATCCGACTCTGCTTTGTTTTTGCAGACTTGGGAACTCAATTACCAAATTTTTCAGTGTTAACACATGCCCCCCAAGTCCGTGATACGGAGTATTACGGATTTGCTTTCCTATTCAAACTCCCGCTTCTTTCTTGACCTAGACCGCTTCGGCTTCTCCCCAAGTGCTCTTTAAATACCCACTCCCCTCGGCCGAGCCGCCTACGCCTTCAAAGCGCACTCAGCCTCCTTCGCAAACAAGTCTCTTGCCTTCTCTCTCTTCTCCGGCGACCTCACCGGCGCTCGCCAAACCTCGTCGCGCTCTTCAGACCTTCATCCCCTGAGCACTCCAATGGCTTCCACCATTGCCGCATCGAGCTCCTCGGTCGCTCGGCCATCGCTACTACACCAGCCATAGCCGCGGGCCAACCGCCGCTGCCGTTCGGCCGCCGTCATGATCGAGTTCCCGAGGTACTCCTTTTCGACTCATAACTCCTTTTTTCATCCAGATTTACTTCTCCAATCATGTTACATCAATATTACGTTCGGCCATTTTTCAAGTAACACTTTCCTTCTTTTTCTCCTTCCTAATTAGTACTTTTCCCCTCTTTGAACTGTAATATATGCAACCGTTCTTGATTAGCGCCCCTTTTTCTTTAACTGTAGCACCTGTCACACCAAGTATTTATCCCCAACTTGACACAAGCGCAAAGGTACTTTCTTGGCCCCATCGGCAACACAGATCCAGCCGATGTAATCATAGCCAAAACCAACCGGATCCCTTTCAATATTGCCAAACCATCCCTCGCCCACTGGAATGGGACATTCAAATCCTGGCCGACCATCGACGTAGCCTGGGTCGAGTGGTACAAGAGGGTGCGATCGGCCAAGTACACTCAGTGGGATGAAACCGGGATCGCCAAGTGCCTGGAACTGTCCATTGCCATCATGGAAAAAGATGAACCGCTTTTATCGACCGCAACTTACTTCTGGAACGACAGCTTTAATGCCTTCATCTTTCGCCAAGGGCCGATGACTATCATGTTGGCCGACGTGTACATGAAAACTGGACTGGACATCGAGTCATCGGCCAACCCCAGCACCTTGAGCCGAAAAGGTCAACATCAGTTCAAAACCAAGGCCATCGGCGGGTGGAGCGGCTTCATCGCCCAGAACATGAAGGACAGACCGGTCGGCCATAGGGAGCACGCTGCATTCCTAATGATGTGGCTCGAAAAGTTTGTGTTATGTGGATCGAGCTGCGGACCGACCGCCAATTGGCAGATTGTGGCCGAAGTTCTGGCCGATGGGAGCAAACTTGCGCTGGGGAAGTACCTCCTCGGCTACTTGTATCAGATGTTGCATCAGGCCGCCGCGAAGATAGCCGCCAACACTCCAATCAACACCGGCGGCCCCTGGTGGTTTCTTCAGATTTGGCTGGCGCTGGCGACCCAAAAGATAGCTGGTCGGCTCCCTTTGACAGAAGCTGAATATCCAAGGATGGAGCCGATTGAAGATGACGACGGCAACCATATCACCACTAGGAGGTGCAAGAGCTATGGAGAGGCAGCAGCCGCCCACGCAGGCTCAAAACAATCGGCCGAACTGTTGGCCGAGTGGTTCATAGCCCTCTACGACGGGCTGTCCCACGAAAACCGCGGCTGGTACTTTTACCGGGACCGAAGGCTGTTCGAGTTGCCGGTCGACTTCAATTGGGAAGACGTCAACTCGGCCGACAACCCGAGATGCAAGGAGCTGTTCATTTCCACTCTATCCCCCTGCATCTTGCCGACCGGGGTCCATCAGGGCCGATCAGTGCCCAAGAGTTACGAGTTTTATTACCTCGTATCGGCAGCAAGGCAGTTCGGTTTTGGGCAGCTGCCCATCGTCTTCTTCTATGCCGATAAGATCGAATCGAGGGGGGTGGTCAGCCAGGACCTGATAATGGATCGGCTGCTGAATATAGCCGGCCCTCCCCTCGGCAACGTCGGCGTGATGACACTGGCGCTGAAGAAAAGCACCGCTTACGACCGCTGGTGGGCTGAAATCAAGCGTCACATCTTCCATCAGCGGTCGTCCCATTACGTCGACCTTCCCCTGCCCGAGGAGATCCCCTCAGTAAGCTCTAAGTCCCAACTGATTTTCTCCTTTTTATCATCGGCTGGTATAGCCGATTAACGTTTGCCCCTTGATTTGCAGGAGACGGAGACGGAGCGGCCGACGATGAGCAACTCCGAGCGCCTCGTCGAATACAGCTTAGGCGTCTGGATGGGGCGGCCTCGCTCCGTCGGCCATCGGTGGGGCGCCGAAGGCGGCATCGGCTAGCTGCGAGGCGAGTGCGTCGGCCGATCGCACGAGAAGAAAAAGGCTGCACCACCTCCACGGCCGTCGGCCGCGCCTGCCCCCAAGAGGCTGAAAAAGACGAAACCGGCGGCATCGGCCGATAGCCTCCCCCCTTGGATCCGGCCGTCGTGCAGTTCCTCGATACCTTCGCCAGCGAGGAAGTGTTGGCGGGCTGTTGGAGCGACGGCCGGAACACGGGGTTTCGAGCCCGAGTCGGTCAACGCTCCACCGGCGTCCCGCCGGTCCCGAGTCCTGACAAAACATCGGCTGGTAAGCTTTTACTTCACCAGATTCGGCTCTGTGATAATCCCTTGCATCTGATCGAACCGTTCTTTTCAGGTCAAGCGATTGGCCGGCCGCACTTCACATCCCGCGCCATCAGTAATCACCTCTTGCCATTCGACTTGTAGTAACTAGCCGATTTGCCCACTGACTCTCTTTTGCAGCCCCCGCGATCCCCATCGGCTCCCCGGGCGTCCGGCGAGCACGCTACGCTGCCGTGGGCGTGGTGGCGGCGTCGACGAAGAGGCGCCGACGGGCCTGCAGCGCGACCCAGCCGAGCCGATTGCTCCGACTGCAGGTGCCAACGGTGAGCCGACCGAAGCCGATGATCGCTTCCTGTCAACTCAATGTCCTCTGATCATCTCACTTTTCTTTGCTGCAGAACATAGCTGACCTCCTCGACTTTGACTTGTCAGAGTTCAAGGAGTCTGGCGAAATCGGCGAGGAAGCGTCGGTGACGCCGACCGAGGACCTGAGAGCCACCCTCGCTAACATCGGCAACCGGCTGGAGGCCTCGCTGGATGCGCTGGTGGTCGGCGGTGGCTCGATTCGCGCGCGCTTCAAGGAAATCCGAGGCCGGTGCCGGAAGCTCTAGCCGACGCCATCGTGCCGGCCACCTTCTTAGAAGCCCACCAACTCAAATACGAGCGGGCACGGCAGCGGATAGCCGATCTTCGCGAGAACCAGGCACAGTCGGCCGCCCTCCAGTTGGCCAAGGATGCCATCAATAACCGGAAGGCCACCTTTGACCGCCCTGAAGACCGAGCGGTGGCCAAGCTCGAGCAGCTCCTCACACGCCAAGACCGGTTGATGGCTGATCTCGTTCAAGTCACGAACGAGATCGATGTTCATAAGGAGTATATGGCTGGCTTGTCGGCCAAGATCGAAGCTGAACGCCAAGGCATCAAGGCGGCCGTGGCGAATTTGCGCAACCTGGTGAAGGGTATCCGACCAGTGGCAGGGTCCGAGGCCGATCACATGAAAGCCATTGAAGAAATAGACCAGATCAGGCGAAAGGCACTATCGGCCATAGCCGATTTTTTGAAACGATGATATTGTAACATTCTGATATTCTGAAATCGGCTAACGCCTCTTGTACTATACTTGTTACACTTTTGTGCTAGGATTGGACAATCGTTTTAGTTGTTCTTGAAATTGGCTTTGTATTGTGCAATCTAATTTTTCAACCTTACGCCGTGTGCTTGTAGATAAGATCGGCTTTCGGCCGTGCGCGCGTCTTGAGTTGCTTATGTTGAAATCGGCTCCAACCTCTCGTATCGTTTCGCGTTGCCGATTCCGAGAGTACACCACGACCGTTAGTGTTAGCGCTTGAAAATTGGTCTCATTGGCTATCGGCCGATAATATCTGAGTGCACCGCCGATTTGGCTTCATAGTCTAACTCATCTGCATCTGTATTTCAAGAACCCGTGAGTCCTGAACAATAGGTATCCAGTCTTGAGTAGTCACCAACCATTCAACGATTCCCAATACTTTTAATGATGACCTCTTCGACTTTTGTATCTGCAGCGATCTTTCACATCTAAATCCGCATCTTTTCTTTCTATAAATGGACTCCTTCAGGCCTTCCCGAACACCTCACAGCCGAAGAAGAAACTCACTCCCCAGGTGTACAAAATCTAGGTTTCCCAGCTCTCAGCAAGACCCCTCATGGCGTCCTCAAGCTCATCGGTGAACCAGGTGATATCCATCCTCACCATTTCTTTGCTCTAAGTACTGAGGAGTTAATCTTCTCGCAGCCGCTCCATCCCCTACGAGTGATTCTAGCGATCATGGACACCCCGTATGAACTGACGGCTAGCCAAGCCCGACAAGTGAAGGTCAACTTACAGCGCTTCAGGGAACAAGATGCTCGTCATCCGGCGGCCAGGCCTCCAGTCAACCTCGATAGTGTTCCGGCCGCTATTTCTTTGGCGTCTTCAACGCTCATGCGTCTTGACAGGCTGGTAGCAAGGCAAACACGACTTGCCAATGAACTGTTAATCACAACCACCGATGTAAGGGTCAGTAGGCTAGAGTATTTGATCTTGGATGCTTTAGAGATAGAGTTTCCAGAGACCGTCAACCGAGCCCTGGCGGCCATCAGAGATTACCTAGGAGATATGTAATCAAAAACGGCTTTACGCCTCTTATGAATAAAAATCGGCGACTGTCACACCGATTCAATTATCGACCCAAATACTGGGGTAATATATTTGCAATCGGCCTGATTTTGCGATCGGCTTGTGTACGTATGTGCCCCCCAAGTTTTGTTGATAGCTTCGGTGTCGACAAAATTGTGAGTTCGAGCCGTTCGTGTATCCTGGCCGTTCCTATCGGCCAATCATGAGCCAATCGTAGGAAACTTAGCAAAAAATGTTGCATAAAAATGCCTAAAGGCGATGCCACGTAAATGTAAGACATCGACTGTCGTAAATCGGCTACAGTAACCATAGCCGAATCACGAGTTGATCCATACGCTTGGGTAATATCTCTTTAGGTATTTCCCATTAAGAGCCCTTTTAAATACTTCTCCGTCCAGTACTTTTAGCATGTAAGCTCCTTTAGAGACGCATTTGTGGATCTTGAAAGGCCCTTCCCAATTTGGTGACCACTTGCCAAACTTATTGTCTCTAGATCCGATCGGCAGTATCAATTTCCAAACGAGCTCGCCTTCCTCAAAAGATTTAGGCACCACCTTTTTATTATAGTGTCTGGCTACTCGTTCTTTATCTTTCGTGACTTTTTCCAAGGCTCTCATCCTGGACAGAACTAAATCTTCTGATTCATCCACCATCAGGTGATAATAATCGTCGGCTGTGAGTTGATCCTGTAGTTGAATGCGCCTTGAGCCGACGACACTTTCCCATGGCAGCACTGCCTCATGTCCATAGACCAGCTTGTACGGAGGGACTTGAATTGACCCGTGGCATGCCATCCGATACGCCCACAGTGACTCGGCTAATCGGCTGTGCCATTGTTTAGGGTAATCAGAGATCTTTCTTTTAATCAACTTGATCAAACTTTTGTTTGAGGCCTCGGCTTGCCCGTTGGCTTGTGCGTAGTACGGCGAAGAATTAAGTAGCTTGATCCCCATTCCGTCGGCAAACTGAACGAACTCGTCCGATACAAAGATAGATCCCTGGTCTGTTGTTATTGTTTGTGGAACGCCAAATCGGTAGATGATGTGTTCTTTGGTAAACTCGATTGCGTCCTTAGAATCCACTTTTCTGAGAGGAACCGCCTCCACCCATTTTGTGAAGTAATCTGTTGCCACTAGGATAAATTTGTGTCCTTTGCTTGAGGGTGGATTGATCTGGCCGATCATATCAATGCCCCATCCTTTGAACGGCCACGGCTTGATGATTGGGTTCATAGCCGATGCTGGTGCTCGTTGTATAGCGCCAAACTTCTGGCAGTCCTGGAACCCCTTGTAATACTTGAAACAATCTTCCAGTATCGTTGGCCAGAAATACCCTGCTCGACGAAGTAGCCACTTCATTTTGTGGGCCGATTGATGTGTGCCACATATTCCTTCATGTACTTCCCCGATGGCCACTGTAGCCTTATCGGCTCCCAAGCACTTGAGTAGCACGCCGTCAATCGTCCGATAGTACAGGTCTTCATCGAGCAACACGTATCGTAACGCCTTGTATCGTAGCTTCCTTGTGGCCGATTGAGAGGGGTTTTTGAGATAGTTGTAAACTTCAAACCTCCAATCATCGGCCGTAATGGCGGCAACATCTACGTCGACTTCTTTCAGCATCGGCCGATAGCCCGATGCCTCCTGAGCCAAGTCGTTGGCCTCTGTGTTCTGCTCTCTGGGGATGTGTTTCAAAGTAACTAGCCGAAAACCATCCATTAATTCCCGACATTGCCGATAATAGACCATCAGCACGTCGTTTTTGCATTCATATTCTCCTGATAATTGGCTGATGACCAATAATGAGTCTCCCATTATTTCAACGGCGTCGGCTTCGACTTCCTTGAGTAGATGCAATCCTTTAAGGACGGCTTCGTATTCGGCTTGGTTATTCGTAGCGTGGGGGTTGATGGCAAAAGCAAACTCGAAGCTTGCCCCTCTGGGTGAAATAATGACCAAGCTGTGCCACAGCCGTTGGTGCAAACCGAGCCATCGAACGTCAGAGTCCAAGGCATGATTTTTACTGAGCCGATTGAGTCGTTTCTGTGCTCCACAATGAAATCGGCTATGGCTTGCCCTTTGACTGCTCTTGGTGCCTGATACCTCAGATTGAACTCTGTTAGTGCGAAGATCCATTTCCCAATTCTCCCTTTGAGCACTGGAGCCGATAGCATATACTTAACTACATCGGCTTTGTAGATTACTGTGCACTCATTGGAGAGCAGATAGTGCCTTAACTTTGTGCATGAAAAATAGAGGCATAGGCATAACTTCTCCACAGGTGAATACCTCGTCTCTGCGTCTAGCAGTCGTCGGCTGAGATAAAAGATGGCTTTTTCCTTGCCGTCGACCTCTTGGATTAGGACTGAGTCGATCGATTTGTCATCGGCTGATAAGTACAGCTTGAACGGTATTCCCTTTTGCGGAGGCATCAGAACTGGAGGGGATCTTAGATAATCTTTTATGTTGTCTAACGCTTTCTGCTGCTCTGCCCCCCATGTGAATGCCTGATCGGCTTTCAGCCGAAGCAGTGGTGTGAATGGCTCCATCTTTTTCGAGAGGTTGGCTATGAACCGTCTGATGAAGTTTATCTTGCCGATCAATGACTGGAGTTGTTTCTTGTCCTTCGGAGGCTGAATTGTCTTGATAGCATTTATGCTCCTTGGTGTGACTTCAATTCCTCTTTCATGGACGAGAAATCCCAAGAATTGTCTGGCCGATACGCCGAACGCGCACTTAAGCGAATTCATCTTCAGACCATATTTCCTTGTCCGTTCTAATACTTGTCTCAGATCGGCAATGTGGCCTTCTATCTCCCTTGACTTGACAACCACGTCGTCAATGTATATCTCTACTAGTGAGCCGATCATATCGTGAAAGATGTAATTCATGGCCCGTTGATATGTTGCCCCAGCGTTCTGTAAGCCGAACGTCATTACCACCCATTCGTACAGGTCGATTGCGCCGGGACACCGAAAAGCGGTCTTATGGATGTCCTCGTCGGCCATGAATATTTGGTTATACCCTGCATTGCCATCCATGAAACTGATAATTTTGTGTCCTGAAGCAGCATCGACAAGCAGATCGGCTATCGGCATTGGATATTCATCTTTAGGGGTTGCCTTGTTTAGATCTCTGAAATCGATGCACACCCTAAGTTTACCATTTTTCTTCAACACTGGGACGATGTTTGAGACCCACTCGGCGTATCGGCAGGGCCGAATGAACCCCGCGTCGTATAGCCAAGTGATCTCGGCTTTAATTGCATCGTACATATCGGCCTTAAACCTCCTGGGAGGCTGTTTGAACGGCCGATAGCCTGCCTTAATCGGCAGCTGATGGACCACTATCGATCGGTTGAGACCGGGCATCTCAAAGTATTCCCAAGCAAAACAATCTTTATATCCTTTTAATAATTCATAAGTTGGGATCTACAATGAGGAGACATATTTTTGCTAATGTACGTCGGCCTCGGCTTATCACCAAATCCGATGTCAATTTCTTCTAGTTCGTCGGCCGACGTGAAACCTTGCCCTAGCTTGCCATCGTCTTCATCCGCGGTGTCCATGCCGAGAACGCTCGAGCCCTCCACCATGTCTTGTTCAAAGCAAGCTGCGGCTCGTCACTTCCAATCGGCTGTATATCGTTGAATTGGACACATTTAGAAAATCGGCTTGCCAGATTTTCTCGGATAAACAATCGATGCCCTTGATTTCCCAAAGTGGCAAATCGGCATTGACAACACTAACTGACCTGTCGGCGGGTACGATCTCGATCTTGTCGCCGTCCCATTGGATCAGGCTCTGATGCATTGTAGAAGGGATGCAACAGTTAGCGTGTATCCAGTCCCTTCCGAGCAGCAGGCTGTAAGACCCCTTCCCGTCGATGACAAAGAACATTGTGGGCATGGTCTTGTTGCCGATGGTCAGTTCAACATTGAGGACGCCCTTTGTTTCTGATGGGTTGCCACCGAAGTCCTTGAGCACCATGTTGGTTTTTATCAGATCTTCGGCTCCCTTGCCTAATTTTCTGAATGTCGCGTAAGGCATGAGGTTGACTGCAGCTCCCCCATCGACTAGCATTTTGGAAATCGGCTTGCCATTGATGAATCCTTTAACGTACAATGGCTTTAAGTGCCAATTTTTGGTTCCTTCGGGTTTGTGGAAGACAGCCTGGTCTGGTGAGATCGCTAGCTTTGCCAGGTCATCTTCAATGGTGTCTGCATCGGCTTCGGGAGCACCGAACTCGGCTGGCAACACGAAGACCATGTTAACTGATGCAGAAATTTTGCCTTTCCCTTTGGCTGCCCTCCTGGCTTGATCGGCTAGGCTTTCCTCGGCTTGCTCTTCATCAGCTATGCCAGCTTTCTTTTTGGGTGCCCAACGCATTTTGATTTTGCCCAGCCATCGGCGTTGTTCGTGAATCATTTGCTGAACTTCGTCCTCTCTCCCTTCACGCTTGAGCCATTGAACCCTTCTTTTCTGTGTCTTTGTGAAGAGATCGGACGAGCACCATTGAGGATTGGCTGATTCCTCATCATCGGCCTCTTCATCGTTGCGGTTGTTTCCATCGCGGTTTTCGTCGACGAAGAAGTCCTGGTGGATCGGGCCGAGCCGATCATGGACGGACCGCCGCCCTTGGTTCAACTGAACGGCTCTGGGGACGAACCGAGTTGGACTTGCAGGCGATGAGCTCCTGTGTTCGTCGTCCCGGCGATCGTTACATGCTGGGCAATCATCCAGTGTTGGCAGTCTCATGCCGGACTCCCAGCAGTACCTAAAAAATCACAATGCCAATGCGGATCGGCATTGTCATGATTTACCTCGTATCGTCGGCCTTGGGTGTTCGGCTCGCGTCGACGAGGTGCTTCATTGTAAGCTTCTTCCTGCCGAGACTGGTACTGATGACGGTATCGGCTACGCTCATGGATCGGCCGTCGGTCAGCCGATCTGATGACTGGGCGCTCCATGTTAATTGGCGCGGCGTGACATCCAATTTGGTCACCTTCTGCCTTGGCCCCGATCGATGTGTTGACTAAGCCGTGCGCTATTCTGTTCTGTCGATCAGCTTGCCTAGGGCCGGCTTGGACCGTATTGACTGGGAAAGGATTGCCGTCTACTTTCAGCGAACTTCAGCTTCCCGGCCTCAATTGCCGACTGGATTTGCTGCCTGAAGACCTTGCAGTCATTGGTGACGTGGGATGTGGAGTTGTGCCACTTGCAATACTTCTTTTTCTTCAATTCTTCGGCCGACGGGATCACGTGATTTTCGGGCAACTGAATCTGCTTCTCCTTGAGCAGCAAGTTGAAAATCCTATCGGCCTTGGTGATGTCGAAGTCGTATCTTTCTTCTTTAGCCGTCTTCAGCAACCATTGGCAGACGATGGCCTTTTTGTTCTTGGCCCATTCAGCTGCCGTCACTTCTGCGTCATTGTCGTCGGACTCGTACTCTGATTCGACGACGACTTGAGTTATATTCTTGACGGCCTTCCTGGTGTCTTGGAAACGCTGCTCGTGGGCCGTCACCTTCTGCGCCAAGTGGGCTAGGCTGTCGAAGTCCTACGTAGAGAATCTCTCTCGGATCGGTGCGATCAGACCATGAAAAGCCAAATCGACCAACTGGGCGTTTGATAGCACCAGGCTGTAACATCGGTTCCTCATCTCCCGAAAGCGTTGGATGTAGTCTTGGACCGATTCGTTGTGTTTTTGCCTGATGCTGGTGAGGTCTGACAACTTCATCTCGTGGTTGCCGGAGTAGAAATAGCTGTGGAATTGTTTTTCAAGATCGGCCCAACTCTGAATTGAGTTGTAAGGCAATGAGGAGAACAAAGTAAAAGCCGATCCTGAAAGAGAAAGAGGGAACAATCGGACCCTCAAGGCGTCCGTAGCCGATGCCTCACCACACTGTGCCAAGAATCGGCTAACATGCTCGTATGTTGAAACATTGTCCTGCCCTGAGAACTTCGAAAAATCTAGGATCTTGTATCGGTTGGGCAACGGGATCCGCTCGAAGTGCTCTGGATAGGGATACTGATACATGCTCCCTGAGTCTTTTGGCTTGAGGCCGAATTGATCGCGCATAACATCTGCGATCAGATCGGCCATGTCGGTGTCTTCTTGCATCGGCTCGTATGGGTCATACGCGCGGGTGCTTGCCGATACAACGGTGGTGGCGTCTGAGGCCTGTAATGATGATCTTGATGGCCTCCCTGGTACTGGTAGTGATGATCAGCTGGAGGTGGCCGAGGTGCCGGTTGTGGCGTTGGTGGTTCTGGAAACAACTGTCGGCCACCGGCGTTGTACCGTCTATCTGGATCAATCCGTTCTGAGTGTCGATTATCATTGAACATGTTAGCGAGTTGACCCTGGGGCAGCGGTTGTTGTCGGTTCAGTATAGTAATTGCTGGCCTTATAGCCGTTTCACCTGGATTCGGCTGACCGACTCCTCCCGGTGGTCCTTGTTGCGCTATTAGTGGGATCGGTCGATTCTGCGTGACCAGCGTCCTGTAACCAAGAAATTGGCCGTCTGTGAAATACGTTGGCCCCCGTTGCAGCTGGTCGGCTATCTTGGCGTTGACCACAGTAGCTATCATGTTATTGAGGGTGTTGACCAGGATGCTACTTTGGTTGACCAACACGTGATGGATGGCCAAGTCAATCCGGTCTTGTAGAGAGTATACAGCCGAATCATCCTGTACCTGGGACGGCTCCTCTATCTTCTGTTTGCCTTTTGTATCACCAGAGGAGGACGCTTTAGTGTCATTCAGGCTGAACTTATATTTCTGATGCACGGCCCCGGATCTTGTTTGGGTGAAAGATTGCAAGTAGCTAGCCTGGAGCTCTTCCACCATCTTCTATACTCGGCTTGTTGTTTAGCCAATAATTGTTCCATCTTAACAGGCACGATGTTGTCCTGTGTAATGATGGGGCTCTTGGAGTCGACCATCTTGTCAGCTGAATCTATGCGTCCGAGTCGAGCCGACAAAGAAAGTCCCACTGGGCGTACCAAGAAGCGTGTTGACGAAAAATCTCTCTCACGCGTTGGCCTGGAGATCTGCTTGACTCCAGTGCAGGTCCTTCTCGGCTTCCTGTGCTGTGCAGGGCGTGCCAGTTGATTTGATCTGTCAATCAACAAGAAAAACAAGAGAATATGCGTTAAGTGTTAGGTTAGATCCCCACGGGATCGGCTGAGGGAATCCACGAACATATATATGCTATTCTAAACTATATTTAAGCCAAGTGACTAGAATGGATCGGCTATACCGAGACAGCATCAGCCGCTTAACCCAAATACGGTAAAGAATAATAAATACATGGATCGATAACCTAGCCGATACTGGAAAGCTAACAAGGAATCGGCTAGTACCCCGATGAATCTTATAGAAAGATATCACTCTTGAAACAGATGCATAACTTGGAAATCGGCCATCGACTATTGATGGTAGGCCGATTTCGGCTGGCAATATCTGACAAGAATGCGATCTTAACATAAGAGGCAGTCCTAATATAAATCTAACAATAAACATGTTAAAAGAAATATATCAGGGCAGATAAGGATGGCTGAAACCCCGGCACTGTCCCCAAACAATATAAATCCATCCGAACAGATCATTGACAGCTCTAAGAATGACTTAATAGTTCAAACATGATGCAACATTAAGTATAAAAAGAACGACCTGATCTGTTGTAGCTGATTTATATCTCTCGAGACGGTAGATACCGCATGTAAACTAGCCAACCTTTAGATCTAGCCCTATTGGCTGCAAGTTCTTGACAGAACTAGCCAATGGCAGGATAGATCCAAACATTGATCTAATTTATATGCGCTATATGATAAATAGCGCAGTATAAACTCCTGATTCTAATGTGTCATTATGATGGAAGCACTAGAAACACAAGATTATATCACTAATGACAAGCATTTACCTAGATCTGGGGATCGAAACGATGCAGCCCGTAGCCAAACAAAGTGCTCGTCTGAAGAGAAAAGGTTGGCGATGCGCCGAAGGTTTGATTGATTGTGAATGATTCTCATTACAGGGGTTCTCGGGTCCTATTTATATCCAAGATACAATTATCTGTACAAACCCTGGACTCTATCTAAACTACTATTTTTAAAACACAACATTATCCCAGAAAGGATCCACGCCGTGCTACAACTAGCAGTCTAAACAAACCCCTAGATTACAGATACAATTGTCGTTACAGGACTCTATCCATAAGTGGCAATATCATTTAACGCACAATTAACAACCGAATCTTCTATTTATCCTCAAACTTCTGTATTAGAAACGGTCTCATCTCTTCCGGACCTAGAATCGACCATCGACTGCCTCTGTCTAATTCATCCTTATCCGATTAACTTCGCAGCCAATCACTCCTCAGCCGATGCGACCCCTGTCTCCAGCCGATCCGACTCTGCTTTGTCTTTGCGGACTTGGGAACTCAATTACCAAATTTCAGTGTTAACAGTGGGTTCTCAGTATAATGGTCAAAATGGCATAAGGGAGCACATTCTCAACATGTGTGACATGGCCAACAGACTTAAGGAGATGCAGATGGAGATCTCTGAAGGTTTTCTTGTGCATTTCATCATGACATCATTGTCACCATAGTATGTTGCCTTTAAGATCAACTACAACACCAACAAGACCGTTTGGTCCATCAGTGAGTTGATCAGCTACTGTGTTGAAGAAGAAGAAAGGCTCAAAACTGAGAAGATGAAGGATGTTGTGAACATGGTTGGCAACCTCAACATTTCAGGCACTCCTAAGAATCAGCATGAATCAGGTAGCAGTAAGCAAGGCCCTAAGAAGAACAAGAGAAATGGGAACAAGAAATTTGGTTCCAGGAACAACAACAATAAGTTCAAGCGCCACCAGACTAAGGGTGGAATGATGTTGTGCTCCTTCTGCAATTCACCCAAGCATCTTCAGAAGGCTTGCCCTGGGTTTAAGGAATGACTAAGGAAAATGGTAATTATGATGTTGTTTCATTTATTGATGAGTTATTCTTAGCAGAATTTTCCCTTGATACTTGGTGGGTTGACTCAGATGCCACTGTGCACATTTCTAAATCATTACAGGCATTCCGTTTGATCCAAACTATAAGAAAGGGGTAGCGAGACCTAAGTGTGGCTAATGGACATCCTGTTGAAGTCGAAGGCATTGGAAGCTTCGAGTTAGAGTTGTCAAGTGGCTTCCAACTTAAATTAGATGGTTCTTTATGCTCCTAGTTTAAAGAGAAACCTTATATCAGTTTCAGCTTTAGATGATTCAGGATATTATTATGGTTTTGGCAACAATCAATGTGAGATTAAGTACAATTCAATAAATATAGGTCTTGCCGTCAGGCAAGGCAAGCTTTATATGCTCTCTCATGATTATGTGATGAATGTCGATAGTGTTTCGCATAAGCGTAAGCGTTTTAATGAGACGTCTTCGAAAGTGTGGAATTGTCGTTTAGGCCACATTTCGAGGGGGAGAATGGAATGTCTCATTAAAGATGACATAATCGATAAATTAGATTTCTCCGACTCAGATCGCTGCATTGACTGCATTAAGGGAAAATATGCTAAGGCAATTAAGAAAGGAGCCACTAGGAGTACGGGCATGTTAGAATTAATTCACACAGATATCTGTGGCCCACTCGCAGTGACATCAATATATGGTTGTGATTCGTTTATAACATTTACTAACGATTATTCCCGCTATGGACACATCTACCCCATTAGTAAGCGTTCAGATGCGTTAGAAATATTTAAGATATACAAGCAAGAAGTTGAGAAACAGCACAACACCACCATTAAGGTTGTAAGATCAGATAGGGTGGAGAATATTACGGGAAGCTTGGTCAATATGGTCAAATTAAGGGACCATTCGCTAAGTACTTAGAAGAAAATGGCATTAGAGCGCAATACTCCATGCCAGGAGAACCACAACAAAATGGAGTGGCTGAACGTCGCAATCGTATGCTTATGGATATGGTACGAAGCATGCTCAGTTATTCTAATTTGCTTGTGGAGCTGTGGATGGAAGCATTAAGGACAGCTGCCCACATACTTAATCAGGTTCCATCTAAGTCAGTTCCCAAGACACCTTTTGAGTTGTGGAATGGGAGGAAACCGACATTGAATTATCTAAAGGTGTGGGGTTGTCCCGCTGAGGCTAAGTTATTCGATCCACATCATAAGAAATTAGACTCTAAGACAGTAAGTTGTCACTTTATTGGATATCCTGATAAGTCTAAAGGGTACCGATTCTACTGTCCTAGTCGCTCCACTAAGTTTGTAGAGACCAGACATGTTGTGTTCTTAGAGGACTCAGGTATTAGTGGAGAATTCCCAAAGAGGGATATAAGTCTCGAAGAACTGCGAGTCGAACTTCCAAATTCAATAGTTCCAGAGCCCACGACGGTACACCAGTTTGTACCACCGGTGATTCCACATATTAGCAGCACCGTGGCAGCTACTGAGCCGTCTCCAGAGGTGCAGGCACCAGACCAGGAGCCAGCCCCAGAGGTTCAGGCACAAACTGAGCCATTAGAGCAGCCTCAACCCGATCCTCAACCAGTTGAGCAACAGGTATTAAGAAGATCAACTCGGGAAAGGAGACAGGCTCTTCTTGATATATATGAAACATACTTAAGTGAGGATATGTATGATATTGGGAAGATTAGTGCCACATTTAGAGAGGCAGTGAGAAGTGAGAATTCCACTAAATGGATTGAAGCCATGGAAGATGAGTTAAAGTCTATGAGCTCAAATCAGGTTTGGGACTTAGTAGAAATTCCCGATGGAGTCAAAACAGTAGGCTGCAAATGGGTCTACAAGACTAAATGTGATTCCAAAGGGAAGATCGAAAGGTTCAAGGCAAGGCTTGTAGCTAAGGGGTTTACACAGAAGGAAGGGATCGATTACAACGAGACCTTCTCTCCGGTGTCTATCAAGGATTCTTTTAGAATAGTCATGGCTCTTGTAGCTCACTTTGATTTGGAGTTACATCAGATGGATGTTAAGACTGCATTCCTTAATGGTGATTTAGATGAGACCATTTACATGGCTCAACCGGAAGGTTTTGCCATTAAGGGTAAGGAACATATGAGATGCAGGTTGAGGAAGTCTATTTATGGACTTAAGCAAGCATCCAGACAGTGGAACCGTAAATTCGATGAAGTCATTAAGAGATTCGGATTTATGGAGAACGATGCAGATAAGTGCATCTACATTAAGATAAAGGGTGGAAAACTAATGATTCTAGTACTGTATGTGGATGACATACAGTTGCTTGCAACGATAAGAACATGTTATATGAGACTAAGAATTTCCTCTCATCTCATTTGACATGAAGGATCTCGGTGAAGCCTCGTATGTACTTTGCATTGAGATAGACCGAGATAGAGCCCGAGGAGTGCTAGGATTATCTCAGAAAGCTTATATTGAGAAAATTCTTAAGAGATATAAGCTTAATAAGTGCAACACATCACCTGTTCCGTTACAAAAGGGTGATAAGTTAAATGGAAGTCAGTGCCCTAAGAACAATTTAGAAAGAAGTAAGATGGAGGACGTTCCATATGCATCAGCTGTTGGTAGCTTGATGTATGCTCAACTCTGCACGCGTCCGGACTTGGCATTTACAGCCGGAGTGCTTAGTAGATTTCAGTCCAATCCAGGATGGGCTCACTGGGTAGGTGTCAAGAAGGCATTAAGATATTGCCAAGGCACCAAACATTACATGCTCACATATAAGAGGTCAGACAAGCTTGAGATTGAATGTTACACTGACGCTGACTTTGCTGGTGATGAAGATGACAGGAAGTCTACTTCCGGTTATATTTTCACATTAGCAGGGGGAGCGACATCGTGGAGAAGTAGTAAACAAAGTGTAACGGCTGCATCCACGATGCAAGCTGAATTTGTGTCATGTTATCATGCCACGGGACAGTCAGTGTGGCTTAAGAATTTTATACCGGCATTAAGAATTGTGGATAGTATCTCGAGACCTATCACAATATACTGTGATAATCAATCTGCTGTTTTCTTTTGCAGAAACGATAAGCTAAGTGGTGCTTCTAAGCACATAGATCTTAAGTATCGTGTCGTAAAAGAAAGAAACTAGGACAATACACTTAAGATTAAGCATATAAGTACTAAGGAAAATATTGCGGATCCGCTCACAAAAGGTCTACCACCACATCTCTTTCACAAACATGTCCTAGGCATGGGTCTGGTGGGTAGTCTGGATCAAGTCCTAGTTTAGGGCCATTAATTTCCCCAAACAAGAGTAAGAGTTTTGACAAGGTATTTCAGTGAGACTATGGGTAATGTTGTCCCAGTATGCTGTTACGCTACTGATGACGCATTGGTCTGGTACTTGCTGATTGACTAAGGAAGGAGTTAAGTTTAGTTTAGTTTAAGTTAGTGACCGAATAGTCGTAAGTTTAAGTTAAGATATTGACCTTCGGTCAAGGGGGAGAATGTTAGATATTTGGTTAATTGACCTCAGTCAACAAACAACTAACTAACATCAATCTAAATATCCGGACTAGGGATTTTATCCCAAGTCCGGATTCGTCGTGATCGGGTGGCGAAACTTAGCCTAATGGGCTCAGCCCCTTGCCTACAGTGCGACTATATAAGAGAGAATTAACCCCGAGTTAAACTCTAACGTGAAATCACGCATCCCCGTGCTTTCCCCAAACCCTAATTCCACCCTCCGATCAGTTAGCGCACTGGAAGGCTCGAAAGCTCGAGTTCCTCGTCCAGGACAGTGTAGGTGGCGCCCCGAAGGACGCCGCTACCCCGAACAATCTCTCAAGGAGAGTCTTCGCTACATCCCTAACAGTGAACAAGCTATCAACTTCATCACGGGATTACTTACGACTATGGATGCCACGGCCGCCGGTATGGACTGAACTACTTGTAATATTCCACAGTAGTTCTAAGTTAGTGATGTACTTGGACTAGATGATCCCTGTTTAGTTTGTGTAAGCTAAGTACCGATCAATACGTTGATCTAACAGATCCATCCCCATATCTCACTGTTCTTGATCAACCCTAAGCTTTATACATTTATCGATGTAGCGTACTGGAATATTAATATATTCCCTTTTCTAAAAATCTGGCGTGACGCATGCACTCATGTACATAGGTATGTTCTTGACGCGAGGGGAGTGTAATTTAACTGGTTAGATTTCTTGTGATAAACATGTTTATCCGAGTTCAAGTATTAGGCTTAGAACGGACGCTCACATTTGTGTTTAATTAATCTTTCAGTGATAGACGATGTATCTGTCGACAACGAGATACGCTTGTGGTAATTTTATTAGTTTTTGGGTCAGTATTTATGTTATAAGAATATATATATAGTTAATGATTACCACCCTGCACTGCATGATATGCATGGCTGCATGGATATGATTAAGTAGGGTAATATATATTGACTCTTGTTAATTTAGACCGATCTGATACGTGTTAGGTGGCCAAACATCTGTGGCTGGATATATAATCAATCAATGGTAGGTGCCATATGTCTGGGGCTATTCCAATTAAATTTCAAACGCTGGATCGGGACCGAGATTCATATACACAAGCAGGGTGACGCCCATTAAGGTTAACTATATATCTGCTTGGCTGAGTTCGTTTGTTTACTTTTCCAACAACTCATCTTTCGTTTTTTTGCACACATGTTTTTTAAAACTTTTTTAAAAAAATTAATTATACAAAAATTCTTTAAAAATCATATTAATTCATTTTTAAAAAAATAGCTAACACGTAATTATGTGCTGATGAGTTACTTCGTGTTGTGTGCGCATGAGAGGTTAGTTTCCAACCTCAACCAAAGAAAACACATACAATAACATGATGGTAATAAACATGTGATCTCATAAAGAGCTGGAAAATGAATCCTTTCTTACTATGCACAAATTGCTAGCTATTCGAATAGTTCTATAGCAATGGATGCAAAAGATACTATGAGTATCTAGAATCAAATATTGGGTTGAAAGTTTTTACGGTTTTCTCTATGTAAAACCCTATAGAGGACATTGTACTATTTTTCTCTCATCCTACCAAAACATTTTGTCAGAACTCCTCCCTTTTGCCCAAAGAAATGGTGGGCCTGTTAGATGGTATATATCGTGTGTGTGTGCCGATAGGCTGTTCGGCTGTTGTGTGGGTTGCAGCATGCGGTATTGGCGGCGTGTGTTGAGGCATGCGGTATTGGCGCAGAAGCGTTGCAGCATGCGATATTGGCGCACGGCTAAGGCTGCGGCATTGGCACACGCACACGCCGTTGTCGATCGGTTGCTTCACATGTGATATAGCGTCCCGGCCGAATAGATTGGTTTGGCTGAGTTAGTTTGAGTCCGATCTTTTAGAGATAGATCTTATCTGATGTAAGCCACGTTGGGGGCTATTCCCAACTCGTATTAATATACGTACGCGGCCTCGAGAGAGGTGATAACGCTTCCTGAAAGTTAACATGGTATCAGAGCCTCAGCCTCCGTGACTAGATTCAATCTAGTGCCGCAACTAGATCCTATCAGAAGCCACACGTGTGATTCAATCTAGCGCCGCAACTATCAGAAGCCACGCGCGCGACTAGATCTAATCCAGCGCCGCGATGGCGTCGTCCTCCACCCAATCTACTGCGAATCCACTCTCCGGCCAATCTACCCCAGACAAACTCACGCGCTCTAACTTTCTGCTATGGAAGGCGTAGGTGCTTGCCGTGATCGGGGGGCGCGCATGGAGGGGTACATCACCGGCGCAACGAAGTGTCTCGCCGCAACAATTGTTGTGGCGCCAGAGAAGGAAGGTGGCCGGCCAACCGAAGCCGTGAATCCTGCATATGAAGCATGGCTCGCCGCGGACCAGCAGGTCCTCGGCTATCTCTTTTCCTCCTTATCAAAGGAGATCCTGACACAAGTCGTCACCATGGAGACAGTAGCTCAGGCATGGAGGGCAATCACAGAGATGGTGTAACATCCTGAAAATCGAAGGAGTAGAATTCGGAACGTGAAAATCGGAACTCGCAAAAACTTTTTGGAATCATTGCTTCTTATCGTGTTTTTCAATTTTATTTGCCAATTCAGTTGCGTAAGAATTTCTTCTGGAATTGCTTTGATGTGAAGTTGAATAAAATCCCTAAGCTTTGAGATCCTTGGAGAAGTAATTCAAAAATATATATATATTTTTGAAGAAGGGTAAACATATTAATTTTGGAGATTTACAAAAGATTCTTTGAAAAGAATATATTTGGTTAAAACCCTAAGCGATGGAAGAAAAATAATAAATATTTGAATGATAAAAATATATTTAAGAAATTAGAAACTTATATTAATCAAAGACCCCAAATTATTGATTTTAAAAGAAGAAATGGAAATATGAAAAATATATTTTTTTGGAAAATAAAAAGTGAGGGAAAAGTTTGAAAATATAATTTCAAAATTATTTTGGAAATATTGAAATTTATTTTGAATTTTTAGAGTGAAAGGAAATGGAAGTAGAAAATAGGATTTCAAAATTCGGAAAAAGAGAAAGCGCCTTGTTCATTAGCCGCGGTGTTCGACGCCGGTCATACCGTACCACGCGTGCATTACCGCGCGCGCGCGCGTTGCGCGCGCGGTCCCGTCCCGCGCCCGCGTCAACGTCGCCGTACGTTCGCCGTCGCGTCGCCGCGCCAGCCAGCCGCGCCGTGCCTGCCACGGCCCACGCCGCGCAGCGCAATGTGCCGCGCCATGCCGCTCGCCAGCGCGGCAACGGACACGCACGCCGGTCCACGCCGTATGCGCGCCATGCCGTCGCCGCACTCGCCGCGTCACGCACAGTCCGCACCAGACGCGTCCTCGCCACGTCGCGCACGCACGCTCCGCGCCACACGCACACGTCGGCCACAGTGGGCACAACGCGCGACGTGCGCGCACGCACGCGTGTACGGGCAGCGGTCGACGCCGGACGTTCCCGAGCACCCCGCGCAATATAAATAGGTCCCAAGTTTCTTCTCACCCTCCCACACCGTGCCAACACCACTTCACCCCTTTCCCTCCTTTGCCGCCACCGGAACGCGTCAAAACGCCACCGAGTGCGTCGGGTTTTGCCGAACCGCGTCGCCGCCGTGTTCACCATCGCCGACGATCACCGGAGCCCGCCGCCGCCGCCGGTTAGTCACTACCCCATGATTCCATTTTTGGCCCTAGCTCGTGCCGCCGAGGTCGCCGTTGGCCAGGAACGCCGCGCCATCGCTGCCGCTCGGCGGGCGCCCGAGAGAAGGGGGTAGACGCCGAGGGGTAGAGAGGAGAGAGAAGGAACAGTGCCGGCTAGGGGAGAAAAAAAAAGGAAAGAGAAAAGAAAAGAAGGGAGAAAAATTAGAAAAAAAATAGGGAAAAATTCTAGAAAAATTGGGGAATATTTTTAGGGAATTTTGGGGAATATTTGTGCAAAAATATATAGTTTTCTCAGATATTTTTCCTCAGAGTAAAATGATTTTCTATATACGATTTTTGGAAACTTTCGTTTACTGAAACTTTTTTTGAAGATTTAATATTACTTTTCTTTTCCTTAAACTATACTTGACCATTGGACTCGGCAAAGATATATCAACGAACCTCTTGAACAACATTCGCAAGATTTCCGCTTCGTCGTTTTATCGACCCCTTTTACAAAAACCCTAAAGAGTCGAAACTCGTCGCTACGGCGACTTTGCTATAAAAATCCTCCGTAACTCGAGTAGGGTCATAGGGAAATAGTTTGGAGAGTTCTTTATGATTTTTCATGCTTCTTCGTTTGTTCTTATCGGATTTTAACTGGAATCCATTTTTCTTTTTCCTTTTCGCTCGTATGATTAGCGACCGAGGAGGCGAACACCGACCCCGCAGAAATCCCACTCAAGAAGCGTGCGAACAAGACAAGTCTTCACACCCTTTGAACATATTGATCCCAATTGCGAAATGATGTTATTTTAAACTCTAAACATGCATGCTTTACCGAGTTACCTATACTTGTTATGCCATACCTTGCTATTGACTACCTTTAGAATTACTCCTTGTAACTCGCGATGTGATACAAATAACCAGGAGCATAACTTCGAAACTGCTTAGCCATGCTATACTTAGATTTATGCATACTCATGACTTTATGAAAAAGCTTTGTGCTTGGGCAACTACCTTAGGGAAGGTAGTTGAGATTCGGCATGTGGAGACATGAGCGCCACATGGCCATGACAAGTTAAGTATGATGAAAATTGAAAGTACTATACAAATGTTTTAGACTGGGGCGGCCGGATGATTTGGGTGGATTCCGGAAAAGGCAAGTGCCGACCCCGGTCGATAAGGACCGAGCCATGAGATAGCCGGAAACGAGCCGACAACCGTACTTCTCGAATGGGTATAGACCTAGCCGACTAGATAGCCGAGCGGAGGCGGTATCCTTGCATAGATGGTTCTCTATGATGTGGTTATGGGATGAGAATGAGGCTGCGGCCTTCGTTATGAATGGTGGAATTAAACTACGTTAATTAAAACTTGAAGATTGGAAATGTTTTCCCTTACCCCGGTGCGGAACTCCTCTCACCGCTAGAAAAGGATGGCTAGAGTGTATGAGGGCATAAGTTCATGGAGCGGGTGCGCCAACGTGAGGTTATCGAAAGGCTTTGCCGTGACCGTCTCATGTGTTGAGGCGTAGGCTCATTTGTTGGGCTGTCGCGGAGTACGGTAAAGTGTACATCCCCAGCAGTGTGAATGAATCAATCTATTCGAATAGCCATGCTCGCGGATATTGAGCATCGTGACAAGACTTTCGCTTGGCTAGGCTTTGAACTTAAAAATGCCGGGACGGGTTTGCATGATGATTTTATTATTTGGTGGATCAACTTCTCGAGAATGCGAGAAGGGGTGGACTCCCAGAAAATCATGACGAACCGGAGGCGGGAAGCCATCCTTGGAATCACGATGGATGGTAGACGAACCGTCGCCGGGTTAATGAACTATGAAATTAAAACTGGTTTTGGCTAGTCTATAGGCTTGTGAAAAGAATTGTGAAAACGGCTTTTCGCAAAAACAACCCTAGCCATGTTCTTTGAATAACCTTATCATATGCATCAATCCTGTGTTGGCTTGCCGAGTACGGTTGGTACTCACCCTTGCTATACGCACAAACCTCCAGTGATGGAGTTGAAGAGCGGAAGATCCATACGCTTATCACCGGGAGGACGAGGGAAGCGACGGCGCATATTAGACTTTAGCTCCGGTCGTTGCACGTGGCAATGGACAAGCCGCGCCTCTTTCCGCCGCCTTATCTAGACTGTTTTTATGTTGTATTCGGACCATAAGGTCCGTGGGATGAACAATGCCTTCGGGCCTATTTATGTAATAATGGTATTGTAAGACTATTCGTGCATGCGCACTTGATTATCCAAGATGTATTCGTGGGTACCAACTACTTGATCCAGTGGAAATGGTACTATGAACACGAAAGATTCCCGACTCAAAATCGGGGTCCACGAGTGGTATCGAGCCAAGCGACCGTAGGCTAAGACCAAATGGCGCCCTACCCTAACTAGATGGCTAAAGGGAAATATCCCTACGGTAGGATCAGTCTTAAACTATTATTTCCGAAAATGCAAATATATCTTTTCTACATCTGTATTTCTTACCAAATGATTATGATAGCTCCCTCCCACTAACCCTAAATTGCCTGTAAAAGCGAGATGTCAAACCACGATGGAACCCGGGAAGTCACTATTCCGCGAGACGAGGGGTTCGTGGTACAACTTCGGTCCCTACTATGGTGTTTGAGGTACCGGAACCGCCCACTTATCACACCAAAAGACATGGCTCCGAGATGTATCCAGCACTGGGAGGCAGCCGTATCCATAGAAGCCCGCATGGGGAGTGAGACATCCTGCTTCCACACTCGCTACCACCGGGATCTAGCGAAGCGGCTATTCAGATGCCGCTCGCGAGGCCTTCCTTCGCCTTAATGCGGAACACCGTGCCGAACTCACAATGACAGAGTTCGTGCATCATCCTTACCGCGAAGAGGGCAACCCGCCTGCACCGTGGAGGCTACCCCTGCTGCTACAACCCGATGGTCACGCGTTTATCGCGTTGGGCGGAGACAGAGCAGACGACGTTACGAGGAGGCCCCGCTCGAGATCAACGATCAGCGATCACGCCTCAATGATCGGTCGGCCACCAAGGCCGTGGAGACCGAGATAAGCATCCGCACTCACTGCAGCCAATGGTGCTCAGATGAGCAACTCTCGGACCGCTACATGGCCCGAGGAGGCTCTGTAGAGCTGGAAGAGCAGCTCGGGAAGAGCAAGCAGATCAACCAGCCTAGAGGAACAAACTCGCGCACTCGTCCCGTCTACGCCGCAGTACTTCCACCGAGCCTATACCATCACCTCCCCGCCTCGTGCCCGACCATTATTACCTTATGACTCCAGCATGCTTGGATACTTTTCAAGCTATGATGGAGCAAGCTTTCATGTTGAGCACAGAGCCTGCACCGTACCTGGTAGACCCCACTGCTGCCACATCCATGGGACCCACCCCGAGCTCCGTACCAGTACCCTCCGAGCCGGGATCAGGAGAGGGTAACCCCATCCAGATCTACACCGACACGGAGTCCGAGGCGGAGCCCATGGAGATCAAATGGGAGTCTAGCGACACCGACCCAATGGAGGAGGAAGCTCCCCCTCGTCGCCTGACTCACACGGGAGGCCCCCTCACCCGCCAGACCGCTCGCAAGAGTACGTGGCCACCGAGTCGGAAGATTCGGCGTGACCCCGAGGCCACCACCTCCGAGCCGTGGGGACTTCGGTTTGCTTCAGCAGCGGACCACCCACTTCCGGCGCCTGGCTCTTGCGGATGGTTGGATGACTAGGCGGAAGGACCTTCCCAGCTCGGCAGCACTTCCTATTTACCCTTAATTAGTCGATCTAGTTGGACGATATAATTATTATTGCTATCCTGGCATGAAGGACTGTGTGTGTACAGTCCATATACCCCCTTATGTAATATGATGAACCTGGGCATCGCTTTGCGGTGTCTTAATTCGTATGCTTATCATTAGTTCATCTTGTCTGTTGATTGAAGATCATTCGAAAGAACTTGAAGAAAAATTTCCCTAGGAACTATAACCTAAACTACTCCGATCTCTTAATTCATCTCCCTTCTTCAGATGGCACATCGCCGCAGGGCGCGGCGACCAACGAGAACCCGCTGAACCTAACCCCTCCACCCCGGCGGAGGTCATGGCTATGCGGACCCGGCTACTCCAAGCGATTGCTAATAATCAAGGAGGTCGAGGAGGATCGAGTCAGGAGAATTCATGAGAGCTAAGCCACCCACTTTTTCCACGGCCGAAGAGCCTATGGATGCCGAAGATTGGCTAAGAGTGATAGAGAAGAAGCGACTCTCGTCGAGTTCGAGAAGGCGATAGAGTTGTCTTCGCTACTAACCACTGGAGGGTCCCGCGAGTGACTCGGTGGGACACCTACAAGGAGACACGAGCTGAAGACGCCGGCGAGCCAACATGGGAGGAATTCACGGCTGCGTTCCGTGAGAATTTCGTGCCATTGCAGTGATGAGGATGAAGAAGAACGAGTTCCGCAGCTGCGTCAAGGGAACACCTCAAGTACAAGAATATCTGAACAAGTTCACCCAGCTTGCCCGTTACGCCACCAGTGACTTGCGACGAAGAAGAAAAGATAGACAAATTCATTGAGGGATTAAATGACGAACCGAGGGGACCAATGATCGGGCGGGATCACACCGCTTCCAAAGCCTCATCAACAAGGTCGTCCGACTTGAGCATGACCAAAAGGTGGTAGACAATAACCGCAAGAGGAGGCTCACTATGGCTCACCCATTTCGGGGAACGCCACAACGCCCCAAGGGAGCCACCCCGTCGGATGGAAGCCAAACGTCCAGCACGGACGTTCTCTCGCTTCCGACCATGTCAACAGTCAGCTACACCACGGCTTCGTACACCCACACCAACCCTAGCCGCTCCGGGAAGAAGGAATGTGAGTGTTTCAAGCTGCGGAGAATTCGGGCACTACTCCAATAGCTGCCCAAAACCCGCAACACCCCTGTGCGCACCGGCGCCAATGCAACACCCGTCCGAGGAACCCCCACCCTGCGGCGGGACGAGGTCCTGCTCGAGACCCCGCTACCCAACGAGGCCGCCACCGGGTTTCGACGTGGCCGGTGAATCATGTGCGGGCGAAAGAAGCACGGGAGGACCAGAGCGTATTGATGGGTATGTTCTCTATCAACTCTACACCGTTAAAGTTTTAGTCGATTCGGAGCCTCGCATTCATTCATATCTTCCCAAGTAAGCAAACAACACCACCTACACCAAGTAGTACTTAAGAGGCCTATGTTGGTACACTCACCTAGGGGAGACATAACCGTACCCCATGCCTGCATTAATGTGCCCATACGGATTAGAGACGTGGTGTTTCTCTCAAACCTTATGGTGTTATCGCCCCAAACCATAGATGTCATACTCGGAATGGATTGGTTGACCAAAAATAATGGAATTATAGGCTGAATCGAAGGGAAGTCACGGTATCCACCCCGTGGGGATCACCGATGAGCATAACTATGGATCAAAACCCAAAGCTATGTGAACAAGCTGCGGGAGTGTTCACCATGCTGCCCTTAGGCGGAATGCCCATAGTACAAGAATACCCGGATGTGTTTCCCGAGGAGTTACCGGAATGCCCCGGATCGCGACGTAGAATTTATCATCGATCTAATGCCCGGTACTGCCCCCATATCCAAGAGACCCTATCGAATGCCGGCCAACGAGTTAGAGGAACTCAAGAAGCAGATAAGGGAACTACAAGAGAAGGGATTTGTACGCCCCAGCTCTTCCCCCTGGGAGCCCCGTACTCTTCGTCAAAAAGAAGGATGGGAGTATGAGAATGTGTGTGGACTACCGATCGCTGAATGAAGTAACCATCAAGAACAAGTACCCGCTGCCCGGATCGATGACCTATTCGATCAACTTAAGGGTGCACAGTGTTCTCAAAGATTGATCTACGGTCGGATATCATCGTTGAAGATTAGAGCCGGAGATATTCCTAAGACGGCGTTCTCTACACGTTACGGCTTATACGAGTTCAGTGA